>CM033737.1:18826897-19567996 GCA_019671005.1 Hibiscus mutabilis | reverse complement strand
AATGAGAAAAATAAATTTATCAACTTTTACCAGTATGTCTTCGATTTTCCCCTTTGGATGCACATAGGATCTGTCAGCTAGCTGTAGCATAACTGTTGTAGGTCTTACCTTCCCGATTCCTAGTTTCTAGAAAACCGATTTAGGCATCAAGTTTATGCTTGCTCCAAGGTCACATAATGCTTTCCCGACATAGTGGTTTTTGATGGAACAAGGTATTGTGAAACTTTCGGGATCCTTCAACTTGGGTGGCATGGATTGTGCAACATGGCCATGCATCCCTCTATTGCGGCAACTGTTTCAAACTCTCCTAGCCTTGTTCTCTTGGACATAATGTCTTTAAGAAACTTGGCATAGTTCGGCATTTGTTCAATTGCTTCAACCAATGGCAAGTTGATGTGGACTTGCTTTAGGATATCAAGAAACTTCTTGAATTGATATTCTTGCTTGTCGCTTCAAACTTTGTGGGAATGGTGGTGAAAGTCAGACATCTTCGATCCTTTCATTGGTCTAGAACCTGATTGATGGCATTGCCGGGGCAACTGGAGTTACCGAGGCATCGTCAACTGGGGTTGTCGTGGCGTGCCTATCATTGGTTGCCGCGGCATTTCCTCGTTCAGCATCTGAGGCTTTGCCGCTGAGTTCATCTTGTTCTTTTTGTGGAGTTTTGTTTGATCAGCGAGCTTGAGCCACTTTAAGTTGTTGGCCACTTCTAGTGGTGATCGTCTTACATTGCTCATGGCCAGTTCCTCTTGCGACTTCAGTATCGCTAGGTAAACCTCCTTGCGGTCTATTATTCAGGTTTTGAGCAAATTGTCCGACTTGATTTTCCAATGATTTGATTGTCGCCTTTTGGTTTTGCAATCTCATATCGGTCTTGTTAATAAAAGCATCAGTTCTTTTTATGAAGTTACTATTCTCAGCCATATAAGATTTAGTTTTCAACATAAAAGCATTGAGAGAATTTTCCAAAGAACTAGATGTTGTCGGTTGTTCTTTGCGACAAGCATTGCCGTGGCATATTCTCGCTAGAATCTCAATGCTTGTGCATTATGATTGTTCAGTTTAGAGCATTGTTGGGATTACTCCATGAAAAATTTGGGTGCTTCTTCCAAGCTGGATTGTATGTATTGGACATGACATTGTTGTTCCGGTTGTAATTCCCCAGATAAAAGCTGGATTCCAAATTTTGCATACATTCAGAAGAATCATGGTTACCACCACATAACTCACAAAAGGAATCCATTACTTTGACCTCTTGTGTGTTGTTTGGTTTCTGCATGTTCTGGACCATCTTGGTTAGAGTGGCCAATTGTGCCGAAATTGAGTCTGATGATCCCAGTTCATGTATTGTGGCTTGGCGTCTAACTCCTCCTCTTCTAGCAGATGGGAATTGATAATCATTCTTGGCAAGCCTATTTAGAATTTGCATTGCTTCCTCCGCGACTTATCTAGGAGTATGCCGTTTTGCCGAGGCATTTAGCATCATCCTTGTTGGTGTATTCACAGCGTTGTAAAACATTGTTACTTGTGTCCACACTGGGAATCGTGTAGGGGGCATTTGTGTAGAAGTTCTCTATATTGCTCCCAAGCCTCGTACATGGATTCATCATCTGCCTGCCGAAAAGAAGTAATTTTGTTACGAAGCTTATCAGTCAAATTTGTAGGATTAAATTGAGCAAGGAAATCACGAAAAAGATCAGTCCAAGATCATATTGATCCGGCAGAAATACTATTCAACCATGCTTTTGCCCTATACCTAGTGAATAGGGGAATAATCTTAGTCGTAAAACATCGGGGGTGACTCCTTGTATTTTGAATGAATTGCAAATCTAGAGGAAATATTTAAGATGTTGTCGTGCATCTTTAGTTGTAGAGCCGCCAAATCGACCAATTGTGTTGATCATATTGAATATCACCGGTTTCAACTCAAAGTGGTCAGCTTCAATTTCAGGTGTGACAACTCTTGGATTAAGTCCTTCAAGATAGTCTCGAATAGTTCTATTTCGTGCAAGAATCACTCATCCTCCTCCTGGAACATCCTAATTCATATTGCCGTCTTGATTAGCCATTGCTACTCTTAACCTTTGTCCGAGTCTTTGCAAGGTTCGTTCGATTTACGGATCAAAGGGATATTCGGTGTAATCGGTCTCATACGGTGATATACCAATGCAAAACCAAAGTTTGTTAGCCCTTTGAATCTTAAACAAGAAAAATAAAAAGTGCAAGAAAATAAAAACAAAGTTGCTATTGCCAATCCCCGGTAACGGTGCCAAAAACTTGTTGCGCGTAATAAGTGCTCCGCAATTGTGCAAGTGTACACGTCGCAAGTTATAGTATAAAAGATATCGTCTCCACAGGGATTGGTGCCACTTCAAGAATCTAATCTCTTGCAATTGTAAAAAGTAAAAGAACACAAGTAGAAAATTGTAGGAGTTTAACTAACAACTAAACTAGAAAGCAATAAAGTAAAAGAAGATGTAATCAAATGAGAGAGAATATGTCAGGTTATCGTGAGTTGAGGAGTGATAGCTGATAAGTGTTCAAAAGTACTATTTTTCTTACCCTTTTTACTCATATTATTGTTAGACTTAGGCTCATATTAGTTGCATAGTTAGCCATGCATGCATTAATCCATGTTTCCTTCAATCGTTGAGCTTGATTACATAACTTGGTAGTTTTTTGTGAAAAGATGTTGCTTTGGTGTGCTTTGTGTGTGTATGTGCAGGATCACTTGCCAAAGCAATGCCGAGCTAGTTGCCAGGGCAATGCATGAAGGATATGCCGAGCTAGTAGCCAGGGCAATGCATGAAGGAGACGCCGAGCCAGTTGCCATGGCAATTGTCGACAAATAGAAAATGCAATAGGGATGTCGAAATTAATGACTATACAAGCCCAAGATGACGTGGAGCAAAGCCCAAACCCAAAGGAATTTGATTTCCATGCATAGATTAAAGAAGAATTATATTCTTTAAAGATAATTTAATTCCAACTCAAACTCCTCCTCAAAGAAGGACTTTGGCCTAGCCCTATAAATAGCAAGGAGATTTCGACAAGATGCAATAGAGAGAGCATTAGGGAAATTTCGACAAGTTCAAGGGAGAAAGCAAGGGATTTTCGACAAGCTTCATCTTTTCTTTCTTGTTCGATTGGGTTCATGCTAGGGATTGTTTATCTTGTGTTTCTTTGGAACCTAGCCATGAACTAAATTTACTTGGCTATGGTTATTCTGTTTTGTGGTTGTGAGAAACTATTCGTTTTTGATTAGGTAATAAGAGTTTGAACTTTCTATTTCAAGGTTTATTCATTCTTGGTTCTTATTCTTGTTTGCGAGTGAATTGGGAGAGGATCTCGTGATTTCATCCATTTATCTAATATCGGGAGAGTTAGATTTAAGAAACGAATGAATATGATCTTTATTCAATCTAATGATGGTGAAGATTAATCCGGCTTAGGAATAAGTTAAGGATTTCAACGGCTAAGAGGAGCGCAAGATTGGTTGTTGTTCACCCTTGATTCACGCAGGGATGTATTATCAAGGCATGCACAAGTAGCTAGAGTTTCGACTTAGGGATAAGAAGAAACCATTGAAGAACGCTCTGCCGAACCTTGAAGGTTGCTGCCCGACGCCCAAGTAGTTGCCAGGCAACCATCAATTAGTTGCCAAGGCAACCCCACAGCAAGTTGCCACGGCAATCGAGTTGCCCGTGCACTCTTTTACCAAAACGATCCAATCGGCTATCATACCTCAACTCACGATAACCTGGCCTATCTCTCTCATTTGAATTCATCTTTTCTTTTACTTTATTGCTTTCTAGATTAGTCATTAGTTAAACTCCTATAATCCTTTACTTGTGTTTTTACTTTTTACAGTGCAAGAGACTAGATTCTTGAAGTAGCACCAATCCCTGTGGAGACAATATCTTTTATACTATAACTTGCAACGTGTATACTTGCACATTAGCGTAGCACTTATTATGCGCAACAAGTTTTTGGCGCCCGTTCGGGATTGGCAATAGCGACTTTGTTTTTATTTTCTTGCACTTTCTTTTTTACTTTTCTTGTTTAAAATTCAAAGGGCTAACAAACTTTGGTTTTGCATTGGTATATGACCAAGGCGAGACCGACTTCACCAGAATATCCCTTTGATCCAGAAATCGAACGAACCTTACAAAGACTTAGACGAAGGATAAGAGAAGCAATGGCAAATCAAGGCGACAATATGAATCAAGATGTTCGAGCAGGAGGAGGAGTGATTCTGCACAAAAACAGAACTATTCGAGACTATCTTGAAGAAGATCTTGATGGACTTAACCCAGAGTTGTCGCACCTAAAATTGAAGCCGACCACTTTGAGTTGAAACCGGTAATGTTTAATATGATCAACACAATAGGTCAATTTGGCGGCTCAAAGAATCAAGATGATGCGGCAACATCTGAAATCTTTCCTCGAGATTTGCAACTCGTTCAAGATACACGGAGTCACCCCCGATGTCTTACGGTTAAGATTATTCCCTTATTCACTGAGGGATAGGGCGAAAGCATGGTTGAATAGCATTCCTACCGGATCCATAGCATCTTGGACTGATCTTTGTCGTGATTTCCTTGCTAGATTTAATCCTACAAATTTGGTGATAAGCTTCACAACGACATTACTTCTTTTCGCAAGCGGATGATGAATCCATGTACGAGGCTTGGGAGCGATATAGAGAACTTCTACACAAATTCCCTTTACACGGATTCCCGGTGTTGACTCAAGTAACAATGTTTTACAACGCCGTGAATACACCAACAAGGATGATGCTAGATGCCTCGGCAAACGGCATACTCCTAGATAAGTCACCGGAGGAAGCAATGCAAATTTTAAACAGGCTGGCCAAGAATGATTATCAATTCCCATCTACTAGAAGAGGAGGAGTTAGACGCAAGCCACAATACATGAACTAGGATCATCGATTCAATTTCGCACAATTGGCCACTTTAACCAAGATGGTCCAGAACATGCAAAAACCAAACAACACACATGAAGTCAAGGTAATGGATTCTTTTTGTGAGTTATGTGGTGATAACCATAATTCTTCTGAATGTATGCAGAATCCGGAATCCAGCTTCTATGTGGGGAATTACAATCGGAGCAATAACGTGATGTCCAATACATACAATCCAGCTTGGAAGAAGCACCCAAATTTTTCATGGAGTAATCCCAGCAATGCTCTAAACCAGAACAATCAGAATGCACAAGCATTGGGATTCCAGCAAAATATGCCACGGCAACAGATGCCGCAGCAACAACCGACAACATCTAGTTCTTTGGAAAACTCTCTAAATGCTTTATGATGAAAACTGAATCTTATATGGCTGAGAATAGTAATTTCATAAAAAGAACTGATGCTTTTATTAACAGGACCGAGATGAGATTGCAAAACCAAGAGGCGGCAATCAAATCATTGGAAAATCAAGTCGGACAGTTTGCTCAAAATCTGAATACTAGACCGCAAGGAGGTTTACCTAGCGATATCAAGTCGCAAGAGGAGGCGGCCATGAGCAAT
The DNA here is from genome assembly GCA_019671005.1 of Hibiscus mutabilis. Classification (NCBI taxonomy): domain Eukaryota; kingdom Viridiplantae; phylum Streptophyta; class Magnoliopsida; order Malvales; family Malvaceae; genus Hibiscus; species Hibiscus mutabilis. The sequence goes on along the minus strand of CM033737.1, from coordinate 19,562,451 downwards.
GTAAGGCAATCACCACTAGAAGTGTCCAACAACTTAGAGAGGCTCAAACCCGCTCATCAAACAAAACTCCACAAAAAGATCAAGATGAACCTAGCGGCAAAGCCTCAGATGCTGAACCAGGAATTGCCGCGGCAACCGGCAATAAGCATGCCTCTAAGAACCGCGATGCCTCGGCAACTTGCGATAAGCACGCCTTGGCAACCCTGGGTTGATAACGCCTCGGCAACTCGGATGTCCCGTAATGCCGTCAATCAGGTTTCAAACCAATGAAAGGATCGAAGATATCCGACTTCCACCACCATTCCCACAAAGGTTGAAGCGACAAAAGCAAGAATACCAATTCAAGAAGTTTCTTGATATCCTAAAGCAAGTCCACATCAACTTGCCATTGGTGGAAGCAATTGAACAAATGCCAAACTATGCCAAGTTCCTTAAAGACATTGTGTCCAAAAGAACAAGGCTAGGAGAGTTTGAAACAGTTGCCGCGACAGAGGGATGCATGGCAATGTTGCACAATCGTATGCCACCTAAGTTGAAGGATCCCGAAAGTTTCACAATACCCTGTTCTATTGGAAATCACTATGTCGAGAAAGCACTATGCGACCTTGGGGCTAGCATAAACTTGATGCCTAAATCAGTTTTCCAGAAACTAGGAATCGGGAAGGCAAGGCCTACAACAGTTATGCTACAGCTAGCCGACAGATCCTATGTGCATCCAGAGGGAAAAATCGAGGACATACTGGTAAAAGTTGATAAATTTATTTTTCCCGCTGACTTTATTGTTTTGGATTGTGAAGCAGATGAGCATGCACCTATCATTCTCGGGAGACCATTCCTAGCAACAGGGAGAACCTTGATCGACGTTGAAAAGGGAGAACTCACAATGAGGGTGAATGACCAGCAGGTCAAACTAAATGTGTTCCAAACACTAAGGCATGCCGATGATCCAGAAGAATGCCAACTAATTCATGCCACGACAGAGTTTAACTTCGACGAGGAATTTAGTTGCCTCGGCAACTACATTGCCGATCAAGAGGAACCTGAGGAGTGTGAAGAACCGGTCAATGAGGAACAACAAGAAGAGGCAAATTGGCTAGTAAATCGACCAGGTACATACTTTGAACCACTGGATTACTCAGGTAAGGAAGGTAAACTCGAAAAACCCTCTATTGAACAACCACCAATTCTTGAGTTGAAACAATTGCCAGAGCAACTAAAATATGTATACTTAGGGACCGATAATACATTGCCTATAATTATTTCTTCTAAGTTACAGCCTGAGCAGGAAAAGAAGCTGATCAAGATGTTGAAGCTACACAAAAAGGCAATAGGGTGGACAATTGCCGACTTGAAGGGAATTAGCCCGGCAGTATACATGCACAAGATCTTGTTGGAAGATGATCACAAACCTTCAATTGAGGCCCAGAGAAGACTGAATCATGCCATGAAAGGGGTTGTAATGAAAGAAATCATCAAGTGGCTTGACGGCATTATATACCCTATCTCCGAGTACGTGGGTAAGTCCGTACAATGTGTACCGAAAAAGGGAGGTATAATAAAGTGGTAAGCAATGAAAATAATGAACTTATCCCAACTAGGACTGTGACCGGTTGGAGGGTTTGTATGGACTATCGAAAGCTAAACAAAGCCACTAGGAAAGATCACTTCCCATTACCCTTTATTGATCAAATGCTTGACCGTCTTGCAGGTAAACCCTTTTATTGTTTTCTTGATGGTTATTCAGGTTACAATCAGATTGCCATAGCACCAGAAGATCAAGAAAAGACAACCTTCACATGCCCATACGGTACTTATGCCTTCCGAAGGATGCCGTTCGGATTGTGTAATGCCCCGACAACCTTCCAAAGATGCATGATGGCACTCTTTTCAGACATGGTCGAAGACTTCCTTGAGATCTTCATGGATGATTTTTTGGTTTTTGGTAATGACTTCAACAGTTGCCTCGGAAATTTAGAGAAGGTGTTGGCAAGATGTGAAGAAACTGATTTAGTCCTCAATTGGGAGAAATGCCATTTTATGGTAGATGAAGGAATAGTGCTCAGCCACAAGATTTCATCCAAGGGAATTGAAGTAGACAAAGCCAAGGTGGACGTGATCGAGAGATTACCCCCACCAAGTTCGGTTAAAGGAATTCGAAGTTTTCTCGGACATGCAGGTTTTTACAGGAGGTTCATTCATAATTTTTCTAAAATCACTAAACCCTTGTGTAATCTGCTTGAACAGGATAAAGTCTTCGATTTTGATGATTCTTGCACTCAAGCATTCGAAACCCTAAAGAAAAAGCTTGCCTCGGCACCCATTGTCGTTCCACCAGATTGGACGCTACCTTTTGAGCTCATGTGTGATGCAAGTGATTTCGCGGTAGGAGCAGTCCTAGGCCAACGCACAGGTAAGACCTTTCATGTGATATACTATGCTAGTAAAACTCTTAATAGTGCTCAAGTGAATTACACGACAACGGAGAAAGAGTTACTAGCTGTAGTTTTCGCTTTTGACAAGTTCTGATCCTATTTAATTGGTACAAAGGTAATTGTTCATACGGACCATTCGGCAATCAAATACTTATTTGCTAAAAAGGATGCTAAACCTCGTTTGATTCATTAGATATTACTTTTACAAGATTTTGATATTGAAATTAAGGACAGGAAAGGAACAGAAAACCAAGTGGCCGATCACTTATCACGTCTGGAACGCAATATGGAAGAGGACGTGGATCTTGAGATATGCGATGCATTCCCGGATGAACAAATTTTAGTTGCCTCGGCAACCCTCGACGCCTTGGCAACCCTCGACGCCTCGGCAACCATGGATGCACACGCCTCGGCAACCCTTGACGCCGCAGCAACCTTTGACGCGCACGCCTCAGCAATTCTGGGAGCAGTCACCACGGCAGCACATGCCTCGGCAATACCCTGGTACGCGGATTTAGTTAATTTCCTTGTTTGTGGTATTTTTCCTTATGGCATTACTCACCAAGGGAAGAAGCGGTTCCGCCATGATGCTAAGCATTACTTTTGGGACGAGCCTCTTTTGTTTAAACAATGTGCAGATCAGGTTATACGCCGATGTGTCTCTGAAGAAGAGCAACAGAATGTACTCCGGCAATGCCATTCTTCACCCTATAGAGGACATTTTGGAGGAACTCGTACCGCGGCCAAGGTTTTGCAATCCGGTTTGTATTGGCCAACATTGTACAAAGATGCCTAAGACTTTTACAAGCAATGTGATCGTTGCCAGAGGACGGGCAATATCTCTAGACGACATGAGATGCCACTCCAGAACATCATCGAGGTGGAATTGTTCGATGTGTGGGGGATCAATTTTATGGGACCTTTCCCATCTTCATTCGACAACCTCTACATTCTACTTCCCGTCGACTACGTGTCTAAATGGGTTGAGGCAGCTGCAGTTCCCAACAACGATTCCAAGACCGTGCAACGATTCCTGCAGAAAAACATATTTACACGGTTTGGGATGCCGAGAGCAATTATCAGCGACAAAGGCAAGAATTTTGACAACAGACTAATTGCCAAGATGTTGCAATGCTTCGGCATATCACACAAGATCGCCACGGCATATCACCCACAAACCAACGGGCAAGCAGAAATTTCCAACCGGGAGTTGAAGGGAATACTCGAGAAAGTTGTAAATCCCTCAAGGAAGGATTGGTCATTAAGACTAGATGACGCACTTTGGGCATATTGCACTGCATTCAAAACACCCTTAGGTATGTCCCCCTTCCGACTTGTCTATGGCAAAACATGCCATCTACCGGTGGAAATCGAGCACAAGGCGTACTAGGCAATCAAGACCGTGAATATGGATTGGGAAAGTGCCGGACAAAAGCATTTGATGGACCTCAATGAGATAGAAGAATTCCGTGCACTCGCCTATAACAATGCACGAATCTACAAGGAGAAAACAAAGCGATGGCACGACAAGAAACTATTGCCACGACAATTCACGCCAGGGCAACTAGTTCTCCTATTCAATTCTCGGCTAAAACTTTTCCCGGGAAAGCTGAAATCAAGATGGTTGGGACCATTTGAAGTCGTCAAACCATTTTCTCATGGCGCCGTGATAATCAAGTCCATCTCTGACAACCATGAATTCAAAGTTAATGGACAAAGATTGAAGCACTACAATGGTGCCCATGTGGAACGTAACAAGGAAGTGGTCAACTTAGGAGATGCATGAGCATGCTCTCCCTTTTGATATTTTTATTTTTATTTTTATTTATTTTTGTTTTTTTTGATTATTTAATTATTTTATTTTATTTTCTGAATTTTTTTTATTTTATTATTTTTCCGATTATTAGTAGTTTTAGGATATATTTTTTTATTCAATTTTAAGAATCCTATTACACATCTTTATTTATTTTCTTTATTAGTTTATCTTTAATTTTAATCCTTATTTGATTTGTCTTTGAATTGTAGGAAAAGAAGTTCAAGATAAAGAAGGAATTCTAAACCATGTAGGAAAACATCTTCAACAAGGAAACTAATGGGCTGAATCTAAGGCTTATATAAAGCCTCCAATTCATCCTAACCAAAACCCCCTTGTCGAAAACTCGTACAAAACCCTAACCCCTTTTTCATTTTTTTTCAATCCCACCCACCTATCCTTTCTATAAAACCCATCACCCTTAACCTATTCCTACTTTCTATCTTGCAACTTTTTAGTTTCTTTTCTTTTCTTTTCTTTGTTTTTACTCACAACCAAGATCATCCATGGCATCCAAGATTAAACTTTTAGTTCATCCAAGTTCCTCCAAAGAACCAAGATACAAGAAGTTTGCTACACCGGTGGTTCAAGAAAGATTTCAATCCAAGTTTGAAAGCCGGAAGATTCATGAAGAACAAGGTTTTGAATACTCCAACTCTCATCAAGATTTCGGCCTTGAACCATTCATCTTCAAGAGGATTGCACATCAAAAGTGGCAAATCTTTTGCCATCAACCAGAACCGGGTAATATCTCATGGGTAAGAGAATTCTATGCTCACTCACCTAACCCGGATAATCCTTATGTTTTTGTTCGTGACAAGGCCATACTTATAAGTCCCGAAAGCATCAACACCTTTTACGGACTTTACATTGAGAAGGACGAGCATCAAGCCTTCGTTGACCAAATCAATCCCAAGCAACTCGACAAGGTGCTTCAAGAACTCACTCAACGGGAACTCATTGGAACGACGGTAAATACAAGGGCACAGTAAATCGCCTTCGGCTTAAACCCAAGGCAAAACTATGGAATAAGTTTGTTAAAACTTCTTTAATGCCCTCCACACACAATACTACCGTTGATATACCACGTCTTTTGCTCATACATTCTATTTTGCATAATCGCATCATTAACATTGGAAAAATTATTTGTGATGAGATTTTTGTATGCAGCTCAAAAGATAAGGGTTATCTTTTCTTCCCTTGCTTAATTTCTAATCTTTGCAAGGAGATGCATGTCCCGAGTGAGTCCACCGATGAAAAGGCCCTACCCAAGTCTGGTTGGAATCAAGCACTAATCCGAAAGCTAATGGGAGAGGCACCGGGAGATTCTTCAAGGGCTCCAATTGCCACGGCAACTCCTGCAGCCGCGGCAATCCCTAATGCCCAAGCACCTAACGCCAGGGCAACTTGGCCATTAATCCCGGGACACTTTGAAGCACTTTTGCACCCATTGGCGAGCCGCCTAAGGCAAATTGAAGATCGGCAACTAATGTTCATGCGGTACATGAAGGAGCACAACAATGCCATCACCCAAGTCATCCTAGAAAAGTACCCGGACAATCGCGTGCCATTCCCAATCTTTCCCGCCGAGATCCTTGCCCCGACAACCAAGGAAGCTGACGCCACGGCAACCAACCCTGAAGATGCCACGACAACCAAAGCTAAAGACATCCCGGCAACTACTGCAAAATCCAAAGGTAAAGTACCTATGCCCGAATCAACTCCTACGGAATCATTTTTTGATTTTTCAGATTCGGACGAGTCCTCCATTGAACCAATAAAGACCGGACCAACTGAATCCTCCAAGCGAAAAGCCATTGACATTGATGAAGAGGACGATGAGGACAACCCCGTACGAGGATCGATTCCACCACCGGCAACAAGAAAACAACCATCGCGTTCAAGCAAGAGAATCAAGACACCGACTAGAAGGAAACTAATCATCTACGATGACGAACTCTCGGAGTAAGTCCTCGTATGCATTTTTATTTTTTATTTTTTTTATTTTTTTCGTTATTTTTGTGCATGCATTGAGGACAATGCCTCACTCGAGTTTGGGGGGGATTGCTATTAGTAGTTACCATGTTTAGTTACATTCATCTTAAGTATTACATTTAGGATACATAAATTGCTTGCCATGCCTTTAGTTGAAACAAGAATTGCTTAGATTTGATGAATATTCGATGATGACTTTGCCAATGCACTTAATTGATAGAATTTTTATTCTAGGATAACCATGGAAAAACTTGGAATTTTACTATGATGCTAAATTTGATGAAACACTGTTGTGGTTTGATTGATTTAAGGAATTCTAGTAAACTTAGGTTGATAATTAACAAATTGGGGGATTAGAATAAAAATTGGATGAATGTTAGAGGTGCCCGAAATTGGCTCTAGCATGTGCTAAAATTGATCACTAGAGGTGCCCGAAACTGGCTCTAGGATGTGTTAAAAAAAATTTTAACTAGAGGTGCCCGAAACCGGCTCTAGTCGATTAAATTAGCTTAATAAAACTAAAAAAACAAAACACTAGAGGTGCCCAACACTGGCTCTAGTTCAAACATGTTAAAAAAGAACCCAATGAAGTAATTTGAAAACCTCTTGTTTGCATAGAATCCGAAAAATCAACTTGCACACAACTCTGCACACATTCACAAACATTATAGTTTGATTCCGGGTAACTCCTAAGTTTTTCGAAAAATAAAAAGCCAATCATACTGTGCCCCGGTTCAGAGAATTGAAATCAATTTCAAAGCTAAGTTTGTGAAAATTGAAGTCTTGGCAGGTAATTATGAGTTTGCATTGCTTGAGGACAAGCAATAGTTTGAGTTTGGGGGTGTGATAAGTGTTCAAAAGTACTATTTTTCTTACCCTTTTTACTCATATTATTGTTAGACTTAGGCTCATATTAGTTGCATAGTTAGCCATGCATGCATTAATCCATGTTTCCTTCAATCGTTGAGCTTGATTACATAACTTGGTAGTTTTTGTGGAAAAGATGCTGCTTTGGTGTGCTTTGTGTGTGTATGTGCAGGATCACTTGCCAAAGCAATGCCGAGCTAGTTGCCAGGGCAATGCATGAAGGATATGCCGAGCTAGTTGCTAGGGCAATGCATGAAGGAGACACCGAGCCAGTTGCCATGGCAATTGTCGACAAAGAGAAAATGCAATAGGGATGTCGAAATTAATTACTATACAAGCCCAAGATGACGTGGAGCAAAGCCCAAACCCAAAGGAATTTGAATTCCATGCAGAGATTAAAGAAGAATTAAATTCCAAGAAGAAAGGAGAAGTTCTAGTAGGAATACAATTATAATAAAGAATTATATTCTTTAAAGATAATTTAATTCCAACTCAAACTCCTCCTCAAAGAAGGACTTTGGCCTAGCCCTATAAATAGCAAGGAGATTTCGACAAGATGCAATAGAGAGAGTATTAGGGAAATTTTGACAAGTCCAAGGGAGAAAGCAAGGGATTTTCGACAAGCTTCATCTTTTCTTTCTTGTTCGATTGGGTTCATGCTAGGGATTGTTTATCTTGTGTTTCTTTGGAACCTAGCCATGAACTAAATTTACTTGGCTATGGTTATTGTGTTTTGTGGTTGTGAGAAACTATTGGTTTTTGTTTAGGTAATAAGAGTTTGCACTTTTCTACTTCAAGGTTTATTCATTCTTGGTTCTTATTCTTGTTTGCGAGTGAATTGGGAGAGGATCTCGTGATTTTATCCATTTATCTAATATCGGGAGAGTTAGATTCAAGAAACGAATGAATATGATCTTTATTCAATCTAATGATGGTGAAGATTAATCCAGCTTAGGAATAAGTTAAGGATTTCAACGGCTAAGAGGAGCGCAAGATTGGTTGTTGTTCACCCTTGATTCACGCAGGGATGTATTATCAAGGCATCACAATTAGCTAGAGTTTCGACTTAGGGATAAGAAGAAACCATTGAAGAACGCTCTGCCAAACCTTGAAGTTGCTGCCCAGCCGCCCAAATAGTTACCCAGGCAACCGTCGATTAGTTGCCAAGGCAACCCCGCTGCGCAAGTTGCCACGGCAACTGAGTTTCCCTTGCACCCTTTTACCAAGACGATCCAATTGGCTATTGTTGCGCGTAATAAGTGCTACGCTAATGTGCAAGTATACACGTCGCAAGTTATAGTATAAAAGATATCATCTCCACAGGGATTGGTGCTACTTCAAGAATCTAGTCTCTTGCACTGTAAAAAGTAAAAACACAAGTAAAGGATTATAGGAGTTTAACTAATGACTAATCTAGAAAGCAATAAAGTAAAAGAAAAGATGAATTCAAATGAGAGAGAGATAGGCCAGGTTATCGTGAGTTGAGGTGTGATAGCCGATTGGATCGTTTTGGTAAAAGAGTGCACGGGCAACTCAGTTGCCGTGGCAACTTGCACAACGGGGTTGCCTTGGCAACTAATCGATGGTTGCCTGGGCAACTACTTGGGCGTTTGGGCAGCAACCTTCAAGGTTCGGCAGAGCGTTCTTCAATGGTTTCTTCTTATCCCTAAGTCGAAACTCTAGCTAATTGTGATGCCTTGATAATACATCCCTGCGTGAATCAAGGGTGAACAACAACCAATCATGCGCTCCTCTTAGCCATTGAAATACTCAACTTATTCCTAAGTTGGATTAATCTTCACCATCAATAGATTGAATAAAGACCATACTCATTCATTTCTTGAATCTAACTCCCCGATATTAGATAAATAGATAAAGTTACGAGATCCTCCCCCAATTCACTCACAAACAAGAATAAAGACCAAGAATGAGTAAACCTTAAATTGAAAGTGCAAACTCTTATTACCTAAACAAAATCCAATTGTTTCTCACAACCACAAAACACAATAACCTTAGCCAAATAGATTTAGTTCATGGATAGGTTCCAACGAAACACAAAACAAAGAATACCTAACATAAACCTAATTGAACAAGAAAGAAAAAGATGAAGAATGGTTGAAAGCCCTTGTCGAAATCTCTCCCCTTTTGCTCTCTTCAGTCGAACTCTCCCCCTTTTGCTCTCCCTTAGAGTTGACGGCTTGGTCTCCTTTAAATAGGAGATGGCTAGGTCAAAGTCTCTCTTGAGGAAGAAGTTAAGTTGGAATTAAATACTTTAAAAGAATATAATTCTTTATTTTATTTAAATTCCTTCTAGATTTTCTCCTATCTTCTTGGGATTTAATTTCTCTTTGACCTCTTCATGGAAATCAAACTCATTTGGGATTTAACTTTGCTCCACGTCATCTTGGGCTTATCTAGTCGTCAATTTCGACTTCCATATCATCTTATCCCTTATCGAAAATTGCCCTGACAACTAGATCGGCATCTCCTTCATGCACTGCCCTGGCAACTGCATCCAGCCTTGTTTAGGCAAGTGATTATGCACACACACAAAAACAACTATCGGCAGCACCTTTTTTCCACAAAATTAAGCAAAATATGAAATCAAGCTTGTCCACCAAGGAAACAATGCAAACATGCATGAATGGCTAATAATGCAACTAATACGAGCCTAAGTCTAGCAATAATATGAATAAAAAGGGTGAATAAAATAGTACTTTTAGACACTTAACAACCACCGTGATTAGGCAAAGGATTGGTAGCCACGTCTGGTGTATCAAGCTGCAGAACTCTGATTTTGATCAGGTTCTAAACCACCCGCTTAAAAGCTTCGCAATTGTTAATGTTGTGCCGGGGGATTCCTGCATGATACTCACACTTAGCCTTGGGGTCAAACCATGATAAATAGAGAGGTTTTATCAGAGTAAGGTGATAAGGGTGAACCAAGTCTGCCTCGTAAAGCTTGGGGTATAACTCACTATAAGTTATAGGTAAGGGAGTAAATACCTCATCTTTCTTAGGCTCCCTTCGGTCAGGCCCCTGTGAACTTGTTTCTGCCAGCTTTGGTGCGATTGTGACGTTGCTCAAACGTTGAGTACTTACATGGCTCACCTCATTGTCTCTTTTCTTCGGGTGCTTTTGCAAATTTTCCCCAGTCTTGAGCTTGCCACTCTTGAAAGCAGCCTCGATGGATTTTGCCGTATTCACAAATTTAAAAAATCCTAAGGATACGTTGCTGATCATTTTTTCATAGAGTGGACCTTGCAGTGTGTCCACAAACAGGCGGCTGATTTCACTCTCCAAAATAGGCGGCTGAACTTGCGCCGTGATGCCCCTCCATCTTTGAGCATATTGTCTGAATTTCTCATTATGCCCCTGGGTTAAACCCTGAAGTAAGGTTCTTTTGGGACCATTTATTTCACGTGCTTGTATTGCCCAATGAAGGTTTTGGACATATCCTTCCATGTCTTTACATTTGTTCGGCTTAACTGTGCATACCAACGGGCAGCTGCTCCGGTCAAGCTATCTTGGAAGTAATAAATAAGGAGGTTTTCATTTTTCAAGTGTGCCGCTATCTTGCGGCAATACATAGTCAAGTGGGCTGAGGGACAAGTGGTCCCATTATAGTTCTCGAAGTCTGGCACTTTGAATTTGGGCGGGATGACCAAATCATATACCAAGCTCAACTCATAGGCATCAATCATGTAGTCATTAGTTACTTCCATCGAGCTAACTTTTTCTTCAATTTGGAGGCGTTACTCCTCAAACTTCTTTTCAAATTCCTTCTTCAATCTTGTCTCTATCTCATTCATCAGATTTAAGTCTGGGATATCCACATCGACGTCATTCTCAAAACCATGACCACGTCAATTGGGTTGTTAACAGATGCCTCGAGTATGTAGTCACTCTTAAGAGCTAATCCTTCCGGTTGAGCCTTCGTGTGAGATGTGTTTCCACCTAGGTCTTCCATATTGGACCGTTCATCGACAATATGGGCTTTTCCAACATCCCTCTTTTCTAGCAGAGCAGTGACGCGGGCTATGATCTCTTCCTAAAATCTTTCAATCTTTCAATCCATGACTCTTGATTGGGAACGTGTGTTGTACGAGTGCGGAATGGTGGCGGCTTAAACTGACTGCCATGATATTTTCCGCAATTAATTTTATTTCCTCATGAATGAATGCAATGCGTATGAATCATTGATTGAAAGTAAAGAAGTGAAAAATGCACAAATGAATGCGTATGAATGTTGATCAATGAACATTCTAGTTAAACAACTTCTCATAATGAAGATCAAATCCCACTTCAACGAGAAAATAAAGTAATTATCCTTTGCTCAACCTCTTGGTCGATCTCAGACTCGAGACTCTTTTATCTCGACGTTATGAACTTCTTTCCACCATTACAAAAGCTTTCAATTTTGAACTATTCTCGAATCAACATTTTGAATGAATATGCCGTGAATATGCACAAAAGTAATCCAGCAAGGAAACATGCAAAGGATTAGTGACATATAAATAAATCACCAAAAGAATTGGTTATCCACATGGCTCTAATTGGGGTAGGCTTCTTAAGTTCTCACACATGTGGGTTTGGTTCTAAAAAAGGTACTCGAACCTATCTTTTTACCTTCTAAGGTAATAAGAATCTCAAATTCTGGCCCATTACAAGCTTGCGAATTGGATTCGGTTCGAGGGAAAACACGACCTAGTGACGTGGAGGGATGCTCGCGTGTCAAAAGGCGTGGATTTCGGAAGTGAATTACCGACCCGTAAAGGGCTGCTCACATGGGTATGTGGCATTTCACTCCCACTTAAGGGACAGATCTCGGGTATAAAGCTTGATGTTCATGATGCAACACATGTCGGTGATTCCTTAGAAATTAAATGATCAATTAATGCAAAACCACCAATTATCAAAGCCCATATAATTAAAGTAATATCTTCAAGAAAGACCAAATTGATTAAAGTCAATTCAAATTCCAAAATTTCCATCATTAAAAGCAACAAATATTTTTTAGCTCAACTCTCTTTTTGTTTTGTAAAAATAAAATTTATCCACAGCGAATCGCCAGCTGTAGCGACTAAAAATTCCTGTCGCTAGAAAAAATCTTTGAAAAATAGGTGATGTCAGAAAATCTTAGAGTTTTTGAAGATAAAATAAGGGTTTGAGTCCCCAATGGCCACTAAGGTAGGCCGGACACCATTAAAAACCAGAGATTCATTTGAAAATAGTTTGAGGAGTTAGTTACGTGTGGGGAAGGATTAACACCCCATCACGACCGGAAATCGGTACCAAAATATATGTTGCTTTTAATTGATGGAAATTGTTGAAATTGGAATTAAATTTAATTAAATGGTCTTAATTAGATACATGATTTAATTAAACGGGGTTTTTTCCAACTTGTGGGCTTGAATTAATTAAACATTTAATTAGTAAGGGTGACTGTACATTAGACCATAGATTAAACCGACATCGAATAAGATTGACTGCCGTGTTAATTTACGGTTCGAGTGAAGTATATCACCTTTATGAATGATGCAAACAGTTATAAATGATGTCATGAGTTGTCAACTTGTAATATCCCAAATTTTTGGTTAGTGACCAAAATATAAAATTTTAAAGTTTAGGGGTTAAAGTGAAAACTTTGGAAAAGTTCAAGACCAAAGTGTAATTTTCAAAATTTGTGTATTTTAACCCCATAAATGAATAGTTTACCCCCAAGAGTGGCATTTTCGTGTTACCCGAATTTTTCGTATAGAGTTTGTATTAATGGCTATAAAGCGATAAAGTTCGGAAGAATATTCGGATAATCGGATCGAATCGAATATCCAAGATATTTTGAAGGATGATAAGCCACGGTTGATTATGTCATTTTACATGTCTAAGATACTTTCTTTGTGTTGGAAGAATATGAACCCTTGGATTTAAGTTGATTTTCCATGCTAAATATGAGCCGTTGGATGAAAAATGGCAAGATCGTAATTTTGGAAAATCACAAGGGCAAAGTTGGTAAACTACTAATTCAATATTATGATATGAGGAATATTATGGAAATATAGAATTTTCAGAATAGATCCGATAGCTACGTAAAGGTAAAATCGTAGTAGAAGTATTTTGTGAATATCGAGAAATCGTATTGAATTGAAATTTCAAACGCTGTTCCATAATCTATGGAAACTCATAAAATAATAGTTATGGAATAGTGGTCGGTTGAGGAGGAACTAATTTAGTTAGATTATAATGGAATGACAATTTTGAAACAAACTAGTAAATAAAGACTAGTTGGAGGGCAAATTGGTTTGTTGGCAGGGATGGCAATTTTGAAATATTTGAAGTTACAAGGGCTATTTTTGGAAGAAGAAATTTGAAGTTTAAATCTTGGCCCTTGATTGATGATAAAATCAATCTCAACCGTTGGATAAAAGGGCACTTTTGTAATTTCCCTATTTGAATAAATTTAAAATTCATTTATATAATACAAGTGGCATAATTGGAGGAGTTGAAAATTAAAAGGCAAAAATATGAAGCCTTCTTCATCTTTTACATTTTTGAAAATATGGGGGAAAAGGGAGAAAAAATTTCCAAGCTAGATTCAAGCCCCAAAACTCAATTTTCAGGTAATCTTTTGAACTGCAAAGTTGTTATACTCTTCAAGCTCTATCTTTTGATGTATTTAATTCATGGAATACATGCTTGATTGATGAGAATTTTACATGAGAAGGAAATTAGGGTTTATGAATAAAATTGGGGCTTTTGAGATTTTATGATTCCATGGTTGAATTTAAGTTGGAATCAAGCTTATATGATGTTAAAATCATGTTTTTGAGTTAGGATTTAAACCCTACATATTTTGGGTTGTATGGAGAAAATTAGGGTTTATGGACTTGAGTCTAACTTAGGGTTTTATGATGTTTGATTAATGATCTAGTAAGCTTGATTTGTTGATTGGAAGTAAAACCCTAAATTAAATATATGGGGACCAATTCGGCAAGCTTCAAAGTTAAGGGACCAAATCTGAAATTTTTGAAATTGGAGTGCATTTATCTAATTAATGATGTTGGAGACGTGAAATTGATGTTTGAATGCTAAACTGATGTTGAATCGAATTAGTGACCATTTTGACAATTTGTCAAAATCAAGTGACCAAATAGGAAATGAATTCTAGGATGGGGATTAAAATCTGATTTTTGGTTAAAATAATAGAATTAATGCAATAATGTTGATTTGAGGACTAAATTGCAAAGTTAAGGAGTTTGAATCCTTACCTTTGCATTTTAGTGACTATTTTGGGCAAAGAAAGAAAACTAGAGGGAATTATTTTGAATAATTATTTGAAGAAGAAGATGATGAATTGGTGGTTTGAAGCAAGTGATGGACTAAATTGACAAGTAGAGAAATAAGAAGAAATGAGTATAGATTAGAAGTTTATTATGGAAAGTTATGTAGAAGATTGAATTTTGGCAGTGACTTCGAAAATTCACTATAAATTCTGAAAAAATGGTTATATGATGAATTTTATACCGTTGTAAAGATTTGTTCGTTTAGTTTTGTTTCCAACAAGCGGAGACTGATTTCGAGTTCTGAGTTAAAAGGTATGAATTTTTAATCGAATAAAGGTCAGAAAATTTATAGAGCAATTTCTGTCAAAACAGCACTGTGACGGGAGTTTGAAGAATTTTCATAATTTTTGTTGATTTTATTAATTTTTTGCCTTATACCGTTAGAACCGTTATGGAATCTAGTTTTTCCAGTATAAAGGAAATTAAGATCCGGTATGTATTCTGCCCGGTATAAGCAAATATTTGAAGGTAGCGCAAGATGTCAGGAAATGAAATTTGAAACATTTTGTATTTAAATGTGAGTTAGCAAACTCAGAAGAATTATTGGAAGTTCAAATTGGTCACTGGGGACCATAATGAATTTTTGAACAATACAAGGAAGAAAGGAAAAATATTTGGAAAATTTTATATTCGAATAATTATATTAGACACCGTGTTTAAGGTATTGTTAGATTTGAATCTAACAAATGTTTTATCTTATTCATGTGATTAATGAAGTCAAGTCCGAATCAAAGAAGGTTCGAGGTTTTATAAAGGAAAATATCGAGTAGAATTTAGTGAGCCATGCTAATAAATGGCCTAGGTGAGTGCAATGTATACATAACATGATACATGGATGTTTTATACATCATTAAGAAGACTCGCGATGAGTCTACCTTGTTTATTTTGGCATGATATTTATTTCATAATCATATATTTGACATGTTCTAAATATGTCAAAGGTTGAACACAAATGCATGGATCACTAGTTATATATAATGGTATACTATGAATGTTGTTTCGGGTATGAACTGCCAATGATAAATTATATTGATATACATTGCCATGGATGGAATAAATATAGTTGGCATGCCATAGAGTCGAGCAACACGCTGCATATTTGGGTATTCGGGATAGCACTATAGTGTACATAAAGGACACTTAGTGTATGGTTAGCACAACCTTATAAAAGTGCGGGAATTAGCACTTCGGTGCATATTTGACTCGTGTATCCAGGGTCCTCAAGGTTTAGTTTGAGCTATAAATAAACGGATAATAAATAGTAAACAGGTTAGTGTATATTCGGGTATCCGGTTTATGTGAACACTCGGGACAAATGGCAAGTATATTGGTAAGAAATTTATATCCGGTTTATATTATGTTGATACATGATTAATATGATGGTATACTTATTTAGTGATCATGATGCATTTATGCATATAAGGCATGTTATGACAAACGGACAACCATGAAAATCTTATGACATTGGCATATAGTAAATAATTATTACTGCAATGTGAAAGTTGATGCATTGGCATAAATCATGCTATATAAATATAGCCATGAAGTTGAATAAAGTTTAAATTATTATTAACTGCCTTTATTTCCTCACTAAGTTCGTACTTAGCGTGTGTTTGATTGTACACATGTAGGTAAATCAAGATGAGAGGGAGAAAAGCATTGCATCAATATTGGAAAGCTCAACAGGTAATCACAGTAATGACATCCTAATTAAGGTTTGATTATTATAGTGACATGTATACTTGCTAAACTTATTTGAGTGTGATTGGCCTTTAAAGTTCATTATGGTTTCAAGATAATTGGCGTTTCTGGAAAGATTCAAGGTTAAGAATAACCTTAAGTGATGAGTAGCATGTTAAGATAATTGATTCATGATTGGAACTCGAAAAAATAATTCAAGTCAATTTTAAATAAAGTTAAGCGTGCTTGGGCTAGAGAACTTTTAAGATGGGTGACCATTGGGAAGTTTTTTGAAAATTTTAAATTACCCTAATTTTTGGATTAAAGAAGTTGTAACATTTCGACTCGTACCCGGTGTACGGATATGGGAAAAGAAGTGTAACATTTATTGGTATTAGAGCTACAGGTTTGCTGGTTCTAGAGTTAAACGAAGTATGGTAAAGGTCAAAAGTGTGTACATGCCACTAGGATGTCAGAATTGCTGATGATTTTACTTGTTGGAATGAATGCAATTGCTTATTTCATTATGTTAATAATGTTAAATTCTAATGTGTGAGGGTAAAAGAATCATGTCAGGTATTTAGGCGAGTAGATCAATAAGAAATTCACGAGCATGATAAGGTTAATGATAATATTCTACCCTCAGCTTAGCATGGTGCAGAGACACCAGAGTAGCATGATATGCATGTTTTGGATTAAGAGTTTTTCTTCCAGACATTAGATTTGATCATGCATCAGCCTGCCTAGGCACCAATAGCAAAAGAATTGAGAGTTCTGACACACTAGATTTTCAGAGAGACATTGATGGAGATCCTATGATTGTTAATCTATGGTTTAATGATATAAAAGTTATATTGAAGGAACTCTGTATTGATGATCAAAAGAGACTAAAAAGAAAAGGTATTATCTCATCTGAAAAGGATTAGACCTGTATTTGATAAAGTAATGTTACAAAGTACATATTTAGAAGTCTATTAACTAGAAGTTCTTTCTTTAAGAGTTCAGTAACAAGGTTTATTCTACAGATGCAACATAGTTTCTTTCATCTTAATTAAGGCAATTGGATCATTTACGGGTATGAGTGCAAGTTTAATAAACTGAGTTGAATTGCTTCTAAACCGCTTTCTACAGCATGTAAGTATAGCTTATTATGACAGTTCATAGAGGGTTAGAGGTCAGGTATAAAGAAGTACTGACTGCCCTATGTATTTTAAAATTCCATGAAGCAGTAAATTATGGCAAATGCAATGCAAAGGGTTCAGAATGAGAAAATATCTAAACAAAGGTCATAGCTCCTAAAGTGGAATAATGAATAGAGATAACCATTTTAAAAAGTGGAGAGGATTTTCGGCAAAGATATCAAGCTAAATTTATTATATAGTTTTGCTAAGAGATCGGGACAAGGAAAATTAAGAACTCCTTGACATTTATAATTAATGTTGGAGATTCAAGAAAACCATAAAACCAACCATGTGAGTGTAGTAATAATGGGCATGCATGAGCATATAGAGTTTTTATTGGAATTTGTTATCAATATGAAAAGGATTTAACTTATGCTATGGATACCGAGCATCAAGGGTAAGCTGGGAGAGTATTCTTATTGCTTATGAGTTTTAAATAGGTTGCCTAAGAGGAGCCGTCAGGCTTGATACTTAATCGAGAGGCTAAGTTTAGGATTGGATTTAATCCAATATTGGACCTATATTGATTATACTCTACAGAATGACTCTTACTAGGTTGAGAAAGCTAAACACCTAGTTGCAAGGGTCATTAGATTGAGGTTTTATACGACTCGTGCTGGAAAGCTCCAGTGAGGTTAGTCAAAGAAGTAGTAATATTCCTTTAAGATTAAATTTTGATTATATTATTACCAGTAAAAGAAGATTTAATAGTATTAGTGCGGTATGAATCTAGTAAGAATTCTACCTTATTCAATAATACATCTCATAACAGGTTGGGATGTGTATTGATGTAATAGGGCTAATATAGTAGTTGATGTACTTAGCCAAAAGTCATTCTTTGGCTTATAAGCATTAAATGCCCAATTACCTTTGAAAGAATATAGTATATTGATTACATAGCTTCAGCTCAAATCTACTTTGACAAATCGGATCAAAGATTTACATATGAAAGATAAGATATGTTTGGAAGGAATTCAGTAAGGTGAAAAGGGGAAATTTAAGATTTCGGTGTTAAGTCTAAAGGATGTTCATGTTATCAAGAGGTAATTTATATTCCAGATGATGATGAAAAGAGAACTAAGAGGTGGTTGAATCTGATTTGATTCAGTTCAGGATATGGAGAATAAAGTAAGAATGGTTCGAAGCAATCTAGAATTGCTTTAGAATGTTGGATATTATCTACTGATCTTGAAAGAAAAGATATTTATATTAAGTTAAGGATAAAGTATTCCATAAAAGTTTCACCTTAGAAGAAGGTGTTATGGTTTGGACAAAAAGGGAAGTTGAGTCCGAGATTTATTGGGCTTATAAGATTGTGAAAAGAGTTGATCCAGTGCTTTATTAGTTAGCCTTACCTCCAGAAATGGACAAGATTCACAATGTATTCCATGTATCGATGCTCAATAAGTATCGATAAGATCCTTTACATATCATTACCTTAGAGGGGATAGAGATTCAACCGGATTTGATTTATGAGGAAGAATCGGTAAAGATTTTGGCACATGGAGTCAAAGGATTAAGAAATAAAATGATTTTGCTTGTTAAAATTCTTTGGTGAAATTATGAAGTTAAAAAGTGACTTGGGAAAGAGAAAAAGATATGAGAAAATAATTTCCTCAATTTTTGAACCAGGTATGTGTTGAAAACTCGAGGATGAATTTTCTTAAGGGGGAGATAATTGTAATATCCCAAATTTTTGGTTAGTGACCAAAATATAAATTTTGAAAGTTTAGGGGTTAAAGTGAAAACTTTGGAAAAGTTCAAGGACCAAAGTGTAATTTTCAAAAGTTGTGTATTTTAACCCCATAAATGAATAGTTTTCCCCCAAGAGTGACATTTTTGTGTTACCCGGATTTTTCGTATGGAGTTTGTATTAATGGCTATAAAGCGATAAAGTTCGGAAGAATATTCGGATAATCGGATTGAATCGAATATCAGGATATTTTGAAGGATGATAAGCCATGATTCATTATATAATTTTAGATGTCTAAGATATTTTCGTTGTGTTTGAAGAATATGAACCCTTGGATTTAAGTTGATTTTCCATGCTAAATATGAGCCGTTGGATGAAAAATGGCAAGATCGTAATTTTGGAAAATCACAAGAGCAAAGTTGGTAAACTACTAATTCAAGATTAAATTTAGGTCATTGGATGAAGGTGATGATATGAGGAATATTATGAAATATAGAATTTTCAGAATAGATCCGATAGCTCAGTAAATGTAAAATCGTAGTAGAAGTATTTTGTGAATATCGGGAAATCGTATTGAATTGAAATTTCAGAGGCTATTCCATAATCCACGGAAAATAATAAAATAATAGTTATGGAATAGTGGTCGGTTGAGGAGGAACTAATTTAGTTAGATTATAATGGAATGACAATTTTGAAACAAACTAGTAAATAAAGACTAGTTGGAGGGCAAATTGGTTTTTGGTAGGAATGGCAATTTTGAAATATTTGAAGTTACAAGGGCTATTTTTGGAAGAAGAAATTTGAAGTTTAAATCTTGGCCCTTGATTGATGATAAAATCAATCTCAACCGTTGGATAAAAGGGAACTTTTGTAATTCCCTATTTGAATGAATTTAAAATTCATTTATATAATACAACTGGCATAATTGGAGGAATTTAAAATTAAAAGGCAAAAAGATGAAGCCTTCTTCATCTTTTACATTTTGAAAATATGGGGAAAGGGAGAAAAATTTTCCAAGCTAGATTCAAGCCCCAAAACTCAATTTTCATGTAATCTTTGAACTATAAAGATGTTCTACTCTTCTTTTGCTCTATTTTTTGATGTATTTAATTTTCATGGAATACATGTTTTGATTGATTTTGAGATTTTATGATTCCATGGTTGAATTTAAGTTGGAATCAAGCTTATATGATGTTAAAATCATGTTTTTGAGTTAAGATTTAAACCCTACATATTTTGGGTTGTATGGAGAAAATTAGGGTTTATGGATTTAAGTCTAACTTAGGGTTTATGATGTTGGATTAATGATCTAGTAAGCTTGATTTGTTGTTTGGAAGTAAAACCCTAAATTAAATATACAGGGACCAATTCGGCAAGCTTCAAAGTTAAGGGACCAAATCTAAAATTTTTGAAATTGGAGTGTATTTATGTAATTAATGATGTTGTAGATGTGAAATTGATGTTAGAATGCTAAACCGATGTTGAATCGAATTAGTGACCATTTTGACAATTTGTCAAAATCAAGTGACCAAATATGAAATGATTTCTAGGATGGGGATTAAATCTGATTTTTGGTTAAAATAATAGAATTAATGCAATAATGTTGATTTTAGGACTAAATTGCAAAGTTAAGAAGTTTGAATCCTTACCTTTGCATTTTATTGACTATCTTGGGCAAAGAAAGAAAACTAGAGGGAATTATTTTGAATAATTATTTGAAGAAGAAGATGATGGATTGGTGGTTTGAAGAAAGTGATGGACTAAATTGACAAGTAGAAAAATAAGAAGAAATGAGTATAAATTAGAAGTTTATTATGGAAAGTTATTTAGAAGATTGAATTTTGGCAGTGATTCAAAAATTCACTATAAATTATAAAAAAATGGTTAGATGATGAATTTTATACCGTTGTAAAGATTTGTTCGTTTAGTTTGTTTCCAACAAACGGAAACTGATTTTGAGTTCGAGTTAAAAGATATGAATTTTTAATCGAATAAAGGTCAGAAAATTTATAGAGCAATTTTCACAAACAAGACTTTGTGACGGGAGTTTGAAGAATTTTCATAATTTTTGTTGATTTTATTAATTTTGCCTTATACCGTTAGAACTATTATGGAATCTAATTTTTCCAATATAAAGGAAATTAAGATCGGTATGTATTTCGCCCGATATAAGCAAATATTTGAAGGTAGCATAAGATGTCGTCATGAAATGAAATTTGAAACATTTTGTATTTAAATGTGAGTTAGCAAACTCGGAAGAATTATTGGAAGTTCAAATTGGTCACTAGGGACAATAATGAATTTTTGAACAATACAAGAAAGAAAGGAAAAATATTTGGAAAATTTTATATTGAATAATTATATTAGACAACGTGTTTAAGGTATTGTTAGATTTGAATCTACAAAAATATTTTATCTTATTCATGTGATTAATGAAGTCAAGTCCGAATCAAAA
The DNA here is from genome assembly GCA_019671005.1 of Hibiscus mutabilis. Taxonomy (NCBI): domain Eukaryota; kingdom Viridiplantae; phylum Streptophyta; class Magnoliopsida; order Malvales; family Malvaceae; genus Hibiscus; species Hibiscus mutabilis. The sequence goes on along the minus strand of CM033737.1, from coordinate 19,540,992 downwards.
AGAAGGTTGAGAGGTTTTATAAAGGAAAAGATCGAGTAGAATTTAGTGAGCCATGCTAATAAATGGCCTAGGTGAGTGCAATGTATACATAACATGATACATGGATGTTTTATACATCATTAAGAAGACTCATGATGAGTCTACCTTGTTTATTTTGGCATGATATTTATTTCATAATCATATATTTGACATGTTCTAAATATGTCAAGGTTGAACACAAATGCATGGATCACTAGTTATATATAATGATATACTATGAATGTTATTTCGGGTATGAGCGCCAATGATAAATTATATTGATATACATTGCCATGGATGGAATAAATATTGTTGGCAGTTGCATGCCATAGAGTCCAACAAACGCTGCATATTTGGGTATTCGGGATATCACTATAGTGTACATAAAGGACACTTAGTGTATGGTTAGCACAACCTTATAAAAGTGCGGGAATTAGCACTTCGGTGCATATTTGACTCGTGTATCCAGGGTCCTCAAGGTTTAGTTTGAGCTATAAATAAACGGATAATAAATAGTAAACAGGTTAGTGTATATTCGGGTATCCGGTTTATGTGAACACTCGGGACAAATGGCAAGTATATTGGTAAGAAATTTATATCCGGTTTATATTATGTTGATACATGATTAATATGATGGTATACTTATTTAGTGATCATGATGCATTTATGCATATAAGGCATGTTATGACAAACGGACAACCATGAAAATCTTATGACATTGGCATATAGTAAATAATTATTACTGCAATGTGAAAGTTGATGCATTGGCATAAATCATGCTATATAAATATAGCCATGAAGTTGAATAAAGTTTAAATTATTATTAACTGCCTTTATTTCCTCACTAAGTTCGTACTTAGCGTGTGTTTGATTGTACACATGTAGGTAAATCAAGATGAGAGGGAGAAAAGCATTGCATCAATATTGGAAAGCTCAACAGGTAATCACAGTAATGACATCCTAATTAAGGTTTGATTATTATAGTGACATGTATACTTGCTAAACTTATTTGAGTGTGATTGGCCTTTAAAGTTCATTATGGTTTCAAGATAATTGGCGTTTCTGGAAAGATTCAAGGTTAAGAATAACCTTAAGTGATGAGTAGCATGTTAAGATAATTGATTCATGATTGGAACTCGAAAAAATAATTCAAGTCAATTTTAAATAAAGTTAAGCGTGCTTGGGCTAGAGAACTTTTAAGATGGGTGACCATTGGGAGTTTTTTGAAAATTTTAAATTACCTAATTTTTGGATTAAAAAGTTGTAACATTTCGACTCGTACCCGGTGTACGGATATGGGAAAAGAAGTGTAACATTTATTGGTATTAGAGCTACTGAGGTTTTGCTGGTTCTAGAGTTAAACGAAGTATGGTAAAGGTCAAAAGTGTGTACATGCCACTAGGATGTCGAATTGCTGATGATTTTACTTGTTGGAATGAATGCAATTGCTTATTTCATTATGTTAATAATGTTAAATTCTAATGTGAGGGTAAAAAGAATCATGTCAGGTATTTAGGCGAGTAGATCAATAAGAAATTCACGAGCATGATAAGGTTAATGATAATATTCTACCCTCAGCTTAGCATGGTGCAGAGACACCAGAGTAGCATGATATGCATGTTTTGGATTAAGAGTTTTTCTTCCAGACATTAGATTTGATCATGCATCAGCCTGCCTAGGCACCAATAGCAAAAGAATTGAGAGTTCTGACACACTAGATTTTCAGAGAGACATTGATGGAGATCCTATGATTGTTAATCTATGGTTTAATGATATAAAAGTTATATTGAAGGAACTCTGTATTGATGATCAAAAGAGACTAAAAAGAAAAGGTATTATCTCATCTGAAAAGGATTAGACCTGTATTTGATAAAGTAATGTTACAGTACATATTTAGAAGTCTATTAACTAGAAGTTCTTTCTTTAAGAGTTCTGTAACAAGGTTTATTCTACAGATGCAACATAGTTTCTTTCATCTTAATTAAGGCAATTGGATCATTTACGGGTATGAGTGCAAGTTTAATAAACTGAGTTGAATTGCTTCTAAACTGCTTTCTACAGACAGAAGTATAGCTTATTATGACAGTTCATAGAGGGTTAGAGGTCAGGTATAAAGAAGTACTGACTGCCCTATGTATTTTAAAATTCCATGAAGCAGTAAATTATGGCAAATGCAATGCAAAGGGTTCAGAATGAGAAAATATCTAAACAAAGGTCATAGCTCCTAAAGTGGAATAATGAATAGAGATAACCATTTTAAAAAGTGGAGAGGATTTTCGGCAAAGATATCAAGCTAAATTTATTATATAGTTTTGCTAAGAGATCGGGACAAGGAAAATTAAGAACTCCTTGACATTTATAATTAATGTTGGAGATTCAAGAAAACCATAAAACCAACCATGTGAGTGTAGTAATAATGGGCATGCATGAGCATATAGAGTTTTTATTGGAATTTGTTATCAATATGAAAAGGATTTAACTTATGCTATGGATACAGAGCATCAAGGGTAAGTGGGAGAGTATTCTTATTGCTTATGAGTTTTAAATAGGTTGCCTAAGAGAGCCGTGGGGCTTGATACTTAATCGAGAGGCTAAGTTTAGGATTGGATTTAATCCAATATTGGACCTATATTGATTATACTCTACAGAATGACTCTTACTAGGTTGAGAAAGCTAAACACCTAGTTGCAAGGGTCATTAGATTGAGTTTTTTACGACTCGTCTTGGAAAGCTCGGTGAGGTTAGTCAAAGAAGTAGTAATATTCCTTTAAGATTAAATTTTGATTATATTATTACCAGTAAAAGAAGATTTAATAGTATTAGTGCGGTATGAATCTAGTAAGAATTCTACCTTATTCAATAATACATCTCATAACAGGTTGGGATGTGTATTGATGTAATAGGGCTAATATAGTAGTTGATGTACTTAGCCAAAAGTCATTCTTTGGCTTATAAGCATTAAATGCCCAATTACCTTTGAAAGAATATAGTATATTGATTACATAGCTTCAGCTCAAATCTACTTTGACAAATCGGATCAAAGATTTACATATGAAAGATAAGATATGTTTGGAAGGAATTCAGTAAGGTGAAAAGGGGAAATTTAAGATTTCGGTGTTAAGTCTAAAGGATGTTCATGTTATCAAGAGGTAATTTATATTCCAGATGATGATGAAAAGAGAACTAAGAGGTGGTTGAATCTGATTTGATTCAGTTCAGGATATGGAGAATAAAGTAAGAATGGTTCGAAGCAATCTAGAATTGCTTTAGAATGTTGGATATTATCTACTGATCTTGAAAGAAAAGATATTTATATTAAGTTAAGGATAAAGTATTCCATAAAAGTTTCACCTTAGAAGAAGGTGTTATGGTTTGGACAAAAAGGGAAGTTGAGTCCGAGATTTATTGGGCTTATAAGATTGTGAAAAGAGTTGATCCAGTGCTTTATTAGTTAGCCTTACCTCCAGAAATGGACAAGATTCACAATGTATTCCATGTATCGATGCTCAATAAGTATCGATAAGATCCTTTACATATCATTACCTTAGAGGGGATAGAGATTCAACCGGATTTGATTTATGAGGAAGAATCGGTAAAGATTTTGGCACATGGAGTCAAAGGATTAAGAAATAAAATGATTTTGCTTGTTAAAATTCTTTGGTGAAATTATGAAGTTAAAAAGTGACTTGGGAAAGAGAAAAAGATATGAGAAAATAATTTCCTCAATTTTTGAACCAGGTATGTGTTGAAAACTCGAGGATGAATTTTCTTAAGGGGGAGATAATTGTAATATCCCAAATTTTTGGTTAGTGACCAAAATATAAATTTTGAAAGTTTAGGGGTTAAAGTGAAAACTTTGGAAAAGTTCAAGGACCAAAGTGTAATTTTCAAAAGTTGTGTATTTTAACCCCATAAATGAATAGTTTTCCCCCAAGAGTGACATTTTTGTGTTACCCGGATTTTTCGTATGGAGTTTGTATTAATGGCTATAAAGCGATAAAGTTCGGAAGAATATTCGGATAATCGGATTGAATCGAATATCAGGATATTTTGAAGGATGATAAGCCATGATTCATTATATAATTTTAGATGTCTAAGATATTTTCGTTGTGTTTGAAGAATATGAACCCTTGGATTTAAGTTGATTTTCCATGCTAAATATGAGCCGTTGGATGAAAAATGGCAAGATCGTAATTTTGGAAAATCACAAGAGCAAAGTTGGTAAACTACTAATTCAAGATTAAATTTAGGTCATTGGATGAAGGTGATGATATGAGGAATATTATGAACATATAGAATTTTCGGAATAGATCCGATAGCTCAGTAAATGTAAAATCGTAGTAGAAGTATTTTGTGAATATCGGGAAATCGTATTGAATTGAAATTTCAGAGGCTATTCCATAATCCACGGAAAATAATAAAATAATAGTTATGGAATAGTGGTCGGTTGAGGAGGAACTAATTTAGTTAGATTATAATGGAATGACAATTTTGAAACACACTAGTAAATAAAGACTAGTTGGAGGGCAAATTGGTCTTTTGGTAGGAATGGCAATTTTGAAATATTTGAAGTTACAAGGGCTATTTTTGGAAGAAGAAATTTGAAGTTTAAATCTTGGCCCTTGATTGATGATAAAATCAATCTCAACCGTTGGATAAAAGGGAACTTTTGTAATTCCCTATTTGAATGAATTTAAAATTCATTTATATAATACAACTGGCATAATTGGAGGAATTTAAAATTAAAAGGCAAAAAGATGAAGCCTTCTTCATCTTTTACATTTTCGAAAATATGGGGGAAAAGGGAGAAAAATTTTCCAAGCTCGATTCAAGCCCCGAAACTCGATTTTCATGTAATCTTTCGAACTATAAAGATGTTCTACTCTTCAAGCTCTATCTTTTGATGTATTTAATTCATGGAATACATGCTTGATTGATTTTGAGATTTTATGATTCCATGGTTGAATTTAAGTTGGAATCAAGCTTATATGATGTTAAAATCATGTTTTTGAGTTAAGATTTAAACCCTACATATTTTGGGTTGTATGGAGAAAATTAGGGTTTATGGATTTAAGTCTAACTTAGGGTTTATGATGTTGGATTAATGATCTAGTAAGCTTGATTTGTTGTTTGGAAGTAAAACCCTAAATTAAATATACAGGGACCAATTCGGCAAGCTTCAAAGTTAAGGGACCAAATCTAAAATTTTTGAAATTGGAGTGTATTTATGTAATTAATGATGTTGTAGATGTGAAATTGATGTTAGAATGCTAAACCGATGTTGAATCGAATTAGTGACCATTTTGACAATTTGTCAAAATCAAGTGACCAAATATGAAATGATTTCTAGGATGGGGATTAAATCTGATTTTTGGTTAAAATAATAGAATTAAGGCAACAGTGTTGATTTTAGGACTAAATTGCAAAGTTAAGAAGTTTGAATCCTTACCTTTGCATTTTATTGACTATCTTGGGCAAAGAAAGAAAACTAGAGGGAATTATTTTGAATAATTATTTGATGAAGAAGATGATGGATTGGTGGTTTGAAGAAAGTGATGGGACTAAATTGACAAGTAGAAAAATAAGAAGTGAGTATAAATTAGAAGTTTATTATGGAAAGTTATTTAGAAGATTGAATTTCTGCAGTGATTCAAAAATTCACCATAAATTATAAAAAAATGGTTAGATGATGAATTTTATACCGTTGTAAAGATTTGTTCGTCTAGTTTCGTTTCCAACAAACTGAAACTGATTTTGAGTTCTGAGTTAAAAGATATGAATTTTTAATCGAATGAAGGTCAGAAAATTTATAGTGCAGTTTCTGTCAAAACAACACTGTGACGGGAGTTTGAAGAATTTTCATAATTTTTGTGGTTTATACCGTTAGAACTATTATCGAATCTAATTTTTCCAATATAAAGGAAATTAAGATCTGGTATGTATTCTGCCCGATATAAGCAAATCTTTGAAGGTAGCGCAAGCTGTCATGAAATGAAATTTGAAACATTTTGTATTTAAATGTGAGTTAGCAAACTCGGAAGAATTATTGGAAGTTCAAGTTGGTCACTAGGGACAATAATGAATTTTTGAACAATACAAGAAAGAAAGGAAAAATATTTGGAAAATTTTATATTCGAATAATTATATTAGACAACGTGTTTAAGGTATTGTTAGATTTGAATCTAACAAATATTTTATCTTATTCATGTGATTAATGAAGTCAAGTCCGAATCAAAGAAGGTTCGAGGTTCTATAAAGGAAAAGATCGAGTAGAATTTAGTGAGGCATGCTAATAAATGACCCAGTTGAGTGCAATGCATACATAACATGATACATGGATGTTTTATACATCATTAAGAAGACTCGCGATGAGTCTACCTTGTTTATTTTGGCATGATATTTATGTCATAATCATATATTTGACATGTTCTAAATATGTCGAAGGTTGAACACAAATGCATGGACCACTAGTTATATATAATGATATACTATAATGTTATTTCGGGTATGAACTGCCAATGATAAATTATATTGATATACATTGCCATGGATGGAATAAATACGAAAATTATGCCCAAATAAGTAATTGATGGACAGCGTATAGTTGGCATGCCATAGAGTCCAACAGCACGCTGCATATTCGGGTATTCGGGATATCACTATAGTGTACATAAAGGACACTTAGTGTATGGTTAGCACAACCTTATAAATGTGCGGGAATTAGCACTTCGGTGCATATTTGACTCGTGTATCCAGGGTCCTCAAGGTTTAGTTTGAGCTATAAATAAACGGATAATAAATAGTAAACATGTTAGTGTATATTCGTGTATCCGATTTATGTGAACACTCGGGACAAATGGCAAGAATATTGGTAAGAAATTTATATCCGGTTTATATTATGTTGTTACATGATTAATATGATGGTATACTTATCTAGTGATCATGATGCATTTATGCATATAAGGCATGTTATGACAAACAGACAAGCATGAAAATCTTATGAAATTGGCATATAGTAAATAATTACTACTGCAATGTGAAAGTTGATGCATTGACATATATCATGATATATAAATGTAGTCATGAAGTTGAATAAAGTTTAAATTATTATTAATTGCCTTTATTGCCTCACTAAGTTCGTACTTAGCGTGTGTTTGATTGTACACACGTAGGTAAATCAAGATGAGATGGAGAAAAGCATTGCATCAATATTGGAAAGCTCAACATGTAATCATAGTAATGACATCCTAATTAAGGTTTGATTATTATAGTGGCATGTATACTTGCTAAACTTATTTGAGTGTGATTGGCCTTTAAAGTTCATTATGGTTTCAAGATAATTGGTGTTTCTGGAAAGATTCAAGGTTAAGAATAACCTTAAGTGATGAGTAACATGTTAAGATAATTGATTCATGATTGAAACTCGAACAAATAATTCAAGTCAATTTTAAATAAAGTTAAGCGTGCTTGGGCTAGAGAAATTTTAAGATGGGTGACCATCGGGAAGTTTTCTAAAAATTTTAAATTACCCTGATTTTTGGATTAAAGAAATCGTAACATTCCGACTCGTACTCTGTGTACGAATACGGGAAAAGGGGTGTTACACAACTTTAATTCAAATTAATTTTACCTTTAGAAGATAAGGGTTAATTCGAATATTTGGTCAGCATCCATTGAACCAGGACGATTACGACACAAATATCGGAATTAATAAATACCTCTTTTTTTATGATTTAGGTTGATTAATTAACATGATGTCCAAATAAAATAATTAATATCTAATGAATGATAATTTAAATGCATGGCATAGAAAGACATAAAATAAAAACCTAGGCCCACTAGAGTTCTAACCTAAAAAGCCAAATTATGGAAAATTAATTAGTGATCTAATTATTAACTAGGTTAGTCTAGTATTAACCCTAAATTGATTGAATCCTAAAATCTAGAAATACCCTAATATTTTATGGATTTATCAAAATAATTAATTAGACTAATTTCAAACTAGCATCCCATTAAGCCAATGATACTATTTAAAATTAATCAAATTAATAATCATGATTGCATTAAATTTTCATCTAAGTCAAGCAGTAATTTTATCCTAAGAGTAATTAAGAGATGCTCAATTAATTTAATTAATTTAACATTCATCCCAATAAGCCAAGAACGAATTTAAATTAATTAAAATAATTCGAACTTAAATCTAACTAAAGGTTCCAACTAACCTAATCCTAAATTTACTTTAATTAAAGTTAAAACTTAATTAAAGTTAAAACTTACGCCCCAATAAGCCGAGCACATAATTTAAATTAATTAAATTAAATTGATCCCTAAGCTAACTTAAAGAAGCCTAACCTAATAAAACACTAAAAAGGGGAGACAAAGATAAAAACGAGCATAATGATCAAACATAAAGGAAAATAATTCAAGCATATTAACAATAAAGGGATTAAAATCAAAAACACAAATTAACAAGCTGAAAATAAATAAATATGCAAAGAGGGGCTAAGTCTAAATAAAATAAAAAATAGGGGGGCCTAAAGGGTAATTTTAAAAATGAAAAATGACCCAAATAAAGGAATTTCAAGAAAACAGGGACCAATTAGGGTATTAACCCATTTAAAATCAAATTAAATAAAATTGGGGATGAAATTTAATTTTTTTTAAAAATCTAGAGGAAACAAAGGAGCTATTTAGAAGAGCAGAATGGCTTAAAAAACATTGCAGAAGTGCGGAATGGCCAAAGTGTAATAAAACCATTTTAAAATCAGATCGGTTGGGGTTGTCTGCCATCTTCACGAGGAACTAGGAAGGCTCACGTGGAGATCTGAAGCGGACCAAGGCGTGCGGCACATGCGCGCGTGAAAGAGCTGGAGGGCCAAAGCGTGGGCGCGCGGAGCTCTGGAAGGTTCTTCAGCTTCATCCAAGCCGTACGATGAAATCTTGATCTAACAGTTGATGCAATGCGGTGCTGTGCAAATGACAAAACCCTGATTAGGGTTTCCCTCTACTGCATTTGGACCGTCAGATCTAAAATAGATCTGACAGTTGACAATTGGCTGCTCAGAGGTGAAAAAGGGTATTAGGGCTTCTTGTTAGGGTTTAATTATTTGGGCCTTAGCAGGCCGTGTATACAATGTTTTTGAGTTTTAATTATGTAATGGACTTTATAATATATGAACTTGGACTTTTATTTTAATAATTAATTATATATCATTTAATCTTTTTATTTTTTTCATTTTTTAATAATAGTATAATAATATAACAGTAATTTAACATAATATATAGTAACAATATAATTAATGTAATAATATAATATAGTAATAATATTAATATATAATAGTAATAATATAATAATATTATAAGTAATAATAATAATAGTAATTAAAACCAAACGATAATAATAATAATAATATAATAATAATAATTGAAAACGATAATAAATAATACAATAAATGAAGCCATTTTTGTTTCGATTTTTTTCTTTTGTATGTATAACATAAATAATAATAACATATAATAACAACACAAATAGTAAAATAAAATAAGACAAATCCCAAGTTGTAAAATAAAATTAGAAAATAAAATCTGGGTAAAATTAGTGATTACAATTATCTTCATTAATTAGAGTTTAATGTATTATGTACTTCTTATGAATATAAATAGATGATTTGATGAAGGCATTGTACACACTTCAATATTCAGAATAAATAAAGACCTCATTCTTTCTTTCATCTCCTTGTTCCTTTATTTCTGTTATTGTTCTTCATTATTTTATTTATAATACGTTATCATCACGAGTTTGCTCAGAAGTTTTTAGTCAGAAATCAAGCCTCTTCAAAGACGATAATTATTTGGTATGTATCTCCTTTTTCTACTATGTTATATTTTAATTAATTAATAAACACCATAATAATAATAAATCGATTATATGTTTTGTTCTTTTAACACCTAAAACATGTTTTATTAGAAAAGGTTTTGTTATATTAATTTAAATCCTAAAGCATGTTCTTTAATTAGTTAATATGTTCTCTATTCTGTTCGTTTAATCCAAGTATATTGGATGGATATCCTGTTCTGCGAGGCTATTGGTCTCAAAGAAGGTTTTTAAAGGACCATGTGAACTGGTTTAACAATACCGCGTACGAGGATTAAATCTTTGTTCTCTGTTGGTTTGTATCTATATGTTTTTTTAAAGATATGACATAAAAAATTGGGTAGATTCATTATTATATTAATTTATATTTGATTTAATTTGTTTGTTTGTCTTTTATAGTACATCAATGTCGAATCTTGTAAAACTTGAGTTTGTGAAACTTGATATTTTCGGAAAGAATTATTTATCCTGGATCTTAGATGCTGAAATACACCTAGATGCAGATGGTCTGGAAAACACTATTAAGGAGGGGAATGCATAATCTACTCAAATAAGGCCAAAGCCATGATACTTCGTCGTCATCTCCTCCATGAGGGGTTGAAATCTAAATATTTAACGGTGAAAGATCCTTTTATTCTTTGGAATAGTCTAAAGAAAATATATGACCACCAGGAAACTGTTATTCTTCCTAAAGCTCGATATGATTGGTTGCATTTGTGATTGCAAGATTTTAACTCAGTTAGTGAGTATAACTCGGCTATATTTCAAATTACTTCACAACTGAAGCTACGAGATCAAAATATTACTGATGAGGATATGTTAGAAAAATATACTCCACTTTTCATGCAAACAATGTTGTCCTACAGACACAATATCGTGAAAAAGGCTTTAAGAAATATTATGAGTTAATTTCTTGTCTTCTTGTGGCTGAGCAAAACAATGAGCTACTGATGAAAAATCATGAATATCGCCCAACTGGCTCCGCTCCATACCCTGAAGCGAATGCGACATTCTATATCAAAAAAAAATAAAGGCCACACTAACAATCTTGGTCATAATTATGGGCATGGTCGTGATCGTGGTCATACTCACGGTCGAGGACATAGACGAGGTGGTCATTTAAAAAATAATTATAGCCACCATAAGTGGAACAATAAGGATGGCAAGAGTGCAAAAGATCAATTCAAAAAAGAGGAATCTATATATCATCGATGTGGCAGCTCAAATCATAGGGCTCGTGCTTTCCGTAAGCCAAAGAATCTTGTGGATCTTTACCAACAATCAATAAATGGCAAAGGAAAGAAAGTTGAATTTTTTTTTATTTATGTCAATGACAAAGATGACTATGGCCTTGACAAAGATGATTATCTGGCGCTGGCAAAGACAATTATGGCTTTACAGATATAGATGTTAATTATTTATTTATTTTAATATTTTAAATATTTTTGTAACATTTATTTTATTTTTTCTTTTGAAGAATATGATTACGTCCCAAATACAATCTGCAATAAATGGTAACGACTTATACTTAGTAGACAGTGCAAGTACTCATACTATACTTAAGCATAAGAAACTTTTTTCCTATTTAACAATGCAAGGGAATTTTGTGAGTACTATATCCAGAAGTACTAATATCATAGAAGGCTCTGGAAGAGCAAATATATTATTGCCAAATAGAATTGAATTCCACATTCACAATGTGTTATACTCACCAAAGTCGCAAAGAAACTTATTGAGTTTTAAAGATATTCACAGAAATGGATATCATATTGAGACTATAAGTCAAGGAGATGCTGAATATCTCCATATTAAGAGTATAACCTAGGGCAAAAAGAAAATTTTAGAAAAATTACATGCACTATCTTCCAGGTTGTACTATACAAGAATTAGTGCAATTAAGGCACATGTTATTGTAAACCAGAAGTTTACTAATAACTTTACTATTTGGCATGACCAGTTAGGCCATCCCGGTTCAATTATGATGCGAAAATTTATTGACAATTCATGGGGTCATTCATTGAAGAATCAACATATTCTTTAAAGTAATGCCTTTTCATGTGATGCTTGCTCTCGAGGCAAACTAATTATTCGACCATCACCAGCTAAGATAGATTATGAATTTATCAATTTTCTGGAATGGATACATGGGGATATATATGGGCCCATACACCCTTCTTGTGGACCATTTAGATATTTTATAATTTTAATCGATGCATCGACTATATGGTTACATGTATCCTTGTTATCAACCCACAACTTGGCATTTGCGAGGTTACTTGCTCAGTTGATAAAGTTACGAGCACATTTTCTAGATTCCCTTATAAAGATGATTCATCTTGATAATACTGGTGAATTTACTTCTCAAGCTTTTGATGATTTTTACATGTCAATTGGAATACGTGTTGAACATCTTGTAGCTCATGTTCATACACAAAATGGTCTTGCAGAGTCATTTATCAAACAACTTCAATTAATTGCAAGACTGTTACTGATGAAGTCAAAACCACCAATTTTTGTATGGGGACATGCCATTTTACATGCAAATGCACTGATTTGCATCAGGCCAATAAGTTATCATAATTTCTCTCTATTACAAATGGTTTTTGGTTAGGAACCAAATATTTCCCATCTTAGAATTTTTGGATGTGTGGTATATGCTTCGATTGCTCTACCACAACACGGAAAGATGGGTTCTCAAAAGAGGTTGGGAATATATGTCAGATTTGAATCCCCCTTGATAATTAAATATATTGAGCCTTTGACGGGGAATTTATTTACAGCTCAATTTGCCGACTGTCATTTTAATGAGTCAGTTTTCCCAACATTAAGAGGAGAAAATAAACAAATGGGAAATGAAATAAGTTAGAATGAATTATCGTTATCTCATTTTGAATGAATTATCGTTATCTCATTTTGATCCACATACCCAACAATGTGAACTAGAAGTTCAAAGGATAATTCATTTGCAAAACTTAGCAAATCAATTGCCAGACTCTTTTGTTGACCCTAAAAGAGTGACTAAGTCGCATATACCAGCTGCGAATGCTCTGATTAAAATTGATGTCCCAGAAGAACAAAATCTAGCTGCTAATGAGACAAATGCATGCCTAAAGCATGGTAGACCAATACGTTCCAAAGATAAAATTCCTCAAAAAAAGAGAGCTATATCTTGTGATGGGCCGATCGAGGAACCAACGAATTATGAAAGTCTCGAGAAAAGATTAAAAGGTCTCCAAAAGAGACATTAGACATGACTTAAGTACCTGATAACGATGAGATCTCAATAAACTATGTCATCTTTAGTAACAAGTGAAACCGAAATAAAATCGACGTCGATAATACTTTTGCATGCAATATAGCACTAGATATTCTAGATGATAATGTGGATCATAAATCATTGTCAATTGGACAATTTAAGCAAAGAGATGATTGGCCAAAATAGAAAGAGGCTATTAAAGCATAAATAAAATCTCTTTCAAAAAGAGAAGTATTCGGATTTGAGTCCATACACCAAAAGGTGTAAAACTTGTGGGGTATAAATGGGTCTTTATGAGAAAGAGAAATGAAAAAAAGGAAATTGCAAGATATAAAGCTCGTTTGGTTGCACAAGTATTCTCACAAAGACCTGTAATTGACTATGAAGAAACATACTCCCCGGTGGTGGATGCGACCACTTTTAGATTTTTTATTAGTCTAGCAATAAAAGAGAGACTTACTTTTCGATTAATGGATGTTGTTACAGTTTATTTGTAAGAGCCTCTTGATTAAAATATTTACATGAAACTTTGGAAGGATTTAAACTGCTTAAAGCAGTTAATTCAAGTTCTCGGGAACATTATTCAATCAAATTAAATATATCCATTTATGGATAAAATAATTTGGGCACATGTGGTATAATCGTCTCAGTGAATACTTATTAGCGGAAGGCTATAACAATGATCCAATTTCCCCGTGCATTTTCATTAAGAGGTTTAGCTCTGGATTTGTCATTATTGTTGTGTATGTTGATGATTTGAATATCATTGGGACTCCTAAAGAGATCTCCTTGACAAACAATTGAGTATCTAAAGAAAGAATTTGAAATGAAAGATCTCGGAAAAACAAGAGTTTTTTGGATTGCATATTGAGCACCTAAAGGATAGAATCCTTGTGCATCAATCAACATACATAGAAAAAATGCTAAAGAGGTTTTACATACATAATGCTTAGTCGTTGAGCACCCATATGGTTGTTAGGTCACTTGATGTTAACAAAGATCCATTTCGTCCTTGAGAAAATGATGAAGATATTTTTGGTCCAGAAGTGCCATACTTAAGTGTTATTGGTGCATTGATGTATCTTTCTAGTCACACACGACTCGACATATCATTTGCTGTCAATTTGTTGGCAAGATTTAGCTCATGTCCAACCCGAAGACATTGGAATAGGGTTAAGCACGTATTTCGTTATCTTCAAGGTACGAAAGAAATGTGATTATTTTTCCGTAATCTATCCAAAATAGAACTGGTTGGTTTTGTAGTTTTAGGGTACTTATCTGATCCTCATAATGCTCAATCACATAATGGTTATATATTTACATACGGTGCTACCGCTATTTCTTGGCGCTCAATGAAACAAACAATTACTGCCACTTCCTCTAATCATGTTGAGATTTTGGCTATCCATGAGGCTAGTCGTGAATATGTGCGGCTAAGGTCTCTAACCCATCACATTCGAGAGAATTATGGTTTACACTTTGGAAAAGTAGCTCTGACAGTCTTATATGAGGATAATATAGCCTGTATTTCTCAGCTTAAAGAAGGATACATAAAGGGTGATAGAATAAAACACATCTCACCAAAATTCTTCTTCACTCATGATCTACAAAAGAATGGAGACATTGATGTCCAATAAATTTGTTCGTGTGATAATTTATTAGATCTATTTACTAAGGCACTCCCTACTACTCTGAGAAGTTAATTTACAATATCGAATTGTGTTAGGCCAGAGATCTTATGTGATGTTTTCATGAGGGGAGTAAATACGCGTTGCACTCTTTTTCCCTTAACCGAGGTTTTGTCCCAATGGGTTTTCATGGTAAGGTTTTTAACGAGGCAACATGTTATGCATATCAAAGATATGTGTACTATTTTTCCTTCACTAAAGAATTTTTTCCCACTGGGTTTTTATCTTAGTAAGGTTTTAACGAGGCACATTATATTCATTGACATCCAAGGGAGAGTGTTATGAATATTTATCAATGTGGATGTCTATCATGATAAGAACTTTATCAAGGAGATTTGATTTACTTTATCATTGGAGATATTATCTTCATTAATTAGAGCTTAATGTATTGAGTACTTCTTATGCCTATAAATAGATGATTTGATGAAGACATTGTTCACACTTTAATATTCAGAATAAATACAAATCTCCTTCTTTTTCTCATCTCCTTGTTTCTTTATTTCTGTTATTGTTCTTCATTATTTTATTTATAATAATATCAAAATTATAAAACTATTAAATATTATTAAAAAATATAAAATATGAAATAATTATTTTAAAAATTATAAGCATATAATTGGAGTGTGAGTTATCTAAGGTTGGATCGGTTACACGGTTTTATAATGTTTTATTAAAATTTTGGGTAAAGTTCACAAATGGTCACTGAACTTTGATCAATTATTCAATTTGGAAACCAAACTTCCAATTGCTTCAATTTTATCTCTAAACTTTTAGTTTTGCTCTAATTTGACCACTGACCCGTTAATAGCCCTTAGAAGGGTGACGTGAAAGTTAAATTTTTTTTTTGTATAATAACACATTTAGTCCTCCACGTTTGAACATTCTAATAATTTAGTCATAATTTGAAAAGGTAATAAATTTAACACTCATTATTTACACATTATTTCAATTTGGTCCTATTTTTAATTAAAATAATTTAACCCTAAACTGTAACACCCTAAACCGGGATGTCACATTTGGGCCTTAAGCCCAACCTGTTTAATAAAATTTCTCAACTTGTTTTAGCATAAATAAAACACTTTTCGAAAATATTAAAAGCCAACGATTAATATATATATATATATATATATATATATATATATTATTGAACGTTACAAAGGAGCTCAATTAAATTAAAATATTGAATATTCAATTTGATTAATACAATTTGCAAAACAAGAATTACAGACTCTACCACGTAAGGTCCTATGAATACATAGCTCACTAAACACGAGTATCGTACTCCGAAAATCACCACATGCTGGAATCTCATACTGATAGTGCTCCACGATCTCACGAACTGACAATCAACCTATGCACAGAAACAACGATTCTGAGCATTGAGCTTACAAAGCTTAGTGGTACACATTGACTCTACTATACTTCATGCTAAGCATAAACATAAGCATACAAGCTAGTACGGGTAATAAGGAGAGATAAATAAACACGTGGCGCTACTACTAGTCACCTAAACACATGCTCTCATCAAAGCAATCATCATACATGGCTCTCATGGCCCAACCATACCCGAGATCTTATCAGATTATCTAGGCAAAAATACATATCATCAACAACAACAACAACTCTGGAGTGAGGTTGGGTCACGAAACATCAGGACATACACTCTGGGTGAGACCATGTTAAATAGCATCAGAACATACACCCTTGCTTGGAATCCTCCCTCAAGCATCTACACTCTTGGTGAAAATAGGTCACCTAGCATCGAAACATACACCCATACTCAAAATCCCCGTCGAGTATCTTTGAATGAGGTCCGGGTCACATAGCATCGGTAACCTCTATTCGGTATTTCTAACCATGGTGTTGCAACACTCTTTCAATGGGTATTTGGATCCATCAATCATCGATTCAACCAATCAAATGTCTATCTGGCATACAAGCAACATGATCCCAAGGATCACATATTGTTGTTAATCGTCAACACATCATTTATTTTACATTACTGAGTTGTTAATACATTATAGAGAAGTATATAATTAATCTCATTGTCTCTATTAATCCATATTATCTCATTTATCAAGGCATAATTCAATTATTAATATTCACATCAATTTCCATCCTAAACTTGCATTTATAGATTATTTAGCGTATCAAATATCGGTGCTAGAACATGAGTATCGATACGTCACCCTCGGGTATCGGTACTTACAAGTGTACCAATACTAAAACTGCTTACTGGAAATCTCTATTTCCCCGAATACCGACATAGCTTAAAACATCTTAGTATAGTTTAAGATTCACCAGGCCTTACTCGATCCCTAAAGCTTATGAAATTCATTAAGGTTTGTTTACTAACGTATTTGATCAATTAATATTAATTATCGACTTCATAATCATTTAATTGAGTATTTATCTCATAAGCATAATTCCCATCAAATCACGTCAATCTATTTGAACAAACATACAAAGCATCACAATTACATCAATCAATCAACAATCACCAAATAATCATACAATCATCTTAAAATGACCTTACACGGCCTCTAAAGCCTCCATGAGTTTCATCATATTCATAACATCATCATGAATCTCATAGATATCAAGTATCGTATTGTTGGCCTCCAAACATGCATATTTATCGTCTACCTATTTTGTAGATACTAACACACAAAGCAATCACATTTATAACGCTCATGAAGAAATAGGAGTTTGAGGTGTACAAACCTTAAGCGATTATCGATAAATCCTTACTCGAGCTCCTAAAACGCTCATCTTTATCCCGGTGTTCGAGCCTGAACAATCCTCATAAATTACGAATACCACAATTACTAATTATATAACCTCATTCACTAACTAATCCATAATGTCAAACGCATAAAAACAGCTTACTGGGTTCGAATTTGGCAAAATGAACTGAGCTAACAGACTCAAAACGTCAAGAAATCCCTGAGTAGCATTCCTCAAAAAAGTCAACTTTGGTGAAAAAGTCAACGGTCAACAGCGGCTTGGTTAATGGCTGGCGGCTCGTCTCAACTTGGAAGACTGGCTTGGCGAACAAGCTTGGTCCCCAAGTAGGCTGGCTCATTGGGTCGCGGCTCAGCAGGTCAACTCAAACGGCTAACCCAATAACTCAGGCCTGACTATTATAACAGCATGCTCGATCAGATGTTACCCACGCGCAGGCAACAGCACGTGCGGCAACTTTTGATGGCTGGACGGTGATAGAAAATGCCCAGTTTGGCTGTCTTAACACTGGTGGGCATAGTAGAGGCCTCGATTTCTCGATTCGAGCACTGGAACTACCCCAACTCAATAACCCAATTTTTTTTCTTCTCTCACCCCTCTGACGGTGGCTCTGATGGTGACACCACTGGTACTAGCAAATGTGTCTCGACGAGATAAACACAACGGCAGTAGAGACAACAGATAGCTGAATCTCTGTAGATCGAAGTCTAATCTGGCAAGAATTTGGGTCCAAAAGTGTTATCAATGAACAATACGGTGAACAGTTTACTAATTTCGCTGGCTTGAACTATAAACAGTGAATTAATAATGTTGATTCAATGTAAATTCATCCAAATTATACTTAGGGGTCTATTTGATAACTTATACAAATTTAAGGACTAAATTGTAAATTCTTGCAAAATTCAAGGACTTATCAATAATTAGGGTTACTAATGTGAAATTTCATGCTCGATTATCTTGTATATAAAATTTCTATGAATTTGGAAACCATCTACACTTTTAATTAGTCCATATTTGATTCAGTGGTTATTTTGCAAGGTTTTTAAAACCCGGTAACTAACTTAACTAACTCACCTGTATCGGCACCAGTACTCATAAGGCCGTATCGGTACGCCCTTAAAATAATTTATTTCAAACTTTAATCAGTATTGGTACGCAACATACTGTGCCTGTACAAGGATTCGATGCCCTTCGTATTGGTACGTATCTATCATCGTACTTGTACACTAACCCTAAATTCTCAAATTGAGCTGCTAATGAGTATCAGTACGACACCATCCGTACCAGTACCCTTGCTATAGTAAAATTCTAGTGTTAATTACCAGTACCCCTATAACAATATCAGTACGCCTTGATTCATATTACCATAATTTACATAACAATACTAGTACGACACCACCCATACCGGTACGCTTGGGTAAATATTGCCCAAAACTGCTTATCAGTACCGATACAACACCACCTATACCGGTACACCTGTGTTTGTAATGACATAATTTGTCTAATTTTTATCCAAATTAAAGGCCATAACCTTGCCCAATGTCTACCAAATTTTACCAGCAAGCTTATAAACATTAATTCTATATAAATGTCAAATTTCATGCCAAAACGAATCCATTTACTAAGTTTGCACTTATTGTGCATTTTAGGCCATTTTACTAACTCTGCCAAAAATTAACATGCCATATTTCATGTTTTAACCCATTCAACATGGTGAACCATATGTACATACAAAATAGGTCTAAACTAACTCGCATAGACTTTATGCCACCATACTAGGAGTTCAAAGGCTAGGTTTACATTACTTTAGCTTGTGTGACTTGCTTCAAACTCGCCTAGCTCCGATCCTTGTTCCGACACACTTTTAACCTAAAAATGCATGGAAATGAGATGCGTTAGGCTTATTTAGCCTAGTGAGGTAGTCAACAATAATAACATGTATGCCAATAACATCAATAATATGGATATCAATGTAAGTGCATCTCAAATCAAGTTTTAACAATAGTTTCAATAACTTAATTCCTTGGATCAAAATTTGAATGCAGATATGCGAATTCCCAACAAACACCGCCTACAATGAATGGTCAATATCCTCCAACATCGCCAATAAGACCAAAATCATCATATCCTGCCAACATCGCCAAATAGAGCCTTAGCTCAAGGACCGTAGTCTACTCCGTACCAATGAGCTCATGAATTCTATGGCATGCCAATTGTATCCCATATCCATTCGTATCTTATTATTCAATGCTTAGGCCAATAACAATAACAATAGCAATAACGGTAACAATGACAATAACAATATCTCAATAACAATATAAAAGGATAAATATGGCCTTTCTCAATATTTCAATGATATCAATGGCAATGAAGTAATTCAATAATACATATATCAATGCAATAAGCTTACCCAAGCTTACCAATAGTACCTTTTACGAGGTTTTGATGTAACCATACCTTGAAATCAATTATGGGAATGCAATAAACAATATCAATGAAATCGGGAAAGGCACCTAGCCAATCCTGAGAGTCCGACTACACTTATTGATACTTCCAAGGCTCCCAAATGACAATTCCTTTGTTCTTGAGCTTATTGGAATTTGATGGATTTGGTGATTCATCACCTTGATTCTCTTAAGCTACAAGGAAATAGGAATTACGAGGATTTCAATATCGATAATAGGATTCATAGCAATCTATTAGCTATGAAAAATAATAGAGATCAAACTTGATATCCCTAGGAAATTCTAGGGTTCATAGTTTTTTTAACTTAGATTTAGACATGGTTTTAACCATGGAATCTATGATTCATTTAAGGGATATTACTTACTTGATCACTAGGATTGAATTGGAATTAAGAAACCAAAGAAAATACAAGCTTTCCCTAATCAACAATGGATGTGCTTGCTTGAGGTTTATGGTTGGAGGATGAAGATGG
Source organism: Hibiscus mutabilis (assembly GCA_019671005.1). NCBI lineage: Eukaryota > Viridiplantae > Streptophyta > Magnoliopsida > Malvales > Malvaceae > Hibiscus > Hibiscus mutabilis. The sequence goes on along the minus strand of CM033737.1, from coordinate 19,520,473 downwards.
AGTGTAGGTGATAACTTTCAACCAGTAATGTTCTCATTCTTTTCTTTATTTTTTCATATTTTATTTGTTTTAGTTTTCCTTCATATGAAGGAACCAATTCTCCTAATCCCACGTATGTGGTAATTGGGATTGAGGAGGGGCTAATCGCAAGGTTAGTCCCTCAACTCTTTACTTTCTATACTTTTGCCCCCAAACTCTCAATTTTCTTAATTTAGTCACTAAGGCAAGTTTCAATGTTTACAATGGGATCCCTAAATAATATCCATGCTTTATTAGGGTTCAATAATCCAATAATTGACCACTTGGTCAAAGGTTAATTCTATAATTTGACTTTTTGGTACACAATTTTTGGTTGCCGAAATTAAATTTCGACTAGGCCAGGTTTTGGGGTGTTACAACTCTTTCGCTTAAGAAATATTCATCCTTGAATTTTTACCTAAACCGAATAGATGTGGGTATTGATTCCTCAAGGTCTCTTCCGATTCCCTATGTAGCTTCTTCGATCTTGTGACTCTTCCAAAGAACCTTTACTAGGGGAATGTTCTTGTTTCGAAGTCTCTTGATTTCCCTTGCTAATATTTGTACGGGTTCTTCCTCATATGCCAGATTAGGTTGGAGTTCTACTGATTTAGACTCAATAACATGAGATGGATTAGATATATACTTTCGTAGCATTGATACATGAAATCATCATGAATCTTGCTTAGCTCTTGAGGTAAAGCTAGTCGGTAAGAAATAAGACCAACTCTTTTAATCACTGCAAAAGGCCCGATGAATCGAGGACTTAGCCTTTTCTTTTTACCAAAACGAAGAATCTTCCTCCATGGAGAGACTTTAATGAACACTTTCTCACCAACCTCATGTTGTATATCCCTTCTTTTGAGATCCTCATAAGCCTTTTGTCTATCAAAGATGACCTTCAAACTATCATGAATGATGGTAACCCTTTCTTCAGTTTCTTGAAATAAGTCAGGGCCCAACATCTTGTCTTTACCGAGTTTAGACCAATATAACAGTGTTCTACACTTCCTACCATACAATGCTTCTTACGGTGCCATTTCGATAGATGATTGGTGACTATTATTGTAAGCAAACTTGATGAGAGGTAGGAACTTTTCCCAAGTTCCTTTAAAGTCAATGACATATGCACGAAGCATGTCATCTAATATTTGAATTACCCTTTCTGATTGGCCATCAGACTGATAGTGAAAAGCTATAATAAGATTAACTGGGGTGCCCAGAGCTCCTTATAATGCTTTCCAGAATCACGAAGCAAAACGTGGATCTCGATCAGAGATGATTGACTTGGGTACTCTATAGAGTCAAACCACTTCCTTAATGTACAAGTCAACTAATTTGGAAAGATCATAATCCATCCTAATAGGAAAAAATGAGCTTACTTGGTAAAACGACCAACGATGACCCAAATGGCATCATACTTAGCTGGAGTCAATAGTAGACCACTAACAAATTCCATGGTTATTCTTTCCCACTTCCATTGGGGAAGTTCAATGGGTTGAAACAGTCCAGTAGTTAACTTCAAAATTAGGATCAGGATTACACTGAAGTTTGAAAATGATAGCTTGCAGTTCAAGGTCTTGATCTTGCAATAACTTGATTCTCGTCACAATGTTAGTCTGAACTTGAAGTTTTGCTATTAAAGGTCGGTATTTCTATAACTTGAAATGAGAGTTGATAGCTCAAGGAGCTACAATGCAATAATGATACTGTAATTCTCAATACAATAGTTAATGCATGAGTTTCAATATTTAATAGTGATACTTACCAGGCGAAGGTTTGCGGCTGAGTGCATCAGCTAAAACGTTGTCCTTACATGGGTGATAATCAATAACAAGGTCATAGTCCTTGAGAAGTTCCATCCATCTCCTTTGACGAAGATTAAGCTCTTTTTGTGTCAATAGGTACTTGAGGATCTTATGATCGGTATATAGGTAGCATTTTTCTCCCTAAAGATAATGCCTCCAAATTTTTAAGGCAAAGACAACTGCAGCCAATTCGAGATCATGGGTAGGGTATTTAGTTTCGTGTGGCTTAAGTTGTCTCGATGCATAAGTAACAACCTTACATTCTTTCATCAATACACATCCTAACCCCTGATGCGATGCATCACTATATACGGTGTAGTCTTTACCAAACTCAGGTTGGATCAGGACCGGTGCATGAGTCAACACTTGCTTAAGCTAATCAAAACTACATTGTTGCTTCTTAGTCCATTCAAAAGGGATATCCTTTCGTAGAAGTTTGGTTAATGGTGCTACTATTATAGAAAATCCTTTAACGAATCTTCTATAATAACCAGTAATGCCAAGGAAACTACGAACTTCACCTACATTCTTCGGTGGCCTCCAATCAATTATAGCTTAAATCTTCTTTGGGTCCACTTGAATACCCTAAGCAGAATCTACATGTCCTAGAAATGAAACTTGGGTGAGCCAGAACTCACACTTGCTGAACTTGGTATACAACTACTTCTCCTGAAGGGTTTAAAGCACGACACGAAGGTGATCTCAATGCTCAAATTGATTCTTGGAATAAATCAATATGTCATCTATGAACACCACTACAAACTTATCAAGATAAGGTCTAAAAACCTGATTTATGAGATTCCTAAAGGCAGTCGGTGCATTGGTTAATCCAAAAGGCATAACTAAAAATTCATAGTGGCCATACCTTGTACGAAAACTGTCTTGGGCACATCATATTCTTTAACTTTCATTTGATAATACACAGACCTTAGATTAATCTTATAAATAACGGGTGCATCCTTAAGTTGGTCGAACATGTTATCAATTCTCAACAAGGGATATTTATTCTTGATGGTGAGCTTATTTTGTTGTCGATAATCAATGCAAAAGAACATAGATTCGTCCTTCTTCTTGATAAAAAGAATCGAAGTTCCCCAAGGAGAGGAACTCGGCCGAATAAAACTTTTGTTCAATAGGTCTTGAATCTGTACCTTAAGCTCGGTAAGTTCAACTAGTGCCATTCGATAAGGTGAAATGGAAACTGGGGTGGTTCTAGGTTGCATTTCAATCCCAAATTCAACTTTACGGGTGGGTGGTTAACCCAGAAGTTCATCAGGAAACACATCAGAAAATTCTTGCATAGTATCTATATCTTGCAACTGAGGTTCTTCCCTACTTGCAGTAGCATATAACAATGATTTTTTACTCCTAAAGTCCACAAGAGTCACGCTCTTTTTGCCAAGACCTCTAAGATACAATTTCTTCTTCGAACAATCCACCCAAGCTTGATGTTATCCGAGCCAGTCAAGCCAAATATAACGTCAAACTCATGAATATGGAGGGCCATGAGATTGGCCGAAAAAGGTATTCCTTGTATCATGAGGGGGCAATTTTTACATACTAGCCCAATTACAACACTATTTCCTAAAGGATTGGTTACTGTGATTTTAGAGATTATATGCTCGGATGTTAACTTAAATCTTTTAACCAGTACAATACTAATAAAGGAATAGGTGGATCCAGTATCAATCAATGCATAAATAGGGTGAGTATAAAATTCTATAGTACCAGCTATAAAGTCTGGATCCTCACCCTTCTCCCTGCTCCTCACATGATAAACTTGTCCTGAAGCCTTGGATTCTTGTCGATTAAGAGTTCTTGTAGAGCTACCAGGCTTCCTGAAAGCTCCTGTTGCAACTTGTTTCTGCCTCTTGCCCTTGAAGGACTGAGTAGGGGACGCTGGATTCTCCGATGCAGTGGACTTAAAGGTGTTCATGGGACAATCTTTGATATAATAGCCTTGTTCACCACTGAAGAAACAAGCTTCAAACTACATACGGTATTATCCCGCAAGATGTCTTCTCTGACAGAAATTACATATAATATATTGCAACTCTCAGCCTGAACCTCTAATACTCTCAATGGAGGTTGTTCTTGCAGTAGTTTGGGACATGGCTTATGGCTTAGCAAAATTGCCTGACCGATAAGGCTGTTGGTGGTATTGTAGCTTGAATCCTTGTTGCTTGCCTTTCTTATATGGAAAAGGTGGGCGAGAATCATCTCGAGGCCTCTTCTTAAATCAGGTTAGCCTATTAAACCTCTGTGACCTTTGAGCAGCTTCGGTAAATATTGCTCGATTAACGAGCTCTTGAAAATTTATAATCCCCAAAGCAGTAAACAAAGGTCAAAGTTCATCACTTAATCCTACTACAAACATTCTACAGTTCTCCTATTCCTTCTTAATGTACTCAGCTCCATACTTGCAATACTTGTAGAAGTCGTGGATATACTGCTTCACCGGTCTCCCGCCTTGCTTAAGATGCAGGAAGATATCCCGCTTTTTAGCCAAGTAATACTCACTGATATATTTCTTTCTGAACTCAGGCAGAAAGAACTCCCACATCACAGCTTCTTTGGGAATAGTAAATATAGTGGTTTCCCACCAATGCAGAGCCCCGCCTGCCAACAAGACCAGGGCGTATTTGAGCTTATGCTCATTCGAACACTATAATTGTTTATTCAATATCCTTAGAGTACTATCCAACCAATATTTCGCCGCTTCAAGATCTTCACCAGCCTTGCCTGTAAAGGTAGTAGCTCGGTGTTGTGCCAATTTATCTATAGAGGCTCGGCTTGTAGAGGTAGCAGCTACAGAAGATTGTGCAGACTGCTCAGACTTAAGGGTACCCGTGAACTGTTTGAACATCTTAGTCATGTTTTGGTAACATTCGAATTGAGCAGTCTTTAGTACATTTATGAAATTACTACTTTACCCTCATGACATTCTTTATCCCAACTCCAAACCACCTAAGCAAGCCCAACAACTAAAACCAAGCCCAAAAAGGGTTCTCGAAAGCCCAAACACGCAGCCTACATACGAAGCTCACATTTGGTTTGACCCGACCCTCTAATTCTAAAATCTGGATCATTACAGCGATGGCTAGAGTTCATGTACCAGCACCAGCACTTACTGGTATTGCTAATTTAAGATTGTCGTTAGATCGTCTTTACAGTCTCGAAGAAGTTGAGTTTAGAGGGTTGGTACCCGAGGCATTCGAGGAGTGGTATGCCAGTACAAAGTGGATTTTGGTTCAGATGGGGTGCAATGATAAGCATAAGCTGGGATGTGTTGTGTCCCTGTTGCAGGGTGATGCCTATAGTTGGTGGACCACTGTAATCACGGGTATGGAAGCTAGTGAGGTGACATGGGAATTCTTTCAAGCTGCGTTAAGGAATAAGTATCTAGAAGTTAGATACTTGGATGAAAAAATATGAGTTTATGGATTTGGTTCAGAGCAGTATGACAGTATCCGAGTATGAGGTGCAGTTCGTGAGGCTGAGCCAGTATGCGCCTGAGTTGGTTCCAGATGAGAGGCATCGCTGTGAACAGTTTTGATATGGTTTGGTGCAGGATGTTAAGACATACATGTTGGCCACTGATTACACTGATGTAATATGATGATTAGAGATGTATTAAGGGAGTTTTCATTGAGCCAAGATGTCATATATTGGACCTAAAGGTCATTACAGGCCTCTACGTACCAGTACGGGTACCTTAGGATCGGTACGTGGGGTTCCTGATGGGGTTCAAATTGTTGAATTAAAGCTATAGGTACCGGTACGCTTAGCTACCGGACCAGTACACCTTAGGGAAAATGAATGCTTGTACTGGTACACGGGTTTGAGAATCGCTACGAACCTTTCGATTTTAGCATACCGTACCGGTACTCAGGGTACTGTATCAGTACACAATTTGGTTACTGGAATCTTGAGTTTTGAGAAAATGTGAAGGGGGTCGGTGCGGGTCAAAGTTGTACCGGTACGGTATGTCAACACAGTATCGATACGCTGAGCCGTTATGTCTATTAATCCGTATCGGTACGGGCTTGCTTGTATCGGTATGCTACGTTGTCTTTATGCAATCTTGTCTTGTTAAAGTTTGGAAATCTTGCAAATTAATCCCTGATTGTTAAGGATGCAATTGAATGAACGTGGATGATTATTTTTTACTAGAAATTAACCTGTGAGCATGTAACGGGACTAATCAAGGATTGGTAATTCAAGTTGTAACAAAGGCCTTGTAATTTGTAAAAATTATGTTTTGGTCCCTAATGTGTATTATTGTGCATTTGGGTTTCGTTTTGTAAATCGGTTATCAATGTGACGTTTCCTCTGAAGCATGAATAATTAGGAAGTTCATATTTTGCATCTAGACAAGATAAAAGAAAAAAAATGAACTGGTTAGGTTATTTAGCTCAGATTTGCTTTGGCAAACCTAATGTGATCCTTTTAGTTTGGTTTTGGCTAGGTCGCGCTAAGGGGGTTACGTAGTAGGATCCAGATACCCAGTGAGTGAATGTTACAACACATGAAGGCCACTCGATGTGAGATTCTGAGTGATGAAATGAAGGTCATCCAATATGAGATTCTGGGTGATGATATTTGCTCAATGCGAGATTCTGAGCCCTACTCGATGTGAGATTTTGAGTGAAGACTCGATGTGAGATTTCGAGTATACCCGCTCGATGTGAGATTCTAAGCAGCTCGATGTGAGAATCTGAGCATGGGTGGGTCTCCCAATGTCGGGTGACATTGGGCCTCACTCATAGTTTGTTTTATTGATGTGTTTATGTTATTTGAGATGTGGCTTATATGCTTGATATGTGTTTAGGTGATTATGGTAGTGCCACATGTTATTTATCTCTTCTTATTGCTCGTACTAGCTTGCATGCATATGTTTATGATTAGCATGAAGTATAGTAGAGTAGATATGTACCATTGAGCTTTGTAAGCTCAGCGCTCAGAATCGTTGTTTCTGTGCGTAGGTTGGGCATTGGATCGTGGGATCGAGGAGTACTATCAGATCGAGATTCTAGCACATTGTGATCTTTAAAGTACGATATTTGAGTTTAGTGGGCTATGTATTCATAGGACCTTAGATGTTGGAGTCGGTATCTTCTTATTTGAAATTGTATTAATTTAATCGTACATTTAAATGTTTTAAATTTTAATTTGGATCTCCTTTGTACTATTTTGATTTCTTATCTAAATTCACAATTGTTGGCTTTAAATGTTTTTACGAATTACGTGTTAGACTAATCCAGTTTGAAAAATTTTATGGTTTTGAGTTTGGGCTTGAGGCCCAAATGTAACATCCGGGTTGAGGGTGTTACAGTTATAGTATGAATTGATTCTAATCTATACGAATTTCTATAATCATATAATGTGTATATATATATATCTTCATATTCTTTTTCATATGCGTGAGTGAGATTTGTAATATTATTTAATAAATCAAATATCATCTAAAATTCTAAAATATATTTGCAGTGTTATTTTTAAAGAATGAACTTTTGAGGATATAAAGTATTGATAAGAATATAAAGAAGTCAAAGAATTGATGAAAGAAAGAATTTACAAGAAAAAAATTACAGTTGAAGGACTAAATTGAATAAAATGCAAAGTTAAGGGACTAAATTGCAAAAAATATATATTTTTAATTAAACATATGAATTGAAGTTACATATATATATATATATTATATAGTGGAAGTAGAGTATGTAGTTTAAATTTGGTCAAAATAGACTTAAAACAAAGGAGAAATTGAATAAATGAGGAAATCATACAAAGTTGAGGAGCTAAATTGCAGCAATATGAAATTTATTTTCAAAAATATGAATTGAAGCTAAATATGTATTCTATAGTGGTTTAGGAGCATGTTGTTCAAATTTGGTCAAAATGAACTTAAAACAAGAGAGGAATTGAATAAATGAAGAAATCATACAAAGTTGAGGGGCTAAATTGCAAAAAGAAGAATTTTATTTTCAAAAATATGAATTGAAGCTAAATAGGTATTCTGTAGTGGTTTAGGAGCATGTGATTCAAATTTGGTCAAAATAAAGGAGGAATTAAAGAAAAAAGGAAATCATAGACTAAATCACAAAATCGTTAACTCGATTTTTCAAGTTGCAAAATCAAACTTGAAATTAACTCGGGTTATTCGACTCAAAATTTTTTTAAAAAAAGTCAATTTTCTTGAGTCGAATCGAATTTTGTTCACCCCTAAATTGTATAGAGCCTAATCATGGAATAGAGCCAAAAATGACCGATGGGGAAGGAAAAAATGATGAAATTTGAAATGGAAGAAATTGGAGGATGAGGGGGTAAAATCTGAAAGCTCATATTGAATTGGGGAAGATGAAGCAAATGGAACAACTTGTGAAATATTCTGTTCCATGGATTTGGTTAACTTGTTCACCTAAAACCCAATTCGCATTAAATTTAAAATGTATTTGCCCACAAATTCGGAAGACTCGTTAAAAAAAAAAAAAAAAACTTCCGTTTGGCAATTGCCCCTAAGCTATATTTCTTTAGATTTAGTACCTATTTTTTTGTGAAAATGTCCCTAAACTAATCTTCACCACTGCCCAAATTACCACAAGTGGTTGCATTCATTAAGAGTGTGTTTGTTTTGCGGAAAATAACATTATCAACATGGTTGTATCTTGGTAAGACAAGTTGATGGGGGCTATTTCAAATTTTCAAAAATTTTGGAACATAAATTAAAATTTTCAAAATTTTTGAACAGGTTAATTTAAAATTTTGGAGGTCTAGTAAAAATCTTCAAAATTTTTGAGACTTAAGAAAATTAAAAAAATTTAAAAGAGTACTCAATTAAAAATATTAAAAAGAAACTTTAATGAGAAATTTAAAAGTTTTGAAGATGCCAAAATAATTTTTTTTTAAAATTGAGGGACCAAAAGTGAATTGTCCATTATTTTGGGAGGGTCACACGGGTCGTCTCTGATTATCGAGAATAATAATATCAACATTGTGGTGATACTTTTTAATTAAATTAAACATTTTAATTTACTATTAGATAAAAATTTAATTCAAAGTGTATCTACGTTCAAATCCAAGAACCAAATAAATCCATAAAAGAAAAGGTAAAGTTCATGGAACAATTTGTCAATTAAGTCTAAAAAAATATGAACAACTTTGCTCTTAACTCCAAGAACCAAATAAATTCAAGAACCGTTTTATTAACTATTTATTCTTTTTTATATAAATAATTTTTTTTATTTTTTATTAAAAAGAGAGAAAATGACTATAAGGATGGTAATGGATTGGACTTGGATCGGAACGTATAGAGTTCAAGTCTAAATTCGATTACAATCAGACTCGGATTTTTTTTTTTGAATTTGGATTTAGATTTTTTTAATCAAATTTGAATCAAAAAATTTTTGGATCAGATTTGGATTAAATTGTCATCCCTAGTGTTGGCCCGAGTCCGACAAGTAGATCCGCGAATTTTAGTGTCTTTAGGGTATATTGCATTTCGGCCCTCTGATATTTTTATTTTAATGCAAGCCAATCCATAATTTTGTGTCTTTAATTTCTTGTGTTTTAATTTATTCCATTTAATTCTATATTAATTCATTTACATCCTTTGATTGTTGACTACATTTAAATTTTTATATTTATTATTTATGCTTTTAATTTGCTTCCTATTTTAATTCATAAATTTTCGCCTAATATATCTCAACTTTATCTTATAATTTCACATCATTTACTATTTTATTTACTAATTTTCATAATTTTCGGCAATACAATGATATTTATATTTATTTATTTTTCCATTGTAATTATTTTCTTGTTTGTTTGTCTATGATTTTTATCTTACATTTATTTCTTTTTTTCATATTTATGTATATATGCATAATTGCATGTGATATACGTATACATATTACACTATATTAAGTTTAGTTAATATATATAAATTATATTAAATATTATTATTTAACTTACATATATATAAATTATATTAAATATTATTATTATTTAACTTACATTTTAAATATATTTATATTTTTATTATCACTTTTAATATATATATATATAAGTTAATTTTGTTTTACCATTATTTCAAGTTACCTAATATATATTTATGTTTTTTTTAATGTTTTTATGTTAACTTTTTTATTTTATATATGTTGTCTTATTGTTTTAACGTAAATAGTATAAATGATATTTTGTTTTAAAGAGTTAAAAGTCATAAATGTTTTGATTCGTATTCAGATATAGATCATACTCGGATCGGATTTGAATCGAACATAGGCTTGGATCGGATCTTAATAATTTCCATATCCGATCCGCCTCCTATTAGGACTCGTACTCTTTTTTCGAATTCAGACTTTTTCCAATTGAATTTGGATCATATTTTTTTCTTCAAATCAGATCGCATTCGAATTAAATTCAGATTAAATTGTCATCTCTCATGGCTATAGACCAATACAACCAATGACTACTCTAAGGCGAGCAATCTTTATGTAAAATATTCAAGACCATGTCCGCTGCATTATGAAACTCTTTTAGACCATTATCCAATAATTGTCACACTAACTTAGGCATACCATCAGCAAAACATTTTAGCTTCTCGAGATGCTAACTTCCCATTGCCCAAATATGGTGTACAATCCTGAACATTTTGTTTCCCGAAGACCGATCATGGTACATCTAAACAACAACATTAGTATTTGTTTCCACGTAAACACTAAATAAATCCAACTTCCATGTACAACAGTCCTTCGAAAATACCTCAGAATTCCGTTTTCAATTAAGGAACACATCCCAATATTCTTAACAAACCCATTAATAATAAATAAATATATTTACCCTAGTAAACAAAAGATCAAATAATGTACCTAATATCAACAATATAAACATGTGGTTAAAGCTCTCAATTGATACATTTCTCTCTTCTTTAAGTTGTGGGTTCAATACTTATTATGACTAAATTTTCTCTCTCCTCCCCTTAAGTAAGAATTATTTCAAAAAAAAATGTTGCACCTAATCCGTATCTGTAACATTGTATCCAATATCGTAAAGTGTACACTTTTATTCAAATTTGATACACATTTTTTAACTAAATTTAATATTTAAAAAAATATTTTTAACGAGAATACTAATTAAAATATTAAATTGTTAATAGTGAAACCCACGTGATAATCGATATAAATTTCTATGTCAATATAACAATAATCTTCTTATATGATAGATCAACAAGTAATTTTATATTTAAAATTTTGTATAACTATTGATATCTAATTTATTGATCGACTAATCCGAATAAAATATTGTAGAAACTCATTATGGGACAACTCTCGACATAATTTCTCTCCTCACATTGTCAAAAAATAAATTATATATAGATCGTTATGTGAGATGTAATGTCAAAGATAAGATTTTTAACATTCTAGTAAAAATTTCTATCTAAAAAACTAACGATTTAACTCTTTTCAAAAGAAAACTTCAAATGCCACGAGCAAAATAACACATACTGCTTAAGATAGGCTTGATAAAAAAACCTAACTTAATTGATCTGAAGAGCAAAAAAAAAAAAACATGCAAGTCTTCTTTTAAGTTAAAAGTATCTTCATTGTTGAGTGAAGTCAATAATAAAACTATATTATAAAAGAGAACACTAAAAAGTTCATTTCTATGCTTTGATTAAGTAACAAAAATAAATGTTGGAAGTGAATGATTGATTGATTGATTACACAAGGAGATTAAATGATGATCCTAGTGAAAGTTACCCTTCCACATGAATCAAATTACAGTTTTATTCCTCAGTAATTTCAGCTTCCTAGGCTTTTGTACATACAAAGATTCTACTTCTCAAGAAATAGCAACCATCTACCGGCCGCTCCCAAATGTTAGCTTCACGCCAGAGGAGATGCAATCGTGCCACTTGAATTTCGATCCCCCGATCTTCTCATGGATTCTGTTTCTCCATGAAATACAGTAAAAAAAATTCCTAGAGAGATCCCCCAAAAGGCAGGCCTTAGTACTACTTTTTTGTTTCAAGCTGTCGCAACCCTTTTTAAGAGGTCTCGACTTTTTTTTTTAAATAAAAGTCAAAACAACGGAGTCGCCACCAATCTTTTAAAAGATGTGATTGGATCACCTAAAAACGGGTTATTTTAACAAAATTATTTTATTTCATTAAAACAACATTTTTGGTCTGCAAAAAACACAAAAACGAGTTCGGGAGTCGGTTACGCGTGGGGAAGGATTAGCACCCCACAACACCCTAAATTGGTACCTAGCCGATTACAAAACGTTTTAATGTCGGAATTTGCAAGTTCACATAAAATTTAACTTATTGTCCATTTATGAATATGATTCCGTTTTAACGGTCCCACCATTTGGAGAATGAACAACGCCAACATTTCTGGCGCTATCTCGTCATCTCCTTTTGGTAGGACACCGTCTTAATTATGTTTCACTTTTATTAACAAGCAAACAGAGACAATTAATGTGTTGTAGCTTTTATTTATCCTATGTTAGTGATTATTAGCCTAAAGAATTGTCTAAGTGAATTTTATCTATTGGAGTTTAAATGTAATTGAGTGTGTTTTATGAATTTTAAACGTGAAGAAAGTTTTTATTATTTTTTACTTTAAGGCTCTAACTAAGGTTTGTAAGAACTTAATCATAGAGGCTTTAACTAACGAATTAATTATAACATAAAAATATTATAAACAAAATAAATAAAAGAAATAAATTAAATGAAAAAAGGTAAGACACGATTATTTAAAAGAAAACATACCCTTCCCGAATCAAATAAACACTTGGTATTCGAACCAATTTAACGAAAAAAGTAAATTAAAATTATTATTATTATTATAAAAAGGACTTTTCCAAAAAATAATTTAAAGGTAAAAATGGCCACATTGTAAAAAAATGGGATCAAAAGAGAATTTTCGAACATAGTGACCATTTTGAAGTAATTGAAAACATGGTGACTCGCGGAGCAAAAATAAGTAAGGCGGAGGGATTTAATGAGTGTAATTAGCCCAATTTGTTTTAAAACATGTGGGTATAAAACCCACTTTTTACAAACACCTTTCACTTTTTCCTTTTAAAAATTTTGGATCAAAAGCCCCTTCCTAATTTTCTCTCAAATGTTCATCCATGTTCTTCATGGATGAAGAACACAAAGAACAATCACCACGCCGACCACCATCCGCCGCCGCCGGCTACCTCATACTGGTGACAGAAAAACCCAATTTCTAGTGAGATTTGAATCTCTGTTTTAAGGCTCAAAAAACAAAAGGTAAGATAACATATATTTGAATTAAACACAAAAAAAAACAAAATAAAATAAAATAAAAAATACCTACATTTGCATGAACACTTGGATTCCCGGAAAAGAACTCAAATCTCTTATTTTTTCTCTCCAATTTTCAGTGTGTTTTACAACGAATTTACAAGGGTTTATATAAGATTTTCGATCGAAATATACATGGAAATTCATCCTAAACTCCCTAATTTTTTAGTGAAATTATTCCCCAAAAATCTTGATTACCATATTCTTCTATTTGACCATATTTGCTTCCCCTTTCTTCAGATATCAGATCAAATATGAGGAATTAATGGCCTACTCTTTCCCTTTTAAAATTCAATCAAGCTGTCCAAACTTTCTGAATCAATTTCCCTTATTTTCCCCTTTTGCATGTATGTTTGCAGGGGAAAAAGAAGCATGAGGCGTGGGACCCAGTACCTTTGGGGATGATGCTTGGTGCGTAGGAGGTCTGTAGGGGTGTGGGGGCCACACGCATGTGTGGAATTGGTTTTCTTCTTGATCCAATCCGAGCCGTTGGATGTTATTTGGATCCAACAGTTAATAATTAACTGTATATGGGGGAAAATTAATTAGTTGTCTATATTTGGGCCAAATGGGTTATTAAATGGGTCTTATTAAAAATTAAATGGACCTTTATTTAAATCGGACCCTATTTTAATTAAATAATAAATAAACAATAATAATAATAATAAATATGGGTGAAAATTCAGTGACAACAACTGCCCCTCTTTGCTTATTCCGATGAAACAGGGATAGAGCAAAGAATAAAAGAGACTGATTTTTACCGATTGCAAGCTCGCTGGATACCAAAATAAGATTCTATTCCTCTCATGCCTGAACAGGTAGCAGGTTCTATTATCTTCATGCTCGAATAGATAAGTAAATTGAATAAAGAAGGGTTCCATTCTCCTTATGCCCGAATGGTATGCAGGTTATTTTTTCCTTATGCTCGAATAGATAAGTAGGGTCAAAAGGGGTTCCATTCACCTCATGCACGAATGGATATGCAGGTTCTATTCTCCTCATGCTTAAATAGATAAGCAGGTTCAATTCTCCTCATGCACGAATGGATATGCAGGTTCTATTCTCCTTATGCTCGAATAGATAAGCAGGTTCAAAAAAGGGTTTCATTCTCCTCATACACGAATAGATATGCAATTTCTATTCTCCTCATGCTCGAATAGATAAGTAGGTTCCACTCTCCTCATGCCCGAATGGATAAGTGGGTTTTATTCTCCTCATGCTTGAATAGATAAGCAGGTTCTACTCTCCTTATGCCCGAATAGATAGGCAGGTTCTATTCTCCTCATGCTCGAATAAATAAGCAGGTTCCACTCTCCTCATGCACGAATGGATAGGCAGGTTCTATTCTCCTCATGCTCGAATAGATAAGCAAGTTCCACTCTCCTCATACATGAATGGATAGGCGGGTTCTATTCTCCTCATTCTCGAATAGATTTCATTATCCTCATGCATGAATGGATAAGCGGGTTCTATTCTCCTCATGCTCGAATAGATAAGCAGGTTGCACTCTCTTCATTCTTGAATGGATATACGGGTTCTATTCTCCTCATGCTCGAATAGATAAGCAGTTTCAAAAAAAGGGTTTCATTCTCCTTATGCCCAAATGGATAGGCAGGTTCTATTCTCCTTATGCTCGAATAGATAAGCATGTCCTATATCTGTCAAAATTTAACAAATGCTATGATTATGTTGTATGCTCTTATGGATGCCTAATACATGAATGCATGTCTTTTTCGTATGTTTTTTTGTTTTTAAATTCTCTTTCATTTCGGGTTTTTCCTTTGCGCATTTACTTGCTCAGCCCAGATTAGCAACCATGCTAGATATTTATTATTTTTATATCTTTGCTTCAGAGAAAACATCTGAGTTTTGCACATTTGCTCACTCATTCTAGTTATCATGCTTTTGATAGGACTGACTTTTATCCTTATATTCTTCAACACTCTTTTAGCTCTTGCTCAATCCAGGGAGTAGGGATCCCTAGCATTCTGATAAAAAGCACTATCGAACCGAGTTGAACTATCATTGTAGTTGATACATCAATGTCTAGTGACATGCTTCTTCGGTTGGCTCAGAATCTCGAATAAAAAACCTTCAATCACAAACCCCTCATCCTATATCTGTAAAATTATTCTTGCTGTCGTGGAAGGAAAACTAGGAAAAAGTTAGGCATCCCTATTTCACAGCATGTCGCCCTAAAAATAATATCAAGAAACCTCAGAGTTTCTTGAGAATTCTCAGCTTCTTGCTTACGCAGAGCATTTGAATTGCTTGCATGGGAATCTTTGCAGCAACGCTTATTTCCACCCTGAATGTCTTTGAACGATATTTGGGTCTTAATCTCTTCTTATGCCTCAACATCTCATGCCCCTGGTTCGGAACTTAACCATGAAATGCATTATAGTCCCTATACTTTTTAAACCCTTTTTAAAGTAATGCACAAAAATCTTTTGCATGCTTTAATGATGTCAATCTTATTGATTCTTATTTCACTATAAGATACCCATATAAGTGAAGAAAAAAGGCACAAACAAGGAAAACAAAGGTCTCTAAAATATTTTATTGTGGCAAACAAAAGAAATGTTACAAGAAGGAAATACAAGTATCCAGATATCAATGGTTAAAACTTCTCAAGTCAAAATGCTGTGAGATGCCTTGAATACTACCTTTACCGAGTAGATTTTGAAAATGACAACAATGTATGAAGATACGAAATTCCTTTTGAGATGTCGAGTCTCCGAGAGAGTCATTTGGTGCATGCCTAACCCAGAACAATCCGAGTCGCCCTTTGCGAGTTTTCGACCCGATTCTACCTTTGGTTTCAAGACGCCCTTTTACAGGTTTTCATCTTGAACCCCTTTTTCCCTTTTTTTCTTTTTTTCTTTTTTTCTTTTTTAGGTATCTAAAGTGCCCTTTACGGGTTTTCACCTTCTGATTCTTCTTCCATTTTTGACACTCCTTCTTTAGGCATGATATTTTTTGACCGAATTTGAGTTCACCGAATTCTCAAGCTCATCTCCATTCATCTCAACCAAGGTCAATGCTCCTCTTGAGAAAACCTTTGTTACAACGTAAGGCCCCTCCCAGTTAGGTGCCATTTTCCTCGGGAATCTCTATTGATTGACAGCATTTTCTTTAATGCTAAATCTCCTTCTCAAAATTCTCTTGGGTGGACTTTCTTTTCATGAGCTCGCATCATTCTTTTTTGATACATCTGTCCATTACAAATAGCCTTTAACCTTTTTTCGTCGATTCGGTTCAACTGGTCATATCTTGCTTGAACCCATTCTGCTTCTTCTAGTTCTACTTCTATTAGGACCCATAGAGACAGAATTTCGACCTCAATTGGCAACACAGCCTCCATTCCATATACTAATGAAAATGGTGTAGCCCCTATGAATGTTCGTACAGTAATTCTATAAGCATAAAGGGAAAACGGTAACTTTTCATGCCAGTCTTTGTAAGTGTCGGCCATCTTTGCAACTATATTATTGATATTCTTATTAGTAGCCTATACAACCCCATTCATCTTCGGGCGATAAGTCACTGAGTTATGATGTTTGATGTTAAACTGCTCACAAACTCTGGTTATCATCTTGTTATTTAAATTAGAGGCATTGTCCGTGATAATCCTCTCCGGTAGACCATATTGGCAAATGATCTTTTTTTTCAAAAATTTGCAAACCGTAGATCTTGTGAAATTCATATATAGGGCTTCTTCCACCCATTTAGTGAATTAGTAAATGGCTACTAGAATAAACCGATGTCTGTTTAACGTTTTAGGGTGAATCTGACCGATGACATCCATGCCCCATATAGAAAAAGGGCCAAGGTGCTGACATAACATGGAGAGGATCTTATCAGCATAGATCTGACACTTATGGCATTTTTGGGAGTAGTTAATGCAATCTCCCTTTAAAATTGACTAATAATACCCCAAGCACATGATTCTTCTGGCCATGGTGAAACCACTAGGGTGGGTCCCACAAACCCCTTCATGAACCTCTTCTAAGATCATTTGAGCTTATTTAGCACCTACGCACCTCAACAATATTTGGTCTTGACTTTTCTTGTATAAGATTTCTCCATCAAGAACATATCTTGATGCCATTTTTTTGATCGTTTTCTTTTCATTCTCAATCGCCTGAGGCGGATACTACCGAGACTTTATATATTGTAGATGTTGTAATACCATAGAAGACCATCTGCTTCTTCTTCCACATCATAATAGTGAGCTGGGGAATCCTGCATTTGTAATTTGATCGGCATCATTTTAGCACCTTCACTTACTTTAAACGTGGCAGCTAGAGTGGCTAAAGCATCGGTCATTTGGTAATCTTCCATAGGGAGATACTTAAAGATAATCTCATCAAATTCTTTAATTAGTTAAAGGACTAACCTATTATATTCTATCAGTTTTGCATCTTTCGTCTCCCATTCCCCTCGAATCTGGTAAACAACCAACGCAGAATCCCCATAAACTCTCAGGGTTTTAATTTTCCTTTTAATAGCTGCTCGTAGAGCCATGATACATGTCTCTTATTCTACCAAATTGTTAGTACAAAAGACTTTCAGCCAACTAGTGAAAGGATAATGTATAACCCATGATTCTATTAGGGCACCACCTTTCTCAGTCGTGATACACATCAAATCTTCGTCAGGAAAATTAATGCTCAATGCCTCATAGTCTTCACAGGCTCTACTTGCCAAAAAGTCAGCTATGGCACTCCATTTTACTGCTTTTTGGTTTACGTACTGGATGTCAAATTTTGAAAGTAACATTTGCCAGCGGGCCAATCTTCCTGATAGGGCCGATGATTCTATCATAAATTTTAAAGGATCTAGCTTCGAAATCAACCACGTAGTGTGGTATAACATATATTGCCTAAGCTTTTTAGCTGCCCACACCAAAGCACAACACAGCTTTTCAATTGAGGAATATCTGGTTTCACATTCAGTAAACTTCTTACTTAAGTAATATATTGCTTTTTCTTTCCTTCTAGTTTCGTCATGTTGCCCCAATATACAACCCATGGAGTTGGTTTCACACCGTCAAGTAGAGGATTAGTGGTTTTCCTGGAATTGGTGGTACCAATACAGGAAGGTTGGTCAACTGTTCTTTAATTTTTTCCAAGGCTGCTTGACACTCTTCATTCCATGTTCCCAGGTTATTCTTTCGAATGAGCCTGAATACTGGATCACATTTATCTGTCAACTGAGAGATAAAACGGGTAATATAATTTAACCTCCCCAAAAAGCCCCTGACCTCTTTTTGTGTACGAGGAGGTGAGAGTTCCTGTATGGTTTTGACCTTATCTAGGTCAATCTCAATTCCTCTTTTACTCACAACGAAGCTTAGCAATTTTCCCGATGTAACCCCAAATGTGCACTTGGTAGGGTTGAGTTTTAATTAAAACTTTCTCAACCTTTGGAAGAGCTTCTCTAGGTTCACGATATGCTCTTCTTCTGATCGAGATTTAGCTATCATATCATCTACACACACCTCTATTTCCCTGTGTAACATATCATAAAATAGAGTCACCATGGTTCTTTGGTAAGTTTCCCATGCGTTCTTCAAACCGAAGGGCATTACTTTATAGCAGAATATTCCCCATATTGTTACGAAAGTGGTCTTTCCATATCTTTCGGGCATATCTTGATCTGGTTATATCCGAAAAATCCATCCATGAAGGAGAAAAGAGAATGGTCGGCTGTATTGTCTACTAAGGTGTTGATATGGAGTAGCGAGAAATTATCTTTAAGGCTTGCCTTATTGAGATCCCTATAGTCGACGCACATATGCACCTTTCCATCTTTTTTGGGAAATGAGACAATGTTGGCCACCCACTCTGGATACTTGGCCACTTTGAGAAATCATGCGTCGAACTGCTTTTTCACATCATCTCTAAGTTTCAAAAGCATCTCAGTTTTTATCCTTCCGAGCCTTTGCTTTACTGGCTCACATCATGTCTTTATAGGAAGCTGATGAATGACGATGTTAGCATCAAGGCCAGGCATATCTTGGTATGACCATGAGAATATGTCTTTGTATTCTTTTAGAAGGTCAATCAAACTTTGTTGAGTTTTAGCAGTGATGGTGGTACCAATTTTCACTTCACGTTTCTCTTCCTTGGTGCCGAGATTCAAAATTTCTAATTCTTCCTTGTGAGGTAGAATATGCTTTTCTTCTCTTTCCACTAACCTGAGCAAATCATTGGGCAAATCATATTCCTCCTCATTGTCATACTCTTTAACCTATTCTAAACACATGGGCAGTTCAAAGTTAATTTTTGGGTCTAACTCGGAGTCATTTATACCGTTGATATCCAAAAACCTGAAAGAAAACGGGCAGAAAATATATACAAAGGCGATGGAAAAACAAATGAATGAATGATTTTTTGTGTTTTTGTATTTTTTGTTTGGAGTTTTAGTTTTTTTTAGGTTTATCTATAGTTTTATTTGTTTGCAACATAATGGTTATTGGGAAATGCATCTTTATTGAAATTAAAACCATAATGGTTTGACATAGGCCCTTACAAAAGATCCCTTGTTGTACTCGGGCCTAAGGCAAAAGGGTTGGTTTTGAGAATTACTCTGTAAAGGATTTAAAGACTACAGGAATTTCTTGAGCAGTCCAGATATTAAGCTCAGAGCAGGGGCGAAACATGGACAGGTACTTGTTTTCTTCCTCCCAGCCCGTCATAGTGTTGATACTCATCTCCCCAAAGGTCTCATTCAGGTCATTCTTTCCTTTCTCCTCCTCAATAACTAAGGCATCTGGATTCAAAAAGCCTCCAGATCTGAAAGTGTGACTCATGGGTGGAAACGTCATTGGTTCCCATTCAATCTCTTCCACTTTCAACCTAGCCTTTCTTCTTTCTTGTTTTTTCTTCATAGCGGTCTTCCTTTGCAGATTGGTGGGCTTAAATCCCAACCCAAACCGATCTCTTTTTTTGGGGACAACTATAGGGTACAACCTCCCATGATGTTGTTTCCCAAAACCTTTTCCTATCTCAGCCCCTTTCCAAGAGTCTCTCTGACTTGCATTTTGGCATTGTTGGATAATCCCGGCATAGGAATCTTACTCCTTTCGGTGACAAAGATTGCATTAACAAGCTCCAACATTCTAAAATGACATTCAAGTGCGCCCTCATCAATTTCGATATAGGGTGCGTTAGTAGACACGATACAATGATGTCCTCTTCAGCCCCGACGATTACCAGTTGTCCGTCGACCATAAATTTTAGCTTTTGATGTATAGAAGAGGGGACTGCGTCTGCTGCATAAATTCAAGGGTGCCCTAACAAGCAACTGTATATGGGTTTAATGTCTATCACCATAAAGTCAATGTCGAACGTGGACGGCCTAATTTGTAGGAGTACTTTAATCTTCCCTAGTACCTCTCACTGAGTCCCGTCAAACTCTCTCACAGTATTCTGATAAGCCTTCATGTGAGAGCTATCTATCAGCAGGTTTTTTAGAGTCTCCATAAGAAGAACATTCAAGGCCGACCCATTATCGATGAGGACTCCTAGCAACATGTGTCTTTTACATCTCGTAGAAATATGAAGAGCTTTGTATGATCCTCTCCCACCTTCTGGAATTTCCTTATCAATGAATGAGGTAAAGTTGTCCACAGCGATATTATTAACCAACTTGTCTATCTTGTTAATCATTATCTCCTTAGGTACAAAGGTTTGGTTTAGAACCTTTAGCAAAACATCGCAGTGACCCTCAGAACTCAAGAGAAGTGACAACATAGAGATTCTTGCTGGGAGTTTATGAAGCTGCTCCACCACACTATACTCACTGTGCTTGAGTATTTTTAAGAATTCTTGGGCCTCAGACTCCTTTACGGGCTCGTGATACATCGGGGGCTACTCTGAGAAAAAGTCTCTTTCAACTTCTTTTCCTGACTCATTAGCTGCAGCCTTCCTCTAGGCTGCGTCCCTGTCCGTGACAACTTGTGGTGAATAACATCTTCCACTTCTTGTAAAGTGGCCCACCTCATTAACTGGTTTTTCCATTGACTCAGCCTTAGATGAAATACCTCCTGGAGTTGTCACTGTGTAAGCATAGTTCCAAGGTACTTCCTTACTGTCCTTGTATGGAAAGGGGGTTGGTTCTCTTATTATTACTCGTGGGGCTGAGCATTTTGGCGGTTCACTATTTCTTGCCTTGGCCTTGATTACTAAGGGCTTAATTCTTGAAATGTCTCTCATGATCGAAGACTCATCTAACGCACAGACTTCCATCACTTTGTGCGTATTTGTCATCTCGAAGAACTTGAGTTCTTTGCTATCCATCTTAGTTTGGACCAGTTGTCTAAACTCCGGACAAAACTGGATCTCATGTCATTCCTCTTTATGATACTCACAACAAGGCTCATCCTCGCATCTCGCCTTTCTGATTCTTTCTTTTAATAATCTAGCCTTTATCATTTCAGCCCATACCCACCTCAAAGGTGCTTTGACTTCTGACACACATTCCTTCGTCATCCTTTCTTCTTTTTTAATTATTGCATTTACCCTTGCTTTCTGGTGATTTGGTAGGGGATTCTTACTTCATTATCCTTCTTTTTATAAGGCTTTTTTGTTTCACCTTCATCGAGTTTCCTATTCTTGACAGCCGGCAAGATCAATTCACCATTCATCAGCATGTCTGCAAAGCTCTTGGTCGTATGATGTATCATTCGATCATAGAAAATACCTTTCAAGGTTTCCACAAACATTGGAGTGATCTCATTTTTCAGCAATGGTGGCTGAACTTGAGCGGCCACATCTTGCCATCTCTGTGCATATTGGCGGAAGGTCTCATGATGTTTTTGCTTCATTCCTTGTAAGAGTAGTCGATTAGGGGCCATGTCAGTCACGTGCTTGTATTGCTTGTTAAATGCCCTTGATAGATCCCCCCAGGATCGTATATTAGCTCTGCTCAACTGTGTATACCAATGAGACGCAGATTCAGTCAAGCTATCTTAGAAGCAGTGAATGAGCAGCCGAAGGGCAAGTAGTTCCATTGAACTTCTCGAAGTCAGGGGTTTTAAACTTTGGAGGCATCACCAAATCAATCACCGGGCTTAAATCTCTAGCATCTAGGCCGCTATGAATGTTTCTTTCTTGGAAGGATTTGATGATTTCCTCTAACTTATCGCATTGGTCCTCCCATTTCCTGTATGCTTTGGCTCTATCTGCGGCTTTGCCGAGGTCAGGCACCTCATAATCTTGGGTTTCCTCATTATTAAACCCATACTCATTAGGGGCATTAGAAGAAGATCCTCCCAAATAGAGATGAAATCTAGCCTTAGGGGGGCAACTCCCCCTTGTGTTCCCGTATGGGTGTAGGTGATCCCTGAAAATTGTGGCAAAACATCAATAGCTTCAGATGTCTTCCCCCTATCAGGATCCTTAACCCTAGCATGGTTGTAATCTGGGTGACCGTATTCTTCTAAGCCTGAGCCATCTCTTCCTTCAGATCTTTTTCTATCTTGTCCAACCAATCTTGGGTGCTTTTGTGGTTGATTTCTAAGTTTGTTAATCTATCTTCCATGGCCATCACTTTGGTTTGAGAGCGAGTACCGTATTTGTGTGAAACTTTGGCTATTTTGAAAGTTCTGCCATGTAATTTTTTTAATTAATCTCTTGAAATATGTGAATGCATGTAATGTCAGAAACTAAGCTACTGCAAAGAAAACAAACAATAAAGCAAAAATGCATGTGAAGGGCCATCGATTCCATTAAGGTAATTACTCTAGAATTAGTTCTTATTGGATGGAAAAGGTCCTTATTACAAAAGATTTCAACTTTTTCTACGAGTACATCTCAGTCCGAGCACCCAGCTCTTTGATTTCTTCGATCAACCACATAAGTCTTGGTCCTACTTCTGCCATGGTCTGATGTACTGGCGAAGGGCCGCAGCTTCAGCAACTAACATCCTCACATGCTTAGCTACGTCTTGTATTTGGGTCATGATGCTCTTGTTAAATACATCTCGTTCTTGGAACCTCTTGGCATTGTCCCTAAGTCGAGTAAACCAATAGTCATTGCCCCTTTCATTGATATCTTCGAGGACCAAAATCTTCGTTCTGCATTCCTGAATAATGCCTTTCATACCTTCCACTTGCTTCTTCAATGTATTATTTTCACTCAAACTAGCTTGGAGTTCGATATAAGTATGATGATTCTGGAACCTATGCAGTGAATGATTTAAGTCTGCTATCTTGGCTTGCAACGAAAGCCTGGCTTTGTTTCAGATTCTTACTTGTCTCATCGCATACCGTCTGTAACTCAAACAAACGGGCCTTGTTGTCATGGGCCTTCCTCTTCCATGTAGCCACGTTTTCTTTTTCTTTTTCGAGGACCTGCTTGTTATTTTCATTTTTGACCTCTTGTTTTCCCTTCTTCTTCTCATCTATCAGCACTTGTCTATATTTTTCAATTTCTCTCTTGTCGCGCTCTCTTTCTTTTTCCACAGCTTGCTCAATTTCTTGCCTCCACTACTCTAGAGTCTTTCTCAAATCAGTAATTCAGACCGTAGCCTAAAATTTAAGAAAATCTACCCTCTGAATCTCAAATTTTGCTTTTAGGTCCTTATACATCTTCACTACCCGATCTGTCTCTCCCTTATACTTGTCCACATCTAAACTTGCCTCAAATAAGTCCTTCGTATGCTGGTTTTGCAAGTCTTCAATCTCAGCCTTGGCCCTTTTTAATTCGGCTCTTAGAATATCAGCCTCAGACGGGACTACCTTTAGATGTTCCTCTAAGGATTTAGCCTGCCCTGGGTTAGGTGGCAAAATTTTGTTGTTCACCCTGACATGCCTCCATATATCATAGACGGGGGTAAACATACAATGACTATCATGTTCAATCTCTATAAGGTAACAGTTCTTCCACGAGTCATTAATAGTCTGGATCTTCTCTTTGAATTCACTCTCGAACTTAAACTCGGACAAGCCAAGATCGGTAGTGAAAGGGACAAACTGTCGAGAGCCATATTGCCGTGACACCAATAAAGGAGCACAACCAATTCCACCCCACAGGCCTAGTAGCATCAGATGATCATAATCTCCACACTTGTACAAAACCTTGGTATGGCCCATCTACGAAACTCTCCATACGATGTCCTGATCTCGCCGGTCTTTGAAAATGTCAACCCATTTGCCCTTCTTGGCTATCGGCCATTCTTTTGCCAAAAACTCTTGAAGCAGAGAGAAGTTTAGGGAAAACATATTGGACAGAGTCAAAGTCGGACACTTCCAGAAATGACTAAGGGCCCAAACCTGGAGCAAAGGGGCACACCCTCCAAAACGCACACCTTCTATCTTTCGGCACGTATTTAAGGAGATGAAGGTTTCTGCTAGTACTGCTGACACCGGATTGACTTCCCTCTTCAACTATTCAAAGAAGTCTAATAAAGCCACGTCAATATTGCCCAGGACCTTCAAGAAGATAACCATACCGTAGATCGCTATAGCCAAGAGATCAACCTTCTTCTTCATATCTGAATGATTAAGGATTATGTTTCGGATGCTCGACCAAGGGAAGGAAAAGCTACCTTCTATTTTCCGTATCAGGCCTTTAACCCATTCAACGCTCATGCCAGTAAAAGACATGAGCCTCAAGTGTGCATTCTTGTTCTTAAGGGGTTTAGCATAAACCCAATTCTTCTTCACCTTGCGCAGATTGAATAATGCAAAGTATTCTTCGAACGTGGGCATCATGTCTCCTCCATTAAAGGTAAAACAACAATATCCAGGATTCCAGAACTGCACCAAGGCCTTGAGGAATGGTTCATCAGCCTTCACATATAGCATGTAGGCTATATAGCCATAGGTATCATAGAACAACTGCTTAGTAGCATAGCCAACGCTCCCAGGCTTCCTATAACTCACGCATATTATTCTGTTTTACACTGATGTGGGCATACTCCGACGTCTTTGTCACATGATCAACCGTCAGACTATCCCCATACGTTCGCTGATTGACCTCGGACCAGTGACGTACATCCGTGTTGTCTTCTTCTTTCTTTAGGTACCTTCCATCCACGGTCAAGAACTATTTTCTAACTAAGAAAGTGTCTTGAGAGCCAACCCCTTCTAAATATGAAATGATGTAGCATGGAACAAATATGCAAAACAAGAAAACAAAACAAAAAGAAAGGATAATGTAAACAAAATTAAAACATAAAAGGTCCAAAATAATTTTATTGTATGAATAATAACTGGGCAGCGCATTCCAACATTTCTGGACGTGTCTCTACAGACTATTCTTACGAAATAATTTTGACAAAATTCTACTTTTATGGTTCATCACATGGCTCTATTGGGGTGGGCTTCTAGATTCACGCACGGTTTGGTTATGGAAAGGTCCCCGAGCTATCCTCGCTCTTCCCTACTAAGGGTAGCAAGGCCCTTGATTCTGATTCTCACCCATTATAGGCTTCAAACGAACCAAGTTCAACTCAGGAGGACTCATTTTCCATGCCTTCACGAAGGATCAGTATCCTTACAAAGACAATGGGCATATGAGTCCTGAAGGTACTTGCTAGGCTCATTCGAAGAATCAATATTCTTACATGAGCAAAGTGTTTTCCCTTCACTTAAGCGATCGGAACAAAGCTCGGGTATAGAGCTTATAGTCAAGCTTTAAATGCGTAAAATAAGATCATATTCATAAATGGACAATTAAATTAAATTTTACATGAACTTAGCAAATTTCGACATTAAAATAAAGTGCAATCGGCTTATGACTTGACTCATTTTTTGTTTAAAAAAACAAAATGTCCTCAGCGGAGTCGCCAAGCTGTTGCAACCCTTTTTAAGAGGTCTCGACATTTTTTTAAATAAAAGTCAAAACAATAGAGTCGCCACCAATCTTTTTAAAAGGTGTGATTGGATCACCTAAAAATGGGTTATTTTAATAAAATCATTTTATTTCATTAAAACAACATTTTTGGTCTGCGAAAAACACAAAAACGGGTTTGGGGGTCGATTACGTGTGAGGAAGGATTAACACCCCCACAACACCCTAAAATTGGTACCTAGCCGATTACAAAACGTTTTAATGTCGGAATTTGCAAGTTCACATAAAATTTAACTTATTGTCCATTTATGAATATGATTCCATTTTAACGGTCCCACCATCCGGAGAATGAACTCTAATCACCGCCAACATTTCTGGCGCTAACCCGTCATCTCCTTTTGGTAGGACACCGCATTAATTATGTTTCACTTTTATTAACAAGCAAACAAAGACAATTAATGTGTTGTAGCTTTTATTTATCCTATGTTAGTGATTATTAGCCTAAAGAATTGTCTAAGTGAATTTTATCTATTGGGGTTCACATGTAATTAAGTGTGTTTTATGAATTTTAAACGTGAAGAAAGTTTTTATTATTTTTTACTTTAAGGCTCTAACTAAGGTTTGTAAGAACCCAATCCTAGAGGCTTTAACTAACGAATTAATTATAACATAAAAATATTATAAATAAAAAAATAAAAAAAAATAAATTAAATGAAAAAGGTAAAACACAATTATTTAAAAGAAAACATACCCTTCTCGAATCACATAAACACTTGGTATTCGAACCAATTTTATGAAAAAAAGTAAATTAAAATTATTATTATTATTATTATTATAAAAAAGGACTTTTCCAAAAAATAATTTAAAGGTAAAAAATGACCAAATTGTAAAAGAAAATTGGATCAAAAGAGAATTTTCGAACATAGTGACCATTTTGAAGTAACTGAAAACATGGTGACTCGCGGAGCAAAAATAGGTAAGGCAGAGGGATTTAATGAGTGTAATTAGCCCAATTTGTTTTAAAACATGTGGGTATAAAACCCACATTTTACAAACACCTTTTACTTTTTCCTTTTAAAAATTTTGGATCAAAAGCCCCTTCCTAATTTTCTCTCAAATGTTCATCCATGTTCTTCATGGATGAAGAACACGAAGAACAACCACCACGCCGGCCACAATCCGCCGTCGCCGGCCGCCTCATACCGGCGACGAAAAAATCCAATTTCTAGTGAGATTCGAATCTCGGTTTTAAGGCTAAAAAACAATGGTAAGATGACATATATTCGAATTAAACACAAAAAAAGCAAAAAAAAAAATACTTAAATTTGCTTGAACACTTGGATTCCCGGAAAAAAAACTCAAATCTCTTATTTTTTTTCTCCAATTTTCAGTGTGTTTTATAACGAATTTACAAGGGTTTATATAGGATTTTCGATCGAAATATACGTGAAAATTCAATCCTAAAATCCCTAATTTTCTAGTGAAATTATTCCCCAAAAATCTTGATTACCATATTCTTCTATTTGACAGGATTTGCTTCCCCTTTCTTCATATATCAGATCGAATATGAGGAATTAATGGCCTGCTCTTTCCCTTTTAAAATTCAAATCAAGCTGTCCATAATTTCTGAATCAATTTCCCTTATTTTCCTCTTTTGCCCGTATGTTTGCAGGGGAAAGAGAAGCATGGCGCGTGGGACCCAGTGCCTTTGGGGATGATGCTTGGTGCGTGGGAGGTCTGGTTGAATATTGTTTGAAAAAGCGGCAAAAACTAATGAAACATGATTTTCTTTTCCAGAAAAATGTAGACAGGAAACTTACATGCTACAAGCTGATACCATTTCAAATAAAACAGCATCATTTAAAGGAATTTCTTTCTCTCTCATGTACTCTGCTAAAACAAGAACCGTGGTTGGTTGTCCTCCTTTGTTAAAAGCTTGCATTAGAGCTGAACATGCTATAGAATCTGGTTGGATATCACCTTCTTCAATCTCCAGAAAAAGTGCATAAGCCTTTGCCCAATTTTCTGAAGCATTAAAAAGCACCAAGTTTGCAGTTCTCAAAGAAGTTTTTCCAGCTAAAGAAGAAGGGGTATTTAAGAACAAATTGAACATATTAGCATGAGAAATAACCGGTTTTGATGCAGTTTAATAAATTTCAAAGTAACCAAAGTTCTCTAGATAAGTTTAACCCATAAATAACAAAGGACCAAGCTGACAACTATTGAATCAATCAATAGACTTCCAAGTATAGAGTGGAAAACAATTTAAGAAAAGATCAGAGAAGATAATAAAAATTACTTTGACAAAATCTTCCTCATTTAATCTCCATATTTGCAGTTTCTTAGTAGTACTTTACTTCAAAAGTTTATTGTGCAACTTACCTGCAGCATTGTAAGCATGCAGCATTGCAGTATATGCAACAACATCAGGACTACAACCAGCAACCTTCATCATGTTGAACACTGATTCAGCTTCAGCAACTTGGCCCTGAAATGTGTATTCAAAGAAGAAAATAAATAATAAAACATGTTCCTCATGTTTTATACCAACAACTAAGAAACACACTAGGCTGAAACACCTGCCTGTTTACTATAGACACACATAAGAGTAGAGTACACCTCCTTGGTTAAGGGAATTTTTAAACTAATCATGTCATCAAGAAACTCAAGTGCCTCGTTATATTTGGACAGGTTGTAAGTTATCCAAGAAGTATTAGAGCTTGAGGGGGAGTGTAAGTTGACAAGAAGTGTTAGAGTTTAATTTAATACGTAATTAGAGTTTATTTCTAAGTCATTAGTTTAGATTTACTAGAAGTCATATTTAAATTAGGGATAAATATTATTTAAATTATAAATAAAAGTATAATTTTAGTTATACTGAAACTCTGTATCAGCCTATTTATAGGCTTATCTCATACACATTTGATTAAGAAGAATAAGAGAAAATACAGAGAAACGCATTTTCTCTGTTGAAAATATTATTTTTGTTCTATCGTTAAACTGTAGCTTTTCATATTTTATTGTTCATTGTTCACCGACGTTCATCTTCTCCGGCCATCATGGCCCTTTTCTCACATGGTATCAGAGCCAACAACGATCCTGATGTCGTCACCACTGCTGCCATCTCTGATCTGAATCAAATTGGCGATCTGATTTTTTTTAGATGCATATCATTTTTTTCCGCTGTTGTCATTAGGCCATGCTCGTTCCTTGGCTTCTCTCTCGTTGGAATCTTACATCTACGGTAAAAATTTTACTCGTTTAATTTTGTTATTTTGTACTCTATTTAATGGTTCTATCTTAGCCAATCAAAAAGAAATATGAAAAGGTTATAGTTTAGCCTTAAAAATTATTTGGTTCTATCTTAGTCATCCATTGTAAAAGATAGGGAAAGGTTATAGTTTAGCCTTAAAAACTATCTGGTTCTATCTCAGCCATCAATTATAAAAGATAGGAGAAGAGGTTCTAGTTTAGCCTTAAAAACTAGATAATATTTTTTAAAGGATTCTACATCAAAGATCCAAGCTGGAATTGTAGTTTGTGCAACTACTAGCTTGAGGGGAGTGTACGTTCCTGTGATCATTGTTGAATGGAAGCAACTACTTAGTCCGTGAATGACAGAAAAAGCTGAAAGACATCTCAGAAGATGCAAAAACCTAAAAAAATCATCACTGACAGACGAAAGCTGGAAGACATCTAAGGAAGGTGCAAAAACCAATAACAACAGTAAAGTTGGTAGACATCTCAAGAAGGACGAAAAAACCAGCAACATCGTTTGCAAATTTTCAACAATGGCCTTTCAAAGAATAGCATGAGTATGTCCTAGCTGTTCAACTCAATAGGTCCCAGAATAGGGGAGATTTTTCCCTAAAAAACAGCAAAGAAATATGAGTAGGGCATCACATCCAAGATCCAAGCTGGTGCTCTATTACACTTGCTCACAGAACTCCACTAACTGTAAGTTATCCAAGAAGTGTTAGAGCTTGAGGGAGAGTGTAAGTTGACAAAAAGTGTTAGAGTTTAATTTAATGTGTAATTAGAGTTTATTTCTAAGTCAGTAGTTTAGATTTACTAGAAGTCTTATTTAAATTAGGGATAAATATTATTTAAATTATAGATAAAAGTATAATTTTAGTTATATAGGAAACTCTTTATGCCTATTTAAAGGCTTATCTCATACAATTATTTTTGATTAAGAAGAATAAGAAAAAATCTTTAATAGAAACACATTGTTCAAAGCTTTGAAACTCCATTTTTTAACCTTCTCATAGATGAAATGTCTATAGCTTTTCATATTTTATTGTTCATTGTTATCATGTTCATCTTTTCCGCCACCATGACCTGATTGTTGATTGATTGTCACTAAATACTTATCAAAATGTATAAGTAACAAAATCTGCTATGACTTTCCTTTTCCTCATGAATTTGTTTAAGCACAGCCTTATCAAACTCTCCAACATTAATATAATTCAGATGCTGAATTGTAAGACATTGTATTCAGTTTTTTACTTCTCCAACTCTGCTGCTGGTAGTACAGCATCAATATTCACTTTTTGCTCACATATCCACAAGCAGCTAAAAGGGTGCAAATTGAGACGATGTTTGGCTCAATCCCATCTTGCTCCATTTGACGCAAGATTTCACTGATCAGCCTTGTTTTTCTGAAAATAAACCATTAATCCATTGGCATCAATCAATGAATTAAAACTTACAAGATTAGATTTACAATTCTTTCTCTTCATCATATCAAAGACTTCCCTAGCTTTTTCGGGTACCTGTGATCTTCCATAAGCAATAAGTACAGAAGTATAAGAAACAACATCTGGACGAAAACTATTTTGTTTTATCTGGTTAAAAACAGAAACTGCCTCTCTACTCATTCCATGTGAAGCATATGCAGCCATTAGTGTGTTAAAAGAAACAATTGGGACTTATACCTTCTGCAAGCATTGTATTGAACACAGCCTTACAATTTTCCATCTGTCCACCAATCGAATACAGGTGAATGTAACAACGTCAGGGCGGCAATATGCTCTTTCCTCTCTCATGGAATTAAATATATCAATAGCTTTTTCATATTGTCCAAGCTTCACCAGGCAATTTATCACAATATTGAGGGTAGTTGTGTCAGGGTGAATATGTGCCCCTTTCATTAGTTCAAAATAAGACAAAGCTTTTGAATACTGGGCCCCACTCTTATACGCAGACAATACAATGTTGTGTGTCACCAAATCTGGCCCAACTCCATTTTCTATCAACCTTGCAACCTTCATATAGCTCTCTCCAGTTTCCACTAGATCCATTTGTTTAGCATTTATCAAGTTGTTATATGTTGAGTGATCTTGGAGAAATATCTCAAAATGAGATTAGGTTACAATTTAATCTTTGAAAAGAACCAAAATTTTGAGATTTACAAGAAACTAGGAAAGAACAGAGTTAATTGAAAGGAGGTTCTATGAGTTTTATTAAGCATTTATTTGGGAATATTGTTATCTATACATACTGAACACAATCTTTGGTTTACAGAACTCTTAACTCCCATTTGAACACTTGCAATATATAATTTGTGAAAGAATGACAGAATCAAAGATTATTAAAAGAATTATAGGTTGACTTGCTTAGTCTTGTTCAAAGTGCAAAGTCGGACCAATCTATCATAAGTATATCTAAGAATCCTATTCATTCATATAATAACCAAACATGTGAGATTCTGACATTTTATCCCAAAGAAAGTCAACAATGGGATAGTCAAAAAGCTATGTTCCTCAATCAACCAGGGGAAGAATAATCTCACCAAAGCTCTTCCAACACCAAAACTCGATCATTCATATTCAAAGTTATAGTGACAACATGATAATAATGAGGCATTCTGCGGATGTTGTTTAGGTAGGTAGACGTGCAAATAAAGTTTTGTAGAATTAAAGTTTTACTTTGCATTAAACTTGTATTAATTAATATCTTAAGAGTTTTAGGTAGATAATAGATTGGACAAAAATCCTAATCTCCTATTTTAACTCTACTGCGGCAAATCCTAGTAGAACTATACTATTATAACTCAAATTATTCTAATAGGTCTGTTTTTTCTTTTTTAATACGAACAGAACATAGGAAAAACCAGTGTTTTTCCTTTACAGTAAACATTTTTTCAGTAGCTTTCTTTTCCATAAAACTCACAGTTTAACCATAACAATAATCACAAAGACCATCACAAGGTAATGAAGGCAACATGCGGTATTGGAAACATGTTACGTGCACTATGATTTTGATGTGAAAAGAATAAGTTCACATCAAGTTATACCCAGTAAGATTCATTAGGGAAGAAAAATACAAATACACAGCTGCACCGAGCATGTCTTCCATGATATTCATAGCCCAACGCCATTGACCAGCTTGACCATGTGCACGGATAAGAGCATTGTATGTCTCAACATCAGGTTTGCACCTACAGCAGAGATACTACGGGATTATTATATCACACATTTAAATAAGATTTTTGAATGGAAAACCATAAGATGATTTAAAAAT
This sequence comes from Hibiscus mutabilis, assembly GCA_019671005.1. Taxonomy (NCBI): domain Eukaryota; kingdom Viridiplantae; phylum Streptophyta; class Magnoliopsida; order Malvales; family Malvaceae; genus Hibiscus; species Hibiscus mutabilis. The sequence goes on along the minus strand of CM033737.1, from coordinate 19,487,987 downwards.
TAATATGTATAATTTTTAAGGATATCAGAAGCTTGTTGCTTGGAAAACTATAATCTCCAACGTTAACAAAATATGCAAATATCATGTTAGTGTTAGCCCTACAAGTCAATCTATCACTAGCTTTAGTGTACTATTTATATCATTTCAGGCGAAGTGAATTATAATTTTTTTTATAATTATGATATTATTGTATCCAGAGGAGTTCTATCATAAAATTTTTAATAAATCATGTAGTTAAAGCACTTGAGACAAACAACTCGCAAAGGAATTATATTGTTTAGCAATTTTTATTTTGTATAAATTAAATCAATGATTCTAAAAACATTCCTAATCATTGTATTGTCGAGAATACATTTACAATGCTCAAAATCTAGGACAAATGTATACAATTGATTCCATAAGTTGAAGCATGGTGATTTTTAAAGATAACATAAGGTGCTTGGAATGTTGACACGTTTACTAACATGACTCGCTATGACAATTCATGAGATGACTCGTACGAAAATGGATGCGAGATCCTGATCGAAATCATTCCCCAAGTGATAGTAGACGTGTAGAGTTAGTAGTTAAATCACCTTGTACAGATTAATAGTTAGCAATTAAGTTGTATACAAAGTCTTATCAAAAGTGTAGATAAAGTACCAACAAGATTAGTCCTAGTCCTACTAAAACTCTATGTATCAGCCTATTAAATAATGATTTCCTTGTACGCATTTGAATAAGAAAAAATATACAGAAAACAAATTTATTTTCTATTTCAAATACCAGTTTCTACAAGTACTTATAGAGTTAATACAAAAGCTATAAGGCTAATATGAAAAAGGTTTAAGAGTAGACAGAGCACCGTGCTCTTATCTTCTCTGGTATACGTAATGAAGGGATAGGCATTAAAAGGCTTGCCAAACCACTTTGACTTTCTTGGCATTTGGGTAGCCATGATGCATTCTTAGATATTCTACTTCTTGGTCTATAGGTAAATTTATTCTTATCATAATTAATTTTACTTATTAGATGTTAACCATACATGAAAGTGATTTATGAGAAATAAAATAGGGATCAACTTAATTGAGAGGTTGAAAAATAAATCCATGTGTTTAATTGGTTTATGTGCAAAAGGACCAAAAGTTGGCTAGCCTGATTGAGTTAATTAAGCATCATATTACCACAAATCATAAAAGGAAGATTAAGGGTGTGCCACTTGGCTAGTTTTTCTCTCTTCCTTTTTCTATAACATTAAAGAAGCAAATGAAATTGTTTCTCTTCCATTTGGCCATTGAAGAAGAGATTATGGGCATAAAACATGTTCTTTTTCAGATATTGTTGTGTTAATCAGCTAAAACACACAACATTGATGATTGGTCATTAGGGGTCATGCTCCTTTTCTGATATTGTTTATGTTGATCAGCTAAAAGACACAAGATTGATCATTGGAGTTCTTGATATTGATACATGACATTTCCACAAAGTTTTACAGGTCTCATATGTTATTGTATATTATTTTTATTTTAGATCATATAAGCCAAGCATCCCAAAATATCAGTCTCTAGAAGATACATGCCAACAAGATTCCTATCCTTTCAGAGCTTTACTATTAAGCATGCAATCTAAAAGAATTGGAAGTGGAGAGCCCAACTAGTAAAGCTTTAAACTTCTATCAACATGGAGAAGCATTCAAGGAATCCACAATGCCCAAGAGTTACTTAAGAATAAGCAATTTTAGGATGAAGTTCAACTTCAACACGAGGCTTTAGAACTTATTTTCATCAATTTTAATCTGAACTCATTTTTCCAGGTTCTACCCATTATAGTTCCATGGTCATTAGTAGGAAAGCTCCCTCCAAAATGTTTGAGTGTAGAATATTCTATAAAAGTTTGAAATTAATTGAGATATTATGCCAATTGAGCTATTGTAGTGATGATCTCTGTTAGAAATAATTTAACAAGGATAATGACTGCAAAGGTCTTAATAGAGAAACTACAAAAGGCTACTTCTAGCCCAGCATAGGAAGACTCCAGAAGGTTGCACTTATCTTAGAGCAGACACCTACTTGTTTGCAAACTGCAAATTGATTTGTGTCTTCTAACCAATCATTAAACATCATGAGATCCACATGAAAAAAGATTTGCTTACAGTTAAACATAGTTTATGTAATTTGGAAATCACACACTATATTTTGTATAAGATCAAACAAACAGATAGCATTACCTCCACTTTTGCATTTCAAAGAACAAGCCCCTTGCTTGATCCGTCCGTTTATGTCTACCATGTAATCTTATCATCATATTGTAAATATCGGTTCGTGCACAGTAGTTCTTCTGATTCTTCATCTACTCAAATGCTTTTATCCTATGTTCAATTGCACCCCTTTGAGTCAATTCCCGCAAAAACACGTCAAAATCACTCAACCAGACAATTTCAACCGTTAGTCTCTAATTATCCTTAGGCTCCGTAGGCTTTTACTTTTTTCTGCCTATTTTACTATTTATAATGTGTAAATGAAAAGTGTAACAAACTCAAACATATTTGTTTCGTATAGGGGGAATTAACGTCTACTCGGTAAAAACTGTCCACTTCATTACAAATAGCAAAATTAACTTCTACTTGTTTTCTGTATTTTATAACTTAATAAACTAAAAGTATCATGAAACAAAAGAATGCGGCGTACCTTGATAAGGAAGGGGAAATTTTCCTGGAAAAACGGCCAACCCAACGGTTCAGTACCGGTTCGACGTTTCCCCAATGGTTGAGCTCCAGAACTCGTTCGACCACCTCAGATATGGTCCAGTCCTTCTGGAAGCGGTCGCCTGCTACACGTAAACGATAGCGTTTGGGGATATCGGCCTTCCTGAGTCCACTCAAACGAGTGGAAACCTCATGGTGGCCCTCGTCATAGTCGACGAAGCCGGTTTTGTGCTCCTCGAAAGCGGCGTCGTTCTTGCGTTTCTGGCGGAGGATAAGGGATTTGGAGGCAGTGGAGTGGGCGGAAGCAGGGGAGCAGAGAGAGGATCTGATGGGGAGCGGATGGGAGAGAGTGGTCATTTCATTTGATTGATGCGGATGAGAGCGGAGGAAGGAGCGGTGGAGGGTTTTGAGTGTTGACGGTTGGAATCGGATAACATTAAACCCTCCTTCTAAACTGGATTTTAATTACCGTTATTTCGCCATCAGATTATGTGAATGTGTATGGTCCAGATTTAGCAACGTTCATAAATTTACGATTGTAACTCAATTATTAAAAATTATAGGGTAAATTACATCAGTAGTCACCGAACTATAGTTTATTTTTATTTTGGTCACCGAACTATTTTTTTTGGCAAAACATCACTAACGTTATGTTTCCTTCCTATTTTGGTCACCGAATTATTTTTTTTGGCAAAAACATCACTAACGTTATGTTTCCTTCCTATTTTGGTCCGCGGCTGTTAATTTATTTTATTTTAATTTTTCATGTCATTTCTTCTCTCTCCTCGTAAGCAATATATGTTATTTTATAATATTTTTATTTAAACTAACAGAATTGTGACACGTGTAACTTCCTATTAGAGGAATAAAAGGAATGAAAAATCAAGCCCTGTATGCAGCCAGGGAGATTCGACTAATAGGCAGTTACACGTGTAACTGCCTAATAGGATGGTGACATGTGTAACTGCTTATTAGTCGAATCTCTCTGGCTGCATAAGGGGCTTGATTTTTCATTCATTTTATTCAACTAATAGGCAGTGACGCGTGTCACCGTCCTGTTAATTTAAATAAAAATATTATAAAATAATATATATTGTTTACGAGGAGAGAGAAGAAATGACATGGAAAATTAAAATAAAATAACAGCCAGTGACCAAAATAAGAAGGAAACATAACGTTAGTGATGTTTTTGCCAAAAAAATAGTTCGGTGACCAAAATAGGAAAGAAACCATAGTTCGGTGACTACTGGTGTAGTTTACCCAAAATTATAATTAAGTTATTTGATTAAATTTTAATTATAATGGTCATTCTTTTTAAAGTATAACTGAATATTTAAAAAAATTGGTATAATAGTTATTTTAATTCTCGAAATTTATATATTGAGTTTTAATTTAAAATAATTTAATAAATTTAACGCTTCATATTAATTTTGTTATTTTTCTTCTCTCAAATCGTTTGTATAGAATCGTTAACACTTCGTTTAAAATCATTAATTAATCTATTACACAAATTTATAAATGTAAATATATTTATAATTATTTTTTAATGTTAGATATGTAATTAGTATCTACATTAAAATTAAATTCATTGAATATATTTAGAATTATTTATGAAAACCTTAATTAAGGTTTTATTTATCGTTGTAACGTTCTATAAAAAAAATTCAAGTTTTCGTATAGTATACAATTTTCTTACTAATTTCATATTTTTGAATAGCTTAATTATTTTTTCTTTTATTTTAAAATAAACTAATAATTAAATTTTTTAAGTTATTAAATTTTTATTATTAAATAAATTTCCTAAATTCTCTCAAAATTTGTGTATTTTCATTAAAAAGGTTGTATAACTTTTTAATAATTTTAATTTTTTTGTTCTTATTTACAAATTTACTAATTGTTAAAAAATTTTATTATTATGAAAATCTATAAAAAAAATATTCATGTTTAAAACAATACACATAAGTTATTTTTACATAATGAACATAAGCATGCAAGAATCGATGACAAATATATTTTCATTACATTAATATTTAATTTTCTTTTTATTATATAATTCATTTATGTAATTAATTATAAGCTTTCAGTTAAATTAGTCAACATAGATTTTAATTTTTTATTCTTATATTTCATGTGTTTGTATGATTTGCTAAATTATATGTTATTAATTATTGATGTTATTATACATTTTATAATGTTGTTTATTTTCCGTGAAGTTCTAATTCATTTAAATAATTTAAAAAAACATTTATTATAAAACTAAATAACATATAATACGTTTATAGTTATAATCATCTTACATGTATTATATATTTTTAAGATCCATATACATAATTATTTTTAAATTTGTTTATAATTAAATGTTATATTTTATAATATGTACTAGATCCAAATGAAATGATAACAAAAATATTACTCAAAACATAAAGCTAGTTGTAGCAGCAGCAACAACAACAACAATAATAGCAGTAGAAAAATATGCATGGTTATGATTAATTGAAAATATCAAGTTTGATATAACTCTTGTTAATGAGGGTATTCAAGTAGGAATGATGATGAACAATGAAGAACAAATAATTTGGGAGAAGAAAATGACTAAATTGATATATTTTAAAATATGAAGGGTTAAATTTATTAAATTATTTTGAATTTTGATAACTAAAAGTATCATCATACCAAGACTTTTTGGATGTTTGTTTGTATTTTAACGGACGAGTGACTCGATCGTAAATAAAACTTTAATTGAATGACCTAATTATAACTTTTAATAAATGAGTGACTCAATCATAATTTTCCTCATAATTGAGTGACCTTCAATGTAGTTTACCCTTGTTTATAAGAGTGGTTTTTGTATTTTTAGAGATCACTTAATTGGTTAAGGGGGATAAGAATATTCATCCACTTTTAACTTGTGCGAGTTCAAATCGCGATATTTACATTGAGAATTTAACCAACATTTCATTGTAACAAATTTTCTAGTTTTTATTTTTAAATGTGTTTTTATAGTCAAAATTATAGTTTTGATATTTATTTGTTATCAAGACTTGTATTTATTTTATAATTTATATTTTTATAAAGATATAATTATATAATTAATAAATTATTTGTAGGTTTGAAAATTTTACATCTCTTAATGTCAATTTATTCGATAAAAATTGATTTAAATTTTATATATTTCTCATGCTAAACGCACAATCCTTGAAAATTTATTTCTTTTTAATAATTTTTTAAAATTTTTATTAATCTATTTGAAAGGCTTGTAGCACGCTTGAATTGATTTCCCGAAATCGTCAAGAGGGTTGATTTTCGCTCTTTGATGAATTGGCTAAAATTGATAAAATAGTAGACATTTTGCACAATGATTTAGAGTGGTTCGACTACCCAACCGAGTCTACATCCACTACCTTAGCACACCACTAAGGATTTACCAATTCACTATGAATTCTTCCCTTTCTACAGGCTCACGAGGAAACCTTTACAACCCTATCTTTTACTGGCTAAGATAGAACCACTCTAGTTTTTACTAAGGCTAAACTAGAACCTCTCATTTTACAAGGTAATTGTGTAAACAAGATAAACATCACTAGGTGGGTGTTTACAGATATTAAAGCTCACAAGAAAGAGTAAAAAGATATACAACTGAAGCACTCTCTAAACTATGTACAAGAGAAATGAAGAAATAAGATTTAGATTCAAATTCTCTTGATCAACTTGCTTGGATATGTTCTCTAACCATCTTCAAGTGTTCAAAGTCTTCCTTTTATGGTGTGGAATAAGTTTCTAGCCGTTGGAGACCGTTAGGGATAAAATGGAGCCGTTGGGGATAATTTCCATGCCGAATTTCCTAATCTGGAGCTGTCGGTATCGGTACGTATCGGCACACTCTTTCTTATAGAAATAGTCGTTGTGCTCTGATCAGCATATGCGTATCGACACGCCTATGCAGCGTATCGATACGACCTGTCATGGAAATAGTCGTTGGGGTAGTTAAAACATAGGGGTATCGATATGCCTAAATGCGTATCGGTACGGCGCTCTCCGTATCGGTACAGCTAAACCTGTACCGGTACCGGGTTTTCAGTTCTAGAATTTTCCTATAGCTGAAACCCTAATAGGTATCAATATGTTTGACACCGTAATGGTACGGGCCTTAAGAAATCTCAGGTTTATCTATTTAAAAACGTTTTGAAGCCTTCCAAAACCTTTTGAAAACACATCAAACATAATTTCAAGTTGTTTGGACTTAAAATCATTTTTGAAATCTTTTCAATTTAGTCCAAAACTATTTTTCAATTATTATATCAAAACAAATATCCTAACAATCTCCATGTAATCCCCTTAACTCGGTCTAGCCGAAACTGAGCTAAAAGGATTACATTAGGTTTGTCAAAGCAAACCCGAACTAATAACCTAAACTGGGTCTATTTATTTTTTTTCTAAATGCATAGGTTTAAAACCTAAGGTGAGCATACGACAACAGATTCAATAACGATGCAATCAGATTACAAAATAGGGTTTAATTGCTAAAACATACGCTCCAGGGACCAAAATATAATTTCCACAAATTTCAAGGACGTAATCAACTTTTAATTTACCAAACCTCAATTAGTCAGGTTTCAAGCTCATATGTTAATTTACAGCTAAAAACAAGCATGTAAACTCATACAATTGCATAAATAACATATATGGACTAGATTGCACATTTTCAAACTTTAATAGGCAAAAACTCAAAGAAAACAACAATGCATACCGATACGGACAAGCCTGTATCGTTACGGCTCAACGGACTTAACCGTCATGAGTACTGATACACTAGCCACCGTATCGATACGACGCATAAAGCAACCTGTACCGATACAACATAGTTCCCGTATTGATCCCCTATTTTTCTTCAAAACCTCAAATTTCAGGAACCACAACGTGTATCGATACGATACCCCGCGTACCGGTACGATGCTTTAAAATGAAGAGGGTCGTACTGGTACTCAAACCTGTGTACCGATTCTGATATGTAAATTCCAAGGGGTGTACCGATACTCGGCTAACTGTACTGGTACCCCTATGCATTTACCCCTCAAAACGAAGCCATTTTAAACCCTGCGTACCGATCCCTAGGTACTCGTTCCAGTACGAGAAGGCCTGCAATGACCTCTAGGTCCAACATATGATACTTTGGCTCACTCCAAACAACTTCAAACATCATATAATATCAAGGTCATACATAGCACAATCATTCAACCATTTTAAGGCAACTCAAACCAACCAAACTCAAGCATCCACAACTCCTATAGGCATACTTCCTACTCAACATCCAAAACATAAATCTAAAGCAATATCAAACATATAAAGCCACATACAAGAACAAAACAACATTTAAAACTTGCACAAACAGGGAGTTTAGCAAACAACCCTCCCAAACAACAATTGTCCATATTGCCTTTATTACTACAAGGCTAATTCAAAACCATACTTTCATAAATACAAGTATTTGGAATTTCCTTCCCTGGCTTGCTGCATTCAACCTTTAATTCTCTGCATTGATGGAAAAATAGAGTGTAAGCACACTAGACTTAGTAAGGAGTGCTCTAAAATAACTCACCATCAATGCATTTAAAACCGTTTAACATTCCACTTTGAAAACCACTTTCAAAACATTTTTACAATACCATGCCTTGTAAAACCATGCACTTGACATTTACAAAACGTGCATAACACCAAATGTAATCACATGTCATGAATTCAATAGCATAATCCCATATACAAACCTCAATTTAAGTTTTCCCATGCATTGCATCACAGTGCAAAGCTTAAGGAGTAAATATCTATTTATCACATTGTACACCATCATATACACCTCACTTTAAGCCTTCCTATACATTCAATCCCAATGCAAAGCTTAAAGAGCAAACATGTATAAATCACTGTAACACCCCAAAATCGGGCCTAGTCGGAATTTAATTTTGACAACTAAAAATCTAGCACCGAAAAGTTAATTTTTAAAGTTGACTCTTGACCAAATGGTCAATAATTGGATTATTGAACCCTAATAAAGTATTGTATTGTTTAAGGATCCCTTTGTAAACTTTGAAACTTGTTTAGTGACTAAATTGAGGAAATTAAAAGTTAGGGGACAAAAGTACAAAGTCTAAAGAGTTGAGGAACTAACCTTGCGATTAGCCCATTCTCTTTATTAGTCACCACTTACGTGGTTAATTGGGATAAACTTCCTTCTTCCAAAGGAAAGCTAACAATTAAAATTAGAAATAAAAGAAAAGAAAAAAAGCTTATCGAGATTGCTTTCCATTTACCACCTTCATCATCGTCTTCCTCTCCCTTTAAACAAGCAAGAACCTCCATTGGAGAGTGGTCCAAGATTTGATTTTCTTAAGTTTCTTAATCTTAAAGTGTAGCTATTGATTGGGTAAGAAATTTCCCTCAATCGATTTATTGATTCCATGGCAAAACCATATTTAATTTTAAGTTTAAAAACCAAGGAAAACCTAGATATTCTCTATGGATATCAAGCTTAATTCTTATTGCTTTTCATAACTATTAGATTGCTATGAACCCATTATTGATATTGAAATCCTTGTAAATTTCTACCTCTATGTAGCTCAAGAGATTCACGGTGAAGAATCGCCATATCCATCAAGTTACAACAAGCCTAAGGATAAAAGAGTTGTCATCTAGGAGCCTTGAAAGCCTCAGAATTATCGGTGAGTGTAGTCAGAGTCTTAGGTTTGGCTAGGTGCCATTCTTGAATTTATTGGTGTGATCCATTGCATTCTATTTCATTAATTCAAGGTATGTTTACATTATAACCTTCGTAGGAGGTACCATCAGTAAGCTTATTACATTGACAAGCCAATTATCAAATCCTTACAATGTCATTGATATTCATTGAAACATTGAAAATGACTATATTGATCATGTCATATAGTATTGATATTGTTACTATTATTGACATCGCTACCGTTATCGTTATTGATATTGTTATTGATATTTGTAAGTATTGAATCCTTGGATACGAATGGACATGGGATACAATTGGCATGCCATAGAATTCATGAGCTTATTGGTATAGAGAAGACTACGGTCCTTGAGCTAAGGCTCTAGTTGGCAATGTTGGAGTGATGTGTTGATATTGGTCTTATTGGCGATGTTGGAGGATATTGACCATTTATTTTTGGTGATATTGCTTGGGAATTCCCGTATCCACATTACATGTCGATCCAAGGAAAATAAATAAGTAATTGCAAGTATTGTTAAAAACTTGATTTGAGATGTATTCACCTTGTTATACATGCTATTATTGTTATTGATATTCACACTATTATTGTTAAAAGTTTGATAGATCGAGGATCAGAGCAAAGACATTTTTGGAAGCACGTCACCAAGTTACATGCAATGTAAACTTTGTCTTTAAACTCCTAGCAAGGTGGCATAAGGTCTAGACATGCTAGTTTAGTCCCATTTTGTATATAAAGATTGCCCTCCTTGTTGAAATGGATAAGCTATAAAACATGGTATGTTGAAAGTTGGTAAAAAGTAGCAAAATGGCCTAAAATGCACTAATAGGTGATTTCAAGGCAAATAGGCTTCAAATGGGATGAAATTTGACATGCAAGTAGTTTTAGTGTGTATAAACTTGCATGCAAAATCTGGCAGACTTTGGATAAGGTTTAAGCCCTAAAATGATTAAAAACCAGACCAATTCTGTCATTACAGACCCTGCCGTACCGGTGCGGGTGATGGCGTATCGATACAGGCATGCAATATTGAACCTAGTCAACAAGGCATATCGATACGGCCTTGGGCGTATCGGTACGGAGAATTGATTCTGGAAAATTACTATAGCATCGTACCGATACGAATAATGGCATATCGGTACACTAATTAGCCACTGGAATTTTACTATAGCTCGGGTACCTGTACGGGTGATGGCGTACCGATACCCATTCACGTTCAATTTAGGAATTAAAGATTGCGTATCGGTACGGAGTTGAACCCGTACCGATATGAGGGTACTAAATTCTGCGTACCGATACTGTTTAATGAGTACCGATACAAGATTTAGGTTCAAAATAAAATTTATTCGAGGGCATACCGGTACGGTCTCTTGAGTATCGGTATCGTTACGGCCAAGTAAGTTAGTTACTGGTTTTGGAAGTTTTACAAAATGGTCACTAAATGGTAATTAGCTTAATTGAAAGTGTTAATAGACTTTAAAATTTGTGAAATTTTATATACAAGTTAATCTAGTGAGGGATTTCATATTGGTAAGCTTAATTATGAACAAGTCGTTAAAAATTGCAAAATTTACAATTTGGTCCCTAAACTTGTTTAATTCATTCCTTGATCCCTGATCGTAGTTTAATTGAATTTGCATCAGCCACAATCAAGTTTTACATCGAATAAATATTATTAGTTCTCTGCTTATAGTTCATGTCACCGATTTTTATAAACCACTCATCGTCTTGTTCACCGGTAACGCTTTTCGACCTGGAATTCTACTAGACCGGGAAAGAGGTGTTACATTTGTGGTATCAGAGATAGAGTTTAGTCGATTCTAGGACTAAACTGAAGTCTATGGTATTGTCATTGCATTGCATATGCCACCTAGGAGTTTATTTTGTCTATATTGTGACTTGTTGTTAATCCGATCCTCTTTCTTTTATAGTATATGATGTCTGACTCTGATAAAGCTCACGAAGAAGTTGAGCATACTGTTGGCTCCTCGACTAATTGCGAGGAGAAGAGGGGGAGAACCCTCCAAATTTGCAAATACCTCCCCAAGAACCATCGAATCCTGAACCCATGTTGCAAACTGCTCAATTTGAATGTTACAAGAACGTGACTGAGATGTTCAAGCAGTTTATGGCAACCCTTAAATCAGACCAGTCCGCGTAGTCCTCTATGGCTACCACTTCTGTAAATCGAGCCTCTATTGATAAGTTAGCTCAACACTGAGCCACTACCTTCACAGGCAAGACCGGTGAAGACCCTGAAGCAGCGAAATATTGGTTGGATAGCACAATAAGGATTCTGACCAAGCAGTTGTAGTGCTCAGATGAGTATAAACTCGAATGTGCCTTAGCCTTGTTGGCAGACGATACTTTACATTGGTGGGAAACCACGATACTTACTGTTCTTGAGGAAGCTGTAACCTAGGAGTTCTTCTTGCGTGAGTTTAAGAAGAAGTATATCAGTGAATATTATTTGGATGAAATATGAGATATTTTTCTACACCTTAAGCAAGGCGGGAGGCTGGTGGAACAATATATCTACGACTTCTGCAAATATTGCAAGTATGGAGCTGTATACATAAAGAAAGAGGAAAAGAAGTGCAGGATGTTTGTTGCAGGTCTAAGTGATGAGCTTTGACCCTCATTCATTGCTCTGGGAATCACAGATTTCCAGGAGCTCGTGAATCAAGCCATTTCTATGGAGGCTGCACAGAAATCGCAGAGGTTTGGTGGCCAGACCTAATTTGAGAAAAGGCCTCGAGATGATTCTCGTCTACCTTTACCGTACAAGAAGGGTAAGCAACAAGGGTATAAGCAACCATATCATCAGCAATCTTCTCAGTCAGGCAATTTCCAAGCCACAAGATATGCCTCAGTCTACTGCAAGAACGACCTCCATTGAAAGTACCAGAGGTTCGGGCCGAGAGTCACAATACCCTATTTGTAATTTTTGTCAGAGAAGGCATTCTGCGGGGCAATACCGTAGACAATCTGGGGCATGTTTCTTTTGTGGTGAGCAAGGCCACTGCATTAAAGACTGTCCAATGAATGTTTCTAAGTCTTATGCACCGATGATTCCTGCATCCCCTGCTCAGTCTTTCAAGGGTAACAGACAAAAACAAGTTGTATCAGTATCTTCCAAGACCTGGTGGCTCTAGAAGAACTCCTAACCGAAAAGAGTCCAAAGCTTCAGCTCAAGTCTACCATGCGAGGAGCAAGAAAGAGGATGAAGATCCAGATATCATTACAGGTACCGTTGAATTGTATACCCATCCTGTTTATACTGTGATTGATCCTGGATCTACTCATTCCTTTATTAGTACTGTGTTAATTAGAAGATTTAAGTTAACATCCGAGCCTATAGCCTCTAAAATCGGTGTGACTAATCCTTTAAGGATAGTGTCGTAGTTGGATTAGTATGTAAGAATTGTCATCTTGTGATACATGGGATACCTTTTTTGGCCAATCTTATGGCTCTCCCTATTCATGAGTTTGATGTAATTTTGAGGCTTGATTGGCTCGGAAAGCATCAAGCTTGGGCAGATTGTTCGAAGAGGAAAATCTACCTTAGGGGTCTTGGCAAGGAGAGTGTGACTCTCATGGATTCTAGGGTCAAGGGATCATTTTTCTATGTTGCTAAAAGCAAGGAAGATGCAACCCCCTCAACCCGGCCTACCCACAAGATTAAACCGAGCGAGCTACATTAGGTTTACCGAAGTAAACCTGGAAGATGAAACCTAAAATGCAACCATTTTTTCTTTTATCTTGTCTAATGCTTTATTACTTTCCTACATGTACATACTGTTCACAGGTGAGAACTTATCTCAATCGGGCATCGAATCGATATCCAATTGGACACAAACACAAATTAGGGACTAAATTACAATCTCAGCAATATACAAGGACTTCCCCAATTTTAAGTTGCCAACCTTTAATTAAATATATTTCATGCTTACATGACAAAAATTAGCTCAATAAGATCATCCAATCTCATTCAATTGCATCACCAAGATTCAGGGACTAAATCGTAAGAAAACAGAACCTTCTTTCCATGACATAAACAGCTTTAACAGCCACCTGTATCGATACGACCTATTAGCCCCGTTTCAATACGTTGCAAGCTGTACCAGTACACCACGTCGGATTTAAACATAATTTAAAATCTATCATAGGTCGTACCGATATAGGTCACAGGTGTTTTGGTACACGGGATCTATCCCAAAAAGCATTTTCCAGTAGCGTAAAATCGTACCGATACCCCTGAGCCCGTACCGATATGCTTAAGCTTTTCCTGCTTAGCCGTACCGATACTTGAACACCCATACGAATCCCAAATGTCTGAAATCGCCTAGCCGTACCGATACGGTCCCTCGCGTATCGGTATGCCTGGGCCTGTAATGTCATTTTTAGCTGGTTTATCGTACATTCAACCATACCAAAAAAACCTAACATGCTCCTAACATGCTTCCAGCATACTCAGGGTTCAAACCACATCAAAACATCACATAATCAACATCGATTCATGGCATCTTGCATCATATGTAAAACTATAAGCATGCTTCCTAGAAAACCATTCAAGCAAAACACCAAATTTCATACCATCACCAAAAAACAAACCATAGAGGCCATTTACAACTCAAGAGCAGCTAAACAAACTTGCTCAAACAAGGAGTTCAACAAAAATATCCCAAACAACCATGGAAACCCCCATTGCCCTTATTACTTATAGTCTAGATCAAACATACTTTGGTTACCAAGTCCTGTACAGATCCCTTGCTTCCTGCTGCCTTCCAAGCTTTTAATTCTCTGCATTGATGGAAAAAGAGAGCGTAAACACACCAGGCTTAGTGAGGAGCGCTCAAAAACAAAATACCATCAATACATTTAAAACTATTTCTCAATAACACCTTGAAATCTCATTTCAATCATTCTTTAAACATCATTTAAACATTACCATTGAAACATCATTTAAACATTACCAATGAAACATCATTTAAACATTACCATTGAAACATCATGCCTTGAAAACATGCACTTTTCATCTTTAAAAACCAATATATTAAACCATATGCAATATGAATCATTTACAACAACAAATTCCATTGCTAGACCTCAATTTAAGCCTTCCCATGCATAACAACCATATGCCAAGCTTAAAGACTAAACGTTCAACATGTATCATTAACCAACAGCAAGTTCCATTGCTAAACCTCAATTTAAGCCTTCCCATGCATAACAACCATATGCAAAGCTTAAAGAGTAAACATGTACAAATCACATTATACAACATAAACTTTCCAATGATACATCAACAATTATATTGGCTTACAAGTGATCATTAACCAAGTTCTATTTCCAAAAGAGTTCATCGGATACATGGATTCAATAAGTATTTACCCGACACTTTGTACATTCTCACCGGCAACACAAGGTTCACACACGGGATTTTTCGGTACACATAAACCCCTCCACCGTTGTGACACCCATGGTGGAGTATTCGGTACACCACATAAACCCCTCAACACCACTCATCAGTAGATGTATAACCCAATAACGAGAGTTTACTGTAATATCCCATTATTGGATTAGTGACCAAAACGTAAATAATTAAAAGTTAGTGGTTTTAGTTCAGTAACTAAAACGTAAAATTTTAAAGTTTAGTGACAAAAGTGAAAAGTTGAGAAAAGTTCAAGGACCAACATGGTAATTTTCCCAATAATTATTTTTATTCCATAAATAGATAGATCATCTAAGGGTGTGGATCGAATATAAAAACTATGCTTTGTTCTGATGTTTCTATTATTGGGAAATTACATTTAAAGTTTAAGTGTAATTCTAGAAATTGTATGAGCTCGGAATTTTATGAAAATTTGAAGGAAGTCTTAGGAAGACTTGAGGAGCATGTCATTGAAGTTTTGAATCGTTTTTAATCGGTTTAGATTCAATTCTATTCAGTATTTTGTATAGGTGATGGAATGGCATTTTTTAAAATAAACTATTTCATTAATGGCATTTTAGTCATTTCACCTATACTTTTTAATAAAAATTAATTATGGAAGAGGATAAAACACAGGTGTTGTCTTATGATTGGTTATAACTAAAGGGTAAAATATTCATTTGACTATATTATAGATTTTTATTATTATATAGCCAATTTGAAGACATTTGGCATTAAAATTTAAGAAAGAAAAAGCTAGAAACTTGTTCATCTTTTCTCCTCAAGGCCGAAATCCCTAGCAAGGTAAGAGAATGATTTTTAATTCAATTTTTGGCTTGATTTGTTTGATTTTTGGCTAGAGACATGAAACAAGAAAGTGATCTCCATTAAATTCTCTATCTTTTGGTATAAGTTTTGCTTAGTTTTCATGTCTCTAAATTGAGATTGATGATTAGAGTGCTTGAAGAACATGTTGAGTTCTCATGTTTAAAGGTTCAATCAAGTTGGAAATGGTGTTGTAGTGTTGTTTCTATGCTTGAAATGATGAAAATCTCTTGGAAAACCTATAGGGACCAATTCGGCAATATGAAAAAAATTAGGGGAAATTTTGTGAAAATTTATTTGATGATGGAAATGATTAGAATGATGTTTTCTAAGTTGAATTATGTTATTGGAATGAAGAAAACATCATTTTAGGACTATTTTGTAAATTTTGCAAATTGGGTGAAATAAGTGAGAAATTGGAAAATATTCAAGAAGCATGGTTATGTTGTTTGCTATAATACAAGGATCATTTTGGTATTAAAAGTTTTGAAAATTGAGATGAAATGTGAAAGTTTACAAATTTTAGTTTATAAACCCTAAGAGAGAGAAATTAGGGTTTAAAGGGAAATTAACAAACTCTTGGTTGCAATGTGCAATTTGAGATAAGATTAAAGTGTGGGAAGCATTGTTATTGCAAAGAAGTACTTCGTTGAAAATGTTAAATTTTCCAACTTGGTATGTACATGTATTAGTAAGGTTTGGACATGTACTTAAGGTTGCTTGTGTTATGTATTTAATGTACATACAGATAACAAGCAAGTTCGAGATCAAACGAGTGAAGAAAGAAGATAAAAAGTGCAACCAAGCTTAGTGAGGCTAGTATAAAGTTTACTTTTGAAAGTGTCAAGGTGAGTGCAATGCATATGTAGCATGACCTTTATGTCATTTATCATATATTGACATGTTAGAAATATGTCAAAGGTTGAAATATATGCATAGATCACTAATTATGCATGGAATGTTATTTTGAGTATGAATTGCTCAATATGTATATATGTTGCCATGAATGAGATTATGACTGATATTAAGCCCAATGTATGAGATAGTAAATTAAAAGTATAATTGGATATCCATAGAGTCATAAACAGCTGTATAAACATTCTAAGCACTTTAGGTAAAGTGCAAATTATTTACTAATTGTATACTCCGGTAAGTATACAGGAGCACTTCGGTGCTAAGCACTTCCGGTAAAGTGCAAATAATATACTATAATCCAGTAAGTATAGGGGGTGACTCGTGTACATAAATTTCCTTAAATCGATACTTGGGCTTAATAAATTGAAAAACAGGATGAAAATCTTGCAAGCTCGATGATAAATATGGCAACGAGAATGGTAAGAATCAAAATTATTACCATGTATTATGTTATTATATATACCATATCATATATGCTCACAAGCATAAAATGGTAAGTGATCATATGCATTGTTATTTTATTATATTGATATATTTGTTAAGTTGCATTGATTTAACTATTATTGCCTCACTAAGTATATGCTTAGCGTATGATGAATTTCATGCGTAGGTTTTTAAAGGAGTTTCAGAGGAAGAGTAGCAGAGCATCACTTGCTTATTTCGGGAGGTATATCTCCATACTCATAGTAATGTTGATGACATCCATAATTTCTTTTAGAAGTGTACTAGATGGCATGTATAATTAGTGGGGTTTGTAACAACTTATTACCAAATATGGTTGGTTATTAGTCGTTACAATATGGATGATGAACCTAGCAAGTCCTATTGTGTTTATAAATGATAATGGACTAAGAGTTTAGTAATTATGGGTCCTAAGTTGGAAGGATTAAAAATATGTCCTAAAATGTTTGCAAAAGCAGTGTGTTTGAAAAATCAGCATAAATTCTACAATTGGACTTAGATAGTGAATCTTATATGTATGAACTAAATTTTTTTTCTAGTTTATTACAAAACAAAAGGTGACTAATGTCGAGTTGTGTGTAAAAAGTTATGAATTTTTATTCGAAGGAAGGTCAGAAAACAAGGTAGCAGAATTTCAGAAATTCTGGGCTGTGACGTGAATTTATGGATTTAATTAAATTTTTGTGTAATGAATTTAGGCTAATAATTTATATGGTTAAAAAGATTAATGAATCTAGTTTAATTAGAAAATTTTGGAAAGAATTTTCGATGTCTATAAATTTTTTTTATAAATTTTTAAGTAAAGGCAGTGCATGCTGCCAGTCTTCTAAGTAAAAAGAAATAAAAGGGTTTAACCTTAGTTAGTAACATCACTGACTCGTATTTGGTAATGAATACGTGAAAGGGATGTTACATTTACGGTACCATATAACCCCTCGACCGTTAGGGTACTTGGATGGAGTATTCGGTTCACCGTATAAAACTGCTCAACATCCAAGGTGACTTATTATAGTGAACTATCAATCCTATGGCTGGCCAACTATATCTGATAACAATTTTAAAACCACATCACTTGCCAATATAATTAATCATTTAACATTTACCTCACTATTTTTAACAAGCATTAACCAAACCATTTTTCTGAAGCAACAACCATACTTTAAATCACAAGTATAAACAATATACTTACAAGGATCACTTACCATGTGCATCCTTCAGCATTTCATGCTTAAAAATAGTATATCAAATAATTTAAATAATGCTAAAACAATAGGTAACATGTAAATCAAAACAAGTGCATAAAACCATTTAACACTAACACGACCGAGAGAGAAAATCCACTTTTACTTACTTCCGAGTTTAAACCAGTGTATCAAGCTAAGTTTAAACTCCCATAAACCACCTTTAAAACATTCCAATACTGGAATCCACGTTCTCACTCACCGATACGCGAAACCTCGATTTGCTGACGTGAAAACAAGCATCCGAATCCTCCAAAGCTTCACCGATCACTCCCGGATCCGTCTCCCCTATTTTAGCCACATTACAACAGAGGATTAATGCATCTCAATGCATTTATAACACTGCAACAACAGATTCTCACAGACTCTTACATGCACCTCACAATTACCCAACCACAACAACCGAAAACATAATCTAATCCCTTCCAAATACAACCCAGCCACAACCTATCAATCTAACATCACATTTATCATTAATTAAAACCTAAAAACAGAACCAAAGCAACCTTACACCTCCAACAAACACACATCCACCACAATACCACAAGAACACCATTTTAACAACCTAAACAATTAGAGATTCAAGAGTTTCGGGATTCTATTGATAAAATTGACTTATCAACATCATTAAACATCCAAAATATGTTCGAAAACAATTCATAACACTGGAAATCAGATTCAATTCAAATCTTTCATCATTTCATCAATTTTACCCAATTAAATCTATATAAAAACATAAAATCAAATTATAAACCACAAATCAAGTATTAAATACTTGGGAATATCAATAAAGAACCATTTAACAGAGGAGATCACGAACCTTACCCCTCTTATGTGATTTCTCCCTCAATTTGCTTGTTTAAAGCTAAGAAAACATAAGATTTCAATGAGATTTTGTAAAACAAAGTTAAAGAATCAAGTTAGAACCAATAATCTGAGTGAAAAGAATCTCTCACCTCTGGATTTTGATGAAATTCTGAGTGTTTGGCAGAAAAGAAGTTGAGAGAAAAGGTTTAGGAAAAGGTTACGTAAATTTTCTTTAAAAGCAAATAACTAACTTAGATATTTTAATTCCTCTTAAACCCCCTTTAAAACACATGTTTAAAATGATTTAATTGAAGGGAGAAACCACCAGCAAAAACTTGGTAATTTAGCTCATTAAGGATTCTAAGAATTTGACCCTTTTCATTTTAGTCACCTTAAAACAGTTTTCAAAAATCGCATTTTGGTCACTACCAAAATGTCACATTTCCAAATTCCATTTTCCAAAATTGATTCCACCAAAAATCAATATATATTAAAAGATGATTTTAAACTATTTTCCCACATTTTTATCTTACCGAAAAATATATAGTTTTGAATTCGACTCGAATTTCTAACCCGATCCACCAGGCCGTCTAATAAACCTCAAAACTGCTAGGCCCAAAATTAAGGCATTACAAATCTCCCCCGCTTAAGAAATTTCATCCTGAAAATTTGCACAGAGGTAACAAAAGCAGAAACTACTCCAATATCTCCGACTTACATTCACACATGGCTTCTTAACACCGCGGTTCTCCGCAACACCTTAACAAGGCCAACCATTATACCACGTAGAACCGTACTGCTGGCAACAAGGATCTCCACAGATCCTTTACACAAGAGAACTCAGATCTCAACACAATGCCTTTCATCGGCACAACATGTGAGGAAATCCAACCGATACCTTCGCAACCCCATCACATAAAAGACATCATGGAACCCCTCCAACACAAGAGATAACCTCAAACAATAAGCAACATGACCCACACGCCCAACAAACTTGTATGGTCCACAAAACGCATCTCCTTCTTCCAAGGCGATACCATCATGATCATCCGACCATTAACAACACACTTTTAAAACACTACACCTCAAATTCGCATAGAATTTCTGACGATCTGAAACTGCTCTCAAGCGCTCACATAACAACTTTACCTTCTCACTGGTGCCTTTCCACACATCAGACATGGGAACATACTTTTCCCTAATCTCAATCTAACACACGGGCATACGACACCTTCAACCACACAACGCCTTGAACAGTGCCACCCGTACACTTGCCTGATAATTGCCATTAAAGCAGACTCTACCAAAGGCATGTGCCTTTCACACTTTCCCTAAAGCTCGATGATACACAACCCAACTTATCATTCAAAACATGAATTCCATTCTCTATCCCGCCACCCAACTGAGAAAGATATGAAGTACATACACTCAAGCTTAAGCAACATCTCCAGAACCTTGACGTAACTCATGGATCTCCGTCCAAAATTATGGACCCAAGCACACAGTGCAACTGCACTAACCCGGTAATACATAAATCTGTTACCTATCCCAAAACATACATCACAAACATAGCCACAAAGGTGCACACACTTTGCAACTCAATCAACAACCACCCAAGGAAATCCTTTTTGGTCGGTGTCAAAGGCAACCCAGACACAAAATCCATAGTGATTCTTTCCTACCCCCATTCTGGTATCCTCAACGGTTGTAACAACCCCAAAGAAAACTGATGCTCAACTTCCACTCGCTGACATACTATGCATCGAACAACAAAATCAACCATATTTCTCTTTAGACCAACCCAACAACAATCCCTTCTCAAACCTTGACAAATCTTGGTATTACTAGAAGGCATATCATAAGAACTGGTATGTGCCGCCATCAAAACCATATACCTCAACTCAACTTCAAGAGTCACCACCTTCCGATCTTTAAAACACAACACCCTATCACTTTTATCGTGAAAATCCATCGGATTTCATTCTTTCAATAAACTGAACATGCAGTATTGATGTATCATCGCACCATTACCTTCATCTAAACAACTGCGGCTAGAATGACTTCACTTGCAACTCGACATCAAGCCTTCATCATGCATCATACCCAACCGCGTAAACAATATCCTCAACTCTACTGCATCCCTCACTAACAAAGCATCGGCTATAAGCTTAGCTCAGATTATATTCAACCATCAAACTATAACTCTTAAATAACTTCAACCATCCAGGTTGTCAAAAACTCAAAACATCATTCATTTTTTCCTAACCACACATGATCCGTGCACACGACACACTTCTCATCATAGAATTGGTGTTTCTAAATCATTTAAACAACTACCATCACGCCGTGTTTCACATCATGCGTAGGACAAAAGAGATCATACACCTTTAACTATCTAGATGCATAAGCCACAACTTTACTTGTAACACTACAACCTCAACAACCCGCGATGCTAAGAACTGAATCTAGCAAACCCACCAACTGCCAATTCTAACTTTGATCGCTCAAAAAATAGTGCAAGCCAAACTCCCAAGAACCATATCACCAAAACCATCTTCATACGCTACCTTAGTCATAACACCACTCCATTGATTTCCAATCAGTCATCCGTAAGTGTGAACATATGTATGCATGATCACTTATATGCCCTCATAGATGTCTATGTGTATGTATGCAAAACCTCTAATGATATGCTCAAATGTATGCATGTACTGTCATATTTATATATACATATAAGTGTTTTTGCACTATGCATGTTTATCTGTTCACACTTACTAATAACATTCTCAGAACCAGAATTCTTAGCAACATACCCAAAACTCATACTTCCCAAACAAGGAGCAACATTCACTTCTCGCCAAAAGTCTACTAAACCATCCATACTTATTGATCATAACCTTTCTCAGTGCTTTTGTACATAGAAAGACCATCAATAAACACAACAACCAACTGATCTAAAATTCATGGACTACCCGACTCATCATAACTATGAACACGATCCAAGTATCAGTCAACCCAAATGGCATAACCCCGAAATATATACAACCGTGGCCCTTATAGAAGGCAAATGTAAACACCAACACATCATTTACCTTTAACAGATAACACCCGAACCCAAGCCAAACTTACAAACCACTAAATCATCCCTAAACTGATCAACAGAACAGCTTGTTCAGCTACCAAAGCCCCATAAACATCTACATCGCCCATCTTCATTTTTTCCACAACAACACCGATGTAACCCCCAGCAAAACACCAAGCCTAACAAAGCCTTGACTAAGCAACTCCCTCGAGCCATGCATAGGGAGCAATAGACCCTAGAGCTGCATTTTCATACGACTCAATGTCAAACTCGACCTCTCAATCTAATGGCAAACCCGATCATTTCCTCGAAAACTCTCATACCATATACCTATCCTGCGCACGTACTTCCCTTGACCCCAGATTCATAACATAGGCTAGGAATACCTTACAACCAAGGATTCATCAAGCGACTCGCCTCCAGTGCCTAAATAGCATTAGACAAGAATTTAACATTCTCGTCCATGATTACCACTTCGCAATCATCAGCAAGATTCAAGATAATTCACTAGGATCCAAAACCAACCATAGCTCAATGTTCTAGCCACAAATCTAAACCCAGGATTACATCAAGAACTGTGGAGCAGCAACTCTAACAAATCAACCGCAACCTCAGGATTTAAACGACCGAAGGGCATTTTTAAACATCCTTCCTGCAACAACTGTCTCACTGGGAGAACTAGCCCCTGCATTCGCACAACAAACACCTATGAGACGATCGTCCAAAGCACAATTCTCACAACCATCAACAATAACAAGCACATGGGTTCACACTCTACATATCAAATGCGGATAATTCTGCCTCATGAGATTACACAATCTACATACCCAACATGCATTAAATACTATTCTAGTATGGATACTCTGACCCTGCGGTCCTCACCCACCACTATTATCACCTCGCCTCAACTTAGAGCGATAATCACACCTCTTTTTTAAACTGAACATTACCAGAACTAGAATTTGCAATTCTCTTGCCATAGCCAGAATCTCCCACACAAAACCAATAACCCAGGTTCTGCTCGATGAACTTCACCCGTGTACTAACATGTCAAAAATGGTGTAGTCGAAAGCTAACATATACACTTTAACACCTTACTTCAACTCCTAACAGAATCAGTCACAACGATACCTCTCTACCAATACCCGTTCAAGAGCATACCAGCTCAAACGAACAATTTGTACCCTAAACTCGGCCACATACATGCAGCCCTAAATCCAAGCCATGAACTCTCGTTCCTTTTTATCCAAGTGTCTAAATCCCAGACATATCTATTTAAGGACAACATAGAAAGACTCCCAATCCACCCTATGGGGTTCCATGCTTGCAGATACAGTTGTCCACCAACTAAACATCATCATGCAACATGGATTCAACATATCCCAATTTACGGGTACCAATTACCCTATTTGGTCTGAACCAGGATAACATTGGCTATCCCAATCTCGGATACCTTGAGTGTCAACCCACGGTACTCAACACCTCCCAAACTGTAGAGATATTTTAACGGCAACCTCATTTGCCCAACCGCCGGTGCAAACACATGTACTCCAACAACAACTTAAAAGCTCAAAAATCACCTATAGCAAGGTATCATATCACCCAACACTGGCTCAACTGGCACAGGTGGTATATACTTCAGGGTAACAAACCCCCATGAGACACAACACTCTCCTCACCCACTGCCCAAAGGTAACAACATCACGCTAATTCTCATTTCTCCTCTCGGTCATGTCAAAACACATTTTCTAAGGCATGGTACTCACTTTAAACCAAAATTAAATTAGGCCAGCTTCAAGCAAGGATCCAAGACTTCCATTTCAAAATCATAACATTTCAGACTATAATAATAAGGCAACAAGTTTCCCAAAATTTCCCCCAACATGGCATAAAACAATCAACGTGCATTTTACAATCACCGTGCATAGCAAACAACAGAGTTCAACTCACAATAACATCACGTCAATCATACCAACTCCCAATTATCACAAACATGGCTCTGATACCACCAAATGTAACCCCCTCGACCCGGCCTAGTCGCAAGACCGAACTGAGTGAGCTATATTAGGTTTACCGAAGTAAACCAGGAAGATAAAACCTAAAACGCGTCCATTTTTTTCTTTTACCTTGTCAAGATGCTTTATTACTTTTCTACATGTACATACTATTTACAGGTGAAAATTCATCTCAATCGGGCATCGAATTGATATCTAATTAGATACAAATACAAATTAGGGACTAAATTGCAATCTCAGCAATATAAAGGTACTTTTCCCAATTTTAAGTTTTCAACCTTTAATTAAATATATTTCATGCTTACATGACAAAAATTAGCTCAATACGATCATCCAATCTTATTCAACTACATCACCAAGATTCAGAGACTAAATTGCAAGAAAACAAAACCTTCTTTCATGACATAAACAGCTTTAACGGCCTCTTGTATCAATACGCCGCTAGCCGTATCGATACGGCCTATCAACCCTATTTTGATACGTTGCAAGTTGTACCAGTATGCCACGTCGAATTTAAACATAATTTAAAATCTATCACAGGCCGTACCGATACGGGTCACAGGTGTTTTGGTACACGGGATCTATCCCAAAAAGCATTTTCCAGTAGCGTAAAATCGTACTGATACCCCTGACCTGTACCAATATGCTTAAGCTTTTCTTGCCTAGCCGTACCGATACTTAAACACCCGTACTGATCCCAGATGTCTGAAATCGCTTGGCCGTACTGATACGGTCCTCCGCGTATCGGTACGCCTGGGCCTATAATGTCATTTTTAGCTGGTTTATCATACATTCAACCATACCAAAACAACCTAACATGCTCTTAACATACATCCAGCATACTAAGGGTTCAAACCACATCAAAGCATCACATAATCAACATCGATTCATGGCATCTTGCATCACATGTAAAACTATAGGCATGCTTCCTAGAAAACCATTCAAGCAAAACACCAAATTATATACCATCACCAAAAATAAACCATAGAGGCCATTTACAACTCAAGAGCAGCTAAACAAACTTGCTCAAACAGGGAGTTCAACAAAACATCTCCTAAATGTCCATGGAAACCCCCATTGCCCTTATTACTTATAATCTAGATCAAACATACTTTGGTTACCAAGTCTTGTACCAATCCCTTGCTTCTCGCTACCTTCCAAGCTTTTAATTCTCTCCCTCAATTTGATTGTTTAAAGCTAAGAAAACATATGATTTCAATGAGATTTTGTAAAAATGTTAAATAATCAAATTAGAATCAATAATCTTAGTGAAAAGAATCTATCACCTCTGGATTTTGATGAAATTTTGAGTGTTTGGCATAAAAGAAGTTGAGAGAAAAGGTTTAGGAAAAAGTAATGCAAATTTTCTTTAAAAGCAAATAACTAACTTAGATATTTTAATCCCTCTTAAACCCCCTTTAAAACACATGTTTAAAATGATTTAATTGAAGGGAGAAACCACCAGAAAAAACTTGGTAATTTAGATCCTTAAGGATTCTAAGAATTTGACCATTTTCGTTTTAGTCACTTTAAAACAGTTTTCAAAAGTTGCATTTTGGTCACGAATCGAAATGTCACATTTCCAAATTCCATTTTCCAAAATTTATTCCACCTAAAACCAATATATATTAAAAGATAATTTTTAACTATTTTCCACATTTTTATCTTACCAAAAAATATATAGTTTTGAATCTGACTCGAATCTCTAACCTAGTCCACTGAACTGTCTAATAAACCTCAAAATCGGGGCGTTATAGAAGAACTACAGTTTCAAGATATAGACACCATGCAAGAATTTTCTAATGTATTTCCCAATGAGCTTTCGGGTTTACGACCCACCCACGAGGTTGAATTTGGGATTGAAGTGTAACCTGAAACTACTCCAATTTCCATTGCACCTTATTGGATGGCACCCGTTGAACTTACCAAGCTCAAGGTACAATTCCAAGATTTGTTAGACAAGGGTTTCATTTGATGAAGTTCCTCACCTTGGAGAGCTCCAATCCTCTTTTTCAAGAAGAAAGATGGGTCAATGCGTCTTTGTATTGACTATCTATAGTTGAACAAGCTCACCATTAAGAATAAATATCCTTTACCGAGAACCGATGACTTGTTTGATCAGCTTAAGGACACAACCATTTTTTCTAAGATAGACCTAAGATTTGGGTACTATCAAATAAGAGTTAAAGAATGTGATGTGCCCAAGACAGCCTTCCATACATGGTATGGCCACTACAAATTCTTGGTTATGCCCTTTGGGTTAACCAGCACACCGACTGCCTTTATGGATCTCATGAACTGGGATTTTAGACCCTATCTTGACAAGTTTGTGGTAGTATTCATAGATAACATATTGATCTACTCCAAGAACCAAGTTGAGCATCGTGATCATCTTCGTATCGTGCTTCAAACCCTTCGAGAGAAAAAGTTGTATGGCAAGTTTAGTAAGTGTAAATTCTGGCTCACTCAAGTCTCATTTCTAGGACATGTGATATCTACAGAAGGTATTCAAGTCGATCCAAAGAAGATCCAAGCTATAGTAGAGTGGAGACCACCGAAGAATGTTGGTGAAGTTCGTAGCTTTCTCGATCTTGCTGGTTATTATAGAAGATTCGTCAAAGGATTTTCTATAATAGCAGCACCGTTAACCAAACTTCTACGAAAGCATATTCTGTTTGAATGGACCGAGGAACAATAACGTAGTTTCGATCAGCTCAAGCAAGTGTTGACTCATGCATCGGTCCTGACCCAACCTGAGTCTGGAAAGGATTACATCGTGTATAGTGATGCATCGCATCAGGAGTTGGGATGTGTTTTGATGCAAGAAGGCAAGTTTGTTTCTCATGCATCGAGATAGCTTAAGCCACATGAAATGAATTACCCTACTCATGACCTTGAGTTGGCTGCGGTTGTCTTTGCTTTAAAAATCTGGAGGTATTATCTCTATGGAGAAAAATGCTACCTGTACACCGAACACAAGAGTCTCAAGTATCTATTGACACATAAAGAGCTTAATCTTCGTCAGAGGAGATGGATGGAACTTCTTAAAGATTACAATCTTATGATTGATTATCATCCGGATAAGGCCAATGTTGTAGCTGATGCACTCTGCCGCAAACTTTTGCCTGGTAAGTATCAATATTGAATTTTGAGTCTCAAGCATGGATAATTGTATTAAAGTTACAATATCGTTATTGCATTGTAGCTCCTCGAGCTATCAACACTTATCTGAAGTTGTAGAAACACCGACCTTTAGTAGCTGAGCTCCAAGTTCAGTCTACCATTGTGTTGAGAATCAAGTCTTTGAAAGATCAAGATCCCGAATTACAAGCCATCGTTTTAAACTTCAGAATGATTCTGACCTCGATTTCAGAATCAATTCTGAAGGACTCCTGTGTTTCGGCAATAGAATTTGCGTACCAAATGATGAATCTCTTCATGTTGACATCCTCAAGGAAGCCCATTGTAGTTCTTTTTTGGTTCACCCCAGGTCAGTAAAGATGTACAAGGACCTTCGGGAATTGTATTGGTGGTCTGTCATGAAGAAGGCTATTAAAGAATTTATATCAAAATGTTTATGTGCCAATGAGTCAAAGCTGAGCATCGTGTTCCCATAGGATTGTTACAACCCATCGAGCTTCCACAATAGAAATATGAAAGAATAATCATGGACTTTGTCAGCGGTTTACCGTTAGCACCAGTCAAACATGATGCTATTTGGGTCATTATCGACCGTTTTACCATGTCAACTCATTTCTTACCAGTCAGAATAGACTACGGTCTTCCCAAATTAGCTGACTTGTATATTAAGAAAGTGATCAGGCTCCACGGAGTACATAAGTCGACCATCTCTGATCGAGATCCACATTTTGCTTCACAATTCTAAAAAACTTTGTAAGGAGCTTTGGGCACCCGAGTTAATCTCAGTACAGCTTTTCACCCTAAATCTGATGGTCAATCAGAAAGGGTAATGCAGATATTGGAAGACATGCTTCGTGCACGTGTTATCGATTTTAAAGGGACTTGCGAAAGGTCCCTACCTCTTATCGAGTTTGCTTATAACAACAGTCACCAATCATCCATTAGAATGTCACCGTATGAAGCCTTGTATAGCAGGAAATGTAGAACACCGTTGTGCTGGTTTGAACTCGGTGAAGGCAAGATGTTGTGCTCGACTTACTTCGGGAAACTAAATAATGGGTTACCATCATTCATGATCACTTAAAGATTGCCTTTGACCGACAGAAGGCCTATGCTGATCTCAAGAGGAGAGATATACAGTATGAAAGAGGTGAAGAGGTTTTCTTAAAAGTCTCTCCATGGAAGAAAATTCTTCGTTTTGGCAAAAAGGGGAAGTTAAGTCCCCGATTCATTGGACCTTTTGACGTGATTGAAAAGATTAGTCCTGTGGCTTATCGACTAGCTTTACCTCAAGAATTGACCAAGATTCATGGTGTATTTCATTTATCAATGCTTCATAAATACAGATCATATCCATCTCATGTTTTTGAGCCTGAATCAGTGGAGCTTTAACCTAATCTGACGTATTAGGAAGAACCAGTGCAAGTATTGGCAAGGGAAGTCAAGAGGCATTGAAACAAGAATGTTCCTCTAGTTAAAGTGCCTTAGAGAAGTCACAAGGTTGAAGAAGCTACCCTAGACCGAAAGAAACCATGAAGAGACAATATCCGCATCTCTTTGATTCAGGTAAAATTCGAGGATGAATTTTCTTAAAGGGGAGAGTTGTAACACCCCAAAATCGGGCCTAGTCAAAATTTAATTTCGGCAACTGAAAATCTAGAACCAAAAAGTCAATTTTAGACTCGACTCTTGACCAAATGGTCAATAATTGGATTATTGAACCTTAATTAAGTATTGTATTGTTTAAGGATCCCATTGTAAACTTTGAAACTTGTTTAGTGACAAAATTGAGGAAATTAAAACTTAGGGGACAAAAGTACAAAGTCTGAAGAGTTGATGGGCTAACATTGCGATTAGCCCCTTCTCTTTATTAGTCACCACTTACGTGGTTAATTGGGATGAACATCTTTCATCCAAAGAAAAGCTAACAATTAAAATTAGAAATAAAGGAAAAGAAATAAAGCTTACGAGGATTGCTTTCTATTTACCACCTTCATCATCTTCTTTATCTCCATTTAAATAAGCAAGCACCTCTATTGGAGAGTGGTCCAAGCTTTGATTTTTTTAAGTTTCTTAATATTAAAGTGTAGCTATCGATCAAGTAAGCAATTTCCCTCAATAGGTTTATCAATTCCATGGCAAAACCATGTTTAATTTTAAGTTCAAGAACCAAGGAATACCTAGATATTCTCTAGGGATATCAAGCTCAATTCCTCTTGCTTTCCATAACTATTAGATTGCTATGAACCCATTATCGATATTGAAATCCTCGTAAATTTCTATCTCTATGTATCTCATGAGATTTACGGTCCTAAGGATAAATGAGTTGTCATGTGGGAGCCTTGAAAGCCTCAGAATTATCGGGTAGTGTAGTCGGAGTCTTGGGTTTGGCTAGGTGCCATTCCCAAATTCATTGGTGTGATTCATTGCATTCTATTTCATGAATTCAAGGTATGTTTACATCATAACCTCGTAGGAGGTACCATTGGTAAGCTTATTACATTGACAAGTCAATTATCAAATCCTTACATTGTTATCGATATTCATTGAAACATTGAAAAGGAATATATTGATCATGTCATATAGTATTGATATTGTTACTGTTATTGACATCGCTACCGTTATCGTTATTGATATTGGTAAGTATTGAATCTTTGGATACGAATGGACATGGGATACAATTGGCATGCCATAGAATTCATGAGCTTATTGGTACGGAGTGGACTACGGTCCTTGAGCTAAGGCTCTATTTGGCGATGTTGGCGGGATGTGTTGATATTGGTCTTATTGGTGATGTTGGAGGATATTGACCATTTATTGTTGGTGATGTTGGTTGGGAATTTACGTATCCACAATACATGTCGATCCAAGGAAAATAAATAAGTAATTGCAAGTATTGTTAAAAATTTGATTTGAGATGCATTCACCTTGTTATACATGCTATTATTGTTATTGATATTCATGCCATTATTAATATCTACCTCACTAGGCTATGTAAGCCTAATGCATCTCATTTCCATGCATTTTCAGGTTAAAAGTTTGATAGATCAAGGATCGGAGCAAAGACGTTTTTTGAAGCACATCAGCAAGTTAAAATATAATGTAAACTTTGTCTTTGAACTCTTAGCAAGGTGGCATAGGGTCTAGACATATTAGTTTAGTCCCATTTTGTATGTAAAGATTGCCCTCCTTGTTGAAATGGATAACCTATAAAACATGGTATGTTGAAAGTTGGTAAAAAGTAGCAAAATGGCCTAAAATGCACTAACAGGTGATTTCAAGGCAAATAGACTTCAAATGGGATGAAATTTGACATGCAAGTAGTTTTAGTGTGTATAAACTTGCCTGCAAAATTTGGTAGACATTGGATAAGGTTTAAGCCCTAAAATGACTAAAAACCAAGCCAATTTTGTCATTACAGACCCTGTCGTACCGGTACGGGTGATGGCGTATCGGTACGGGCATGCAATATTGAACCTAGTCAACAAGGCGTATCGATACGGCCTTGGGCGTATCGATACGACCTTGGGCGTATCAGTACGGAGAATTGATTCTGGAAAATTACTGTAGCATCGTATCGATACGGATAATGGCATATCGTACACTAATTAGCCACTGAAATTTTACTGTATCTCGGGTACCAATATGGGTAATGGCATACCGATACCCATTCACGTTCAATTTGGGAATTAAGGATCGCGTACCGGTATGGAGTTAAACTCATATCGATACAAGGGTACCAAATTCTGTGTACCGATACTGTTTAATGAGTAACGATATGGGATTTAAGTTCGAAAGAAAATTTATTCGATGGAGTACCGGTACGGCCTCTTGAGTACCGATTCCGATACAGGTAGGTTAGTTACTGGTTTTGGAAGTTTTATGAAATGGTCACTAAATGGTAATTGGCTTAATTGAAAGTGTTAATAGACTTTAAAATTTGTGAAATTTTATATACAAGGTAATCTAGTGGGGGATTTCATATTGGTAAGCTTAATTACGAACAAGTCCTTAAAAATTATAAATTTACAATTTGGTCCCTAAACTTGTTTAATTTATTCCTTGATCCCCGATTGTAGTTTAAATGAATTTGCATCGGCCACAATGAAGTTTTACATCGAATAAATATTATTAGTTCACTTCTTATGGTTCAAGTCATCGATTTTCATAAATCGTTCATCGTCTTGTTCACCGAGAACGATTTCTGACCCAAAATTCTATCAGACTGGGAAGGGGGTGTTATAATCACATTATAAATCACAATCCGTCATCAATTATATTGGCTTACAAGTGATTATCAACCAAATACCACTTTGCAAAATATTACATTGGATACAAGGATTTAACAAGTGTTCTCTCAACACGTCCTACATCTCAACCAAAAACCATCTGAAGTTCCACCAATGGGAGTTTTTGGTACCCATAAACCCCTCCACCATTGTGGTACCCCTGGTGGAGTTTTCGGTCCCATAAATCCATCAACACCACTCATCGGTACTATCCACTAACGAGAGTCTTCGGTACTTTACAACCCCTTAACCGTTAGGGTACTTGGATGGAGTATTCGGTACACATAAACCCCTCAACATCCAAGGAGACTTTTTATAGCGCATTATCAAATCCTGTGGCCAGCCAACTATATCTGATAACATTTTCATACCATCACTTGCCAATATAATTCATTCCATTACCATTAACTCACTATTTTCATATGCATCAATCAAAATCATTTATCTAATGCATTCAACCATGCATTACAAATGTTCAAAAACAATATCAAAACATGCATTACTTCCAAATGCATAAACATCAATTAACATCCAAAAACAAATTAACATCATCCTTATACCTCCAGCACTCATTAAACATCCACAACTCCTCAAAAACTCACAACTAACAACCTAGAAAATTAGAGATTCACCTAGTTTCAGGATTCCAATGTTAAAATCAACTTATTAACATTATAAAACATCAAAATCATGTTCTAATCAAATCAAGAACCCAACAAAACATATCCATAACGAAGATCAATCAAATACATCAATTAAACCTTGATTTAACCATTTTCCATAATATTAAATCTTGATTTAACCATTTTCCATAATTAAATCACCAAAACTCATTAAAAATGTTTATAAAGGAGCAATACATTGAGAATTTCAATAAAGAACCTTATATTAGAGGAGAAGAATGAAGCTCACCTCTAACATTGGCTTTCCCCTTAATTGGATGAGTTTTCTTGGGAAAACAAGATCAAATCAAATAGGTTTTGTTAGGAAATCATTAAAGATTTATTTGGAAATAAAAGAATGTTGAAATCAAGTGATTACTTGAGAAAATTGAAGTAGAAAAGAGTGTTTGGCTGGAGAGAATTTGGGAGAAAATCTTTTAGAGAAAAGTTAGTTACATAAAGTTTTCGTTTAGAATATTAATTATAAAATAAATTCTCCAAGCCTAATTGTAACATTTTAAAACCTTTTAAAATATCCAATTAAAGATAAATGTTTGATATTAGGCTTTGGACAAATAGCTCCTTAAAGATTCTATGTTTTGACCCATTTACAAAATAGTCACAAAATAATTTTAAAACTTTACATTTTGGCCACTAACCCAAAATGTCACTTTTTGAAACTTCTTTTTGTAAAATTGATTTTACCAAAATCATCTACATATTAAATAATGATTTTAGGATATTTTTCCATATTTTTATCTCACTCAAAAATATTTATTCCAAATTAATCCCGAAACTGACTTGAATCCTCTAATCCGGTCCACCAAACTGTCTAATGAACCCAGAAACTCCTAGGCCCAAAACCGGCGCGTTACAACTCTCCCCCACTTAAGAAATTTCATCCTCAAAGTTTAACTAGCGAAAAAAATGTGGAAACTACTCCATCATCTCCGACTTATTCTCTCACGTGGTCTCCTCAACACCAAAACATTGCCATTGCACCTCGACGAGCTTACCCATCCTTTCATTTGCTATAGGAACCCAGAATTATACCCGTTCTTCATCACCACACATATCCAACACAACCCAACATTCTTCACACTCATACTATGCAATGGATCAAACCATCACCTCCGCAACACCGATACATGAAACACATCATGAATTTCTCCAACTCGGGAGATAACCTCAACTGATAAGCCACTGGACCTACACATCCCTACACCTCATCCGGTCCAACAAACCACAGAATCAAAGGAGCGCAACACCTTATTCCAAGGCAAAACCTTCAGGAACACCAGTTTACCAACTGTATACACAACCTCCCTATGCTTCAATTTCGCGTAGTATTCCTGAAGATCTGAAGCTACATCCAAACAGTCACACTCAAGCTTCACTTCCTCATGGGTATTTTCTCAACATATCAAACAAGGAAACATGCTCCTTACCAACCTTGACCCAACATAACAACGTACAACATTCCTTACCACAAAATGCGTCAATCGGCGTCAACTGTGTACACGCTCAAAACTATTAATACAAGCAGATTCAACCAAAGAGATCTGTCTTCCCTAGGTTCTCAGAGACTCAAGTCACAACCTCTCAACATAACCTCCAGAACCTGGATAACATGCTTCGACTAACCACCTAACTAAGGACGATACGAAGTGCTAAAACACAAACGAGTACCTAAAACTCGATGCAAGAACCCTCAAAACCTCCATGTAAAATGTGGATCTCTATCCAAAATAATATACTTGGACACCCCATGTAAATGCACAATCTCAGTGATATAAAGGTTCGTCAACTTATCCAAGGTATACGTCATAAGCACTGGCAGAAATGTGCACTCTTCGTAAACTGATCAACAATTACCCAAATAGAATCCTTCTTAGTCAGTGTCAAAGGTAATCTCGACACAAAATCCATGGTGAACCTCTCCCATTTCCACTCTGGAATCCTCAATGTTTGTAATAACCCAGACGGAAACTAATGCTCAGCCTTAACAAATTGACACACAATACACCTAGCTACAAAATCAGCCACATCTTTTTTCAAACCCACCCAGTAATACTCTTCCTTTAGACCTCAATACATCTTGGTACTACTGGGATGCATAGCAAAAGGACTATCACGAGCCTCGATCAAAATAGTACGCTTTAACTCATCATTATTTGGCACCACTATCCTATCTTTAAATCATAATACCCCATCATCACTAAAGTGAAAATCTATCAAATTTCCATCTGTGATATCCTTAATATACGGTACCAGCACCTCATCATAAGGTTGCTTTTCCTTAATCTACTATGACAGAGATGGTTTCACTTGTAACTTGACCAACAAACCTCCATCCTGCGTCACACTCAACCCTGCAAGCATGGCCCTTAACTCCACAACAACTTTTCTACTCAAAGCATCAACTACCATATTTGCCTTGTCCAGATGATACTTGATAGTCAAATCATAATCCTTAAGAATCTCCTACCATTGACGTTGTCTAAGATTCAACTCTTTTTAGACATCCATTATCTTAAACTTTTGTGATCCGTGCCTACAATACTTCTCACCCTACAGATAATGCCTCCAAATCTTTAATGCAACCACCACCACAGCAAGCTCTAAGTCGTGCGTAGGACAATTGCGCTCGTGCACCTTTAACTGCCTAGATACATAAGCTACAACCTTTCCACCTTGCATCAACACGTAACCCAAACCAACATATGATGCATCATTATACACCACAAACTCCTCATCCGATTCAGGTTGAATAAAAACTAGAGCCTGTGTTAACACCTCCTTTAACTTCTCAAAAGTCTGATGTCTACCATCCGACGACTCAAAGTGAACATTCTCTTGCAACAACTTGGTCAAAGGAGCATCAATCCTCAAAAACCATCCAAAAAATGGCGGTAATATCCAGCCAACCTAAGGAAACTATAAACTTTCGTCACCGACTTAGGTGACTTCCAATTTACTACGACCTTAATCTTTTGCAGATCCACCTGGATACCTTATGCCAAAACAATATGACCAAGAAAGACCATTTTTAATCCAAAACTCACACTTGCTCAACTTGGCATAAGGCTGATTGTCCAACAAGGTTTTCAACATAATTCATAAGTGTCGATCATGATCCTCCTAGGTACGAGAGCACACAAGAATATCATCAATAAACACCACTATGAATTGATCCAAGAATTTATGGAATACCCTATTCATAATATCCATGAAAGTCGCAGGCGTATTCATCAACCTAGACAAAATCACTAAAAACTCATAAGGCTCATACCTCGTATGAAAAGTAGTCTTAGGCATATCCACCTCCAACTAATACCACCCAGATCTCAGATTAATCTTAGAAAACACTAAAGCACCTCAAAACTAACCAAACAGATCATCAATCTACTGCAGAGGACACCTATTCTTGATTGTCAACTTGATCATGCCATCATTCTTTTTCACAAACAACATCGGTGCACCCCACGGTAAAACACTGGGCCTAATGAGCCCCTACATCAAGCAACTCCCAAAGTTGCATCTTCAACTCCTTCAACTCTTTCGGTACCATGCGATAAGGCACAACAGACATCAGAGCCATATCTGCGTACCTCTCTACCCTAAACTCCACCTCTCTATCCTACAAAAATCTAGGCAATTCTTCTAGAAGTACCCCCAGCAAATCGCAAACAGTACGAACATCCTGCACTTGAACATCCTTCAAACCTAGATTCATAACATAAGCAAGATTACGTCAAAACCATGGAACAACAACTCTACCATATCAACCACAAACCCATGATCTTAAACTGTCAATGAGCATCTCCTATACAATCTCCTAGCAATAATCGTTTCCCCGAGAGAACTAGATACTCATACAACATGACATCTCTAATGTCACAACTTTGCTAACGGTGCAACAACATCAGAAAATTCCTCAACAATTTTTGATAGCAAGCATCTGATCTTAGAAAACCACGTACCCCTAACACTGCCCTCGGTCGCTTTAAATCTAGCACAACTTCAACCTCCAAAAATAAAAATCCACCTTAAACACTTTCCACACCCTATGAGATCCTAAAGAATCTCCTTCTAAGGCTAACTTCCATTATAACCTCATCGGTCTCCTAAAAGTCATCCATAAGTGTGAACATATGTATGCATGATTACTTATAGGCTCTCATAGATGCCTATGCACATGTATGCAAAACCTCTAATGACATGCACAAATGTATGCATGTAATGACATATTTAAATATATACGTATAAGTGTTTTGTACTGTGCATGATTAACAATTCACACTTATTAACAATATTCTCAGACCGGCCTTACACAACCCAACCATTTCACAAGTCCATTCTTAACTCACACACTTTCTTACTATTTGTCAATATAGAACAAAAAGGATTTGGGAGCCGTACCAAAGTACGTCTCAACATTGAATTTAACCTCGCAACCAAAAGATGACTTCGGTAACATCATCTAAATTATTCCAAGAAATGATCCCCAACAACACAAACTTGCAAAATCTAAACATCCTTTACCCCTGATTTAACAACATACCAAGATGACTTCGTATCATAAACCTCAACATCTTTTTAGTCTCATTAGCCAGTACCACCCCAATCTTACTTTAGTCCATATCACAACAATCTCTACAAGATATGTACCCATATTTGACCTAAGCTCTCATCTTAGTGGCATAATATAAAAATGTATCTAAGGCATGATAATTACACCAAAACAAAAACCATCGGGTTAGCTTCAAGCAAGGATCCAAGACTTTCATTTCAAATCAAAACCATTTCATAATTGTAGTAATAAGGCAATGTGTCCCCAAAAATACCCTGACATGGTATATATCAATCATTATACGTATAAACAATCACCGTGCATAGCAGACAGCATTAAACAATCATCAACATCCTAATATTTTGTAAATACACAAAATAACACACCAACGACATCTCACTTTTCGTAACTGGCTCTAATACCAATAAATGTAACCCGTTTAACTTGGTCTACCCGAAACCGAGCTAAAAGGGCTACATTAGGTTTGTCGAAGCAAACCTGAACTAATAACCTAAATCGGATCTTTTTTTTTCTTTTTATCTTTTCTAAATGCATAGGTTTAAAACCTAAGGTGAGCATACAACAACGGATTCGATAACAATGCGATCAGATTACAAAATAGGGTTCAATTGCTTAAACATGCGCTCTAGAGACCAAAATGTAATTGATAAGTGTTCAAAAGTACTATTTTTCTTACCCTTTTTACTCATATTATTGTTAGACTTAGGCTCATATTAGTTGCATAATTAGCCATTCATGCATTAATCCATGTTTCCTTCCATCGTTGAGCTTGATTACATAACTTGGTAGCTTTTGTGGGAAAAGATGCTGCTTTGGTGTGTTTTTTGTGTATATGCAGGATCACTTGCCAAAGCAAGGTTAGAGCTAGTTGCTAGGGCAATGCATGAAGGATATGCCGAGCTAGTTGCCAGGGCAATACATGAAGGAGACGCCGAGCTAGTTGCCAGGGTAATACATGAAGGAGACACCGAGCCAGTTGCTAGGGCAATTATCGACAAGAGCAAAGGTGATATGGTAGTCGAAATTGATGACTAGACAAGCCCAAGATGACGTGGAGCAAAGCCCAATCCCAAAGGAATTTGATTTCCATGAAGAGATTAAAGAAGAATTAAATTCCAAGAAGATAGGAGAAGTTCTAGTAGGAATATAATTATAATAAAGAATTATATTCTTTAAAGATAATTTAATTCCAACTTAACTTCCTCCTAAAGAAGGACTTTGACCTAGCCCTATACATAAGAGGGAGATTTCGACAATCCATAGAGAGCAAGAGAGTGGAATTTCGACAAGTCCAATGAGGGAAAGAGGAGAGAATTTTCGACAAGCATCTAGGGCAAGGAGGATTTCGACAAGCCTCTTTCTTCATCCTTTTCTTTCTTGTTCGATTGGGTTCATGCTAGGGATTATTTATCTTGTGTTTCTTTGGAACCTAGCCATGAACTAAATCTATTTGGCTATGGTTATTGTGTTTTGTGGTTGTGAGAAACTATTGGTTTTTGTTTAGGTAATAAGAGTTTGCACTTTTCTATTCAAGGTTTATTCATTCTTGGTTCTTATTCTTGTTTTGAAAGTGAATTGGGAGAGGATCTCGTAACTTCATCTATTTATCTAATATCAGGAGAGTTAGATTCAAGAAACGAATGAATATGATCTTTATTCAATCTATTGATGGTGAAGATTAATCCGGCTTAGGAATAAGTCAAGGATTTCAACGGCTAAGAGGAGCGCAAGATTGGTTGTTGTTCACCCTTGATTCACGTAGGGATGTATTATCAAGGCATGCACAAGTAGCTAGAGTTTCGACTTAGGGATAAGAAGAAACCATTGAAGAACGCTCTGCCAAACCTTGAAGATTGCTGCCCAGACGCCCAAGTAGTTGCCCAGGCAACCATCGATTAGTTGCCAAGGCAACCCGTTCACAGCAAGTTGCCACGGCAACTGAGTTGCCCGTGCACTCTTTTACCAAGACGATCCAATCGGCTATCACACCTCAACTCACGATAACCTGGCCTATCTCTATCTCATTCGATCTCATCTTTTCTTTTACTTTATTGCTTTCTAGTTTAGTTATTAGTTAAACTCCTATAATCCTTTATTTGTGTTTTTACTTTTTTACAGTGCAAGAGACTAGATTCTTGAAATGGCACCAATCCCTGTGGAGACGATATCTTTTATACTATAACTTGCAACGTGTATACTTGCACAATTGCGTAGCACTTATTACGCGCAACAAGTTTTTTTTGGCGCCCGTTCGGGATTGGCAATAGCAACTTTGTTTTTATTTTCTTGCACTTTCTTTTTACTTTTCTTGTTTAAGATTCAAAGGGATAACAAACTTTGGTTTTGCATTGGAATATGACCAGGGCGAGCCCGATTACACCAGAATATCCCTTTGATCCAGAAATCAAACGAACCTTACAAAGACTTAGACGAATGATAAGAGTAGCAATGGCTAACCAAGACGACAATATGAATCAAGATATTCCAGCAGGAGGAGGAGTCATTCTTGCACGAAACAGAACTATTCGAGACTATCTTGAAGAAGATCTTGATGGACTTAATCCAGGAGTTGTCGCACCTGAAATCGAAGCCGACCACTTTGAGTTAAAACCGGTAATGTTTAATATGATCAACACAATTGGTCAGTTTGACACCAAAGAATCAAGATGCACGGCAACATCTGAAATCTTTCCTCGAGATTTGCAACTCGTTCAAAATACACGGAGTAACCCCCGATGTCTTACGATTAAGATTATT
Source organism: Hibiscus mutabilis (assembly GCA_019671005.1). NCBI lineage: Eukaryota > Viridiplantae > Streptophyta > Magnoliopsida > Malvales > Malvaceae > Hibiscus > Hibiscus mutabilis. The sequence continues at coordinate 19,448,334 of CM033737.1, read as the reverse complement.
CCCCTATTCACTGAGGGATAGGGCAAAAGCATGGTTGAATAGCATTCCTACCGGATCAATAGCATCTTGGACCGATCTTTGTCGTGATTTCCTTGCTTGATTTAATCCTACAAATTTGACTGATAAGCTTCGTAACGACATTACTTCTTTTCGGCAGGCAGATGATAAATCTGTGTACGAGGTTTGGGAGCGATATAGAGAACTTCTACACAAATGCCCCCTACACGGATTCCCGGTGTGGACTCAAGTAACAATGTTTTACAATGCCGTGAATACACCAACAAGGATGATGCTAGATGCCTCTGAAAACGACATACTCCTAGATAAGTCGCCGGAGGAAGCAATGCAAATTTTAAACAGGCTGACCAAGAATGATTATCAATTCCCATCTACTAGAAGATGAGGAGTTAGATGCCAACCCACAATACATGAACTAGGATCATCAGATTCAATTTCGGCACAATTGGCCACTTTAACCAAGATGGTCCAGAACATGCAAAAACCAAACAACACACATGAAGTCAAGGTAATGGATTCTTTTTGTGAGTTATGTGGTGATAACCATAATTCTTCTGAATGTATGCAGAATCCAGAATGCAGCTTCTATGTGGGGAATTACAATCAGAACAACAATGTGATGTCCAATACATACAATCCAGCTTGGAAGAAGCACCCAAATTTTTCATGGAGTAATCCCAAAAATGCTCTAAACCAGAACAATCAGAATGCACAAGCATCGGGATTCCAGAAGAATATGCCACGGCAATAGTTGCCGCAGCAACAACCGACAACATCTAGTTCTTTGGAAAATTCTCTAAATGCTTTTATAATGAAAATTGAATCTTATATGGCTGAGAATAGTAACTTCATAAAAAGAATTGATGCTTTTATTAACAGGACCGAGATGAGATTGCAAAACCAAGAGGCAGCAATCAAATCATTGGAAAATCAAGTCGGACAGTTTGCTCAAAATCTGAATACTAGACCGCAAGGAGGTTTACCTAGCGATACTGAAGTCGCAAGAGGAACTGGCCATGAGCAATGTAAGGCAATCACCACTAGAAGTGGCCAACAACTTAGAGAGGTTCAAACCCGCTCATCAAACAAAACTCTACAAAAAGATCAAGATGAAGCTAGCGGCAAAGCCTCAGATGCTGAACCAGGAATTGCCGCGGCAACCGGCAATAAGCATGCCTCGGCAACCGACGATAAAGATGCCTCGGCAACTTGCGATAAGCATGCCTCGGCAACCCCAGTTGATAACGCCTCGGCAACTCCAGTTGTCCCGGCAATGCTGTCAATCAGGTTTCAAACCAATAAAAGGATCAAAGATATCCGACTTCCACCACCATTCCCACAAAGGTTGAAGCGACAAAAGCAAGAATACCAATTCAAGAAGTTTCTTGATATCCTAAAGCAAGTCCACATCAACTTGCCATTGGTGGAAGCAATTGAACAAATGCCAAACTATGCCAAGTTCCTTAAAGGCATTGTGTCCAAAAGAACAAGGCTAGGAGAGTTTGAAACAGTTGCCGCGACAGAGGGATGCATGGCAATGTTGCACAATCGTATGCCACCTAAGTTGAAGGATCCCGAAAGTTTCACACTACCCTGTTCTATTGGAAATCACTATGTCGGGAAAGCACTATGCGACCTTGGGGCTAGCATAAACTTGATGCCTAAATCGGTTTTCCAGAAACTAGGAATCGGGAAGGCAAGACCTACAACAGTTATGCTACAGCTAGCCGACAGATCCTATGTGCATCCAGAGGGAAAAATCGAGGACATACTGGTAAAAGTTGATAAATTTATTTTTCCCGCTGACTTTATTGTTTTGGATTGTGAAGCAGATGAGCATGCACCTATCATTCTCGGGAGACCATTCATAGCAACAGGGAGAACCTTGATCGACGTTGAAAAGGGAGAACTCACAATGAGGGTGAATGACCAGCAGGTCAAACTAAATGTGTTCCAAACACTAAGGCATGCTGATGATCCAGAAGAATGGCAACTACTTCATGCCACGGCAGAGTTTAACTTCGACGAGGAATTTAGTTGCCTCGGCAACTACATTGTCGATCAAGAGGAACCTAAGGAGTGTGAAGAACCGGTCGGTGAGGAACAACAAGAAAAGGCAAATTGGCTAGTAAATCGACCAGGTACATACTTTGAACCACTGGATTACTCAGGTAAGGAAGATAATCTCGAAAAACCCTCTATTGAACAACCACCAATTCTTGAGTTCAAACAATTTCTAGAGCAACTAAAATATGCATACTTAGGAACCGATAATACATTACCTGTAATTATTTCTTCTAAGTTACAGCCTGAGCAGGAAAAGAAGCTGATCAAGATGCTGAAGCTACACAAAAAGGCAATAGGGTGGACAATTGCCGACTTGAAGGGAATTAGCCAAAGAAAGTGTGCATGCACAAGATTTTGTTGGAAGATGATCACAAACCTTCAATTGAGGCCCAGAGGAGACTGAATCATGCCATGAAAGGGGTTGTAATGAAAGAAATCATCAGGTGGCTTGATGCCAGCATTATATACCCTATCTCTGATAGTACATGGGTAAGTCTGGTACAATGTGTACCGAAAAAGGGAGGTATAACAGTGGTAAGCAATGAAAATAATGAACTCATTCCAACCAGGACTGTGACCGATTGAAGGGTTTGTATGGATTATCGAAAGCTAAACAAAGGCACCAGGAAAGATCACTTCCCATTACCCTTTATTGATCAAATGCTGGACCGTCTTGCAGTTAAACCCTTTTATTGTTTTCTTGATGGTTATTCAGGTTACAATCAAATTACCATAGCACCAGAAGATCAAGAAAAGACAACCTTCACATGCCCATACGGTACTTATGCCTTCCGAAAGATGCCGTTCGGATTGTGTAACGCCCCGGCAATCTTCCAAAGATGCATGATGGCACTCTTTTCAAACATGGTCGAAGACTTCCTTGAGATCTTTATGGATGATTTTTCTGTTTTTGGTAATGACTTCGACAGTTGTCTCGGAAATTTAGAGAAGGTGTTGGCAAGATGTGAAGAAACTGATTTAGTCCTCAATTGGGAGAAATGCCATTTTATGGTAGATGAAGGAATAGTGCTCGGCCATAAGATTTCATCCAAGGGAATTGAAGTAGATAAAGCCAAGGTGGACGTGATCGAGAGATTACCCCCACCAAGTTCGGTTAAAGGAATTCGAAGTTTTCTTGGACATGCAGGTTTTTACAGGAGGTTCATTCATAATTTTTCTAAAATCACTAAACCCTTGTGCAATTTGCTTGAACAGGATAAAGTCTTCGATTTTGATGATTCTTGCACCCAAGCATTCGAAACCCTAAAGGAAAAGCTTGCGTCGGCACCCATTGTCGTTCCACCAGATTGGACACCACCTTTTGAGCTCATGTGTGATGCAAGTTATTTCGCGGTAGGAGCAGTCCTAGGCCAACGCACAGGTAAGACCTTCCATGTGATATACTACGCTAGTAAAACTCTTAATAATGCTCAAGTGAATTACACAACAACGAAGAAAGAGATACTAGCTGTAGTTTTCGCATTTGACAAGTTTCGATCCTATTTGATTGGTACAAAGGTAATTGTTCATACGGACCATTCGGCAATCAAATATCTATTTGCTAAAAAAGATGCCAAACCTCGTTTGATTCGTTGGATATTACTTTTACAAGAATTTGATATTGAAATTAAGGACAAGAAAGGAACATAAAATCAAGTGGCCGATCACTTATCACGTTTAGAACGCAATAGGGAGGAGGACGCGGATCTAGAGATATGCGATGCATTCTCAGATGAACAAATTTTAGTTGCCTCGGCAACCATGGACGCACATGCCTCGGTAACCCTCGATGCCTCGGCAACCATGGACGCGCACGCCTCGGCAACTCTCGATGCCACAACAGCCTTTGACGCGCAAGCCTCGGCAATTTTGGGAGCAGTCGCCACGGTAGCACATGCCTCGGCAATACCCTGGTACGCAGATTTAGTTAATTTCCTTGTTTGTGGTATTTTACCTTATGGCCTTACTCACCAAGGGAAGAAGCGGTTCCGCCATGATGGTAAGCATTACTTTTGGGACGAGCCTCTTTTGTTTAAACAATGTGTAGATCAGGTCATACGCCGATGTGTCCCTGAAGAAGAGCAACAGAATGTACTTCGGCAATGCCATTCTTTACTCTATGGAGGACATTTTGGAGGAACTCGTACCGCGGCCAAAGTTTTGCAATCCAGTTTGTATTGGCCAACATTGTACAAATATGCCCAAGACTTTTACAAGCAATGTGATCGTTGCCAGAGGACGGGCAATATCTCTAGACGAAATGAGATGCCGCTCCAGAACATTATCGAGGTGGAATTGTTCGATGTGTGGGGGATCGATTTTATGGGACCTTTCCCATCTTCACTCGGCAACCTCTACATTTTACTTACCGTCGACTACGCATCTAAATGGGTTGTGGCAGCTGCAGTTCCCAACAACGATTCCAAGACCGTGCAACGATTCTTGCAGAAAAACATATTTACACGGTTTGGGATGTCGAGAGCAATTATCAGTGACGAAGGCAAGCATTTTGACAACAGACTAATTGCCAAGATGTTGCAACGCTTCGGCATATCACACAAGATCGCCACGGCATATCACCTACAAACCAACGGGCAAGCAGAAATTTCCAACTGGGAATTGAAGGGTATACTCGAGAAAGCTATAAATCCCTCTAGGAAGGATTGGTCATTAAGACTAGATGACGCACTTTGGGCATATCGCACTGCATTCAAAACACCCTTAGGTATGTCCCCCTTCCGACTTGTCTATGGCAAAACATGCCATCTACCGGTGGAAATCGAACACAAGGCATACTGGGCAATCAAGACCGTGAATATGGATTGGGAAAATGCCGGAAAAAAGCGTTTGTTGGACCTCAATGAGATAGAAGAATTCCGTGCACTCGCCTATAACAATGCACGAATCTACAAGGAGAAAACAAACCAATGGCATGACAAGAAACTATTGCCGCGGTAATTCATGCCAAGGCAACTAGTTCTCTTATTCAATTCTCGGCTAAGACTTTTCCCGGGAAAGCTGAAATCAAGATGGTCGTGACCATTCGAAGTCGTCAAACCATTCTCCCATGGTGCTGTGATAATCAAGTCCATCCCTGACAACCATGAATTCAAAGTTAATGGACAAAGATTGAAGCACTACAATGGTGCCCCTGTGGAACGTAACAAAGAAGTGGTCAACTTAGGAGATGCATGAGCAAGCTCTCCATTCGATATTTTATTTTTATTTTTTTATTTTTTTATTTTATGTTTTATTATTATTTTCGATTAATTCTTTTTTCTTTCGAACTATATTTTTTTATTTTATTTTATTTTTTTACTATTTCCGATTATATATATATATATATATATATATATATATATATATATATATATTAGGATAGATTTTTTTAGAATCCCTTTATACATCTTTATTTATTTTCTTTTATTAGTTTAATTTTAATCCTTATTTGATTTGTCTTTGAATTGTAGGAAAAAAGTTCAAGATAAAGAGGAATTCTAATCCAAGAAGGAAAACAACTTCAACAAGGAAACTAATGGGCTGAATCTAAGGCTTATATAAAGCCTCCAATTTACCCTAATCACAACCCCTTTGCCGTCACCCTCTCCCTAAACTAAACCCTTTTTCGTTTTCCCCTAATCCCACCCACCATATTCACCACCTATTTTTTTTATAAAACCCATCACCCTTAACATATTCCTACTTTTTATCTTGCAACTTTTTAGTGTCTTTTCTTTTCTTTTCTTTGTTTTTACAAAACTCACAACCAAGATCATCCATGGCATCCAAGATTAAATTTTTAGTTCATCCAAGTTCCTCCAAAGAACCAAGATACAAGAAGTTTGCTACACCGGTGGTTCAAGAAATATTTCAATCCAAGTTTGAAAGCCGGAAGATTCATGAAGAATAAGGCTTTGAATACTTCAACTCTCATCAAGATTTCGGCCTTGAACCATTCATCTTCGAGAGGATTGCACATCAAAAGTGGCAAATCTTTTGCCATCAACCGGAACTGGGTAACATCTCATGGGTAAGAGAATTCTATGCTCACTCACCTAACCCGGATAATCCTTATATTTTTGTTCGTGACAAGGACATACTCATAAGTCCCGAAAACGTCAACACCTTTTATGGGCTTTACATTGAGAAGGACGAGCATCAAGCCTTTGTTGATCAAATCACTCCCAAGCAACTCGACAAGGTGCTTCAAGAACTCACTCAACCGGGAACTCATTGGAACGACGGTAAATACAAGGGCACAGTAAATCGCCTTTAGCTTAAACCCGAGGCAAAACTATGGAATAAGTTTGTTAAAACTTCTTTAATGCCCACCACACACAATACTACCGTTGATATACCACGTCTTTTGCTCATACATTCTATTTTGCATAATCGCATAATTAACATTGGAAAAATTATTTGCGATGAGATTTTGTATGCAGCTCAAAAGATAAGGGTTCTCTTTTCTTCCCTTGCTTAATTTCTAATATTTGCAAGGAGATGCATGCCCCAAGTGAGTCCACCGATGAAAAGGCCCTACCAAAGTCCGGTTGGAATCAAGCACAAATCCAAAAGCTAATGGGAGAGGCACCGGGAAAATCTTCAAGGCCTCCAATTGCCGCGGCAACTCCTGCCGCCCCGGCAATCCCTAATGCCCAAGCACCTAATGCCCTGGCAACTCGGCCATCAACACCGGGACACTTTGAAGCACTCTTGCACCCATTGGCAAGCCACCTAAGGCAAATTGAAGACCGGCAACTAATGTTCGTGCGGTACATGAAGGAGCACAACAATGCCATCACCCAAGTCATCCTAGAAAAGTACCCAGACAATCGCGTGTCATTCCCAATCTTTCCCGCCGAGATCCTTGCCCTGGCAACCAATGAAGCAGTCACCACGGCAACCGTAAAAGATGATGCCACGACAACCAACCCTAAAGATGCCACGGCAACCAAAGCTAAAGACATCCCGACAACCACTGCAAAAGCCAAAGGTAAAGCACCTATGCCCGAATCAACTCCTACGAAATCATTTTCTGATTTTTCAGATTCGGACGAGTCCTCCATTGCACCAACAAAGACCACATCAATTGAATCCTCCAAGCTAAAAGCCAATGACACTGATGAAGAGGACGATGAGGACAACCCCGTATGAGGATCGATTCCACCACCGGCAACAAGGAAACAACCATTGCGTTTAAGCAAGAGAATCAAGATACCGACCAAAAGAAAACTAATCATCTACGATGACGAACTCTCGGAGTAAGTCCTCGTATGCATTTTATTTTTCGTTAGTTTTATTTTTCTTTAAAGCATGCATTGAGGACAATGCCTCACTCGAGTTTGGGGGGGATTGTTATTAGTAGTTACCATGTTTAGTTACATTCATCTTAAGTATTACATTTAGGATACATAAATTGCTTGCCATGCCTTTAGTTGGAACAATAATTGCTTAGATTTGATGAATATCCGATGATGACTTTGCCAATGCACTTAATTGATAGAATTTTTATTCTAGGATAACCATGGAAAAACTTAGAATTTTACTATGCTGCTAAATTTGATGAAGCACTGTTGTGGTTTGATTGATTTAAGGAATTCTAGTAAACTTAGGTTGATAATTAACAAATTGGGGGATTAGAATAAAAATTGGATGAATGCTAGAGGTGCCCGAAATTGGCTCTAGCATGTGCTAAAAATTTATCACTAGAGGTGCCCGAAACTGGCTCTAGTATGTGTTAAAAAATTGATCGCTAGAGGTGCCCGAAACTGGCTCTAGTCGAATAAATTAACTTACGAAAACTAAAAACAAAACACTAGAGGTGCCCAAAACTGGCTCTAGTTAAAACATGTTAAAAAGAACCCAATGAAGTAATTTGAAAACGTATTGTTTGCATAGAATCCGAAAAATCAACTTGCACACAACTCTGCACACACTCACAAGCATTATAGTTTGATTCCGAGTAACTCCTAAGTTTTCCGAAAAATAAAAAGCCAATCATACTTTGTGCCCCGGTTCAGAGAATTGAAATCAAGTTCAAAGCTAAGTTTGTGAAAATTGAAGTCTTGGCAGGTAATTATGAGTTTGCATTGCTTGAGGACAAGCAATAGTTCGATTTTGGGGGTGTGATAAGTGTTCAAAAGTACTATTTTTCTTACCCTTTTTACTCATATTATTATTAGACTTAGGCTCATATTAGTTGCATAATTAGCCATTCATGCATTAATCCATGTTTCCTTCCATCGTTGAGCTTGATTACATAACTTGGTAGTTTTTGTGGGAAAAGATGCTGCTTTGGTGTGTTTTGTGTGTATATGCAGGATCACTTGCCAAAGCAAGGCTAGAGCTAGTTGCCAGGGCAATGCATGAAGGATATGCCGAGCTAGTTGCCAGGGCAATACATGAAGGAGACGCTGAGCTAGTTGCCAGGGCAATACATGAAGGAGACGCCGAGCCAGTTGCCAGGGCAATTGTCGACAAGAGAAAAGGTGATATGGTAGTCGAAATTGATGACTAGACAAGCCCAAGATGACGTGGAGCAAAGCCCAATCCCAAAGGAATTTGATTTCCATGAAGAGATTAAAGAAGAATTAAATTCCAAGAAGATAGGAGAAGTTCTAGTAGGAATATAATTATAATAAAGAATTATATTCTTTAAAGATAATTTAATTCCAACTTAACTTCCTCCTCAAAGAAGGACTTTGACCTAGCCCTATAAATAAGAGGGAGATTTCGACAATCCATAGAGAGCAAGAGAGGGGAATTTCGAAAAGTCCAAGGAGGGCAAGAGGAGAGAATTTTCGACAAGCATCTAGGGCAAGGAGGATTTCGACAAGCCTCCTTCTTTATCCTTTTCTTTCTTGTTCGATTGGGTTCATGCTAGGGATTATTTATCTTGTGTTTCTTTGGAACCTAGCCATGAACTAAATCTATTTGGCTATGGTTATTGTGTTTTGTGGTTGTGAGAAACTATTGGTTTTTGTTTAGGTAATAAGAGTTTTCACTTTTCTATTTCAAGGTTTATTCATTCTTGGTTCTTATTCTTGTTTGCGAGTGAATTGGGAGAGGATCTCGTGATTTCATCTGAATTTAACAAGTGATTTCATCAATTACATTGGCTTACAAGTGATTATCAACCAAATACCACTTTGTAAAATATTACATCGGATACACGAATTTAACAAGTGTTCTCTCAACATTTCCCACATCTCAACCGAAAACCATCTAAAGTTCCACCAATGGGAGTTTTCGGTACCCATAAACCCCTCCACCATTTTGGTACCTGTGGTGGAGTTTTCGGTACCCATAAACCCCTCAACACCACTCATCGGTTAGTTGTACTATCCACTAACGGGAGTCTTCGGTACATTACAACCCCTCAACAGTTAGGGTACTTGGATGGAGTATTCGGTACACATAAACCCCTCAACATCAAAGGTGACTTTTTATAGTGCACTATCAAATCCAATGGCCAGCCAACTATATCCGATAACATTTTCTTAACCTTTTCATACCATCACTTGCCAATGTAATTCATTTCATTACCATTAACTTACTATCTTCATATGCATCAATCAAAACCATTTATCCAATGCATTCAACCATGCATTACCAATGTTCAAAAACATTATCAAAACATGCATTACTTCTAAATGCATCAACATCATTAGATAATTATTTTCCAGCATTAAACCATGCTCAAATCATGCATATACAGTGAGAAATTAGGTTATCAAAACAAGTGCATTAAAACCAATTGCCAAACCGAGATCAAGAGAGAAATCATCATTTACTTACTTTTGAGCTTAGACTAGTGTTTCAAGCTTGATCTAAACTCTCAAACACAACTTTCAAACCTTTGAAAATCTGTAAACACATTCTCACTCACTGACTATGCAAAACTTTGATCGTCGATGCGAAACCAAACATCCAAGGCTTCCGAAACTTCACCTCAAGCTTGAGGATCAACCTCCCTTGATTTAACCACACAAAAACAGAGGTTTCAATGCATCAAAATGCATTCAACAGCCCAACAACATCAATTCACACAAATCCTCATTAAATTCTAAACAATTTTGCTCCACAACAACCGAAAACAACACCGAACACCTTCCAAACTTAACCCATCCAAAACCTAACATTTTAATCCATAAATTAACATCCAAAAACACATTAACATCATCCTTATACCTCTAACACTCATTGAACATCCACAACTCCTAAAAAACTCATAACTAACAACCTAGAAAATTAGATATTCACCTAGTTTTGAGATTCCAATGTCAAAATCAACTTATTAACATTATAAAACATTAAAATATATTCTAATCAAATTAAGAACCCAGCAAAATAGATCCATAATGGAGATTAATCAAATACATCAATTAAACCTTGATTTAACCATTTCCCATAATTAAATCATCAAAACTCATTAGATAATGTTTATAAAGGATCAATAACTTGGGAATTTCAATAAAAAACCTTATATTAGAGGAGAAGAACGAAGCTCACCTCTAACCTTGTATTTCCCCTTAACTGGATGAGTTTTCTTGAGAAAACAAGATCAAATCAAATAGGTTTTGTTGGGAAATCATTAAAGATTCATTTGGAAATAAAAGAATGCTGAAATCAAGTGATTAAGAAAATTGAAGTAGAAAAGTGTTGGGCTCTAATTATTCAACCGTTCTTGCTTGCCAAGTGGTGGAGAAGTGGAATTTGGGTGATTGGTGGTGGAAGGAAAAGATAAGACAATGAACACAATGATTTAGAGTGGTTCGGCTTTCTAACCAAAGCCTACATCCACTACCTTAGCTTCCCCACTAAGTATTTCCAAATTCACTATGAATTTATTCCTTTTTACCAATTCAAGGGATAACCATTTCAATCACTTGACCTATGTCCAAGGCCAAGCAAAAACCCTATCACAAATGAGAAAAAGAAAGCAAACAAAAAAAATCCTCAATAGGTAGATTGTTTGCACAATTAAGCTCACTCACCCAATCCTAAAACACTTGAGCATATAATGAAAGTGAAGCTCACAAGTGTTGTCTATACAAAAATTACAACAATTAAGCTCTAAGACTCTTTTTTCAATCATAGACATGTTGGCATGAAGATCATTAGTTGTTCCAGCTGCTTGAAGGACCCTTTTATCCTCCAAATGAGTTCCTAGTCGTTGGTGACTATTGGGGATGAATTGGAGCCGTTGGGGATCAATTTCCAAGCAAATCTACAATTTTGCAGTAGGGGGTATCGATACTCGGGTAGGGGTATCGATACTGGACTAAAATGGAAAGAGCTGTTGGACAAAAATAGAGGAGGTATAGATACCATGAAGAGGGTATTGATAATGGTTGTACGGTATCGATACTGGTCGTACAATATCGATACCAGAAATTGATTCTGGAATCTTGGAAAATAAAGGGGTATCGATACCAGTCAAGGGGTATCGATACTGACCTTAGGGTATCGATACCGAAGGCTGGGTATCGATACCAGGGGCCTGTTTTTGATATTTTGAACCTATAAAAATTGCATTTTTGACTTAAAAACGTTCCAGAATCATTTCAACATATTTCTCAAGTTGTTTGGACTTAAAATCAATTTTGCTATATTTTCAATTTAGTCCAAAAACATTTTTCAATTATTATATCAAAACAAATATCCTAACAAAAAGAGTGTTTGGCTGGAGAGAATTTGGGAGAAAATCTTTTAGAGAAAAGTTAGTTACGTAAAGTTTTCTTTTGGAATATTAATTATAAGTAAATTCTCCAACCCTAATTATAACATTTTAAAACCTTTTAAAATATTCAATTAAAGAGAAAAGTATTATATTAGACTTTGGCCAAATATCTCCTTAAAGATCCTAAGTTTTGACCCTTTTACAAAACAATCACTAAAAACAATTTTAAAACTTTACATTTTGGTCACTACCCAAAATGTCAGTTTTCAAAACTTCTTTTTGTAAAATTGATTTTACCAAAATCATCTACATATTAAATAATGATTTTAGGATATTTTTCCATATTTTTATCTCACTCAAAAATATTTATTCCGGATTAATCCTAAAACTGACTCGAATCCTCTAATTCGGTCCACCGAACCGTCTAATCAACCTTGAAACTCTTAGGCCCAAAACCGGTGAGTTACACTCCTCTTTTTTTATATAACAAAACCAACTTGAAAAATTGTTTTTGTGAATCTCCCCCTTAGTAAAAATAAATTTTGAATAAGAGAATATATTTCGAAAATATTAAAAGCTACCCCTTATTTATTTGAAAATTCAATTTTTCAAACCTTTCTCCCATTTTTTGTTATATAAAAAATGATTCAAAATAAAGTTTGAAAACTTTTAAAGTGCCATAACAATGGAGAGTTAAAAAATGACAAAAAAAGAATTTTGTTTTAAAATTGGCTCCCTCTTTGTCAAAGCATTCCAAAAAAATGGCTCAAAAGCTTTACACTTAAAAGATATTAAATTTCATCATTATATCAAATCAATTTAAAATCTAATGAAACTCAATTATCCAAGTCTTCAAAACAAAAGAATAGATAACCAAATAAATAAAGAATTAGCATAGATGCTACCCATCTTCTTCATTTGTGTGATTAGAGTATTCTAAAATCTTTGCTATCATCATCATTGCTCCAACACACCTTCAAAAGACATTTACTTGATTTTTGGTATCTAAATTGCCTTGGATCCATTTACATTAGTCACAATGTCTCTAGTTCCCTTAGGAACCCATACTTGCCTAATTTTATAATAATTTCTATTTCTTATAGGACAAGTATTTATGGAATGGCCATGATAATGACAATGTGAGCAAATTGTCATTATGAGATTAGATGAATTATTAAAAATAATTCATTTTTCTTTTGTTAAGATTTGAAGCTTAACTTTCAAATCAAGATTTTCCTTTTCTAAAACTCCATTGCTTGTTTTTGAAAACTCTAAATCATTTTTCAAAATTTCATTTTAATTTTCAAAATTCAACTTTGTTTTCAAAAGAAAATCATTTTCAAATTCAAGTTTAGAAATCATTTTCTTAAATTTGGAATTCATGGTCTAAAATTCCAAAATTAATTCATCGAAAGTATCTTGTAACTCATCAAATGAACAAGAATTTGAATCATTAGAGTTAGAAGATACCTTGGGCTCATCGAGAGCCAAAACACCATCCACCTTTAGATTGGAGAGAAGGTTGCACATTATTGAGCATCATCTTTCTTTTCTCCCTTCTTGTTGCCATAGAGCTTCTCAAGCTTATCCCAAATTTCTTTTGCACTTTTACATGTGGATACTTTCTTAGAAACATCTTCATTGTGGCCACAAAGAAGAGTGTGCATGGCCCTAGCGTTTAGTTTTTCCTTCATGTTATTTGCACTCCTTTGCTTTTTCTTCTTCTTAGGAGCTTCCAAGTATTCATATTCAATGATATCCCAAACCTCAAAATCAAGAGATTTGATGAAATACTTCATGATGTTGCTCCATTGGAAGTATGCTTCTTCTTCGAAGAGCGGAGGACACGAGATAGAGCGGCCTTCTTCAAATCTTGTCATTTTCTTAAACGGTAGACATCGAGCAAATGGTCTTTACTCTCGAATGTTAGTCCTTGGATGGAGACGAGGCTCTAATACCAATTGCAAAGCTTGTAGCACGCTCGAATCGATTTCTTGAAATCGTCAAGAGGGTTGATTTTCGTTCTTTTATGAATTGGATAAAACTGATAAAATAGTAGACAATTTGCATGATGATTTAGAGTGGTTCGACTACCCAACTGAGTCTACATCTACTACCTTAGCACACCTCTAAGGATTTACCTGTTCACTATGAATCCTTCCCTTTTTACAGGCTCAAGAGGAAACCTTTACAACCCTATCGTTTATTGGCTAAGATAGAACCACTCTAGTTTTTACTAAGGCTAAACTAGAACCTCTCCTTTTACAAGGTAATTGTGTAAACAAGATAAACCTCACTAGGTGGGTGTTTACAGAGATTAAAGCTCACAAGAAAGAGTAAAAAGATATGCAACTGAAGCACTCTCCAAACTATATACAAGAGAAATGAAGAAATAAGATTTAGACTCAAATTCTCTTGATCATCTTGCTCGGATATGTTCTCTAACCATCTTCAAGTGTTCAAAGTTTTCTTTTATGGTGTGGATGAGTTCCTAGCCGTTGGAGACTGTTAAGGATAATTTCCATGCTAAATTTCTCAATCTGGAGCTGTCGGTATTGGTACGCGGGTGTGCGTATCGATACGCTCCTTATAGAAATAACCATTGTGCTCTGATCAGCATACGCATATCGGTACGCCTATGTAGCGTATCGTTACGACCTAAATGTGTATCGGTACGACCCATTTCGTATCGGTACGGCTAAACCTGTGCCGGTACGGGTTTTCGGTTCTGGAATTTTCCTATAGCTAAAACACTAACAGGTATTGATATGGTTGAGGCCGTATCGGTACGGGCCTTAAGAAATCTCAAGTTTAGCTATTTAAAAAGGTTTTGTAGCATTCCAAAACCTTTTGAAAACACATCAAACATATTTTCAAGTTGTTTGGACTTAAAATAATTTTGAAATCTTTTCAATTTAGTCCAAAACTATTTTTTAATTATTATATCAAAATAAATATCCTAATACTATTTAAGTTGATACATTTCATATATTATAGTAATATTAAAAAATTAAATATCATTTAATTGTACAGTTTTAGCTAACAACTTTGCGTTTAAAATAATTATTTATTTTTTCAAAAGTGCATATTAATAACAATATTAAACACTTAAATCTTAAACCAAACTTTTCAAAAGGATTTTCTCACCGTACTTTTCAAAAGCAATGTTAAACTAATATTTTATAATTTGATTAGTTTTAACTCGTATGATTTTTAAATTTTGAAATTTCAATTCATTCAAATATATAAATTGTTTGTTTAATTGAAAATAGATTTTGAAAAATCATTTTCTAAAAATTAATTGATTTTTCAAAAAAATTACAATATTTTTGTGTGTTTGAATAATTTGTTCCATTAATAATTTCTTCTAAAATATAAAATATCATTTTCAGTGAAACAAATGCAACATAGATGTTTTCTATGAAAGTTTTTTTTTTAACTTGTTTTTGGATTTATGTTATGTTTCATATTAACTCTGTCATGCACATGATTCATTGGCTACATTCTCTTCGTAGGGTGGTGGATCACTTTGCGGTGTCTTGTACAATTTACTCACATCAAATCCAAATCGTTTGTCTTTTGTACCAGAAAGTTGTAGATTTCATCATCCATGTATGTGAATGTATACTGTTTGCAATAAACAACCTACATTATTAAAAAAATAACCAGTTAATATTCCATGCAACAATAATTTTATACTCAAAATCAAATTAATAAATTTTTATCTTAAAAGTTCAAGTTTTTGTCTACACAATTAAATTAACACATCAATAATTAAGGTTTAATATTATTAGTCACTGAGATAAACAACAAAGAGAGACTTGAGACTTAAAAGAATTAAAGTAATCCTCAGAATTTTTTTTGGTCCATCCACCAACTGAGAACATATTAATAATCATCATCAATGTAAGAAAATCAATAATTTCCAATAACATGAATGATGGGTAGGAAAAGAGGAATATAGTTTTTACTTTCAAAAATATATAAACTTTATACCTATGCACAAATTAACATATTAATTTTTTGAAGCAATTAAAAGTACTTATAAAAACATCAAAGAATTGTGGTACTCAATTTCTCACTCGCAGCAGTTTGCAGGATTCTACGACCTTTCTCTTGATGACTGGTTACTAATGAACTTGCATTCGAATGCAACTTGTTGTCGACTCTGATATCTGTTAAAAACTATTTCGTTCCATCATTTGGAAGGTCTGGAAGCGCCGAAACTTTATCATTTTCATTGGTAATAGCACTACAAATGATGGTCTTCTTCAACCGAAACGTGGCTCAACACTATAATTTTGTTATCTATTCACCTAGTAGCTCTTGTTTTGGAGTGGTTCAGTGGTATCCGGCCCGTGCAAGTTGGGTCACGCTCAACCCTGATGGAGGGGATAAATCCCTATTCCTCACTTGGCTCTACAAGTGATCTCATTATAAACCATGAAGGTGATTGGATTATTGGATTCAATAAACATCTCGGTTTTACTTCGCCATTACAGGGCATCTACGAGGGCCTCAAATTTGTCTGGTCCTATGGTTTTGGAAGAGTTTAATGCCAATCTAATTGTGTTGAAGCTAATAAACTTGTTATCTCCGTCGCATCTTCTAGCCCACTATGTTTGGTCCGAGCTATTTTCAGACTGCATTCAAGACCTTGGATGCTAGACTTTCACTTAATAAGGCGTGAAGCAAATTCGACTGCGGAACTTGATGCAAATCTTGATGGCTCCATTAGCATTCTTTCGGTCATCCCCACTTAGATTCATACTAGCATGTTCAGGGACCTTTATGGTCATCTTTTCTCAAGAAATTAATTTCACGTTCTAATGGCCTTAAGCCTCCTTACTATTCCAAAAAAGTACTTATAAAAAATAAATTCAGTTATATATTATTAATTCTAATATTACTAATTTCTCAATCATCATTCTCACCCTTCCCTTTTGCATGTTTAAAGAACATAAAAGACTACTCTTCATTTATATGAAAAATCTTATTTTCTTAAATAAAATTGTAACACCCTTCTCTCTAATCAGAAGTTCGATCAAATTTCGGATGCCACATCGAGTCACTGGATGACCTTCGGAATAGAACAATTCAGACAATTAAAATCCTTTAAAGTTGATACCCATAACAAAAATGAGTAATTAGAATTGATGCGCATATTAAAATATCTGTGTTTAAGAAATCATTACAAATGTGGAGCTCCAACATTTAAAACAAAACATAAGTTAAAGTTTATCAAAAACGTAGTTTACAAACCAATGACAAATTAGTAAGGGTTTTATTACATTTACATGCCCGACTAAAATAGAATTGGATTGTATTATGAATGTGTGGTGAATCTCCCACGATGATATTGTGTTCCCAAACATGAAATGGTCGATTATGACTTGTGCATGGAGCAAATTAACCATCCACTAAGCTTTCCTCAAAGCTCAATGGTGCAAATCCAAACTTTATCAATAATTTATAAAGGTTCTAGTAACAACGCATGCTAAACACTTAAACATCCACATAGTTTAATTATCGACAGTCATTAAGGTATATCATATGAATCGTAGCTTCTCTCTAATATATAGCATCAAGTTGAACCAAACACACATATATACATGATAACATAGTCCACATCATGCCAATAATTAGCATACATTATGCTTATCATCAATCATCTCAACTAACATAACGAAATTGTAACACCCTAAACCCGAATGTCACATTTGGGCCTTAAGCCCAACCCATTACCATAAAAATCCTCAACTCGGTTAAGCCCAAACAAGTTATTTTCCAAAAACATTATATCTAAAAGTTGAAAACTTAGAAAAACAATTTACATAGTTACAAAGGAGCTCCACTTTAATTTAAAATATTTAAACATTCGACTTGATTAATACAATTTCAAAATAAGAATTATAGACTCCCCCATGTAAGGTCCTATGAATACACTGCCCACTAAACACAAGTACCGTACTCTAGAAATCACTACATGTTGGAATTCCGTACTGATAGTGCTCCCCGATCCCCCGATCCGATGATCAACCTACGCACAGAAACAACGATTCTTATCGTTGAGCTTACAAAGCTACGTGGTACACATCTACTCTACTATACGTCAAGCTAATTATAAACATAAGCATGCAAGCTAGTATGACAATAAGGGGAGATAAGTAAACACGTGGCGCTACCACTAGTCGCCTAAACACATGCTCTCAACAAAGCAATCATCATACATGGCACACAAGGCCAAACCATACTCAGGATCTCTCAGATCATCCGAGCAAGAGCACACAAAGTCATACCACAAACCTGGAGTAAGGCCCATGTCCACTAAGCATCGGGATCATACACTTTGAGTGAGGCATGTGTCCACAAAGAATTGGGATCATACACTCTATGGGGTGAGGCCTGCGACCACTAAGCATCGGGATCATACACCCATGCTCGAAATCTCTCATCAAGCATCTTCGAATGAGGCCCGCGACCACTACGCATCGAGATACATACATTCGGGAATCTTTAACCATGGTGTTGCAACACACTCATTCTTACACTGCGTATCCGGATCCCACCAAAGATTGGTAACTCAACAATCTAGGTGTCCATATCAGCGTATAGGAAGGACATGTCTACCACACAGCACACAACATCACACGATCCACCAAGGATCCCTACAGTTGCTATTTCCGTCAAGTCACCCAATGTTTACCGAGTTATTAATTATTCTAGAAGTGTACATTAATCATCATTATTAATTATCTCTATTAATCCATATTATCTAATTAATATCCCACATTAATTTCTATATTTTTATTACATTATAGATTATTCTTTTCAGCGCGTATCGGTACTCGAACATGAGTATCGATACGGTACCACTGGGTACTGGTACTCACATGCATACTGATATGATGTTTCTCATTGGAAATTTTAGATTTCCACAAGTATCGACTCGTACCGATACGGTCTCTAATCGCGTACAGGTATGGCCAAAGCTCATACCGATACCCATTCACGGGTTTGCACAATTCTTCAAATTACAATATTATCACGCTTTATTTGATCCCTAAAACTTATAAAAGTCATTAGGGTTTGTTTACTAACGCATTCAATCAATTAATATTAATTACCGGCTTCATAAGCATTTAATTGAGTATTTATCAGTATTATCTCTTAAGCATAATTCCTATCAATTCTTGTCAATCCATTCGAACAAACACCAATGGCATCATAATTTATCAATCAAACATATAATTGTATGAGCATCTCAAATGACCCTACGCGGTCTTTAAAGTCTCCATGAGTCTCACCATATTTACAAAATCATCATGCATCACACATATATCAAGTCTTATGATACCGATATATAAATATGCTTATTTATCGTCTATCTATTTTGTAGACACTAACATGCAAAGCAATCACATTTACGATGCTCATGAAGCAATAAGAGTTCGAGGTGTGCTAAACTTAAGACAAAGCAATAAAACATCATCCAAGGTCCTTCAACCATCTCTTTAAACCCAATACTCGACTCCACAAATTCCTCGAATAAAAAAATACAATTACATAAGCCATTTCATATTACCAGACTACTTTAGGGGATAAAATGCGTAAAAATAACTTACAGAATGAGAATTTGGTAAAATGAATGGTGTCAATGGACTCAGAACGTCGAGAAACCAACGGGTAGAGTCCCGTAAAAAAGTCAATGGTCGGTCAAGGGCGATCAAGGGTGCTTGGTGATCTGGTGCGACATAGGTGCATGGAAAGCTCAGTTCACCCCAGGTACATGATCCAGTGTGCGTAGGTTCATGGGAAGCTCGATTCACCCTAGGGGTAGGATACGGTGTGGCGTAGGTACATGAGAAGATATATGAACCCGCCACCTACAGCTGCGCACGCCTACGCGCAGGGAACGATGCATAGAGCGCGTGCGGCGGCCTCCGATGGCCGAACAACAACGACAAGCTCCAGACTTTCATGTTTTCAACTGGGGAACTCTATGGTGGTGACGACTTGAGATGGTGGGTGGTGGAGCTTGTCGAACCAACTTCGCTGAATCTTCTTTCTTCTCATCCCTAGTGAGTGGCGAAGGTGATAAGGCGACCACCAATCGTCTCGTCTCGATGAGGCAAATCTGATGTTGCCGGTGATGAGGGCCACAATGGCTTGGACGGCGGCGGATCGAGGCTTGGAAGCTCCCCTCTCTCTTTCTCTCACTTTTTTATTTTCTCTCTCTCCATCAAATCATCTTCCACTTTCTCTTTCTCCCACACACATCTTTTTTTTTAAATTTAAACACCACTCTTCCAAACCAATGGGTAAAAACACATAATAAATAACCTCATGTCTTTCTATTTATTTTCCTTTTAGACTCAAACTTTAAACCCTTATTCGAATCAGTCCAAAAATTTATTTAATGAGCTTCCAACTTTAATTCTCTAAAAATTTAAATCTTAAGTCTTAAAATACTCAAATCTGGATCTAAGATCTAAATTTCTAACCCAAAATTTGGGTCGTTACAACTCTCCCCTCTTTAAAGAAAATTTTGTCCTCAAAATTTGTACCCATAAATCAAAAGAAGATGCTGGAACTCAAATAATTCTTCCAAGATCTCAAAATAATTTTTGCTGGGCTACTCTGATTTCTCACAACACTTATCAATCATGACCCTTGTCTCCTAACGGTGCAAACCTAATTCAACTGACCATTTTTCCAAGAGATCTATCATTATTTGGCGTGTAACTTAAGCCATGGAACTAACCCACCAGTACTTTGACAAAAACATCACACAAATATGTCATCAAAGAAACTTAACTTATGCAGTAGAACCCAGAAGGTTGTTGCACAGCAAAATCTTTCTACAACTCCTTATGATCTACAAGAATATGAGGTTAAACAACTGTTGCAACCAAAATAAAATGATTCCTCTCATGGTGACTCCCTTATAAGAGACTTTAACTCTTATGGCATCCCTTATCAATATCATTTCTTGCCCGGTGCAAGACTTTTGAAAGCAAACGACGTCTTGACTCATCTTAAGCACTTACCTTAAACTTGGAATGACAACTCATATCGGCAACCAATGTAGCTCCTACTGACTCAGCCCACACAATGGAGTCTCACACTCCAAACTATAATTTGTATGGAAAATGCGTCATATGTACCCTCACTAGGATCTGTCATCGCATGAAATCTCACCAAAAGATATAGCTCCATCACGAACCATGAATCTCGTGTCAAAAGGTAGCATGTACACACCATAGTGTCGTACAACCCAACCTACAAATAGTCCAAGTGGACATTCCATATGGATCTCGCCTTTGCCAAAAAATAACAAACGATACCTACCAATTAATATCATTACTTAACGAAATCTCATCGAAGTTGTGCACTCACCAAGCCCTTGCAAGATTCCCAGTCATCTATTTAATTTCCACTGAGGAAATATCAAAGCATCACAACAACTCTAAGGAACTCAATATTTGACTCCCAACTGATGGCAAGTCAAACACTTATAACTATCTCACATACCACTCTATATTGTCTCCCAAAACATGCAGCGAAAGTTTGGTACAAATTGTCGCTCTCAAAATTCACCATATATTGACTATTGTACTATTATATAATGAATCTATTGCCTTCATATCTTGTTCCCTAAAGCACCCACAATAAGATCTCAAAATCATCAAAAGCCATCAAACTTAGATATAATCATAACATTGTATCTTCTTAATTACCATTAAATGCTACTTATTGCTGCTTCCAATGTTACCTAATCTTCAACTCAGAGCTTAACCAATAAAACATACCGTCAACAATTCTAAATTACTTCGACTCACGTCATTGTCCCACTCTCAACTTCTTTGGTGAACAAGCACTCAAAATTTTACACTGTTGGGGTAATCACAATCCTTTCTCTTCTAGAACAAAAAAACAACAAAACATCCTTGAAGATTTCAAAATCTTACTCGACCTTAATCGAGTTAGCACTACTGTCACAACAAAATGGTCTCACGCAGCTCGAATCTCCACCAATGTTTCCCGGCTCGCCTCAAGGAGACTGTGATACAAATCAAAAGCATTTACGAAGTCTCAAACCATTGTCTCCTTAACTGATCACACGGTAACTAACCTCTCCCACAAACAATGTCATAGGTAATTATCTTGGTAATGCTTATATTTCCATATTCCTCCTACATTCACACGTGTCATGTAAAGCATCAAACTTACCTTCGAGAGACAATTTGGTGGCCCCATCTTGACATTGCGGAACCATCTCGTAGGATAATACAGACATCAAACATTACTATCACAGGTCTTAGAGAGAGAAAACGTTATTTTGAACATCTTTTTTAAAAATACTGGCCTTCAACACTTCAACCATGAGCATTTCATTATATTCTCCATAATCGGTTAACAAGCCATCCTCCTTAGGAGGCAAAAATAGTTATTCACTACCACATAACAATTATCGACGATCTAACCATCACTTATAATGAACCAACTTCTTATTAGCGAACATATCTGGTTCACCCTTGGTGAAGCACTTAGACAAAAAAAACCTTGTTTGACTTGCGCCTTCATAACTAAACCTCTAACTCCCCCAACTGGGTCGTTGTTCTCTAATAAGGGCAATGGGCACCAACTTCCAACTCGACTTTACCTCAACATTCACTCATGTTCTTGATAGGGAGGAAGCCTTGACTCCTCCTCCAAGAAGCATAAACAAATATTTTGTCAGTCTAAAAGCTCTTGAGCGTTGAACTACACACAATAGCATCTATCGAATGGTCAAACATGTCTCACAACCTCGTTATGTCATTCTCAAAATGATCACTACAAAAATCACGATAGAAATAGCAATGATACAACATTCTCTTTACCAAAGGTTGGGTTCCCCGAGGTCTTAAAGCCTCGAGTACAACTCTCTACATTACAGGCTAGTATCGCGCTTGATTAACCAAATCAATTTCCAAGGTTCAACAACTCCAAAGAAGGTAGCTCTAACAAACATGTGGAATGTCTAACTCCATTCACACACTAAAAAACTAGTGGATCCCTAATCCACTATCTTTGAGAAATGCCCTTAAAGAGGGTGATGACACTTCTTAAATATCAACATGACTCCTTTTAAGCGAACAAAGGGTCTATCAACCAATATGCATCCACTGATCAATTTTGAAAGTGGGTTATCCATACTAGCTTCATAAACTTTATTCACACATAACGATGAAGATTTTTTGCCACAAACTCTCACAATGTATCCGTAGGTTTCAGAATGACTACAACACACAACAAAGACACCATTCAAGACCTGGAAGGAGGACATATCCTCGACTCTAGCATCATTCAACTAACTCGTATCTCAACAGTCTAGGGCGACTTCACCCCTAGAATCGCTCCCATGAGTAGCTCAACACATAACTCGACCCTCTCTACCACGATCATAACCATCTTAGTGTCGTAACATTGGATACACCATCAAGATTCCACTCTTAAGGAGTACGAACTTAATTTAAGGGCTTGTATTCACTAGACAGCTTACTAAAACACCTATACCACCCTAGGGTTTCCTAGAACCAGCTAAACCTAAGATCTGCTACCATTAAATGTAACACCCTAAACCCGAATATCATATTTGGGCCTTAAGCCCAACCCATTACCATAAAAATCCTTAACCTGGTTTAGACCAAACCAGTTGTTTTCCAAAAACATTATATCTAAAAGTTGAAAACTTAGATAAACAATTTAAATAGTTACAAATGAGCTCCATTTTAATTTAAAATATTTAAACATTCAACTTGATTAATATAATTTCAAAAATAAGAATTGCAGACTACACCATGTAAGGTCTTATGAATACACTGCCTATGAAACACAAGTACCGTACTCTAGAAATCACCACAAGTTTGAATCCCGTACTGATAGTGCTCCCTGATCCTGTAACACCATTAACCCGGTTTAGAAGAAAACTAAAATCAAAGATGTCACTTCAAGAAATTCAAGAAACACGTAACCAACATTTAAGACTTTCAAAGTAAATCCAGATCAATTGACAAATTTTTTTTAGGAATAAACTTTAACCATATAACTTAATTAAATCATGCCATACACTTAATTTATGTTACAAGCCAGGCTATAGCTCAACTAGTATGAAACTATTTTCATTTATCGTCCATTTTGATATGTCAAGCATAGATGAAATACATGGATTCAAAACTATTTAAATATTGGGAAGGTCAATCCTCAACTTTACATCATGTACAAGATATACATACATTAAGCAACATGCTTTAAAGCATAGGGCAAGATCATTCGAACAATTGATTATACCTTTAGATAAATATTCGAAATAAGCATATTCACATATACATGATTTTCACTCGAAGCATATATAAATACATAGGTAATTGATCAAGTATATCTATTCACTCAATTAGATTTTCAACAATCAATAAAAGACATTGCTTGCTATGTAAGACTTTTCTATAATTCATTAATTAAACTATAAACTTTCTTGGCTTATCCTTATTGAAGGTTAACAATATACAAAATACTTGACACACTAGCATATGACCTGGATATATCATAACATGATTTACTTATTAAATAAGGTATCAATTTAGCATATTACAACATAGATCACTTGTCAAATAAGGCATCAATTATTCGAACTAACATGTACATGTATACATAGATATGTTTCAACCAAGCATATATCTTTTACCAAGGGATTTTCAAGAAACTCATTGGATACATATTACTTGTTATTCAAATTATTACAAGAAACATATATAAACATTATATTTACTTAGCATTTTCATGCGTAGCAGCCCCATTCCATTCACTTAGCTTGAGCATACATACTATTATGATATTTACTAATTAATTAATCAAATTGATCAACCAACAATAAATATTTAAACAATTTCGAAGAATAGATAAGCCATTCAAACTTTACAATGATTAATGTTATGCTACATAAATATTTATTGATATACTTCTATACGTTCACTATGCCACCATCTAAGGAGTTCAATTAAGGAAATCTAAATATACTTGGAACTTTAAGCAGTGACTTGCAACCTTCAATCACGATCAAACAATGAGAACTCTTTAAGTCCTAAAAAATGCATGAAAATGAATGCGTTAGGCTTAAATATCCTAAGTGAGGTAGTGAACTAAGAAACATAAGAATCATAAATATCAATATAGAGGAAAAAATGATGGATTCCAAGTTTATTAGTAAGACTAAAATGTTCAAGTTTTAACTCTAATAGGATTAAAGCTTGTTTTATGAAGTTTTTTTAGGATTCATCTTCTTCCAAATCTTGATTGAAAATATTTCAGAGATTTAACTGAATTCTTTTGAATTCTTTTCAAACTTATCAAAGTCCATAGCTTATATAACTGGAGTCTTATCAAGACTTATCGAAGTTCTTACTAATCTTTCATATATCATAATGGAACTTATCGGAATTCATAACATTGCTTGTAAAAATTTCCATTCGAAGCTTAGTATCTAAGTTCTAATCTTTTAGAACATTTTCCTTTGATCACATTTGGACATGGATAGCATTGGTCAATATTTCACTTAGCTCAAAGCACATAGCAATGGCTAGTGTTAGAACATAACAACCTTACTTCTCATCTATCCAACCAACTGTTTCCAATCTCTGTACCTCTCCCCCATTACCTCATATTGTCGCCAATATATCACATATATAGGGTCCTCACCCTTGAGCTGTAGCTCATAGACCGTAGTCCTAAAATATATACCTTTGCACCATGCCAAGGTCCAAGGACTTCCATTGTTTAGGCAACTTAAACTTTTTATAATTTAATGTTACAAAAGAGTGTTTTATAAAGTAAGCATCTTACTTGTTTCTTTTCTTAGTATTTATAGCATAAGGTAAGCTTTTAGCTCCTTAGAGTGTGAGTTCTTATATCTTTTTAAAGATTGACGTTGTTTCTTGTATTTTATGCTTTTGAAAGACTAAAGTTTGATATCAATTCATAGTAAATCATATACATAAATATACTTCAATTCAATAATCACCAGCCATCATAATATGGTATGCAATGCATTCATAATGCATATGTAATGTATACTTTATCCATGAAACCTCAATGTCATGTATGTAACCCAATCCCAAATGCTCTATATGAACCTTATACAAGACAATCATGTATTTCTATACATGAATATTTAAGTATACAATTCTATTAAGGTAATGATCGGGTAACTCCATATTACCCGGAACAATTGCAACTACACTTACCTGATATCCCGAAGTTATGAGATACCTAACTCCACAATTATAACTTGTTTCCTAACATTCCCTTTTTCCTAGCTTTCCTTAATTGAATATCCAATTCCAAGATTGTACTTCAATGAATTTCTTATTCTCAATTAATCTCACACAAGAGTAAAAAGAAAACAAGGCATTAGAATACATTCATGCTATCCAGACTGCATACCACATTAATTATACCTATATATTTTTCAAGACAATATCATGCTTAAATCACATTACAACTACCACAACATTTTTATAAAAAAATCTGTCCCCCTGTCGTACATGTACTCACATACACAGTCACAAAACAATTCACTAATTTATATATTAATACAAAATAGTCCATACTTTGACTTACATGCTTAGATATTATAAAACAGTCCACATAACTTTTACATCAAGGCAAAACAATCCATCATGTACCAATTTAATTATACAAGGTTGTCTAGCTTCCATTTAACACATATATATTTCAAACAATCCAACAATATTCATATTTATGCAAAACAATCCTTATTTCATGTTTACACAAATTCATAATCAAAACAGTCCACACATTTTATTATACGCTCCAAAAGAGTCCCTAAATTTGTTTATAAATACATTTACAACACAAACAATCCAGCATGCTTCCACTGCACTCAAAACTACCCCTAACATGTTTCTACTCATTCAAATAGCTTCAATTAGCATGTATACATAGTTTCACATATCAAAACAGCCCACATGATCTTATATTTACACAAAACAGTCCCAATTAACATGAATACATAGTTTCACATATCAAAACAGTCCATATATTCTTATATTTACACAAAACAGTCCCAATTAACATGTAGACATAGTTAATACAATCATCTTAATATGTATTCGATTCATGTAACTCTACCATGTAGGAAACACTTTCATCCGATTCTAAATTCAAATATTCCTAAAGAGATTAAGATAGAAACTTAAGCTTAAAATAGTTCTAAGGGAGGGAAGAGTTTATTCCTTCCAAATCCAGCTGCCTAGATCAAGACCTCATATTTAATTTTGAAAATTTTCAATTTCAAGTGAAAACTTCTTAGCTCCCCCTCTCTCTCTCCAGCTATGGTGATCGGGTCCTCTTGGGGAGGATGAGGATAATGTGTTTATTTTCTCCCTCAAAGAACTGAAATTCCCCTCCCCCAAAAACACATGCCTTACACATGCATTGACATGTGTAAGAACCATTAATCATAAATATCTTAGCATGGAAGCTCTCTAGTTTCAATTTTTTTGATTTAGTCCATTCTATTTTAGTTAGCGTACTTTACAAACTTCTTAATAGGTCCTTAACATAATTAATTGTCCATTCTAGAAATATTTTAATCTAAATTGAAACACATCCAAGACTATGCCACCATCTAATGAGTTCAATTAAGGAAATCTAAATATACTTGGAACTTTAAGCAATGACTTGCAACCTTCAATCACGATCGAACAATGGGAACTCTTTAAGTCCTGAAAAATGCATGAAAATGAATGCATTAGTCTTAAATAGCCTAAGTGAGGTAGTGAACTAAGAAACATAAGAATCATAAATATCAATATAGAGGAAAAAATGATGGATTCCAAGTTTATTAGTAACACTAAATTGTTCAAGTTTTAACTCTAATAGGATTAAAGCTTATCTTCTGAAGTTTTATTAGGATTCATCTTCTTCCAAATCTTGATTGAAAATCTTTCAGAGATTTAACTGAATTCTTTTGAATTCTTTTCGAACTTATCAGAGTTCATAGCTTATATAACTGGAGTTCTAATCTTTTAGAGATCATAACGAAACTTATCGAAATTCATAACATTGCTTGTAAAAATTTCCATTCGAAGCTTAGTATATGAGTTCTAATCTTTTAGAACATTTGCCTTGGATCACATTTTGACATGGATAGCATTGTTCAGTATTTCACTTAGCTCAAAGCACATAGCAATCGCTAGTGTTATAACATAACAACCTAACTTCTCATCTATCCAACCAACTGCCGCCAATCTCTGTACCTCTCCCCTGTTACCTCCTACTATCGCCAATATATCACATATATAGGGTCATCACCCTTGAGCCATAGCTCATGGACCGTAGTCTCGAAATATATACCTTTGCACCATGCCAAGGTACAAGGACATCTATTGTTTAGGCAACTTAAACTTTTTATACTTTAATGTTACAAATGAGTTTCTTATGAAGTAAGTATCTTACTTGTTTCTTTTCTTAGTATCTTATATCATAAGGTAAGCTTTTAGCTCCTTAGAGTGTAAGTTATTATAACTTTTTAAATATTGACGTTGTATCTTGTATTTTATGCTTTTGAAAGACTAAAGTTCGATATCAATCTATAGTAAAGCATATACATAAATATACATCAATTCAATAATCACCAACCATCATAATATGGTATGCAATGCTTTCATAATGCATCCGCAATGTATACTTTATCCATGAAACCTCAATGTCATGTATGTAACCCAACCCAAATGCTCTATATGAACCTTATGCAAAACAATCATGTATTTCCATACTTGAATATTTAAGTCAACAATTCTTGTTTTCTGACATTCCCTTTTTCCTAGCTTTCCTTAATTGAATATCCAATTCCAAGATTGTACTTCAATGAATATCTTGTTCTCAATTAATCTCACACAAGAGTAAAAAGAAAACAAGGCATTAGAATACAATCATGCTATCCAAACTGCATACTGCATTAATTACACCTATATTTTTTCAAGACAATATCATGCTTAAATCACATTACAACTATCACAACACTTATATCAAACAAATCAGTCCCCTTGTCATACATGTACTCACATACATAGTCACAAAACAGTTCACTAATTTATATATTAATGCAAAACAGTCCATACTTTGACTTACATACTTAGATATTATAAAACAGTTCACATAACTTTTACATCAAGGCAAAACAATCAATCATGTACCAATTTAATTACACAAGGTTGTCTAGCTTCCATTTAACACACACACACACACATATATATTTCAAACAATCCAACAATATTCATATTTATGCAAAACAGTCTTTATTTCATGTTTACACACTTTCACAATCAAAACAATCCACACATTTTATTATACATTCCAAAACAGTCCCTAAATTTGTTTATAAATACATTAACAAAACAAACAATCCAACATGCTTCCATTGCACTCAAAACTACCCTTAACATGTTTCTACTCATTCAAACAGCTTCAATTAACATGTATACATAGTTTCACATATCAAAACAATCCACATGATCTTATATTTACACAAAATAGTCCCAATTAACATGTATACATAGTTTCAAATATCAAAACGGTCCATATAATCTTATATTTACACAGAACAATCCCAATTAACATGTATACATAGTTTCACATATCAAAATAGTCCAGATGATCTTATATTTACACAGAACAATCCCAATTAACATGTATACATAGTTCACATATCAAAACAGTCTACATGATCTTATATTTACACAGAACAGTCCCAATTAACATGTATACATAGTTTCACATATCAAAACAGTCCACCCAATTAACATGTATACATAGTTTCACATATCAAAACAGTCCACATGATCTTATATTTGCATAAAACAGTCCCAATTAACATGTATACATAGTTTCACATACAGTCCCAATTAACATGTATACATAGTTTCACATATCAAAACAGTCTACATGATCTTATATTTACACAAAACAGTCCCAATTAACATGTATACATAGTTTCACATATCAGAAGAGTCCGCGCATGATCTTATATTTACACAACACAGTCCCCATTAACATGTATACATAGTTTCACATATCAGAACAGTCCGCATGATCTTATATTACACAACACAGTCCCAATTAACATGTATACATAGTTTCACATATCAGAACAGTCTGCATGATCTTATATTTACACAACACAGTCCCAATTAACATGTATGCATAGTTTAACATATCAAAACAGTCTGCATGATCTTATATTTACACAAAACAGTCCCAATTAACATGTATACATAGTTTCACATATCAAAACAGTCCACATGATCTTATATTTATACAAAACAGTCCCAATTAATATGTATACATACTTTTACATATCAAAACAGTCCACATAATCTTATATTTACACAAAATAGTCCCAATTAACATGTATACATAGTTAATACAATCATCTTAATATGTATTCGATTCATATAACTCCACCATGCAGGAAACACTTTCATCTGATTCTAAATTCAAATATTCCTAAAGAGATTAAGATAGAAACTTAAGCTTAAAATAGTTCTAATGGAGGGAAGAGTTTATTACCTTCCAAATCTAGCTGCCCGGATCAAGACCTCCCATTTAATTTCGAATGCTTTCTATTTCAAGTGAAAACTTCTTATCTCTCTCTCTCCAGCTATGGTGATCGGGTCCTCTTGGGGAGGATGAGGACAATGTGTTTATTCTCTCCCTCAAAGAACTGAAATTCCCCTCCCCAAAAACACATGCTTTAGACGTGCATTGACATGTATAAGAACCAATAAGCATAAATATCTTAGCATGCAAGCTCTCTAGTTTCAAAATTTTCAATTTAGTTCATTCTATTTTAGTTAACATACTTTACAAACTTCTTAATAGGTCCTTAACTTAATTAATTGTCCATTCTAGAAATATATTAATCTAAATTGAAACACATCCAATATGGCATCATACTTCTAGGCCCTATTATTGGGTATTACAAATCCTACGATCTGATGATCATCCTACTCACAGAAACAATAATTCTGAGCATTGGGCTTACAAAGCTCAGTGGTATACATCTACTATACTATATGCCATGCTAATCATAAACATAAGCATGCAAGCTAGTACGAGAAATAAGGAGAGATAAGTAAACACGTAGCACCACACTAGTCACCTAAACACATGCTCTCAACATAGCAATCATCATACATGACACACAAGGGCCAACCATACTCGGGATCTCTCCAGATCATCCGAGCAAGAGCACACAAAGTCAAACCATAAAGCTAGAGTGAGGCCCGTATCCACTAAGCATCAGGATCATACACTCTAAGTGAGGCTCACATCCACAAAGCATTGGGATCATACACTCTATGGGGTAAGGCCCGCGACCACTAAGCATCAAGATCATACACCCATGCTTGGAATCTCATTTTAGGCATCTTTGAATGAGGCCCACGCCCACTAAGCATCGGGATACACACATTCGGGAATCTTTAACCATGGTGTTGTAACATACTCATTCTCACACTAGGTATCCGGATTTCACCAAACATTGGTAACTCAACCATATAGGTGTCCATATCAGCATATAGGAAGGACACGTCTACCACACAGCCTACAACATCATGCGATCCACGAAGGATTCTTACAGTTGCTATTACCGTCAAGTCACCCAACGTTTACCAAGTTATTAATTATTCTGGAAGTGTACATTAATTATCCTCACTAAGTATCTCTATTAATCTATATTATATCATTAATATCCTACGTCAATTACTATCTTTTTACTAGCATTATAGATTATTTCGTTCAGTGGGTATCGATACTCGAATATGAGTATCGATACGGTACCCTTGGGTACTGTTACTCACATGCGTAATGATACCGATGTTCCTCACTGAGAATCCTATATTTTCACAAGTATCGATATGGGTCGACCCATACTGATACAATCTGTAACACCCCGAACAACGATCTAGTTAGGATAGGGTTTTGACAATAAAAAATTCTACATCGAAAAGGTCCAAATATTGCCTTAGCCTCAATTGTTGGGTCAATTATATCATATTGGAATCTAAGTGAGTCTAATTTATAGAATTTGGACCTGATTAAACTCTTTGAAAATAATTTAGTGACTAAACTATAAAAATTGAAAGTTTAGAGGTAAAAGTGTAAAGTTTGAAAAGATGGAGGACCACCTTTGTAATTTCCCCAATTTGAAGGTGAGTTACCTTCTTGCTTGGGACATTCCCATGTGAAATGGCCGGGAGGTTATGTGTAATGATAAAGAGGAAATTGATAGCAATCATTGTTATTTTGTAAGTTGAAGAGAATAAAAGATTGTAAATAATTTAGATTTCCTCCTAACAAGGAAAGCTACCAGATAGATATTGGGATAAACTTAAGTGTTTAAAACACTTTCCCTTAATATAACTCACCATTGAATCCCCTATCTCCCCATGTCCTCATATTTTTCTAAAACCAAGCAAGCTTCACCATTACTATCTTCAACCTTAAGCTCCCAAGCAAGCACCTCTATTGGAAAAGCTTCAAAAGCTTAAATTTCTTCCATCTACTAATCTTATTTTGTAGCTCTTGTCTTGCTCAAGTGTTGGAGAAATAAGGGTCATCATCTTCTTCAAAAGATAGAGACAAATGGATTGTCATCCGAGAGCCTTGAGAGTTTTGGAAGCTAAGCTGAGGGTAGTTAAAGTATCAGGGATAGGCTAGGTGCCTCCCCCGATCTATTGAATATTGATTATTGCATTTATAACTTTTTTGTATTGAGGATATTGCATAAAACATTATTTAGGGCCATATTGGTAAGTATTGGTAGGTATTGCATCGAATCATTGTCCATAGCATCGTTATTGTTGTCACCAGAATCATAGAAATATTGATCATTGGCTATTGCATATTGTTATTAAAACATCGTATTGAATCATTGTCATTGAAATATTGTTATTGGATCATTGCTATTGGATTATTGTATCGAATAATGACTATTTAACCATTGAAATTGGTCCATTACTATTGAAATATTGCTATTGATTTTTTGTACCGAATTATTGCTATTGAAACATTACTATCGGACTATTGTTATTGGACATTGGATTCGAGTAAACTTTGGATACAATTGACATGCCATAGAATTCATGAGCTCATTGGTATGGGTGGCTAAGACCTTTATTGTGGTGAGGCGGAGGTATGTTGTGTTTTGGTCATAATTGTGAGACGGAGGGACAAGACCACTATTGTTTTGGTGAGGCATAGGAATTCGCATATCCACACTACCTACATCGATCCAAGAAAAACTACGCTATTGATTATTGTTATTGCCCAAATATTGCTATTGCATTGATTATTGCCCTTGCATCGTTTATTGTTATTGTATTGAGCATAGACTTGGACATATTGCCATATTGTTGCAATTGATGTTATTGAAGCATGGTATAGATGCATTCATTGCATTTTGTTTCGTTTATGACTACCTCGCTAGGCAAAGTATGCCTAATGCATTCATTTTCCATGCATTTCAGGTTAGCAAGGTTTGGAGTCAAAATCATGCTAAGGTGAAGTTTTGGCAAGTCACATTAGTCGTTAAAGCAAAGTATGTCAGCCCTACTAACTCCTAAAATGGTGGCATAATAGTTTTATAAAGTCACTTCTGGCTATATGGATGCACATATGTTGTGTACACTTTTGGTATGTTTAATAAGCTAAAATGGGACTTTTGAAAATGGGTTAAAAGTGGTTAAGATGCATATTTGGCCTAATTCGGGGAAAACTTAGTAAACGGATTCAAATGGCCCTAAAATTTGACATGCTACTAGAATTAGGCTAAACAAACTTACTGGTAAAATTTCATTGAATTTGGTTAAGGTTTGGTAGGGTAAACGACTAATAAACTAGATAAAATTGCCATTATAGACCCTGCCGTACTAATACGGGTGGTAGCGTATCGGTACGGGATTGTATAATTCGACCCAGGTTAAAAGGCTTATCGATACGGCTCTAACCGTAATGTTACGGGTTTCTGAATCTAGAATTTTAGTTAAAAATGGGTATCGGTACAGGTACAAGACTTATTGATCCCTTTCTTGTACATATAGCCTCGTACCGGTACAGATGAATGCGTATCGGTACTTCATTACGTCACTAGAATCTAGAATTTATATTAAGGCCCGTGTACCGATCCCCTGTATTGGTACATGTGTTGTTCTGAAACATATTCTATCTGTATCGAAACGAACTTAGATTTTGGGTTAGCCTTAGCATATCGATACGGTAAGACTCGTATTGATACGGTCTTTTGAATCTGTAAAATTAATAACCCATATTGAATGTAATGTATCGATTCAGCCCCAGTGCGTACCGATACCCATATAGTAAATTCTGTAAATTTGACTTAAAACGAATTCTAGAGCTTTATAGATTGGTCACTAATATCTTGTAAGGTTAAATTGAACTAGTAAATGAACTCTGATTTATATGAAAATTTACAGCTACACTGTTTATAGCTCAAATTACTTGTAGTAGGCTTAATTTCTAAAATAGACCCTTAATTTATCAAAATTATAGTTTAGTCCCTAAAATTATAAAAGTTTAAGATTGGTCCAAAATTTAGTATTCAATATCATATTGAAATACAAGCCTTATTGTTTGAATATTGCACTGAATTACTTATCGATTCTCCACCAAATCTTCAAATATTGCACAAATTATCACACCGAATATCGTATCATTCTCCGATAACATATTCTGACCCGAATTCCTATAAGGCCGAGAAGGGGGTGTTACATTTGTGGTATTAGAGCTAGAGTTTAGTCGATTCTAGGACTAAACTACAGACTATTGTGTTGTTATTGCATTGCATTATGCCACCTAGGAGTGATTTAGTGTATATTATGACTTACCGACTAACCCGATCTCTTTACTTATAGATGTCTGACTCTAACGAGGCTCATATAGATGAGCATGTTACTAACTCTTTGATACATGGCGAGGATATTAGGAGAGATCCTCTACATCCGTAAAACCTCTGGCATAGGACCCTAAGCCGGAGGTATAGACTGCTCAAGCCGAATGCTACCGGAACATGATTGATATGTTCAAGTTATTCATGACATCGATGAAGGCTGAGCAGACTCCCTAATTTTCCACCAGTACTTTCCAGTATACCCGAGCTCTTATTGATAAGCTATCTCAGCATCGAGCTTACACCTTTACCGGTCAAGATAATGATGATCCCAAAACTGCTGAGTATTGTCTGGATAGTACCCTGAGAATTTTGACTAAACAGCTACAGTGTTCTAAAGAACATAAACTCGAGTGTGCCCTTTCGTTGTTGGCTGATGAGGCACTCTACTGGTGGGAGACTACCATTCTTACAGTTCCATAAAAAGCTGTGACATGAGAGTTCTTCCTGCGAGAATTCTGAAAGAAATACATCAATAAATTTTACCTGGCTGAGAGGCGTGACATCTTCCTCCATCTGAAACAAGGTGGGCGACTTGTGGAGCAGTACATCCATGATTTCTGCAAGTAATGCAAGTATGGTGATGAATACATCAGGAAGGAGAAAGAGAAGTGTAGAATGTTCATCAATAGACTGAATGATGACCTACGTCCTATGTTTACCGCATTGGGCATTACTAACTTTCAGGACCTTGTGAATAGGGTTAAGGCCACTGAAGCTACAAAGAGATCCTAGAAGACCGGTGGGTCAGGTAAATTCAAGAAGAGATACCAAGATGACTCCCTTCCTCTAAAGTTTCACAAGAAAGGGAAGTATCATAGTCCGAAGCAGAACGTGTATTCACAGCCTTCCCGTTCTGGGAACATTGCTGGACCTCAAGCTGTGACTCAATCTTTTGCTAGAACTAACTATGTTGATAGCACTGGTGGGTTTGGACGAGAGACATCACTTCATGTTTGCAATTTTTGCCAGAATAGACATCTTATAAGATAGTGTCAGAAATTTGGGGTGTGCTTTTATTGTGGCAAAATAGTCCATCTTATCTGTGACTGCCCCAAAAGTATGCAAGATCTACCATTACTTCAGCTAACCCTTCATCTCCGGCATAGGCCTTTCGAGGCAATGTGGCAAAATAAGCTTCATCAGGGAGACCCAATGGCTCCACTAGAGCATCAAACAAGCTAGATCAAAGGTTCTAGCTCAGATGTATCATACGAGGAGCAGAGAAGAGGAGGATGACCCTGACATCATTATAGGTACCATTGAATTGTATTCACATCCTATCTATGCATTGTTTGATCTTGGATCTACCCATTCCTTTATAAGTATCGTGCTAGTGAAACAATATAAGCTACCTTGTGAGCCTATTGCATCGAAGATCACCGTAACCAATCCTTTAGGTGTTAGTGTCACCAAAAGCCTTGTCTGCAAACTTTGTCCCTTAATGATTCAAGGGATCCCATTTTTGGCCAATTTGTTGGAATTACCAATTTACGAATTCAATGTTATATTGGGTATGGATTGACTTAGTGAACATCAAGCTTAGGTAGATTGTGGAAAAAAATAAACTATACCTTCGGGGTATTGGCAAAGAAAGTATCACTTTAACGAATTCAAGAACTCCATCATTATACGCTTTATCAGTGGAAGCCGAGGATGAACCTCAACTGCAAAACATTGACACCGTATATCAATTCCCTTACATTTTCCTAGATGAACTTTCGAGTTTACCTCCTACCCGTGAAGTAGAGTTTGGCATTAAAGTACAACCTAGAACGACTCCAGTTTCTATTGCACCCTACCGTATGGCAGCAGTTGAGCTTAAAGAGTTAAAGGCTCAAACTCAAGAGTTGTTAGATAAAGGCTTCATTTGACCGAGTTCTTCACCTTGAGGAGCTCCAGTCCTCTTTGTAAAGAAGAAAGATGTTTCCATGAGGCTGTGTATTGACTACTGGCAATTGAACAAAGTAACCATAAAAAATAAATGTCCATTGCCAAGAATCAGTGACCTATTCGATTAGCTTAAGGATGCCTCTATGTTTTATAAGATCAATTTAAGGTCAAGGTACTATCACATAAAGGTTAAAGAATGCGATGTACCAAAAACTGCCTTTCGTACAAGATACGACCACTACAAATTCTTGGTAATGCTCTTTCGGCTAACTAATGCACCGACAGCTTTTATAGACTTGATGAATCGGGTTTTTAGACTCTACTTGAATAAGTTCGTACTGGTATTCATCGATGACGTATTGATCTATTCTAAGGATGCTGTTGAACATCAAGACCACCTCCATATTGTGCTTCAAAACCTTCGGGAGAAGCAGTTGTATGCCAAGTTTTCCCAAGTGTGAATTCTGGCTTACTAAAGTTGCCTTCATTGGGCAAATTGTCTTAGCTTCAGGAATTCAGGTGGACCCAAAGAAAATTCAAGCTATCCTAGATTGAAAGCCACCGAGAAATGTTGGAAAAGTTAGAAGCTTTCTTGCTTTAGCTGGCTATTATAGGAGATTTGTTAAAAGATTCTCTATAATAGCAACCCTTTTGACTAAACTATTGAGAAAAGAAACCTCGTTCATTTGGAACAATGATCAACAGAGAATCTTTGATCAGTTAATGTAAGTTTTGACTCATGCACCAGTCCTAACCTAACCCGAGTCTGGAAAAGACTACACAGTTTATAGTGATGCTTCGCATCTCGGGTTAGGATGTGTTCTGATGCAAGAAGGCAAAGTCATTGCTTACGCATCGAGACAGCTCAAGTCACATGAGAGAAATTATCCCACCCATGATTTGGAACTGGTTGTAGTTGTCTTTGCATTGAAAATCTAGAGGCATTATCTCTATGGAGAAAAATGTTATCTCTTTACCGACCATAAAAGCCTCAAATATCTTTTGACTCATAAGGAGCTAAATCTTCAACAAAGGAGATGGATGGAACTCCTCAAAGACTATGATCTTATCATTAATTACCATTCAGGCAAGGCCAATGTTACTGCTAATGCACTCAGTCGCAAACCTCTACCTGCCCTGCGAGCCATTAATGCTCATTTCTGCCTACGAAAACACCATTATCTTGTAGCTGAACTCTAGGTTTAGTCTACCATCGTATTGAGAATTAAAACATTGTAGAGTCAAGATCCTAAGCTTCAAACCTTTGTATCCATAATGCATAACGATGATAATTTCGACTTTAGAGTTAATTTCGAAAGATTATTGTGTTTTCGTAACTGGGTTTGTGTACCCAATGATGAAACTCTATGTACTAACATTCTGAAAGAATCCCATTCAAGTTCCTTCTTTGTACACCCAAATTATGTGAAAATGTACAAAGATCTCTAGGAATTATATTGGTAGCCAGGTATGAAGCAAGCCATAGTTGACTTCGTGTCTAAATGTTTCACGTGCCAACGTGTTAAAGCTAAACATTGTGTCCCTACGGATTAGTAAAACCTATTGATTTACTGTAATAGAACTGGGAGAGGATCACCATAGACTTTGTTAGTGGTCTGCCTCTATCTCCTGCAAAGCACGATACTATCTGGGTTATTATGGACCGTTTCACCAAGTCAACACATTTTTTATCGGTTAGAATGGATTACGGGCTTCCTAAATTAGCTGACTTGAACATCAAGAAAGTTATCTGACTCTATGGAGTACCAAAATCTATCATCTCCGATCAAGATCTATTTTTTGCGTCTCGATCTTAGAAATCATTGCAAGAAGCTCTGGGTACCAGAGTTAATCTCAATACCACTTTTTACCTTCAGTCTGACGGCCAGTTAGAAAGGGTAATTCTCATTTTAGAAGACATGCTACGTGCATGCATCATTGATTTTGAGGGATCATGGGAGAAATCCCTACCTCTTATCGAGTTTGTCTACAACAATAGTTACCAATTTTCCATCAAAATGGCCTCGTATGAGGTGTTGTATGGCAAACGATACAAAACTCCTTTTGTGCTGGTCTAAACTCGGTAAAGACAAGATGTTGGGCCCTGACTTACTTCAAGAAACTGAAGAGCGGGTTACCATTATTCATGACTGTTTGAAGGCCGCCTTCGACCATCAACAGTCATATGCTGACCTTAAAAGAAGGAATATACAGTACGAGGTTGGTGACAAAGCCTTCTTTACAGTAAGACTATTTGAAGGCCGCCTTCGACCGTCAACAATCATATACTGACCTTAAAAGAAGGAATATACAGTACGAGGTTGGTGAGAAAACATTTCTCAAAGTTTCACCATGGTTTGGTAAAAAGGGGAAGTTGAGTCCCCGATTCATTGGCCCTTTTGAAATTATTGAGAAAGTTGGCCCTGTGGCATACTGCTTAGCGTTACCCTCAGAGTTAAGCAAGATTCATGATGTGTTCTATGTTTAGATGCTTCGAAAATACCACTCTGACCCTTCGCATATCATTGAGCCAAAATCTATGCATATCTAATTGGATTTAACCTACGAATAAGAACTGATTTAGATTCTTGTAAGAGAAGTTAAGAGACTTCACAACAAATCTATACCGTTAGTTAAAGTTCTCTAGAGGAGTCATGCCGTTGAAGAAGCTACATAGAATCTGAGGAGACAATGAAGCAACATTACCCCCATCTTTTTAGCTTAGGCAAAAATTAGAGGATGAATTTTTCTATTAAGGGGCGAGTTGTAACACCCCAAACATCGGTCTAGTCGGAATAGGGTTCTAGCAATCGAAAATTCTATATCGTAATGGTCCAAATATAGCCTTGGCTTCAATTGTTGGGTCAATTATATCGTATTGGACTCTAATTGAGTCCTATTTATAGACTTTGGGCCTAATTGAAGTCTTTGAAAACAATTTAGTGACTAAATTGTGAAAATTAAAAGTTTAGGGGCAAAAGTGTAAAGTTTGAAAAGATAGAGGACCACCTTTGTAATTTACCCAATTTAAAGGTGAGTTACCTTATTGCTCGGGATATTCCCACGTAAAATGGCCAGGAGGTTATGCGGAATGATAAAGAGGAAATTGATAGCAATTATTGGTATTTTGTAAGTTGAAGAGAATAAAAGATTATAAATAATTTTGATTTCCTCCTAACAAGGAAAGCTACCGGATAGCTATTGGGATATAGTTAAGCTTTTGAAACACTTTCCCTTAATATATCTCACTGCCGAGATCCCTATCTCCCCATTTCCTCATCTTTTTCTAAAACCAAGCAAGCTTCACCATTATCATCTTCAACCTCAAGCTCCCAAGCAATCACCTCTATTGGAAAAGTTTCAAAAGCTTAGCTTTCTTTCATCTATTAATCTTATTTTTTGGCTCTTGGCTTGCTCAAGTTTTGGAAAAAGAAGGGCCATCATCTCCTTCAAAAGCTAGGGATAAAAGAATTGTCATCCGAGAGCCTTGAGAGCTTCGAAAGCTAAGGTGAGTGTAGTCAGAGTTTCGAGGATAGGCTACGTGCCTCCCCCGATCTATTGAATACTGATTATTGCATTTCTATCCTTTTTGTATTGAGGATATTGCATAAAACATTGTTGGGGGCCATATTGGTAAGTATTGCATCGAATCATTGTCCATAGCACCGTTATTGTTGTCACCGGAATCACAGAAATATTGATCATTGACTATTGTATATTGTTATGGAAACATCGTATTGAAATATTGGTCCATTACTATTGGATTATTGTATCGAATCATGACTATTGAACCATTGAAATTGGTCCATTACTATTGAAATATTGCTACTGAGTTACTATACCGATCATTGCTATCAGACTATTATTAT
This sequence comes from Hibiscus mutabilis, assembly GCA_019671005.1. Classification (NCBI taxonomy): domain Eukaryota; kingdom Viridiplantae; phylum Streptophyta; class Magnoliopsida; order Malvales; family Malvaceae; genus Hibiscus; species Hibiscus mutabilis. Next base: position 19,407,773 of record CM033737.1, on the reverse strand, counting down.
TGGAATTTTGATTCGAGTGGACTTTGGATACAATTGGTGTAGCGACCTAAATTTTCTAAGGCGTCAAAGATTACTATGAAAAATAATTGCTATTTTTCAGTTTTCAGGTTTGTTGAAAGATTTTGAAAATCAGAATAAATTGGTTTTTTGGGGATTTGGTTTTAAAAACTTGTTTTTGTTACGAAAATGAAGGAATGAGATATCTTGAAAATGAAATGAGGCTTGGAGTCGCCACCGGTCACTAAGGTAGGTCGTACATCGTAAAACCAGATATCTATTTAAAAATGGGTTCGGGAGTTGGTTACGTGTAGGAAGATTAGCACCCCCATCACGTACGGAAATCTGTACCAAAATATAAGTTGCTTTTGATTGATGGAAATTATTGAAATTAAATTAAATTTAACTAAATGGCCTTACTTTGGATACATGCTTAAATTAAACGGGCTTATATCAAATTGGTGGTCTTGAATTAATTAAAAGGTTAAATAAAAGGTCGACTGTACATCGGACCATAGATTAAACTGACATCGAATAAGACCGATTGCCGTGTTAATTTACGGTTCGAATCAAGTACATCACCTTTATGCATGATGCAAACATTTAAGTGTGATGTTATAACTTGTCAACTTTTAATTCAAATTAAATTTACCTTCAAACAGTAAGAATTAATTCAAATATATGGTCAACATCCATTGAGCCAATACTGTCATGACACAAATATCGTGTAATATCCCAATTTTTGGTTAGTGACCAAAATGTAAATTTTGAAAGTTCTGTGGCTAAAGTATAAACTTTGGAAAAGTTTAGGGATCAAAGTGCTATTTTCAAAAGTTATGTATTTTAACCCCTTAAATGAATAGTTTACCCCCATGAATGACGTTTCCATGTTACCCAGATTTTTCGTACGGAGTTTGTATTAATGGCTATAAAGCGATAAACTTCGAAAAAATATTTTGATAATCGGATCGAGCTAAAATTTCAGAGATAGTTCCATGAACCTTAAAAGAGTCATAAAATATCATTTTATGAATATTTGGATGTTAAAAAGATTGGGAAAAATTTAAATTGATTGAAATGATATGGAATGGCAATTTTGTGAATAAGTTGATCAGTAAAGGGTATTTTGGTCATTTCGCCCAAAAAGGACATGGAAGGAATTTTGAGATTTCTTTTATTGATGAATAGTGGCTGATTAGAATCCAATTAAGTCTAGTTGGAATGTTACAAAATGGAAAAATTAGAAATATAGATATAGTTGGAGGGTACTTTTGGAAAGTGGAATTTATTGAATTAAAAATTCATTTTTTTCATAATACAAGTGTCTTAAATACATGAAATATGAAGGGATTATCAGCCAAATACCCTCCAAAACCGTGGTGAAAAGAAAAAGAAGAGAAAAATTTTACAAGCTCGATTTTAGCCCCGAATCTCAGTTTTCAGGTAATCTTTCGAACTACAAAGTTGTTCTACTCTTCGAGCTCTATTGTAATATCCCAAATTTTGGCTAGTGACCAAAATGTAAATTTAGGAACTTTTGGGGTTAAAGTATAAACTTTGGAAAAGTTTGGGGACTAAAGTGTAAATTTCCCCAATAAGTAATTTTATTCAGTATAAGAGTAAATCGGATCGAAATAAGTACCTTGATATCAGTTTTAAGAATTAAGATGCAGTAGAAGGTATCAAATTTGGATCAAATGAAATTGTTAATCGTGCTCAAGCTAGAGAATTACAAGGATGGTAACCTTCGGGAAGGTTACATAAAAGTGTGTCTGATCAATATTCTGGACTCAGTAAGAGTAAAGAATATTCGAATGGATTTGCGCTAAAGGATTTCAAGGAGAAATTTTATTTTATGAGGGTTTTCGATAATTATCGGAATAATAGACTGAGCTAGAAAAAATCAGTCTAAGTCCTTGGGAAAGGAAGTTTTTATGAGATGATAGTGTTTATTTCTCAAATACAGAAATATGGAATTTTTGGAATAAATCTGATAGCTCGGTAAAGGTAAAATCGCAGTAGGAGTATTTAATGAATATCGGGAAATCAGATCAAATCGAAATTTCAATTTCAGAGACTGTTCTATAAGCCATGGAAAATCATAAAATGATATTTATGGAATTGAGAAAATATGAGATTTTGGATTAGATTCGATAGTTCGATCAATGGAAGATCGTATTAGGTGATTATCGGATAATTGGATCGAATACAAATTTTATGATTTTCTTTGAAAGTGGCCGGTTGTGAAGGAACCAAATTGGTTCAAATTTAATGGAGTGACAATTTTAAAGAAGACTTGTAAATATGAGCTTATTTGGAGGGCAAATTAGTACATTTGATTAAAATGAATTTAATATTCATTTTAATATGGACAAGTGGTCAAATTAGCTAAAATTAAGATATTATTAAGATAAAAATTGAACAAAAATTTGTTCACTTTATCCAACATTGCCGTGAGTTAGAGAAAAAGGAGAGAAATAAGAAAACTCAATTTTTCAAGCTTGATTTGGATGGATTAAGTTAGAATAAAGGTATGTTCTTTTAGAATAAATTGTTCTATGCTCGATTCTTTACATTTTGGTAGTAATATTGCATGGTAACATGAAGAATAAATCATGTTCTTGAAGAGAGAGAAGTTGGAATTTCATGAAACATGTTAGGGTTAAGGATGGATTTGTGTAAATTTGATGTTGTAGACATGAAAACAAGCTTGACTTGGAATTTATTTTATGTTCAAGAACATAAACCCTAACCCTAAGTTTTGGGAATTTGGTTAGGGAATTGAATTAAGGATGAAAATGAATGAATGGTGAAGTTATAAGTCTTGTTTTGATGTTATAATGATTAAATTCTCTTTGTTATTCCAAGTGATCAATTCGGTTAGAATTGAAAATATAAGGGAATTATTGTGAAATTTATTCTAGCATTAGAATTGATGAGATTATGATCAATTTGATTATTTTGGTATTTTAGTACCAAAATGAACATATTTGGAATGTGAGGGACTATTTTGGATTGATAAAGAAAAAGAGGAAAAGAAGAGAAGTTAAGTTAGTATAAATTAGAAGTTATTATGGAAGGCTGTGTAGAAGATTGAATTCTGGCAGTGACTTCGAAAAATCACCATAAAATCTACAAAAATGGTTAGATGATGAATTTTATACCGTTGTAAAGATGTGTTCATCTAGTTTCGTTTCCAACAAATGGAAACTGATTTCGAGTTCCGAGTTAAAAGATATGAATTTTTAATCGAATGAATGTCAAAAAATTTACAGAGCAGTTTTCTACCTGGACAGTCTGTGACGGGAGTTTGGAGAATTTTCATAATTTTTTTAGATTTTATTAATTTATGTGGCTTATACCGTTAGAACCATTATCGAATCTAGTTTCTCCAGTATAAAGGAAAATAAGATCCAATATGTATTCTGCCCGGTATAAGTGAATCTTTGAAGGTAGCGTAAGCAGTCAGAAATGGAATTTGAAACATTTTGTGTTTAAATGTTAGTTAGTAAGAACGGAAGAATTATTGGAAGTTTAAATTGGTCACTAGAGACCATAATGAGTTTTTGAACAATACAAGGAAGAAAGGAAAAATATTTGGAGATTTTGTATTCGAATGGTTATATTAGACAGCATGGTTAAAATATTGTTAGATTTGAATCTAACAAGTATCTTATCTTATTCATGTGATTAATGAAGTCAAGTCCGAATCAAGGAATGTTCGAGGTTCTATAAAGGAAAGGAATCGAGTAGAATTTAGTGAGGCAAGCTAATAAATGGCCCAGGTGAGTGCATATATATTTTTAGCATGGTACTTTATTTTAATGATTTACATATTATGGTAGTATACCATGAATATTATAAAGCATACTGGGGTATGAACTGCTCTAATATAAAATGTTTTAAGTGATGTATGTATGGATATTGTGTTACTTGCCTTTAATTGTAGGAATTGTTTTTAAGGTTGCCCTTGGTAATGTAATATTAAGTTAGACAATATTGAGGTATACTCTTAGAGACTTACAACTTCTGACACAATTATGTCTACGAATTATTGACAATGCAATAAGTTATGATCAGTTGTCTTATGGACATGTTAAAATATATTATTCGATTATGGATTAGGTGATTTAAAGGCATCACTAGTCATATAAGTTGGTTAGTTGGTTTAAAGGCACCATCAATCATATAAGTTGGTTAGTTGGTTTAAAGGCATCATCAACCTTTTAAGTTGGTTAGTTGGTTTAAAGGCACCATCAATCGTATAAGTTTGTTAGTTGGTTTAAAGGTACCATCAACCATATAAGGCATACTACGAGTTAATGACACTTGAAGAGTATTATAAGGTTATTGACACTTCAATGTGTAACATAAAGTTATCGGCACTTTAAAGTGTCATATATGTTATAGGCACTTTATTGTGTCTGCAAGCAATAAACAATGGTACTTTTAAAGTACTTAATTTTTACCTTGGGCTATATTCTGGTATTACGAAGTATACAATTTTTTTATTTATAAATATCAGGTTTTGGAAAGTATCATGCATTAGACCGTGTATTATATGTTCTCATCTTATGCCTCACTAAGTTTCATGCTTAGCGTGTGTTTGATTCACACGTAGGTTAAGGTGGAGTATTTGAAGAAGAGTAGAGCTTGCTGATTAAGCTTCAATATGCAAAACATCAGTAAGATATTCTAGCTTATGATAATTTCTAGTGGGCATGTAATTATTTATCTTTCTAGTAGAGTATGATGCAAGAAATTAAACTAAACGATAGAGATTTAATCAGTTTTGATGATGAAACATTTATGGACAAAACAAGATAAGGCATTAGTAATGTGACATCTCTGACTCGTATTCAGTACGAAAAAAGGGTGTTACATCTATCTTTTAATGTAAATAATTCATAGAATACTTGCTTGGTTGATGAGATTTGATATGAGGAAGAAATTAGGGTTTATGAACAAATTGGGGTTTTTATGATTTTATGAATCCATGGTTGATTTTAAGTTAGAATCATGCTTGTATGATGTTAGAATTATGTTATTGAGTTGGGATTTAAACCCTACATATTTTGGTTTGTATAAAGAGATTAGGGTTTATGGATTCAAGTCTAACTTAGGGTTTGTGATGTTGGATTAATGATATAGTAAGCTTGATTTGTTGGTAGGAAGCAAAACCCTAAGTTAAATACATAGGGACCATTTCGGCAAGCTTTAAAACTAAGGGACCAGATATGATTTTTATGAATTTGATGTGTATCTATATTATTAATGATGTTAGAGACATGAAAATGAAGTTAGAATGCTAAACCGATGATTAATCGCATTAGTGACCATTTTGACAATTTGTCAAACTTGAATGGTCTATTCGGCAAAGAGGATATGTAGAAGGAGTAAATCTGATTTTTAGTTAAAATGATGGAATTAAGGTAGTAATGTTGATTTGAAGACTAATTTGCAAAGTTAAGAAGCTTGAATCCTTATATTGGAAATTTGATGACCATTTTGACAAATCAAGAGAAATTAGAGGAGTAAAGGTTTAAGCTTATTTTAATGAAGGATGTAAAGAGAACATATGAATACAAGCTTTGTTCTAGCCATTTGAAGTAAAGTGATGGGACTAAATTGACAAGTAGAGAAATAAGGAGAAGTTGGTGTAAATTAGAAGTTATTCATGGAAAGTTATGTTAGAATTTGAATTATGGCAGTAAGTTTTAAAATTCGCCATATATTCTACAAAAAAGGTTAGATGATAAATTTTATACCGTTGTAAATATTTGTTAGTCTAGTTTTGTTTTCAACAAACGGAAACTGATTTCGAGTTCCGAGTTAAAAGATATGAATTTTTAATCGAATGAAGGTCAGAAAAATTACATAGCAGTTTCTGCCTGGACAGCTCTGTGACGTGAATGTAAGGAATTTTCATAACTTTTGTAGATTTTATTAATTTATGTGGCTTATACCGTTAGAACCTTTATCGAACCTTTATCTTTGAAGGTAGCGCAATCTGTCAAAAAAATGGAATTTGAAACATTTTTTATTTAAATGTTAGTTAGCAAGCTCGGAAGAGTTAATGGAAGTTCATATTGGTCACTAAGGACCATAATGAGTTTTTGAATAGTATAAGGAAGAAAGAAAAATAATTGAAAATTTTATTTTCAAATGATTATGTTAAACGACATGTTTAAGGTATTGTTAGATTTGAATCTAACAATTTTATTGTATGTATGTGATTAATGGAGTCAAATCTGATTCAGAGAAGGTTCGAGGTACTATGAAAGAAAGAATCGGACTAGGACTTAGTGAGGCATCGTGCTAAGTGGCCAAGGTGAGTGCAACATTTATATGTATGTTAATTATAAAAAAGGAAGACTTGCGATAAGTCAACCCTGACCTGAATATGAAAATGCATTATTTAAAAGCTATAAACTGGTCAGAAATTATAATTTATGTCTGCAAGTGGCAAGATAATGGACATGATAAAATTATTAACATTGTATGATAAAAATTACCTAATAAGTATGTTGGTTTGTTATTTTGAACATGATAGACCATGTGTCATGTAAAGTACATGGTCATTTCTATGATAACTATTTCAGTCATGTTACAAACTTTGATTATGATATGCTAAAATAATCGATGTGAGTGCATTATATGCATGTATGGCATGTTACAAATAGGACGACTTGCGACAAGTCGACCTTGATATTAATTAAAATGCATGTTAATTAATAATTGTATGAATGTTATTAATTAATAATGTGACATGTATGATACATTATCATAGTTTATAGATTAATCTAAGATAATCAAACTTTTAGATTTTGGGTATGAACTGCCCATTATTGAATTGTGGAATATAGTATTGATGGATTGGATATTGAATGTGAAAATATTATATTGTTATGCCCAAGTACTAGTGTGAGAGTCTTTGGTATAATTGGATATCCATAGTCTTAACAGCTGCATTCCAGCACTACGGTGTGTTCTAGACACTTCGGTGTTGACTTCAGACACTATGGTGTTGTTTAAACACTTCGGTGTCAACTAGCACAAAAGGTGCGATAATGAGGAGCAAAGGGCGTCCTCGAGTACGTACTCACCATAAGACGCTATGGCATTGTAGACACTACGGTGTCGTTATGATGACTCGTATACCATAGGTTCGCATGAAATTGTACTTTAGGCTATAATTCATGAAATGCTTTTATGCAGGTGGATAGGCCAGTAAGTCTATCGTATTTCCTACTGATAAAGTAAGAATGATATTATGACTTTGGATATATATACATACAATTATGATTTATATTGATGCATTGAACATGGAATGTTGATTATATTGTTGATTTTGCCCAAGTACTATTGTGAAGTCTTTGGTATAGTTGGATATCCATAGAGTCCTAACAGCTGTGTCATAGCACTATGGTGCGAGATCGACTCTTCGGGGTCGAGATAGACTCTGCAGAGTCAAGTTAGACTCTACGGAGTCGGTTCAAACACTACGGTGTTACATAGCAAAAAATGTGCGAGTATGAGGAGCAAAGGGCATCCTCGAGTACGTACTCATCATTAGACGCTACAGTGTTGTAGACACTATGGTGTCGGTTATGATGACTTGTGTACCAAAGTATCACATTATATTGTACTTCGAGCTATAATACATGAAATGCATTTATGCAGGCAGTTAAGTTAAAAAGCTTAATGTACATTTGATTAATAAAATAAAGGTTTGATGATATGGTATAAACTGCAATTGAGACTCGCTTGCCATTTTGCAGGAACTATATTGCACTGTTACATGACAGAGGAAAGACTTTCATAAGTTAGTTTTATACGATTCTATATTTTTATATAATATACACAGTAATTTGTTTATTTATGTTATTTCTATACATTGAAATGCTTTACTTTAAATTATAGTTGCCTCACTAAGTGAATACTTAGGTGTGCTGTTTCACACATAGGTTATTGGAAACTTACCGGAAGAGGAGATAAGCATGTTAATCAAGCTGCAATCTACCAAATATCAGTAAGACATTCTAATTTATGATATTCTCTAGTGGGCATGTATCAATTTATTCGTTAGTTGTTTTAAAGGTAAAATTTTTAATTATCGTTTATCACGTAGTGACTTGAAAATTTAAGAAAGGGCTTAGGCAGTGTACCTAGTCTTCACCCTGAGTTATATACTTATTTTAATAACTGATTAACATGTTTTATAAATCAATTCAGGGTCAAAACTAGCAATATGCAAATAGGTCATGAATACTTCGAAAGTTGAAAAAGGGTTATTTTATAAACTAGTTTTATGTTAGATATTCTAAAAAAATTTACAAGTCTAGAATATGTTACATAATATTGTGACATCCTTAATGTATATTCGTACTATGAGTATACGTTGAGGGTGCTACATATCATAATTAATAAACACCTCCTTTTTTTAATTTAGGTTGATTAATTAATAACATGTCTAATTAAAATGTTAAAGTCATATGAATTACAGTTAAAATGCATGACAAGGAAATGCTTGAAATTAAAATCCTAGGCCCACTAAAGCCCTAACCTAAAAGACCCCAAATTATGGAAAGTTAATTAGTGATCTAATTATTAACTAGGTTAGTCTAATAGTAACCCTAAATTAATTAAATCCTAAAGTTTCGAAAACCCTCACATTTTATGGATTATCTTGAATCAAAATAATTAATTTTATCAATTTTAAATTAGTATCACATTAAGCCAAAGATACTATTTAAAATGAGTCAAATTAATAATTGTGACTTTAATTATGTTTCTAATTCAAATATCAATTTTCCTAAAATAATTAAGAAGTGGTACAATTAATTCAATTAATTTAACTTTCATCTCAATAAGTCAAGGATAAATTTAAATTAATTAAAATAATTCAAACCAAAAGCCTAAAGTTTTTGGCTAGTCTAATCCTAAATTTAATTTAATTAATTTAAAAACTTACACCCCAATAAGCCAAGGGAATAATTTTAAATTAATAAAATTAAATTGAACCCTAAACATAATCTAAAGGGGCCCAACCTACAAATCGAATAAAGGGTAAAAAAAACACACAAATCAAATATAATTAAGCAAATTAACAATAAAGGGATTAAAATTAAAAACATAGATTAAAGACTGAAAATAAATAAATATGCAATGTAAGGGACTAAAATGAAAACAAAACAAAAAAACCAGGGGGCACAAACGGTAATTTTAACACTGGAAAAGGACAAAATTGAAAGGATTTTTAAAAAATAGGGACCCAAAAAGATATTAACACTTTTAAAATCAAATTAAATAAAAAGGACGAAATTAAAAAACAATTACAAACATGAGGGACTGCAGAAGTAATTTAGAAATGTGGAATGACTTAAAAAGAACTTTAAAAATATGGAGGGGATGAAAGTTAATAAAACCATTTTAGAAAAACAAAGCTGGCCTAAACTGGGGATAAAATTGAAAATATTGAAAAACCTGGAGGGACCGAGGGTGAAATTTTGAAACGTGGAATGGCTTCCGTGCGTAAATAAAAAGGGTAGAGGGATTAAAGGGTAATAAACCCACTTTTAAAATTTTAAAACTTATAAAAGGCCCTTCCGGGCCGTTTGTTACCTCTTTTGGCTGCCTTCTGTTCGAACTCCCCCCCCCCGAATCCCCACTTTTTTCTCCACACACTCTCAAACCAAAACCTAGAACAAATGAACACCCCTTGGTTTTCATCATATTCATCACAAACACCAACCAAAAACTCAAAAACTGTTGTGGTTTCTAGAATCTAGTCGTACTCCGCCGCACCAACCCCCGCCGGCCGCCGCATATCGACGCTGGAAATTTAGAAAAACCCTTTTCAAACCCCTCTCATATTTTATAACAAAAATCAAGGTTTGATTTCTTAAAAGCGGACAAACATCTCCCTTTAAAAAACCTGAAGTAAAAAGAAATCCTCCCTTTTTAGGAAACAAAGCCCTTTTGAAACCTCCATAGCCCGATTCACCATTAACGGTGCAGGGCTGTGGGTTTATTATCGTAGAAGAGCCATGCACCGACGGCGGCTACCAAGATCGAGGAGGTATATAAAACCCTAACTCTTTTTTTTTCTTTTTTTAAATGCATGTAATAGCAAAACAAAAACAAAAAAAGATACTTTAAAACTATTTTTTGTATTTATCGGGATAATTCCTCGTTGGGGTTTACATCTATGTTGGGTTCGATTTTTATAACCGAATAAAAATTACATGAAAATAAAAAACAAAAAACGAAATTAGTCTGAGGGTTTTTGGTCGGATTCATGCGCGGCTCCTGTTGTTGTCGGCCCTGAAATTTGTGTTTGTGGTTGCATGTCTGTTCTGAAATGTTTGTTTGCATGTTTGCCTCTGATGCATACTGACCCTTTTTTTTGTCTCCATATGACATGGCTGCCGGTGGAGGAGGTGAGGGGACCAACAAAGGGAGGGGACCAGAGGTCGTGCGTCGACGTGGAGGGCCACTAAAGAGCCACGGGGTCATGCGTGCTATCACTCGCACGAGTAAAAAGGCCACTGAATAGCCGAAGCTACTGGAGAGTCGCATGTGGGTTTCACGCGGACGTGGAGGAACTGAATGGACGGGGCACGTGAGAGCGTGGTGCTTCCAGAAGATTCTCCGCATGATCTGAATTATTAGATCCAATTTGGATCTAACGGCTGTGAGGTGGCTGCGCAGAAGCAAACATTAGATTAAGGTTTTTGTTCTATGTAATTAGGGTTTAGAGCAAATGAGCTTAACAGGTCGGTTGTATAAACTTTTTGGGTTTTTGGATTATGTAAATGGACTTTTAAATTGATAAACTTGGGCTTTATTATTTAATTTTTGTTTTGCTATTTTTGTTTAATAATAATAATGATAATATATATAATAATAATATAATATATAATAATAATAATGAAATAATAATATAATATGATAATAATAATAATAAAATAATAATAATATTAATATAATAATAATAGTAATAATAACCGAAGATAAAAGATAATAAATATAGTTATAATAATAGTTAATAGTGATAATAATAATGATAATGAATAACAATAATAATAGTAATAGTAATAGTAATTGGTAATAATAATAAGATAGATAATATGATAATAAAATAACAAATGAGAATAAATATAATTATGTTATATATATCTTAGTATTGATAAGGAAGGAAGCCTAAGTTGTTAAATGGAAATGAAACCAAATAAAGCCCAGACAAAATTAGTGATTACAATTGCCCCTCTTTGCTCATTCTTGTGTTAACAAGGATAGAGCAAAGACTAGAGTCACTAATTTTGTCCCACTTCCCTGTTTGGAGCTCGAAACATCATGCACTGAAGGTCTTATTGATGGTTCGAGAGATTAACAGTCAAGCACTGAAGACTTCGTTGACAACGCAAATCACCATGTACTGAAGGTCTTACTGATGACGTGTACTAACTACCTCCATAACAGCCTGAATCGCCAAACAATGAAGGTATTACTAAGGGTTCTGACGATTAAAGATCAAGCATTGAAGGCTTAACGGGTAACTCAAATAATCATGCACTGAAGGTCTTACTAATGGCTTGGAGAATTAGAGTCATACACTGAAGGATTTACAGATGGTCTGGCTCACCATGCACTAGAGGTCTTACTGATGATCAGAAAAGAAAGTCCAACACCGAAGGATTTGTAGACAATCTAGCTCACCATGCATGGAAGGTCTTACTAATGGCTAGAAAACAAAGTCAAACACTGAAGGGTTTACTAACAGTGTGGGTCACCATGCACTGAAGGTCTTACTGATTACCAAAAAATTAAAGTCAAGCACTGAAGGTCTTACTGATGGTCTAGCTCACCAAACACTAGAGGTATTACTAATGGCGGAAAATGAAGGTTGAGCACTGGAGGCTACTGATGGTCTGGATTATCGTGCACTGGGGGTCTTACTGATGGCTAGAAAAGAAAGTCCAACACTGAAGGGTTTGAGGACAACCTAGCTCACCATGCACTGCCGGTCTTACTGATGCCTTAGAGAATTAGAGTGATACACTAAAGGATTTACAGATGGTCCGACTTACCATGCACTGGAGGTCTTACTAATGGCTTGGAGAATTAGAGTCGAGCACTGGAGGCTACTGATATATTAACATCTGGTACTAAAGGTTGACAGTTCAAAAATGAAATCATGCACTGAGGGCTTTGGTGTAGATCTAGAAGCAACTCCTGGAATTTTGTTGGATGAGCTCTTCTCGAAGGGAACCCTTGATTCTTATTGGATGAGTTCTTCTAGTTGGGAACTCTTGATTCTTTGTTGTGACCAATTATTCAAGAAGTCATGAACCGAAGTTTTTTCTCGGTTTCACGAAAGCATGAATTGAGATCTTTCTAGAATCTACTTTCTTTATCGCAAAGTTGCAGATTAAGATCTTTGTGGATCTCTAAATACCTGTCACAAAGGTAAAATGATTTGATGCATGTGTTAGCATGCCCCTTAACTTAGGGATGCCTAACTATATGATGCATGAATGAATGTCAATTGAGGACCCCTTGATTGGGTCCTGTTCTTCAGGGAAATTCACTGAAAAACTTCAGTCTTGTTTCTTCAATAGGGCCCCATTGCAGCTAGAATACCCTATCTCACACTCAAGTTCAACCTTCCAAAGTGCATCTTCAAAGTTTCCACTCCAGATTATTTTTCTTGAACTTTACTCAATTGGTAAATTTGTGTCTTGGAGGGATCTCGACTAATTTGTCACCTTCATGCCGCAACAAAATTTTCACCCCAAAATTTTTTTTGCTTACTCTTGCTCTCTTGTTGCTAGCAAATTTTGCTTTTATCGTCAAATAACTGGTTCAAAAGTCTTTTCATATCCGCTTTGAATCAGAATCTCAAGTGCAGAATATCTCTCTATTTTGTAAACGGGTGGCTCCCATTCTTTCAAGAGACACCTTCTCTCTTTATGCCACACGTTGCCCCTTCATGCTTAGGCTTTGTCACTCTTTGTCAATCCAAGACGATCATTTCCATCAAAAGCCTTGCAGGTTTGAAATCAATTTTTAAATAAAAAAATCTTTTTGTTTATTCAAAAGGGTCAGTTTACAAACCGATACTTTAATGAATGATGCATTTTTAAATTAATACACAGGACTTGGAAATCCAAAATTTGAAAAGAGAAGAAAAAGAATAGAATCCCTTGGATATCAAATGCGAGGGTGTCTTAGATTCAACTCTAGTGATCAATGGCTTGCCTTTGAATTTTGTGACGATATTTAAAGTTGTGATTTCTTTCTCAAATTGCTTGGTTCGTCCTCATGATTATGGTATTTGCATAATCCGCTTGAAGATTACTCCTTATAGTTCTCAACATTTTTCTCCTCTTATAAGCATCCCTTTGAGAATTCGGGGTGTAAGCATAAATTGAAAATTAAAAATTGCAATTATGGTTGTGTCAGTGTCTTCAAAGATCTATCTCTAACTCTAAGGTATTGAACAGGTGGAATCAAGTTCCTTATTAGATTTGTTCTTCCCCCACCGCTCCATCAGGATGTTCTGAGACTTATTCAATTGTTCATTGATTTTAAAGATTTATCCCTGAGGCTGGGGTATTGAACATGTGGAAACTAGTTCCTTATTAGATTTGTTCTTCCCCATAGCTTCGTTAAGACATTTTTTTCTTTTTCATTTCTGTTTTTCTTCTTTTTTTCAAGTGTTATAGGAATTCTCAAATTTAAGCAACTCTATCGGTCTATCCTAGTAGATTTTCTTATCATCAAACATTATCAAAGGAGTAGTAGTCTTGCTTCTCACACTTTACCGACCGGAGTGGGCTGAGCAAGAAATCATACTTCATCGTGATCACAACATTTGATTGATCTTGGCATTCGAATCAATGTCACAACATGCATGCGATATCCAAGGACCTTCAGAGGTAAGGAAGGATATACAAATAATTTAACAAAATGCATCTTTTATTGAAATAAGAAATTCGCAAACATGACAAGTGCCCTTTACAAAAGATCATTGCTACTTTCTTGCCAAAAGTAGCAAGGTTAATTTAACAAAAAAGGGAAAACAGGAAATGCAAGGACATTCATGCAAACTTACATCTAAAAAAAGACAAAGGTAAGATGCATCTAAAGCTTTTGACAATTTGGGGCTGATCTTGACTTCTTAATCCCTCAACTTCTCGAAAAAATGTGACCTTTTAGTGGCCACCATGATTAGGCAAAGGGTTGGTTGCCACATCCGGCGTGTTAAGATATAGGACTTCGGTATTGATCAGGTTTTAAACCACCCTCTTGAATGCTTTGCAATTGTTGATGTTGTGCCTGGGGATTCCTGCATGATACTCACACTTAGCCTTGGGGTCAAACTAAGATGGATAGGGATGTTGCATCAGAGTAAGGTGATAACGTATAACCAAGTTTGCCTCGAAAAGCTTAGGGCATAACTCGCTATAAGTTGTGGGTAATAGAGTGAAAACCTCACCTTTTCTTGGCTCCCTTTGACCGGGCCTTTGTGAACTTGTCGCCGTCGTCTTTGGTGTGATCGTGACATTACTCAAGCGATGAGTACTCACATTGTTCACCTCATTATCTCTTTTCTTTGAGTACTTTTACAGATTTTCCCTGATTTTGAGTTTGCCGCTCTTGGAAGCAACCTCAATGGATTTTATATTCAAATATTCAGTGAATCCCAAGGATACATTGCTGATCGTTTTCTCATAGAGTGGACCTTGCAGTGAGTCCACAAACAGGCGGGTGATTTTACTCTCCAAGATGGGCGGCTAAACTTGCGCTATGATGTCCCTCCAACTTTGGGCATGCTATCTGACATTCTCGTTTTGCCCCTAAGTCAAACCCTGAAGCAAAGTTCTATTTGGGACCATGTCCTTCACGTGCTTGTATTGCTCGATAAAGATTCTTGACAGATCCATCTATGACTTCACATTTGTTCAGCTTAGCTATGCATACCAACGGGCAGTTACTCCAGTTAAGCTATCCTAGAACCAATAAATAAGAAGCTTCTCATTCTTCAAGTGTGTCACCATCTTACGGCAATACCTGGTCAAGTGGGCTGAAGGACAAGTGGTCCCATCATACTTCTCAAAATCTAGAACCTTGAACTTTGGCGGGATGACCAAATCAAATACCAAGCTCAGTTTATACGCATCAATTTCGTAGTCATCGGTTACTTGCATCGAGCTGACCTTCTCTTCCATGTGGAGGCATTGCTCCTCAAACTTATTTTCAAACTCCCTTTTTAGTCTTGTCTCTATCTCATTCATTAGATTCAAGTCTAGGATATCTGCATCAACGTCATTCTCAAAACTATGCCCACGTCGACTGGGTTACTAGTAATGGCAAAATAGCTTTGGATTGATGGTGAGTGGAAACACGTTTTACTGCTTTTAAAAGGTTTGAAGATGGTTGTTGGGAGTTTAGATAAAGTTTGAAACACTTATCTAAGCTCGGAAGTAAGTATTGGTTGAGCCCTCTCTCGATTTTGGTTTTGCAAAATAAAATCTCATGCACATGTTTATGGTTTTGATTACTCACTGTATTATGCATGTTTTAGAAATGAAAGATATTGAAAATGATCATATATAATAATTATTGAGAATGGTATATGGTTTATGAAAGTATTTCATGTTTACTAAAATATATGGTTTAATGTGTTTGAAATTGGATTGGTATGATGCATATGTAAAACAATGAAGTAATGTTGTTTTATTGAATATATTGGCAAGTGGCTGAGGTTAAAATGTTATCAGATATAGTTGGCTAGACATAGGGTTTAAAGTGCACTATAATAAGTCACCTTATGTGTGTCAAGGGGTTAATTGTGCCATTTTCTCCACCATGAGAAACGCAACGGTCGAGGGGTTAATTGTGCGTATTCTCCCGCTGATAGATTTGTACATCATAACCGTTGAGGTGGGTAATTATTTTGTTGCTCAAGTTCAAGGATGTATGTGAAGTGGTCGTAGGAACCACTTGGGAAATTCGTGTATCCGACGTGTTTTTTTATAAATGGAATGGTTCTAGTTTTGTGTCACTTGAAAGCCAATATATGAGATAATGTATAATGAGAAATGGATTATGTTTATATAATGTGATTTATACATGAGATGCTCTTTAAGCTTGTTATAGAGATTTTGGCATATGAAGCTGAAATTGAGGTTTGAGATAGAATCCATGATACATGTGTTTCAAATGATTTAAATGTGCATACTTGAAGAGATTATTGAAGCATGATATGATTTTGCCATGAGACTTATATTTTGGTTTGAATTAAAATGATTTTAGATGCATTGATGAGTGTTTTTGAGATTCCCTCACTAAGCTTATAGCTTACGCTCTTCTTTCTCATCAATGCAGAGAAATAGGCCTTTCCGAACAGCAAGTACGCAAGAGGAGATCCAAGGGTTGAGACATTTACAAATTTTGGTTTTATAAATGCTAAGTAGTAATAAGAGGCAATGTGACCAAGTTGTATTCGGGAGGTTTATTTTGGATACTCCCTAGTTGTACAAGTTATGTTTGATGTTTTGGACTTGTATGATGCTTAATGTTTGGTTTTGAGGGGTTGGGCAACATTATGCATGATTGGGTAGAAATCATGCCTATAGGAGTAATGTTTGGATTTGAGTTGTTGTGTATGATCTTCTACCATGCTGCTATGTTTGAGAAATTGATGTTTGTGAAGTTATATGATGATTACTTACTGATTGGAGTATGTTTGATTGAGCTAAAGTGTCATGTTGGACCAAGAGGTCATTACAGGTTTGTCCGTATAGGTACGGGTCCTCAGGGATCGGAACACGGGGACTTGTCTCGACTCAATTTAGGCAAAATTGTATAGGCGTACCAATACGCCTGGTAACCTATCGGTACGCGTAGCTGGAAAATAAGGTTGGTGTCAGTACACTGACAACTGTATCGGTATGCCATTTTAGCTGCTAGAGTCAAATATTTTTGATAACACATACCCGTACCAATACACTTGAGGACCGTTCGGTATGCCTTTTATTTCAACCCCGTTGCGATACGGCAAATGTCCGTACCAGTATGCCAGTCGTTATTTCAGTTAGGATGCCTTCTGAAGTTTGTATTCTTTGCAATTTAGTCCATGTTTCATATTTATGCAACTAAATGAGTTTGGATGGTTATTTTAAGTTGATATTTAACCTGAATGTATGAAATATGACTAATTAAGGATTGGTAACTTTAATTTCATGAATGTCCTCTTAATTGTTGGAAATTATATTTTAGTCCCTGAATTGCGAATTCATACAATTGGATGTTAAATCGACGCCGAATTGAGTTGTAAAAAGAATTAATTATGCATGATCACCTTAGGACTTAATTATGCATTTAGATAGGATAAAAGAAAAAATGGATCATTTTCAATGTAAATCTTTTGGGTTTGTCTTGACAAACCCTAACGTCGGTCTTGCGACTAGACCGGGCCAATGGGGTTACAAATATGCACAAAAGTAACTGAACAAAACAAAATAAGTAAAAAGAATTAATAATAGATATACAAATAAATCAGTAAAGAATTGGATAAATACAAACCAAAATAGCCTAGCAACATGAATTCTAGTTCGCTATGGTTGTCCACATGGCTCTAAGGGGTGGGCTAGATTCGCACACATGTGGTTTGGGTTCTAGAGAAGGGTACTCGAACCTATCTTATTACCTACTAAGGTAACAAGAATCCAAATTCTATCCCATTACAAGCTTGCGAATTGGATTCGGTTTGAGGGAAAACACGTCCTAGTAAGGAGGGCTGCTCACATGTCAAAAGAAGTGGATTACGAAAGTGAATTACCTACCCGTGGAGGACTACTCATGTTGGTATGTGGCGTTTCACTCCCATTCAAGGGACAGAGCTCATGTTTAGAGCTTGATGATCATGATGCAACACATGTCGGTGATTCCTTAAAAATTAAATGAGCAATTAATGCAAAACCACCAATTATCAAAGCCCATGCAATTAGAGTCATATCTTCAAGAAAGACCAAATTAATTAGAGTCGACTCAAATTTCAAAAATTTCCATCCTTAAAAGCAACAAATATTTTTTTTGGCTTTACTTTCTTTTTATTTTGTAAAAAAAAAATATCCCCAGCGGAGTCGCCAGCTGTAGCGACCTAAATTTTCTAAGGCGTCAAAGATTGCTATGAAAAATAATTGCTATTTTTTCGGTTGTCGGGTTTGTTGAAAGATTTTGAAAATTGGAATAAATTGGTTTTTTGGGATTTGGTTTTAAAAACTTGTTTTTGTTTCGAAAATGAAGGAATGAGATATCTTGTAAATGAAATGAGGATTGGAGTCGCCATCGGCCACTAAGGTAGGTCGGACACCGTAAAACCACATATTTATTTAAAAATGGGTTCGAGAGTTGGTTACGTGTGGGGAAGGATTAACACCCACATAACGCCCAAAAATTGGTACCAAAATATACGTTGCTTTTGATTAATGGAAATCATTGAAATTAAATTAAATTAAATTAAAAGGCCTTAATTAGATATGTGCAAACATGTTTATATCAAAGTGGTGGGTTTGAATTAATTAAACGTTTAATTAATAAGGGCGACTGTACATCAGATCGTAGATTAAACCGACATTGAATATGACCGATTGCCGTATTATTTTACGGTTCGAATCAAGTACATCACCTTTATGAATGATGCAAGCATTTAAGTGTGATGTTATGACTTGTCAACTTTTAATTCAAATTAAATATACCTTCAAACGGTAAGAATTAATTCGAATATTTGGTCAACATCCATTGAGCCAGGACTGCCATGACACAAATATCAGAATTAATAAATACCTCATTTTTATAATATAGGTTGATTAATTAGTAACATGTCCAATTAAAATGTTAAATTCATATGAATGACAATTAAAATGCATGACATGGAAAAACTTGAAATTAAAACCCTAGAACCACTAAAGCCCTAACCTAAAAAGACGCCAAATTATGGAAAGTTAATTAGTGATCTAATTATTAACTAGGTTAGTCTAATATTAACCCTAAATTAATTAAACCCTAAAGTTTAGAAAACCCTAATATTTTTATGGATTATCTTGAATCAAAATAATTAATTTGATCAATTTTAAACTAGTATCCCATTAAGGATACTATTTAAAATGAGTCAAATTAATAATTATGATTTTAATTATGTTTCTATCTAAGTCAAATATAATTTTTCCTAAAATAATTAAGAGTAGTGCAATTAATTTAGCTTTCATCCCAATAAGACAAGGATAAATTTAAATTAATTAAAATAATTTGAACCAAAAGCCTAAAGTTTTTGGCTAGTCTAATCCTAAATTTAATTTAATTAATTTTAAAACTTACACCCCAATAAGCCAAGGGAATAATTTTAAATTAATAAAATTAAACTCTAAACACAATCTAAATGGGCCCAACCTACAAATCGAATAAAAGGGTAAAACAAAGACACAAATTGAATATAATTAAGCAAATTAAAAATAAAGGGATTAAAATTAAAAATATAAATTAAAGGCTGGAAATAAATAAATATGGCATGTAAGGGACTAAACTGAAAACAAAACTAAAAACCAGGGGGCACAAATGGTAATTTTAACAGTGGAAAAGGACACAATTGAAAGGATTTTAAAAAATAGGGACCCAAAAAGATATTAACCCTTTTAAAATCAAATTAAATAAAATGACAAAATTAAAAAATGATTACAAACATGAGGGACTGCAGAAGTAATTTATAAATGCGGAATGGCTTAAAAAGAACTTTAAAAATGCCGGAGGGGCCAAAAGTTTATAAAATCATTTTAAAAAATGAAGGTGGCATAAATTGGGGATGAAATTGAAAAGATTGGAAAACCTGGAGGGACCGAGGGTGAAATTTTGAAACGCAGAATGGCTTTCGCTCGTAAATAAAAAAGGCCCGAGGGATTAAAGGGTAATAAACCCACTTTTAAAATTTATAAAAGGCATTTCCTGGCCCTTTGTTACCTCTTTTGGCCACCTTCTGTTCGAAGTTCCCCCAAAATCCCCATTTTTTCTCCACACACTCTCAAACCAAAACCTAGAACAGATGAACACCCCCTTGGTTTTCATCGTATTCATCACGAACACCAACAAAAAACCCAAAAATTGTCGTGGTTTCCAGAATCCAATGGTGCTCCGCCACACCAACCCCCGTCGGCTATCATATATTAGTGCCATAAATTTAGAAAAAACCCTTTTCAAACCCCTTTTCACGTTTTAAAATCGAAACCAAGGTTTGATTTCTTAAAGCAGACAAAAATCTCCCTTTAAAAAAACCCGAAGTAAAATGAAATCCTCCATTTTTAGGAAACAAAGCCCCTTTCAAAACCTCCCTAGCCCGATTCACCATTAAAGGCGTAGGGGCCGTGGGTTTATTATTAGAAAAGAGGCATGCACCGACGGCGGCTACCAAGACCGAAAAGGTATATAAAACCCTAACTCTTTTTTTTCTATTTTTTTTTAAATGCATGTAAT
This sequence comes from Hibiscus mutabilis, assembly GCA_019671005.1. Classification (NCBI taxonomy): domain Eukaryota; kingdom Viridiplantae; phylum Streptophyta; class Magnoliopsida; order Malvales; family Malvaceae; genus Hibiscus; species Hibiscus mutabilis. The sequence goes on along the minus strand of CM033737.1, from coordinate 19,387,241 downwards.
AGCAAAAAACGGAAGATACTTTAAAATTGTTTTTTGTATTTCTCTGGATAATTCCCCGTTGGGGTTTACATCTATGTTGGGTTCGATTTTTATGACCGAATGCAAATTACATGAAAATAAAAAATGAAAAACGAAATTGGTCTGAGAGTTTTTTGGCCGGATTCATGCGCGGCTCTTGTTGTTATCGGCCCTGAAATCTGTATTTGTGGTTGCATGTCTATTCTGAAATGTTTGTTTGCATGTTTGCCTCTGATGCTTACTAACCCTTTTTTTGTCTTCACATGACATGGCTGTCGGTGGAGGAGGTGAGGGGACCAACAAAGGGAGGGGACCAGAGGTCGTGCGTCGACGTGGAGGGCCACTGGAGAGCCATGGGGTCGTGCGTGCTATCACTCGAGCGAGTAAAAAGGCCACTGGAGAGCCGAAGCTACTGGGCGCGTAGTGCTTCTAGAAGATTATCTTCGTGATCTGGACCATTGATCCAATTTAGATCTAACAGTTGTGAGGCGGCTGCGTATAAGCAAACATTAGATTAGGGTTTTTGTTCTATATAATTAGGGTCTAGAGAAAATGGGCTTAACAAGCCGGTTGTATAAACTTTTTGGGGTTTTGAATTATGTAAATGGACTTTTAAATTGATAAACTTGGGCTTTATTATTTATACATTATTTAATTTTTATTTTGTTGTTTTTGTTTAATAATAACAATAATAATGATAATGATAATATAAATAATAATAATAATATAATATACAATAATAATGAAATAATAATAATATAATGATAATAATAATAAAATAATATAATAATATAGTAATAATAGCCGAAGATAAAAGATAATAAATATAGTTATAATAATAGTTAATAATGATAATGATAATGAATAACGATAATAATAATAAGATAGATAATATGGTAATAATATAACAAATGATAATAAATATAATGATGTTATATATATCTTAGTATTGATAAGGAAGGAAACACAAGTTGTTAAATGGAAATTAAACCAAATAAAGCCCGGACAAAATTAGTGATTACAATTGGCATGCCATAGAATTCATGAGCTCATTGGTACGGATGGCTACGACCTTTATTGTGGTGAGGTGGAGGCATATTGTGTTTTGGTCATAAAAGTGAGGCAGAGGGACAATACCACTATTGTTTTGGTGAGGCGTAGGAATTCGCGTATCCACACTCCCTACATTGATCCAAGAAAACCTATCGCTATTGATTATTGTTATAGCCTAAATATTGCTATTGCATTGATTATTTCCCATGCATTGTTTATTGTTATTGTATTGAGCATAGACTTGGACATATTGCCATATTGTTGCCAATAATGTTATTGAAGCATGGTATAGATGCATTCATTGCATTTTGTGTCGTTTATGACTACCTCACTAGGCAATGTATGCCTAATGCATTCATTTTTCATGCATTTCATGTTAGCAAGGTTTGGAGTCAAAATCGTGCTAAGTTGAAGTTTTGGCAAGTCACCTAAGTCGTTAAAGCAAAGTATGTCAACCCTACTAACACCTAGAATGGCGCATAATAGTTGTATAAGTCACTTTTGGCTATATGGATGCACGTATGTTGTGTATGCTTTTAGAATGTTTAGAGAGCTAAAATGGGAATTTTGAAAATGGGTTAAAACTGGTTAAGATGCATATTTGGCCTAAATTGGGGAAAACTTAGTAAACGGATCCAAATGGCCCTAAAATTTGACATGCTACTAGAATTAGGCTAAACAAACATACTGGTAAATTTCATTGAATTTGGTTAAGGTTTGGTTGGGTAAACAGGTAATAAACTAGATAAAAATTGACATTACAGACCATGTCGTACCGATATGCTACCACTCATATCGGTACAAATTTGAGCCAGGTTAAAAGGCGTACCGATACGGATTGAGCCATACTGGTACATGTTTTTGAATTTGGAATTTTAGTGTTAACTGGTATCAGTACAGATACAAGGCATATCGATCCCTTCCTCGTACAAATGGCCTTGTACCGATACGGATGAATGCGCATCGGTACTTCATTACATCAATGGAATTTGGAATTTGTATTAAGTCTTGTGTACCGATCCCCCATATCGGTATAGGTGTTGTTCCAAAACATATTCCATCTGTATCAAAACAAACTTAGATTTTGGGATAGCCTTAGCGTATCAATACGGTAAGACCCGTATCGATATTGCCTTTTGAATCTGTAAAATTAGTAAGCCATATTGAATGTAACACATCGATACGGTGTGCCTCATATCGGTATGACCTCTTATTGCCATAACGAACTTACTGAACTTAGCCAAGGCGTATCGGTATGACCCCAATGCGTACTGCTACCCATATAGTAAATTCATAAATTTGACTTAAAACGAATTCTAGAACTTTACAGATTGGTCACTAAGATCTTGTGAGGTTAAATTGAACTAGTAAATGAACTCCGATCGATATGAAAATTTACAGATATACTGTTTATAGCACGAATTACTTGTGGTAGGCTGAATTTATAAAATGGACCCTTAATTTATTGAAATTACAATTTAGTCCCTAAAATTTATAAAAGTTTAAGATTGTCCAAAATTTAGTATTCAGTATCGTATTGAAATGTCGACCTTAATTTTTGAATATTGCATTGTATTACTTATCGATTCTCCACCATATCTCTGAATATTGCAAAAATTATCTCACCGAATACTATATCGTTCTTTGGTAACATATTCTGACCCAGATTCCTACCAGGCCAGAAATGGGGTGTTACACGATCCCCAACCGCTTAGTGGTACGACCAAAGATTGTACCGATACCCTATTCACGGGTTCACACAATTCCTCAAATTACGATATTATCACGCATTATTTGATCCCTAAAACTTATAAAAGTCATTAGGGTTTCTTTACTAACGCATTCAATCAATTAATGTTAATTACTGGCTTTATAAGCATTTAATTGAGTATTTATTGGTATTATCTCCTAAGCATAATTCCCATCAATTCATGTCAATCTATTCGAACAAACACCAAAGGTATCACAATTTATCAATCAAACAAGTAATTGTACGATCATCTCAAACAACCCTACACGGTCTTTAAAGTCTCTATGAGTCTCACCATATTCACAAAATCATCATGCATCACACATATATCAAGTCTCATGATACCGTTCTATAAACATGCTTATTTATCGTTTACCTATTTTGCAGAAACTAACATGCAAAACAATCACATATATGATGCTCATGAAGCAATAGGAGTTCGAGGTGTACTAATCTTAAGCCATAGCGATAAATCCCTATCCAAGCTTCTCCAACCATCTCTTTAAACCCAATACTCAAGTTCACAAATTCTTGATAAAATAAATACGGTTACATAAGCCATTTTACATTATAGGACTACTTTAAGGGATAAAACACATAAAAATAGCTTACTGGTTTGAATTTGGCAAAACAGATAGTGCCAATAGACTTAAAATGTCGAGAAACCCTCGGGTAGGGTCCCTCAAAAAAGTCAACGGCCTGTCAACGGCGATCAAGGGTGCTAGGTGATCCGGTACGACGTAGGTGCATGGGAAGCTCGATGCACCCCAGGTATATGATCTAGTACGCACATATGCATAGGAAGCTAGGTGCACCCTAGGGGCAGGCTACGGTGCAACATAGGTGCATGAGAGGATATATGCATCTGCCACCTATAACTGCGTTCGCCCACGCACTGGCAACGGCGCGTGGAGCACGTGCTGTAGCCTCTAGTGGCTGGACGGTGACGACAAGCTCCAGACTTGCATATTTTTGGCTGGAGAACTCTGTGGTGGTGACGACTTGTGACTGTAACACCCTAAACCCGGTGTCACATTGGGCCTCAATGCCCAAACCCATTTACAAAATTTTTGCAAGCAAGCTTAGTCTAAATCCATAATTTCATAAACCATATTACCGTTAAAAAGAGTTATACAAATATTTAAGCGTTTAAAACATTCAATATGAGAATTAAATCAAAAGGAGTTACAAATACAAAACATAAGGGTCCTATGAATACATTACCCCAACAAATCTAAGTATTGCACTCTTCGCATATCGATGTACTGAAGTCCTACTCCAATGGCTCTTTGCAAAGTATGCAGCAACCTAAAGACCTGCGTAAGGAAATAAAATTCCAAACGCTGAGCTTGAAAGCTCAGTAGATAAACCTCTATTATACTATGCTTTATGCAGATCATAAACATAAACATGTAGTCAAACAATGATTAAGCAGACAAGAATATCATGTGGCGCTACTCTGATCGCCTAAACACATGTTATCAACATAATCAATCATCCAATTAATTAAGGGCTCACAAGGCCTCACATACCAAACCATACCATACCATACCATACCATACATAACATACAAGAGTGAGGTCGGGTCACATAGCATCAATACATATACTCCGAGTGAGGCCAGGTCACATAGCATCGAAACATACACCGGGGGTGAGGCTGGGTCATAGAGCATCGGAACATACACCGTGGGTGAGGCTGGGTCATAGAGCATCGAAACATACACCCTATTCAAAATCATCCTTCGAGCATATAGGATGAGGCCCGGGTCACATAGCATCGATAACCTCAATTCCCTCATTTACCATGGTGTTTTAACACATTCTCATGCATCTGGATCCCATCAACCAAGTGCTCACATGGCACGAACTAACATTTCAATACCATTACATTGATAGCTTTTATCATTATATGGATTACACAAACCTAAGTCCCATTTTATTCATATTTATTCATATATGGGGTTAGAAATCCAGTTTCTCAATCTTACAATTCATTTTATACCTCTAGGGACCCACTGGGTCTTTTACCTTGAATTATGAAACCCCCAAACGCAAACTTAATTTTCTTCGGAAGATTGCCTAGTGAGTACCAATACTCTTATATGGGTATCGGTACACCTAAGTATCAGTACTTTTACATGAGTATCGATACTCAATTTATGTTTGAAAAAAATAAATTCTCAAGCTGTACTAATATGCTAACCTCTATATCGGTACTTAGTATCGGTACGTTAACCATCCGTACCGATCCTCACCCGTATCAGTACCCTAACCTTTGCGTACCGGTACACAAAAGCCTTTCTCAGGAAACAGAACATTAGTACTGATACGCCACCTAGCATACCGATACGCGAAAATGCTATTGGAATTCCCATTAAGTAAGGGGATACTGATACTCAAAAAGCCGTATCAGTATGCCCTTTATAATTTGACTATTTCCCTAAAGAGGCATATCGGTATTGAACCATCTGTACTGGTACGTGAACCCAGATTTCTAGTCTGGGGTTTGAATTTCTCCTCTTTAACCCCCAAACCAGCTTGGTAACCCCCAAAACTCAACCTACAACTTATGAAAGGTGTTTAGGTTCGGTTTCTAACAATTTTACAAGTTTTTAACATAAATTATAACTTTTGCCATTAACACCCATCAAGATCATTCAAGCATGCTCAAAACACCAAAATGACATACAGAGCAATTACCCTTATGATATACAGGAAACAAGGAATTGGAAGTGTACTAACCTTCTTCAAAACACCAACAACTCTTGCTATCCTTGATTTCAAGCTTTGACCTTGCCTTGATCCTTAAAGTGCTCACCAAGCTCTTTAACTACACCCAAATGTTGTAAAACAAATTACAACATTGTCAACAGATAAAAAAGAACCAAAGAAGATTTAACTTAATGAGAAAATGAGATTAAACTCCTCAATCATGTTATTCCTCACAAAATCCTTTCAAAACCCTAAGGTTTTCATCCAACTCCAAACTTTGACATTCTTACCTCAGAAGATAAATCTGTTGATGCTGAAACTTTTTCTCTCAAACCTTAATCCAAGATTTCTACTCTAAACCATAAAGATCAAACCTTTAGGCTTTTGTTCTTGGGGAGAAAAAGACAAGAATGAGAAGGGTTGGAAAGTAAGAGACAAAATGATCTCATGCACCTATTTTCTGCAGCTCATTAATTAGTCCCCTCCACACTTCAAAAATAGGGTGAGTTACCTTCTTACCCCTCCCCATCTCCCCATGCCATCTATTAACCCAAGTCCCAGGCCCAAGAACAAGAGGGAAGCCCACTAAGGCCCTACACATTGGCCTAAAATGCAAGGCCCATGACTCGAATTAACTCGACCCTTAGATTTCAAAATTCAGGTCGTTATAACTCTCCCATCCTTTAAGAAAATTTCATCCTCAAAATTTACCTTTGGGAAAAAGATGTGGGTAAAGCAACCCCATGTCCTTCTCAACTTCCTATATGGCTTACTCGACCATGTGGTTCCTCCATAACATTTTCACTAAGGGTATACATTTGTTGCGAAGCTCCTTAACCCTTCTGTCAAGCACTCTTATCGGTTCCTCTTCATACGTCAGATCGGGACTAATCCTGATTTCTTCAAATGAAACCACATATGAAGATCTAAACAGGTAACGTCTCAATATCGATACATGGAACATACTTTGGATATGCTCCATCTCTGGTGGTAGGGCTACAGGTATGCTACAGGTCTGACTCACTCAATGATCTTGTACAGTCCAATGAATCTTGGGCTTAACTTACCCTTTCGCCTAAAGTGGATGATTCTCTTCCACGATGATACCTTGTCATTGACCTCATACTAAATGTGCTTACGCCTCTGACTTGTATAGGACTTTTAAAGGTCAAAAGCCACTTGCAACCTCTCTTTAATAATCTAAACTTTTTCCTCGGTTTACTTAATCAATCTGACCCCACAATCTTTCTCTTGTTAAGCTCTATCCAACAAAGATGGGTTCTACATTTACGCTCGTACAAGGCCTCAAAATGAGCCATTTTGATACTTGACTGGAAACTATTGTTGTAGGAAAATTCATCCAGCGATAACTGCTCCTCCCACTCTTGTCAAAATCTATAACACAACACCGGAGCATATCCTCCAAGATCTGGATGACTCGCTGTAATCACCAATTTTATATTTTTGTTAATATTCGGGATGGTGGGCTTTGGCCTTTTAATAACTTTTTATATATATTATTCATTATTATTAAAACAAACTCAAAAATATCATTAGTGTCATTATTACTATTAGTTTATTATGATTTGAAAAATACAAAAATATTATTAGTATATTCGGTTAATATAATTACTATACTCATTACTATTATAAGTTACTATATGATGTTATCATATGATTTGAAAAAAAATGAAAAAAACAAAAAAATATTATTATTTTATTTATATTATTTATTATTATTAATTCAATATTACTATTCTCATTTTATTATTATTATTTTACTATATTATTAATATTATGCTATTATTATATTTATATTATTATTATTGTTATTAAACAGAAAAACCAAAAATAGTCAATTTAAATAAATAAATAGGGAAAAGCCTAGGGTCTTTATAGAGTCCATTTACAAGCCCAAAAAATTAATTAACTAATGTTAATGTTACAAGGCCCGATAAGGCCCTAAATAATTAAAGCCCGAATAACCTAAACCCTAATTCCCATTATATCTCCTTACGTAGCCAAATCTGGACCTTCAAATCTGGCTGATTGATTGAACGGTCTAGATGCCTTCGGCGGGAAACCCTAATTAGAGTTATCATCATCAGCGCTGCACCACCTCAGCCCTTGGATTTGGGGTAGATCGAACAGCTCAGAATTGAGGGAGGAAGTTTCCATATCCTGCACGCGCCCACGTGCGGCTTTTTGGCTCACCCCAGGCGCCCACTCGCGGCTCTTCGGCTCACCCCATGCGCCCACTCGCGACCCTTCGGCTGACACCACATGTGCGTCAAACTCCTATGTGTGACTGTTCTGATCCCCTCTAGTGCTTACAACGCCACATGCAACAAGAAACAAAAAAGTCAAAGCCGACAAATACAAAAGAAAACAGTAATCACAAACATAAGTCAGGGCCGACAAACACAAAGAGCAACACGAATCCAGCTAAATTTTGGCAGATCAATTAATAACATTAGAGTTTTTATTTTATTTTAAACAAATACGTTGTAATCATCCCCAGCTATATAAAGAAGCTGAAACATTTGTAAACGAGGACGGTTGACCTCAGGACTCAAAAGGAATACAAACCAGATTTTGAGGTATCCATTTCAGCTTTTTGCATGCATGATAGATAAAAAGCAAAAAAAATAAACCATGTCTAGGGTTTAGGTTTTTACCTTGAGTTTGAGGTTCGGTCGACCGTCTAAGGCTTCCACCGGTGACAAGCTCACTGCCTTCGAGTTTAAATGAGGTGAGCCGAAAATAGAAAGTTTTTTAAAAAAAGGTTTTTTCGGTTCGACTTTCTTAGATCTAGGCCCGGGAAAGGTTTTTTTTGTGAATCTAAAGCAATTTTGGCTTCAAGGTGAAAGGAAGGGTATTTTGGTTGGTGGCTTTTGGTTTTCTGGCGCTGGTACGGCGGACGGTTATGGTGGGTTCGGTGGAGCACCTGCCAGTTTTTGGAAAATAGGGTAGAGGCCAGGTTGCAGGGATGAACACCATGACGACGTTCATCCCGAATTTCAAAGGATTTTACCAAAAATGACAGGGTTTATTTTTTAAAAAAGGGTTAGGGCTCCTTTTTACCCAAAATATATCTTATATACCGGCTCCCATTTTCAAAAAGGGTTTTTTACAAAATAAAACCCTCAGCGTCGCTATATTTACACGTGGAGGGGCTTCCGCCTTTTAAAATCACACCCCGGGTCCCTTTATGATTTTCAAAAATCATAATTTCATCCTCAAATCCAAATCAACCCTTTATTTAAATGGTTTATTCCTGGTTTAGTCCATCCGTGTTTTTAAAATATCCTCGAGAGCCATTCCGCCTTTTTTATTTCCTTTCGTGGTCCCTCCCATTTTTCCTTGCCTTTTAATTCCGTCACCCCTTTTAATTGAACCGATTTTTAGAAGGGTTAATACCTTATTAAGTCCCTATTTTAAGCTTTTTTTAATTTTGATCCGATTCACAATGGTCAAATCCACTTTTGGTCCTTGAGGTTTCGGCCCCATTGTATTTTGATCCTTTCCAATGTCTAGATTACTCCTTTAGTCCCCCTGTTTTCTATTTTTGTTTTAATATAGACCTTGCATTGCATATTTATTTAGTGCATTTTATTTTATGTTATGTTATTTATTTATATCCCTTTAGTGGTATATTTGATTTATATTTGTTCTTCTTTTTAGTGTTTTTATGATGGGCCTTTAGGTTAGTTTGGGATAATTTAATCTAATTAATTTAAACTATGCGCTCGTTTTATTGGAGCACAAGTTTTAAATTAATTAAATTAAATTTAGGATTAGTTTTTTAGATCCATAGTTAGATTTAATGTTTTAATTAATTTAAATTTATCCTTGGCTATTTAATTAATTTAAATTTATCCTTGGCTTATTGGGATAAATGTTAAATTCATTAAATTAATTGAACATCCCTTAATTACCCTTTAGGATAAATTTGATATTTGACGTAGATGAAAATTTAATAAAATCATAATTAATTAAATCGATTCGTTTTAAATAGAATCCTTGGCTTATTGGGATACTAGTTTAAAATTGATCGAATTAATTATTATGATTCAAGATAACCCATAAACTATTAGGATTTTCTAGTTTTTAGGATTTAATTAATTTAGGTTTAATATTAGACTAACCTAGTTAATAATTAGATCACTAATTGAATTTTCATAATTTGGGCCTTTTCGGTTAGGACCTTAGTGGGCCAAGGGCTTTAATTTTAAGTTTTTCCTTGCCATGCATTTTAATTGTCATTCATATGACTCTAATATTTTTAATGGACATGCATTTGATTAATTCACTTAAGTTATAAAAAGAAGGTATTTATTAATTTCGATATTTGTGTCATAACAGTCCTGGCTCATTGGATGTTGACCAAATATTTGAATTAATTCTTACCTTCTAAAGGTAAATGTAATTTGATATAAAATTTTGATAAGTCATAACATCACTCTTAATTGCTTGCATCATGCATAAAGGTGATGAACAAAGTTCGAACCATTAATTAACACGACAGTCAGGCTTATTCGATGTCGGTTTAATCTATGGTCCGAGGTGTCGTCACCCTTATTAATTAAATGTTTAATTAATTCGAATTAACCAATTTGATAAAAGCACGTCTAATTAAAGTTGATATTCAATTACAAACCATTTAATTAAAGTCAATTTAAATTTCGATAATTTCCATCAATTAAAAGCAACATATATTTTGGTACCAATTTCCGAGCGTGATGGGGTGCTAATCCTTCCCCACGCATAACCAACTCTCGAACCCATTTTTTTGAACAAATCTCTGGTTTTAGGGTGTCCTACCTACCTTATTGGTCGATGGCAACTCTATTTTTTATTTTCAAAAATACGAAAAGAATTCCCTATTTTTATATTTTCCAAAAAAGAGAAAAAGAAAAGAACTCCCTTTTAGCAATTTTTATTTCAAAAAGGTCGCTACAGCTGGCGACTCCACTGGGGACATTTTGCTTTTACAAAACAAAAACGAGAGTTAAGCCAATTAAAAAATATATGATGCTTTTAATGATGGAAATTTTGAAATTTAAATTGACTTTAATTAATTGGTTCTGTTTGAAGATATAACTTTATTTACACAAGATTTGATAATTGGTGGTTTCGAATTAATTGCCCATTTAATTTCTAAGGAATCACTGACATGTGTTGTATCACGATAATCAAGCTCTATACCTGAGCTCTGTCCCTTGATGGGAGTGAAACGCCATATACCCACGTGAGTAGCCCTCCATGGGTCGGTAATTCACTTTCGGGATCCACTCCTTTTGACACGTGAGCAGCCTTCCACGTCACTAGGTCGTGCTTTCTCTCGAACCGAATCCAATTCGCAAGCCTGTAATGGGCCAGAATTTGGGGTTCTTGTCGTCTTAGTAGGCAACAAGATAGGTTCAAGTACCCTTTTAGAACCAAACCCATGTATGAGAATTTAGGAAGCCCACCCCGATTAGAGCCATATGGACAACCATAGTAAACTAGAATTCATGTGGTTAGGACTTTCTTTTTCATGTATTTTTGTCTGTTGCTCCCTAATTTATGTATTTTTATCTTGCAATTTTGGATTTGTTATTTGTTTATTTCATTACTAACATGTTTCTTTTTGTGTTTTATTTTTTTCCTTTTTATATTTTGTTTTGCATATTTTATCATATCATGAAGAAAACACTGATTCAGAAGTAGTCTGAAGTTAAAGACTCGATCAATGGGAGACTTGGTCTGTAGCAGTGATGAAAGAATTTTGAGGTACAAGTATGGTCAGAAGGTGAACAACTTCACATGGAGACATCATTTCTGTCTGGTATAGGTCGGCGATGTCAGCCTAAACTTTTATGAACACGAAATACAAAGATGTGTTGGGATTGCGATCAGTATGGCACAGTTGGGATTTTGAGGCGAAAAGTGTTTTGAAAAGAAAATACGGTGACATAGCATACTTGCTATATGTCCAAGTTGATCATTCACTACTCCAAGCCTTGGTGAGATTCTGGAAGTCGGCTTACAGTTGTTTCACGTTTGGCAACATTGATTTGACCCTGACAATCGAGGAGTATCTAGCCCTCGTGAATTGCAAGAAGATTAATGAGAATCAAGTCTACTCCAAACCACCCAAGAACAAGCCCTTCTGGGCCAAGCTAGCTAGGTTCTCCGACACTTTGCTTTCTTGGGTCAAAAATCAAGTAACCACTTGGAACAAGAAGGATTACCTCAAGTGGGAAGGAATCTTACAATTAGCTTCAGTACATCCAGTGGGCCGAGTCCAGCAAGACCTTTTTGCATTATTGATCTATGGATTAGTTCTATTTCTAAAAGAATTAGGACTCACCGATCCATCAGTGTTAGATTTGGTCGATTGCTTAGGTGGAAAGACCAACCCGGTGCCTGTTATCTTGGCCGAAACTTTTCAGTCTCTGAGGTTCTGTAGAAGGCATGGTGGAGGTTGTTTCTTAGGATGCCCTTAGCTTTTAACAGTCTGCTTTTACAGTCATCTTTGGTCTGACATTCACTTCTTGAGGCCTGTCTTCGATGGAAAATTCTCACCGTTAGAAGAGTTCTTACAAAAAGGAGATTGGCCAACGGGAAGATCCAAATAGGTATGGTTAGAGGTCTTACAAAACCTAAAAGATGAGGATATAGTTTTGAAAGCTCCGTGGCTACTCACGAGGAATATTCTTTATAGATGTGGGGAGCATTCGTGGGTACTGGCCACAAGCGGACTAAATGAGTTCAACATAGACTATGGGGTCGAAAGGGGCTGCAAAAGGAAGGTGTATAGTGCTTCTTCTGCATAGAATAATGCATGACGAGTCAGGATTTTGAGTTCCCCGTATATGATGACTTCCAAATATGAAGTATGACAGTTCAATCATCTCAACGACAATATTCCTAAGTTAAATCCTGATGGTATGAGGTCTATTCAATAAAGGTTGGCTATGCTTCCCACTGAAGTTGATTTGATGAGGAAGCAACTTGAAGATGAGCATAAGAAGTTTATTCAGCTAGAAGCAGAAGTCGATCAAGATAGGTTCAACTTCAATTTAGCAAGACAAAACTCGAATGAGAGATTAGAAGTCTACGAAGGAGGAATGACACGTTAGAACTTGAGCTTAAGTCAGAAAAGAAAGAGATTCGGAAGTTGCAAAGGCTAAACAAGAGTAAGAGGATCGATAATGACAGACCAAGCGAAGGATTAGAGCTCAGAATTTAGGAGGAAAAGGCTAAAGTCGAAACTTATAGGAGGAAGTATTATGAGCACAAGGACCAAGCGCTTTTTATGACGCAAGAGATGGAGAATCTATGGACCACTCATTCAGAGCAGCTTGAAAATGAACGACGCCAAAATGAGGCATTAAAGGCTCAAGTAAGACGGCTAGAAAAGTCTCTACTCATGCATAAGGGTTGAACCAAAAAGCTAAAAGCTAGTAGTTCAAAAAATCAAGCTTTAAAGGGTCGGATCGAAGATTTAGAGATCGAGGTCCAACAACTCAAGGATCAAGTGGCGAGCTTCAGGGGAGCAATTCAAGTGTATCGGATGCCGACAATGGAACGACTTCAGTTAGCCGCTTACACCATTTGGAGGCATGAACAAGAATTGGCACACTTGATGACTCAGATGCAAGGGGTCGTCCGAAAGCTACAGTTCCTAATGGAGGATGCAATCGAGCTCTAAGAATGCGTGGACAATGAATCCGAAGAGGGCGAAAGGCTTGTTTGGGTCTTAAGGGAGATTGTTGACTTAGGCGCTAGCTTAGAACCATATGCGTAGCGAATTTTCTTTGAATTATTGTAATGAAACAATGTTTCCATCGATGCCAGTTGTTTAATGATGATGTTTGCCAGAATCAGTGTTATTCTTTGCATTCATGCATGACATATATTATTTGCATATTTTATTAAACTATCAAAATTAATTAAAAGACTTCTTACTTCAGAGCATTTTGGTTCTTTTAATTGCAAACATTCCACATCCATATAGCACACGTCTACAAGCTAGAAAAATGGAAGAGAACTTCACTAAGTTGGAGGCCGATCTTAGGGGTCAGCTGGAACGAACGCAACAAGAACTGAGGGACACAATCATCAAGTCCTAACAGGATATTATGAGAGAAATATAACAGATGCTACATCTTAGTCGGGCAGAGGACCTGAGAGGAAAGGGCACTGAAAATCCCGCTCAAAACTCGAGAGACCCATCATATTCTCTAGTCTTCAAAAACCCTCTCTCTATCAACCCTACACCTAGACCTCCACAAGGGGTATCTTTGTCTCACCAAGCCGATCCCTCTGCCCCAACTCAACCGGGAGTAACCTTTGAAAATATCGAAAATATCAGGGATAGCATCCCAGACTTTGATGAGTTGGAAAAGTTAAAACAAGTGAAGGAGGAAATATCAAAACAGTTGGAGGAAACTAGAAAGGATCTTGAAGAGAAATTTCGGGTAAAGGAGAATGAGGATGGTTCTTATAGACTGAACGTTAGAGATATCAGTTTGGTACCAGATATAGAAATCCCGTACAAGTTCAAGACCCAGAATTTGAGAAGTTCGATGGGACAACTTGCCCCATTGCTCATGTGATCATGTTTTGTCGCACGATGGCCGTGTCCACTGACAATGAGAAGCTATTAATACACTGTTTCCAAGATAGTCTAGTAGGACATTACATGAGATGGTATAACCAATTGACTCTAGCCCAAATTAAGTCATGGAAGGATTTGGCTAAAGCCTTCACTGACCAATACAAGTACATAACTAACATGGTTCCCAACCAGCTTTTATTCCAAGGAATGGAGCAAAGACGCAACGAGCGCCTCCGAGAGCACGCCCAAAGATGGCGTGACGTAGCGGCATAAGTCCAGCTTCTTCTTCGCGAAAATTAGATCTCTACTATGTTCGTGGAAATGTTAAAAGGGACACTCTATGATCGTCTCATCAGTAATCCCATTAGCAATTTTATTGGCATGGTAATGACCGGCGAGCGTATTGAAGCAGCCATTAAAAGTGGGAGAATTGATGGAGGGGAACCATCACGCAAACAGTTCAAGAAGAAAGATCACGAGATTAACAACACCAACAACTATGAGGCTGTCAAGAACTTCACTATATCCCAGCCCCAAACCATGATAAAAAATTCACGAAATTTCAGCAAAAAAGAAGATAAAGGGCCTAGAAAGAAAGGTGAGGGTAGGTCTTTTATCTATTTTTGATTACTTACAAAGAACTTTACTCGCAGCTGTACAAGGCAGATTTAGTTCGGCCTCAACATGTTACCCCTTTCTACCCCTTATCTGGCATGGTATGCCCCTAAAGCACACTACGAATATCACGCCGATGTCCTGAGCCATACAATTGAAAACTGTATAGCTTTCAAAAAGTTTGTTCAGAATCTGATCAAGACTGGAGTATTACAGTTGGGAGAGCCAGGTACAACCAACAATCCCTTACCGAATCATGGAGGTCAGGGTGTAAACGCCGTGGAAGAAGGGTATGCCCGAAGAGCAAAAGCTAGTGTGTCTAAGGTAAAATCGCCATTGAGATGGGTCTTTCAACAGTTGTGTATGGGTCGCCTCATTGATCAGGGAATGGTGGTTGTGAAGAAAGGTTGTAGTCTGAATTGCGAGTACCATCAATAAAGGGATCATGAGATACAAGACTGAGAAGAGTTTCGCCAAGTAGTTCAGAAATTGATGGATGATAAAGAGATTGAATTCTTTGAGAAAGAAGAAAGAAGTGGCAAATCAGAAGTTTGCACGTTGGATGGTCTAGACACCAAGTACAGTGTAAGAAGGTCGTTTGTGCTTGGTTTCAAGTCAAGCAAAGAAAACATACCACGAGAAGAAGGCCCTAGAGTGAACCTAAGATGATAATTTCTACCCCGACGTCCTTTCCCTTGAAGGATACCCGAATGTTTTCATGGAATTACACTGTCAATGTTTCAATTTTGGGGTGTTCAAGTTCACAAGAAGGTGAAAAGTCAGTTGCGGAAGCAAAGCCTGTAGAAGAGGAGCAGTGAAACCAGACCCTGAAGGGATAAACGATATGGGACATTTCACATGGAGTGGTCGGTGTGAAGCTCCAAAATCTTCAAAGGCAATGGAAGAGACGAGGGGTAAAGGCAAGGCAACCGAGTCTGAACCCGTAAAGATATTTGGAGAAGAGCCACTTCAAAATTCAATGAGCAAGTAACTAAAGCTCAAGCTCAAGAATTTTTAAAGTTTTTGAAGCATAGTGAGTACAATGTGGTAGATCAACTCCAGAAATAGCCAGCCCAAATTTTAGTGCTTGACCTCCTATTAAACTCGGAAAAGCACCGCGAAACACTATTAAAGGTTTTAAACCAGACTTTCGTTGAAAGTAACATCTCAGTTGGCAAGCTAGACTGAATCATTGGCCATATCAGTGCCGATATCTATATTACCTTTAGTGGCGATGAGATTCCGGATGGGGGCATGGGGTCCACCAAGGCTCTAAATATCACCACCCACTATAAGGGCCATGTGCTATCGGGAGTGCTTATCGACAATGGCTCCACCTTAAATGTCATGCCTTTAGCTACTTTACAATGTCTGCCCATTGACAGCTCTCACATAAAGCCTTGTCAGAATACCATACGAGTATTTAATGGGACTCAACGAGAAGTGGTCGAGAAAATTAAAGTACCCCTACTCATTGGTCCAAACGAGTATACTGTTGATTTCGTGGTAATGGATATTCGGCCTTCCTACAATTGTTTGTTGGGAAGGCCTTGGATACATTCAGCCGGTGCTATTCCATCCTCTCGACACGAAAAATTAATGTTCATTATCGTGGGGAAGCTAATAACAGTCAATGTCGAGCAAGATATCATTACTTTCGTAACTTCAGACGCTCTATACATTTCGACCGATAAAGAGGTGGTGGAATGTGCCTTTAGGGCCTTGGAGTTTTTCAATGCCACTTTTATCGCTGAGGGAAGCTAGATTCCTTGTCCTAAACTATCAAACTATACCAAGATGGTGGTGTTAGAAACTCTAGGGAGAGGAGCGAAGAAATGGAGAGGCTTGTTAAGGAATCTCCAAGGACGCCTGCAACCTATGAGTGTTATCCACAAGAATGATCGCTTTGGGATCGGTTATAAGCTTAATTTTCTGTAAAAGAAACAAGAGTGGAAGAGAAGAGAAGAACAGCGAAAAAACAGGCTCATAGGGGAAGAGTCCTGTGGGCTTCCATCACTTATGCGGATTTCAAGAATGTTTTCATATTTGGTGGAATTGTGAATCCCGAGCTGAAAGTCCAAGAAGCCAACTGGGAAAATAAGAAGATACTCAATGAAGAGTTAATCAGTGAAGCTCTAGAAGTGATGGATGTCAATGTAATCTTTGAGGGTGACAGGATTATCTAGCCTTTGGTTAAGATCAGCCCATGCTTCGCGGGAGAATAGCTTGACAATTGGACCAATGTGGACATGCCTGTAGTTTTTAGGTCCAAATAAGAGTAATGCTCAGAACCACCTGTTGCTTTTTCCCGAGAGCAATAGGGATCCTTTGTAAAGGGCTACTATGTCAACTTTTATTTGTTTTCAAAGAAAAATAATGCTTTCTATAATTTCTTTCTCAAATGGCAAACATAAAATTCATTATTCATTTATTTATTCATTATGTAAGCTATTTATTTCTATTCCCAATACATATTTTCAAACTCGTGCAGGCCCCTTAACATTAATTGCATGAATAATTTTGAATCTAATCTCGGGGTAGATTTTGAACAACCCATTTGCTCGGTTGAAATTGATGAAGAAGATTATAAAGTAGAACGTGAGGTCCCTGACGAATTGTTAAGACTGATGGCAAGTGAGGAGAAACAAATTACGCCACATCAAGAAGAATTAGAAGTCTTGAATTTGGGAACTGACGAAGAAAGGAATGAGGTGAAGGTCGATACTACTTTATCATCAAAGGTTAGATGAGATTTGGTAGAGTTGCTCGTAGAATTCAAAGATGTATTTGCATGGACCTACCAAGATATACCAGGTTTAAACACGGATATTGTGGTTCACAAGCTTCCTATAAAGCCAAAATGCATGCCCGTTCAACAAAAATTACGGAGAATGAGACCCGACATATTGTTAAAGGTTAGAGAACAAGTAAAGAAATAGTTTGAGGTTGGATTTTTGAAAGTTGCCAAGTACCCGGAGTGGGTAGCCAATATAGTCTTAGTACCCAAAAAGGACAAAAAAAATGCGTATGTGTGTAGATTATAGGGAACTCAACAAGGCGAGTCCCAAAGACAATTTCCCTTTACCTTACGTCGACACTCTAGTTGACAACATTACGAGGCATTCGTGGTTCTCATTCATGGATGGCTTCTCGGGGTACAACCAGATTAAGACCCCGAGGACATGGAAAATACCACTTTTGTAACCATGTGGGGCACATTTTGCTATAAGGTAATGCCTGTTGGATTGAAGAACACCGGGGTAACCTATCAAAAAGCCATGGTGACCTTGTTCCATGACATGATGTATAAGGAGGTTAAAGTGTACGTGGATGATATGATAGCCAAATCTCGGACAGAGAAGGAGCATATTCAAAATCTGCGGAAGCTTTTCCAAAGGTTAAGAAAGTACCATTTAAAACTCAACCCGGCTAAATGTACCTTTGCAGTCACCTCCGAAAAGCTCTTAGGTTTTGTTGTTAGCTGTAGGGGAATTGAAATTGACCCCAATAGGTGAAAGCAATTCAGGATCTCCCGCTACCTCAAACTCAAAAGGAGGTCCGAGGATTATTGGGAAGGTTTATTTCAACGGAGCATTTAATGCCTTGGGCCATAGCATAGGGGCAATGTTAATTTCTCCCGAAGAGGTCTACTACCCTTTTACAAGTAGGTTGGAATTCTTCTGTACCAACAATATAGCTGAGTATGAGGCTTGTGTTATGGGACTCTGTGCGGCCATTGAAAGAAAGATCAAGGTGCTTAAGGCCTTTGGGGATTCGTCTTTGGTGAACTACCAGCTCTAAAAAGAATGGGAGACAAGAGATCAGAAGTTAGTCAAGTACTATGATTTGATCCAAGAGTTGGTCAAAGATTTTGAAGAAATCAGCTTTGACTATTTTCCAAGAGAAGATAATCAAATGGTCGATGCCTTAGCAACTTTGGCCGCCATGTTTGAGGCAAGCCCGAAGGCCGTAATAAAGCCAATTGTGATCAGTAGAAGCGGCAAACAAGAATATCAAGAAGATTATAGCAAAAACTATCGATACTTTAAGGGATTGGCATAAAGAACTACCTTTTGCCTTGTTCGCTTATCGGAAATCTGTGAGGACATCCACGGGGGTAACGTCGTATTCTTTGGTCTATGGAACGGAAGTAGTATTTCCTATCGAGGTAGAGATTCCATCACTTCAAATTTTGAATGGAGTGAAGTTGGATGATGCTGAATGGATGCAAGCAAGGTTTGATCAGTTGAGCCTCATTGAAGAGAAAAGATTTAGGGCCATCTGTTATGGCCAAATGCATTAGAAGAGGATGATGCAAGCTTATAACAAAAAAGTTCGTCCAAGAGAGTTTCGAGAGGGGGATCTGGTACTTAAGAAGATCTTGCCAATTCAGAAAGACTTTCGAAGGAAGTGGATTCCTAATTGGGAAGGGCTGTATATTGTTAAAAATGCCTTCTCGGGGGAGCACTAATTCTAGCGAAGATGGATGGGAAAGAATTAAGCAACCTATAAATTCAGGCTCTGTTAAGAAGTATTACGCTTAAAAATAGAGTGAAAACCCGTAAAGGGCGCTTCACAAAATAAAATACCCACGGTGAAAACCCGAAAGGGTATTTTGGGTATTAAAAAAATAAAAAAGAGGGTTCAAGATGGAAACTCAGAAACGGGTGTCTTGAAACTGAAGGAGAATCTAAATCAAAAATCCAAAAAAAGATGATTCAGATAAATTTTGAGGTTCAGCATTTGGTTGATAGGCTCTATTCCAGTTGAGGGGCCCTACTTCAGTTTATGGTGGAATGCCTTTGGTTTATCAAAAATTTCATTCAAGGATGGCGAGTAAGAGATCTACCACAGTCGATGGGCTCTTGCATCAATAATAAAGACAATGCTCGAGGATGTCGCACCTTGTACTATTTATATTCTTCATTTTCTCATGTTTTGTAACCCTCTCGACCTAGCCTAGATGCCCGATCGAACTAAGAAAACTACATTAGGTTTGCCGAAGCAAACCAGGGAAAGATTACAAAAACCGGTCCATTTTTTCTCTTTTTATCTTTTCTAGATGCATATTGTTAATCCTATGTGTACATACTTGCATCGGGTGGAATTACAAAGAAAATGGACCATGAAAAGGCAGCCAATTGCATAACATACATTTTAGGGACTAAAATGCAAATATGATAAAATAAAGGGCCAAAACTGAAATTAAAGTTACCAACCCTCAATTACTCCAATTACATGCTTACATGTCAAAATTTAGGTGAAAACAGTCATCCAATCTCATACAATTGCATTTACAAAATTCAGGGACCAAAATGAAAGAATTAGAAACTTCCAAATATTCTAATAACTGAAATAACTACAACCCGTATTGGTACGCGTGTAGGTGTTTCGGTATGCCTCAATAATTTTCCAAAACTTAGATTCTAGTAGCTAAACTCCGTATCGAAACACCCTCTCGAGTACCGAAACGTTGGCCAAATTTGCCTAAGCTCGTACCGAAACGCTTGCCCGCGTACCAGTACGCTAAGCCTGAAATGGCTTACTCGTACCGAAATAGGGACACCCGTACTAGTACGCTTGGACCTGAAATGTCCCAATTTGCTGTCTAAACATTCTTTAATGATAGCCAAAATGCTCTAACATGCTTCAAACACTTATACAACATCACTAGGATACTTTCCTAACCAAAACTTCACAGAGTCAACAACATCACATAGCATTCATACTTCCCAAGATATTCTATAGGCATGCTTCCTAATATCATTCTACCAAACAACCAAAACTCGCATTAGGCACTTTCAAGGCATACTTATCATGCTCACACATCTAAAGCATCAAAACAAACTTGCTTGAGTCATCGACACACGGAAACCATCAAAGGTTAACTAGCTGTAGTCCTATACAACCATCTAATCCCAACTATAAGCACAGATAATCAACTAACATATCAGCCTTACAATTCGACACATAACATGCTTAAAAACTATGGGAAAACAGAATTACGAATCCCCAAAATATGGCTAACACAATGCCTTATTAACCGGAAACATAAACCGAGTTCATACTCAAAGTAGTCATTGTCTTGGATCACTTTAAACCTTGCCTTAGCAGCCCCCAAACTTCAATGCTCTACATCATTAGGAAAAACGAGAGTGTAAGCACACATGCTTAGTGAGGATGCTCTTAAAACAATGATGCGATATAACCCATGAAAACTATACAATTGTTTTCAATCCATGCTTACGACCTAAGCGATTCCAATGATTCCAAATCAAACATGCATATTGACCATATGTAAAATCCTTTACAAACCACATGCTTAAATCACAAAGAATTAAATTACAAAACCATGCTTAAATCCCAAAGCATTAAAAAGTAGGTTCAACACATGAACTTGCATATATTGGAATTTATAGTGACCCTAGATAGATGACCTTTATCCTTGAATATTCAACCACTATCCTCATTTAGCCGACCACTAATCCTTAGTTAACCTATCGTTAACCTTACAATTCGGATACACAGATCTATCATGGTAGTCGATCGCTACCATAACCCACACCATGCCAACCGTAGGATATGACACCCTTGCCGACCGCAAGATATAACACCCTTGCCGACCGCAAGCTTAACATCAACAAGGGGAACCGACCGCTCAACCCAAGTGGCAACATTGTAATCCGAGTAGCTGACTGCTTACCTCAAGGACTCTTAACCACGATCGATTTATAGCATATTATAGTGCACTTCATCCAATGCCATGCCAACTATATCCGAATGTTTTCTCATCATGTCACATAGCCAATATGTCATTTACAAAACCATTTACTCATTGTTTTACAGTGCATTATACGAAATCACCACATATGCAAATCACATTGCCAAAGCAATAACACCATTCCCGACCGAAATGAAAACCAATGCTCACTAGCATTTCTTATACTTTTAAACCCCTGCATATGTACTTAAAATCATGCATTTCCAGTAAGTAAGTCAGACCATGTTTACGACCAAAACATGAATTACACATGCTCATATCCGAACCGATATTAAAGAGCAAAAGAAGGAAACTTACTTTCGAGCTTAGGTAAGTGTTTCAAACTTATCCTAAACTCCCAATAACCTTTATTAAACCTTTTAAAGGCGTTTAAATCAGTTTCCACTCACCGATGCCACTCGCTTTGCTCGCCAACGAGAATCGAGCTCCCGACAAGCAACAAACAACGTCAAGCTTCGTTGCCTTGATTATCCCCTTTTTGAATCACATAAAACCAGAGGGTAAATGCATCATTATGCATTCAAACCAATGCCAACAAGCAATTACCAGCAACTCTTAAGTTACCCACTCAAAAATCATCCGAAACATATAAAAAATATCCTCAAACACTTCTGAAACTCAACCCAGCCATAATATAACGATTCAAACCAATAAACACCATCAATTAACATCTAAAAACCCTTTCCCAACATCCTTTTACTTCCAACAATAATTAAACTCAACTATCACCCCAAAAACCCTAGATTAACAACCTTAAACATTAGAGATTCAACTTGTTTCGGGATTACAATGTTAAAACCAAGTTATTAACTCAATTAAACATCAAAAGCTTGATCTAATCTGATTAAAATCCCAGCAAAACAGAACAAGTACGAAGATCCACAAATTTCATCAATCAAAACATAATTAAACCAATTTTCCTCAATTAAACTATCAAAACACATTATAAAACAATTATAAAGAGCCAACAGCTTAGGAATTTCAGTAAAGAACCTTTCATTAGAAGAGGAGAACGAACCTTACCTCTAATGGATGCTTTCTCCCTTAATTGGATGATTTACATGAGAAAACAAAGTTAAAACAATAAGGTTTTGGTAAACTAATAACAAAGAACCATTTACAAACAAAAGATTTAAGAAAATAAAGGTTTACCTGAAGATTTAGAAGAAGAAATTGATGTTTGGCTGGAGAGATTTTGAGAGAAAATATTTTGAGAAAGTTATTTACGTGATTTTTGTTTTAAAGCTTTTAATCACAAATTAATTCTTCCCAACCTATTTATATTTTCCAAAACACTTTAAAAATAGCCAATTAAGGAATAAAGTCTGATATTAGACTTTTGGGCAATTAGCTCCTTATAGATTCAAAGTTGTTTCTTTACAAAATAACCATTAAAAATAGTTTTCAAGGTTTGCATTTTGGTCACTAGTCCAAAATGTCCAATTTCCAAAACTCGTTATCCAAAATTGACTTTACCATAATCATTAATATATTTAATAATGATTTTAGAATATTTTTCCATAATTTTATCACCTTCAAAAATATTTAATCTGATTTAATCTTGAAACTAACTCGGATCTCTAATACCGGTCCACCGAACCTTCAAACCGACCATTAAAACATCTAAGCCCAAAACCAGGGTGTTACAGCTCTCCCTCACTTAAGAAATTTCATCCTCGAAATTTACATGGAGGAAACAAATGCGAAAATTGCTCCAACATGTCCGCCTTGCTTTCCCACGTGGCTTCCTCGACACCACTGTGTCGCCACAATACCTTAACAAGCTCAATCGTCTTACCACGAAGAACTTTGCTGCTGGAATCAAGGATGTCCACCGGTTCCTCATCATAGGATAAATTCATCCTCAACTCAATATGCTTCACTGGCATAACATGCCAGGGATCTGACCGATACCTCTGCAACATCGATACATGGAACACATCATGTATTTTCTCCAACTACCGATAAGCCACAGGACCAACATGCTCAACAACCTCGTATGGTATAATAAACCTCAGACTAAGCTTAAGATTACCCTTACGTCTGAACTGCATCACCTTTTTCTATGGTGACATTTTCAAGAATACACGATCGCCCACCGCATATTCAATTTCCCTACACTTCAAATTCGCATAAGATTTTTGTCGATCTATAGCCGCTTTCAAGCAATCAAGCACAAGCTTTACCTTCTCATCCGTGTCTTTCAACCCATCTGGTAAGGAAATATGCTTTTCCCCTACCTCAGGCCAACACAAAGGCATAGGACACCTTCGGCCATACAATGCCTCATACGGTGCCATCTGTATACTCACTTGGTAATTATTGTTATACGCAAACTCAACCAAAGGTAAGTGATTTTCTTAGGTTTTTGAAATTCAATAATGCAACATCTCAGCATATCCTCCAAAACCTGGACAACCCGCTTAGATTGACCATCCAACTGAGGATGATACGCGGTGTTGAAATTCAACCTCGTACCCAAAGCCCGATGCAAACTCACCCAAAACCTTGCTCTAAACCTCGGATCTCTATTCGAAATAATGGAGTTAGGTACCCCATACAAACGCACGATCTCAAAAATGTACAAGTCCGCCAACTTGTCCAAGGTGTATGTCGTATGCACTGGCAGAAATGTGCACACTTTGCAAACTGATCCACAATCACTCAAATGGAATCCTTTTTAACAGGTGTCAAAGGTAACCCTGACACAAAATCCATGGTGATTCTCTCCCACTTCTATTCCAGAATTCTAAATAGTTGCAACAACCCGGATAGAAACTGATGTTCAGCCTTGACCCGCTGACATACCATGCACTTAGAAACAAACTCAGTCACATCCTTTTTCAAACCAACTCAGTAGTACACTTCTTTCAATCCATGATACATCTTAACACTACCGGGATATATAGCAAAATGACTAGAATATGCCTCTGTCAAAATAGTGTGCCTCAACTCTGGATCATCCGACACAACTATTCGACCCTTGAGACACAAAACTTTATCATCATCAAATGAAAATTCGTCGGATTACCCTATGATATATCCTTAACATGCTCAACCAAGGAATCATCAAACTGTTGCTTAGCTTTAATCATCTGTGACAACATTGGCTTAACTTGCAACTCAGCCAACAATCCACCTTCCCGTGTCACACTCAACGTCGCAAACATAGCCCTAAGCTCAATCACAACCTTACGACTCAATGCATCCGCAGCTACATTAGCTTTTCCAAGATGATACTCGATCGTCAAGTCGTAATCCTTTTAGCAACTCCAACCATCTATGTTGCCTAAGATTCAAATCCTTTTGAGACATCAAATACTTTAAACTATTATGGTTCGTAAAAACAACACACTTCTCTCCATAAAGGTAATATCTTCAGATTTTCAGGGCGAACACATAGCCGCAAGCTCCAAATCATGAGTCGGATAGTTGTGCTCATGAGCCTTCAGCTGTCTCGATGCATAGGCCACAACCTTACCATCTTGCATCAGTACACAACCCAAGACAACATAAGACGCATCACTAAAAACCACAAACTCCTTCCCAGATTCAGGTTGAATTAACACAAGAGCATGTGTTAAAATTTCCATCAACTTCTCAAAACTGTACTGTTGCTTCTCCGTCCACACATAAGGAACATTCTTCTGCAACAGCTTCGTCAACGGTGCCACAATACTAGAAAACCCATCTACAAAGCGAAGGTAATAACTAGCCAACCCAAGAAAACTGCGAACCTCCGAAATAGATTTAGGTTGCTTCCATTGAGAATAGCCTTAATTTTTTGTGGATCAACACGAATACCCTGTGCAGAAACCACATGACCAAGGAACGTTACTTTCTTAAGCCAAAACTCACACTTGTTCAGCTTGGCATACAACTGGTTATCCTTCAAAACTTGCAACACAACCCGCAAATACCGATCATGATCTTCCTTGAACGAGAGTATACGAGAATATCATCTATAAACACCACCACAAATTGATCAAGATGTTCATGGAACACCTTATTCATTATATCCATGAACGCAGGTGGGGCATTTTTCAAAGCAAAAGGCATGACCAAAAACTCATAATGCATGTACCTCGTATGAAATGCAGTTTTATGCACATCCTCGTCCATAACCTTCAACTAATAATACCCTGATCTTAAATCAATCTTAGAGAACACCACTACCCCACAAAACTAATCGAACAAGTCATCAATCCTCGGTAAAGGACACTTGTTCTTCATCGTTAGCTTATTCAATTGCCAGTAATCAATGCACATACGCATCATACCATCCATCTTTTGCACAAAGAGAACCGAAGCACCCCAAGGAAAAACACTCGATCGTATGAACCCATGATCCAACAACTCTTAAAGCTGTGACTTCAACTCCTTCAATTCCTTCGGTGCCATTCTATAAGAAGCAATGGACACCGACGTTGTACCTGCATACGTCTCAATACCAAATTCTACCTCCCTACCCAGCGGTAAGCCTAGTAACTCTTCAGGAAAAACCTCTAAAAAAACACTAACAGTTTGAATGTCTCGCACCCGAGCACCTTTAACTTCAAGATTCATCACGATGGCCAATTAAGCTTGGCAGCCTCCTTGCATCATCCTTTTCTGCTTGATTAGCCGATACAACATTGGACAAGAATTTCACATTCTCTCCAACCACCGCAACCTCATAATCATCGGCTAACCCCAAAGAAATCCTTTTAGACTCACAGACCACCACTGCCTTATGCTCGCTCAACCAATCTATACCCAAAACACCGTCAAAACCATGGAACTACAACTCCATCAAAACTGCGGCAACTCATGACCTTGAACAACCAAAGGACATCTTCTAAACAACTTCTTAACCGAAACCGTCTCACCAAGGAACTAGTTACTGAAACTTCATCAGCCTCCGAGAAATTATCCGTAAGTGTGGACATAAATTGCATGATTCCTTATATGCCATCTAGATGTCTATGCATATGGATGCAAAGCCTCTAATGTCATGCTCAAAGATGTATGCATGTACTGACATGTTTAAAATATATATATATATATATATATATATATATAAGTGTTTTTTGCACTGTGCATGATCAACATCCGCACTTACTTATAACATTCCCGATACCAAAATTCCTTCCAACACAATGAAACATTCTAGCAACCCTCAATTCTTGAGCAAAACACTTTCTCGATATCACAGTACACGAGAACAC
The DNA here is from genome assembly GCA_019671005.1 of Hibiscus mutabilis. Taxonomy (NCBI): domain Eukaryota; kingdom Viridiplantae; phylum Streptophyta; class Magnoliopsida; order Malvales; family Malvaceae; genus Hibiscus; species Hibiscus mutabilis. Next base: position 19,360,495 of record CM033737.1, on the reverse strand, counting down.
CACCACTCTAACCACTATCCAAAAGTAGGTATTTAGAGAATACCTAACATTTCTACTTCTCGAATGTCACTAATACATTCGACACTTCCACAAACAGCCATATTGGCTAACGGTCTAAAACCCAACTAGCGCTAACCACGCTAGAGCCTTAGGAAAAACTCTCAGGCGAACAAACTTTACCTCCTACTCGGCAACTAACATGCCAACTTCTACGATCACAACAAGAGAATTTATCAAAGATGAATGTTCACTCAAGATATAAGAATGTGTAGACCCCGGATCAACCAAAGATAATAATGACAAGGATTGCAAGGTGACGGTACCTGCGATCACATCCATCTTATTGCAACCCTCAGGTTGAGCATAGATCCACCATGCTTCGGTCGCACATTAATAGCATGTACCGGTGTCTCTCTCACACTGTGAGGACAAACACGTTTCAGGTCATCAGAAGATCCACATCTCTAGCAACTCCTAGTATTTCCCCAACACGCACCCGTGTGGCGTCTACCACAACATTCACACTCAGCCAAAATACGAACTCTCTAATTACCCTGGCCAACACCGTCACCACGTTTGTAACCCGACTTATACCTCTTATCATGAGACTTCCTATTCTGCTTTCCAGAATAGCCAAAATTAGCCGTTTTCTTACCCGAACCCACGTTTTTCGCTTGTATAGATGCACCCAAGGACAAACCTTGTTTAATCATCATAGCAGGTGTCGGTGCTTGCACTTGCACTCCAGCCATTGCTGCCCAAAAAACTACTATCATCGCTTGGATTAACGAGGTTAGATCACCAAAAATTGACACTAGGGAAACTTGGGGTACACCATCTGCCCCAACATCAACAGGAGGAACCAATAGAGGAGGAGGAGGTAAAATATTGGGGGAATTCCCTTCCTCAACGTTATTTTGCCCAACTCTGGCATTACCAGCCATTGAACGAGTCTCGCGGTGAACCACGCTAACAAAAGCATCAAAACACATTAAAGTTAGGCTAGCATTAGGAAAAGGATCCAAACAACCTTATAAAACTTTTAAAACCTCGGTAATAGGCAATGCGTTCCCAATTCATACCCCCACATAATATTAAACAACCACTAAACAATTCAAACATCACAAATTAATCAAACAACAACATCCCAACCTTTCGTAACCTGGCTTTGATACCAACAAATATAACCCTCTCGACCCAGCCTAGATGCCCGACCGAACTGAGAGAACTACATTAGGTTTATCAAAGCAAACCGAGGAAAGATTACAAAAATGATCCATTTTTTTTCTCTTTTTATCTTGTCTAGATGCATATTATTAATCCTATGTGTACATACTTGTAGCGTATGGAATTACAAAGAAAACAGACCACGAAAAGGCAGCCAATTGCATAAGATACATTTTAGGGACTAAAATGCAAATCTAATAAAATAAAGGGAAAATCTAAAAATAAAGTTACCAATCCTCAATTAGTCCAATTACATGCTTACATGTTAAATTTCGGGTGAAATGATTATCCAATCTCATACAATTGCATTTACAAAATTCAAGGACCAAAATGAAAGAAACAAAAACTTCCAAATATTCCAATAACTGAAATAACTGCATCCCATATCGGTACGAGTGTAGGTGTTTCAGTATGCCTTAATAATTTTCCAAAACTCATATTCCAGTAGCTAAAATTCGTTTCGATACTCCCTCGCATATCGAAATGCACTTCATAAAATCCCTATACCGTATCGAAACACCCTATCTAGTACCAAAATGTTGGCCAAATTTGCCTAAGCTCATACCGAAATGCTTGCCCACATACCGGTACGCTAAGCCTAAAATGGCTTACTCGTACCGAAATAGGGAAAGCCGTACCGGTATGCCTGGACCTGAAATGTCTCAATTTGCTGTCTAAACATTCTTTAATGATAACCAAAACACTCTAACATGATTCAAACACCTATGAAACATCACTAGGATACTTTCCTAACCAAAACTTCACAGAGTCAACAACATCACATGGCATTCATACTTCCCAATATATTCTATAGGCATGCTTCCTAATATCATTCTACCAAACAACAAAAACTCGCATTAGGCACTTTCAAGGCATACTCATCATGCTCACATATCTAAAGCATCAAAACAAACTTGCTTGAGTCATCAAAACATGGCAACCATCAAATGTTAACTAGTTGCATTCCAATTCAACCACCTAATCCCATTTATAAGAAAAGATCATCAACTAACATATCAGCCTTACAATTCAGCACATAACATGCTTAAAAAACATGGGAAAATAAAATTACGAATCCCCAAAAATATGGTGAACATATTGCCTTATTAACCGAAATCATAAACCGAGTTCATACTCAAAGTAGTCTTTGTCTTGGATCACTTTAAACCTTGCCTTTGTAGCCCCAAACTTCAGTGCTCTACACCATTAGAAAAAAGAGAGCGTAAGCATACGACCTCTATACTTGAATAGTCGGCCACTATCCTTGTTTAACCAACCGCTAATCCTTAGTTAACCGACCGTTAACCTTACAATTTGGATACACAGATCTCTCATGGTAGTCGACCTCTACCATAACCCACACCATGCCAACCGCATGATATAACACCCTTGTCGACCGCAAGATATAACACCCTTGTCGATCGCAAGCTTAACATCAACAAGGGGAACCGACCGCTCAACCCAATTGACAACATTGTAATCTGAGTAGTCGATTGTTTACCTCAAGGACTCTTAACCACGATTGATTTATAGCATATTATAGTGCACTTTATCCTATGGCATGCCAACTATATCCGAATGTTTTCTTATCATGTCACATAGCCAATATGTAATACCCCAATTTTTGGTTAGTGACTATTTTGCAAAGAATCAAAATTTGGTTTTGGTTCAGTGACTAAAATGTAAAATGTTAAAGTTTGGTGATCAAAGTGAAATGTTGAGAAAAGTTTAGGGACCAACAAGGTAATTTTCCCAATAATTATTTTTATTCTATAAATAAATAGATCACATAAGGGTGTGAATCGAATATGAAATTGTTAGTTCGACCCGATGTTTTTATTATTGAGAAATTACAGTTAAAGTTTAAAATGGAATTCGGGTAGGCGTATGAGCTCAGATTGTGATGAAATTTTGAAGGGGTTGTAAGAGGACTTGAAGGAAATGACATTTCATTTTGGAATCATTTTTAATCGATTTAGATTTGATTAAAGATGGTATTTTGAAATAATGCAGAAATGGAATTTTTATGAATACATGGATTCATTAAGGGTATTTTAGTCATTTTGCCCCTACTTTTTAATTAAAGATGATTATGGAAAAGTGATAAGGTTAGGCTTCAACACCTAATTGGTCATAATTGAGTGGTAAATGGTAATTTCACTATTGATGAATATTTTTATATTAGGATTAAAGATTAAATATGCCATTTGTCATGTTAATTTATTAATGAAAAAGCTAGAAACTCTCTCTTCTTCTTCCTCCATTTCGAAACCAACATAGCCAAGGTAAGGAAATTTTTGATTCAATTTTTGGCTTAATTTTGATTGGTTTTTGGTTCAAGACATGAAATAGAAAATTAATCTCCATTGAATTCTCTTTCTTTTGGTATAATTTTTGCATAGTTTCCATGCTTTATGAAGAACAAGTTGAGAATTAATGTTTTATGGGTTGTTTAAGTTGGATTTGAGGTTGTAAGGTTGTTTTTATGCTTAGATTGATGAAAACAACATGATTCTTGTTTTAGGTATTATTTGGGAAAATTGAGAAATTAGGGGAAACTCTTGTAAAAATTTTATTCGAATTAGAAATGATGTTAGAAGCTTGAATATGTTGTTAGGAGGTTGAAATTATGTTTGAATCAAGTTGGAGAAATTTTGGAGAGTGACCCTTGGTATTCGGCTAGTAGGGAAAAATAAAGGAAAAATATGGAAAATTTTTCCTAAGGATAGAAATGGTGTAAGGATGATTTTGTAAGCTTTGAAATGCTAATTGGACTAATGTGGAAGTTTGTAAAGTGTTGAGGACTAAATTGTAAAGTTAGGGAAATATGTGATTAAAGTGGAAAGTTGAATTGAAATTGAAGTCATGTGTTAAAGGATTATTTTGAAAGGTTTGGAAGTAAAAGGGTTAACATTGTTGTTGTGAGATAAGATTAGTAATAAAAGAATTTGTAGGAGTAATTGATATTATTTCTAATATGGTTTTATGTTAGGATGATACTAACATATACTTGAATTGTATATGTTGGTGAAATGGTTGTAGATCATAATTGTAATCTGAACCAGAATCCGAGCAACTCTAAAGACAAGGGAAAAGTACAAAAGTGAAGTAGTGTATAAGGGTAAAGCTTTCTAGTGAGGCAACAAGTTAGTGCATTTCTACTATTTTATTTGATATGAGAAAGACTTGCGATGAGTCTATCTCGAATGTCAATCCACAAATGACATCTTTTTAACGATTTTTGAAAAGAACTATAAATGATTTTCGGGTATGAACTGCCCAATGCACTTTTATATGATATTGTGAAATGTTAATATCTTTTGATATTTTAAATAAGTGAATGATATATGATAGTGAATGTTAAAGCCCATTGTTTGCATTATGAGATTTCTTGGTATAATTGGCATGCCAATGAGGTGGGAGTATAAATGATACAGTGATGTTGTACAAGTGTACAACAGTTACAAAATGAAACTCTGATGTTGTGTTCTACAGCTATGACCTAATGATACAGTGATGTTGTATAAGTTTACAGTAGTTAACAGTGATGTTGTGTTCTACAGCTATGACCTAGTGATACAGTGATATTGTATAAGTTTACAGCAGTTATAAAGTGATACAGTGTTTTATTTTGGCACAACAATATAGTTGATGTCGTACATGTGCATACTCAATAGTGACTCGCATACCATGCATTCTCATTTATCTTACATTGGGCTATGATTTAAATAATAGTGACAAGTGCAATTGAAATGATTGATTGAAAGTGATATTAATTTTTGAACAGGGGTTTTTGATGTGAACTGCCTTATTTACATAAACTATTATTTTTAATGTTTTTATTGAATTACTTTATTTCAAAGTTTTAAATTGAATTATTAGTTGCCTCACTAAGATTATTCTTAGCGTGTGAATGTTTCACGCGTAGGTAAAGATCGTAAGGAGTAAGGAGCTGTGATAGGAGACATCAGCTATTTTCAAAGAGGTACATCATTATCAGTGAGACATCCCTGATGACCCTTTTTGATATTATTCGTTGGCATGTATCTTATAAATGCTTTGGTTACTCTGATATGAAAATATTGGTAATGGTTGTAATGTTATAAACATGAATATGAATACTTTTAATGGATATTATTAATTAAATATGTTGAAATCGTATTTTATTAGCTATTCAAATGATTTTTAAATTAGGCAGTTTTTAGGCAGTTTTATTATTTATATAAAGGAGAATCGAACTGCCAAGTTGCTGCCTAAATCTAGGTTCAGATCGAACTTAGAAATATTAGTTTTAAATTTTACGCGATTAAATATTCTTTTAGTTAAAGAGTTTATTGATTATATTTTAAAGAAAAAAATGTTACCGATTTTGAAATAAGAACTATTGTAAAAGTGTCATGTGACATCTCTAACTCGTATTCGATGATGGATACAGGTGATGGATGTTACATTTAATGGTATCAGAGCTGCAGGTTTAGCCGATTCTCGGTTAAACTTAAAGTTGTTTTGAGTTGAAAAATGTAAACATGCCACTAGAATATCAATATTACTAATATGATGTTTATAAAATTGATGGATGTCGCTTCTAACTAATGTAGTTATGTGGTTATAGATGTCTGAATCAGGGAGCTCTAGACAAGCTATGGAATGAGAAATGTTAGAAGGAGCCGGTAGTGGTAGTAATGAGATTAATAATAATCCCCTGGCTCAATCGGGACATGGAGAAGCACAAGCACAGCAAAGGATGCCTGTGCAAGATCAGGGGACTTTTCTTCAGTCGTTTGAAGCGTCCTGACACGTTTCCAACCTCCAGCTCCCCGTATGACAATCGCTAAAGAGTTAAAAAGTTTGGGAGCGCCGAAATTTAAAGGAGATTCAAATGAAGGTCCAGTAGCTGCTGATGTATGGTTAAATGATTTAAAGATCATGCTTGACGGGTTCCGTTGTTCTAAGACGGATAAATTAGATGGAGCTGTCTCATTACTGCGAGGTCAAGCTAGGTTTTGGTGGACTAATGCCACGATGCACGTTCCGCCGAGCAAGTGACCTGCAATTCTTTCTGGAGGAATTCAAAAATAAGTATATTGAAGACCAGTTTATCAGAGAAATGAAGCAGCAATTCCTCAACTTGAAGCAAGGGAATCAGGCTATTTATGAATATGAATTTAATAAGTTGAGCCAGTTTGCTGCAAAGTTAATCCCTAAGGAGAAAGATCGATGTGTTTGGTTTATTGAGGGATTAACTACGAAGTTAAAAGAAATGTTGGTGGCATTGAATTTATCAAACTTTCAGGAAGTTGTGAATAGAGCTAAGGCAATCGAACGAGTACAGCCTGAAAATACAGTAGAACCAAAATGGCAGTCAAACAAGAGATCGAGAACATCTTCATATTCTTTTTCATCAAAGCGGGGCAAGGGTTTTGGTTCTCGATATTAGAATAGATCTGGATCAGTTGGAAATTCTCATAAAGGATCGAGTGCTGAAAAAGGCAAGCAATTCCAGACAACAAATTCTGAGACTAATTCAGCTCCTAAGCTATGTGATATTTGTGGTAGACGTCACCCTGGCCAGTGTCGAATGATGACAGGAGCTTGTTTCAATTGTAGAGAAATGGGTCATTTTGTGAGAGACTATCCACTGATATTTGGGGAGAGACCTGCTCAAACAAAAAGATCTGCAGTGATGCCACCTAGAGGCAGAGGAAGAGGCAGACCAGGAAGATCATCTGAGTCAGCTTCACAAGTAGAAAGGCGCGCACTAGCTCGAGTTTATAATTTACAGACTAATGAGGACCGAGATGACTCAGAAATTATTGCAGGTACATTCTATCTTTTTGATAAGCATGTATTAGTGTTGATTGATCCTAGTTCTACGCATTCATATATTAGCACTAAGTTGATTGAAGAGAGAGATATTTCGTTAGAGTCTATTTCTAGTGATATAGTGGCAACAAATCTATTGGGTCAAAGTACGAGAGTAAGTATAATATGTAGAAATTGTCCGATAAAGGTGCAAGGAACTGAGTTTCTGGAAAACCTAATGGAGTTACCTTTTGAAGAATTCGAAGTGATATTAGGCGTGGATTGGTTATCTTTTTACCATGCCATTGTGGATTGTCGCTTAAAGCGATTAATTTTGGAGATCCAGAAGGTGAATAGATAATAGTAGCGGGGGAAAGGATGAATCCTTTATCTAATGTGATTTCAGTTGTTTCTGCTAAGAAACTATTGTTACAAGGTTGTCAAGCTTTCTTAGCAAATATGGTGGATACCGGACTGCTGAAATTAAATTGGAAGATATTTCTACAGTTCAGGAATATCCAGATGTATTTCTTGATAAATTACTGGATTACCCCCTGATCGGGAAATAGAATTTAAGATAGAGGTGCTACCTAGTACAACACCCATATTGATGGCCCCGTATAGAATGGCGCTAGCTGAGCTTCGAGAGTTAAAGGCGCAATTACAAGAATTGTTAGATTAGGGTTTTATAAAACCAAGTGTGTTACCTTGGGGCGCGCCGGTATTATTTGTGAAAAAGAAAGACAGGTCTATGCAACTATGCTTCGATTATCGTCAGTTAAATAAGGTGACAATGAAGAATAAGTATCCTCTTCTGAGGATTGATGATCTTTTTGATCAGTTAAAAGGTGCAGCTGTGTTTTCTAAAATTGATCTTCGATCTGGATATCATCAGTTGAAGATTAAGGAAGAAGATATTTCAAATATAGCTTTTCGAACTTGGTATGGGCACTATAAGTTTGTAGTGATGCCGTTCGGATTGACTAATGCCCCTGTAGCATTCATGGATCTGATGAATCGAATATTTCAGCCATATTTGGATCAATTTGTGGTAGTATTTATTGATGATATTTTAGTCTATTCAAAGACAAAGGAGGAACACGATGCTCATCTTCGTGTTGTTCTTCAGATTCTTCGGGAAAAGAAATTGTATGCCAAACTGTCAAAGTGTGAATTTTGGCTATCGAAAGTTACTTTTCTTGGTCATATGGTTTCGGCAGAAGGAATAAGAGTAGATCCCAAGAAAGTACAAGCCATAGTGGAATGGAAAGCTCCGAAGAATATTTCGAAAGTTTGAAGTTTCTTGGGACTGACTGGTTATTATTAAAGGTTTGTAAAGAACTTTTCAATAATTGCTTCTCCATTGACCAAGTTATTAAGAAAGGATACACCATTTATGTGGACAGATAAATGCCAAGAAAGTTTTGAAACCTTGAAGAAAATTTTAACAGAAGCTCTGGTATTAGTACAACCTGAGTCAGGAAAAGATTATGTAGTTTATAGTGCTGTTTCTCGTAATGGCTTGGGATGTGTACTCATGCAAGAAGGAAATGTGGTGGCTTATGCATCTAGACAGCTTAAGATGCATGAGAGGAAATATCCCACCCATGATTTAGAGTTAGCAGCGGTTGTTTTTGCTTTAAAGATATGGTGTCATTATCTATACAGAGAACGATGTTATATCTATACGGATCATAAAAGTTTAAAGTATCTCTTAACTCAAAAGGAGTTAAATTTAAGGCAGGAAGGTAGATTGAGCTCCTAAAAGATTATGATGTAGTTATTGACTACCATCCAGGAAAAGCGAACGTGGTAGTTGATGCCCTTAGTAGAAAGACCTTTGATGCCTTAAGAGCTATAAATGTGAGGCTAGCTTTGAAGGAAAATGGTGCTTTGATTGTTAAATTAAGTTTAAGGCCTGCTTTAGTAGATTGGATAAAGGATCTTTAGAAAAGAGATATGGAATGTTTGACAAGATTCAAACAAGTCGAAAATGATGAGAATAAAGATTTTGAAGTTAAACCTGATGGATGCTTGTATTATCGAGGAAGAATTGTTATTCCTGAGGATGAAGAACTAAAGAAAGAACTTCTCTTTGAAGCACATTATAGTCCTTTGACCATGCATCCAGGTGGAAACAAGATGTATCAAGATCTAAAGAGTCGATATTGGTGGCCAGGAATGAAAAGAGCTATAACTAGTTTGTTTCCAAGTGCCTGACATGTCAACAAGTAAAAGTGGAGCATCAGGTGCCTTTTGGTTTATTGCAGCCAATTTCCATTCCTCAGTGGAAATGGGAACGAGTAACCATGGATTTCGTAACGGTGCTACCTTTGACTCCAAGCAAAAAGGATTCAATTTGGTTGATTGTTAATAGATTAACTAAGTTGGCACATTTCATTCTTGTCCGAACTAATTTCTCTATGGATAAGTATGCTGAATTATATATCAAGGAGATAGTTCGGCTTCATGGAGTACTAGTCTCAATTGTCTCTGATAGAGATCCAAGGTTTACTTCCAGATTTTGGAATCGAGGAAGAATTGTTATTCATGAGGATGAAGAACTAAAGAAAGAACTTCTCTTTGAAGCACATTATAGTCCTTTGACTATGCATCCAGGTGGAAACAAGATGTATCAAGATCTAAAGAGTCGATATTGGTGGCCAGGAATGAAAAGAGCTATAACTGAGTTTGTTTCCAAATGCCTGACATGTCAACAAGTAAAAGCGGAGCATCAGGTGCCTTTTGGTTTATTGCAGCCAATTTCCATTCCTCAGTGGAAATGGGAACGAGTAACCATGGAGTTCGTAACGGTGCTACCTTTGACTCCAAGCAAAAAGGATTCAATTTGGGTGATTGTTGATAGATTAACTAAGTTGGCACATTTCATTCCTGTCCGAACTAATTTCTCTATGGATAAGTATGCTGAATTATATATCAATGAGATAGTTCGGCTTCATGGAGTACTAGTCTCAATTGTCTCTAATAGAGATCCAAGGTTTACTTCCAGATTTTGGAAGTCTTTGCATAAAGCTTTGGGTACTTGACTTAATTTTATCACAACCTTTCATCCTCAAACTAATGGACAATTTGAACGGACTATTCAGATTTTAGAGGATATGTTGAGAGCATGCGTGATTGAATTCAAAGGATCATGGGAGAAATACTTGTCGTTGGCGGAATTTTCTTACAATAACAACTATCAAGTAAGTATCAAGATGGCACCTTATGAAGCCTTGTATGGAAGAAGGTGCAGGACTCCTTTGAATTAGTATGAGTTGAAAGATCAGGATGTATTGGGACCTGATCTAATTAGAGAAGCTGAAGACAAAGTAAATATCATACAAGATAACCTCAAGATAGCCGCTGATCGACAAAATTCATATGCAGATTCAAAGAGGAAAGAAATTGAATTTCAAGTAGGTGATAAAGTGTTTCTCAAAGTATCACCTTGGAAAAAGATATTACGATTTGGACGAAAGGGAAAGCTGAGTCCAAGATTTATTAGACCGTATGAGATTGTAAAGAGAGTTGGTCTGGTGGCTTGTCAACTTGCTCTACCTTTGGAAATGGATAAGATTCATAATGTATTTCATGTATCGATGCTCAGGAAGTATCGATCAGATTCTTCCCACATCATTACTCCAAAGGAAGTAGAGATTCAACCAGATTTGACGTATGAGGAGGAACCGATCAGAATTTTAGCACGTGAGGTCAAAGAACTGAGGAACAAGACAATCCCACTTGTTAAAGTTCTTTGGCAAAACCAAAAAGTGGAAGAAGCAACGTGGGAAAAAGAGAAAGATATGGAAAAATGATTTCCTCATATTTTCAAATCAGATACATTCTAAAAATTTGAGGACGAATTTTCTTAAGGGGGAGAATTGTAATACCCCAATTTTTGGTTAGTGACTATTTTGCAAAGAATCAAAAGTTGGTGGTTTTAGTTTAGTAACTAAAATGTAAAATGTTAAAGTTTGGTGACCAAAGTGAAAAGTTGAGAAAAGTTTAGGGACCAACATGGTAATTTTCCCAATAATTATTTTTATTCTATAAATAAATAGATCACATAAGGGTGTGAATCAAATATAAAATTGTTGGTTTGATCCGATATTTCTATTATTGGGAAATTACAGTTAATGTTTAAAATGGAATTCAGGTTGTCGTATGAGCTCGGATTGTGATAAAATTTTGAAGGGAGTTGTAAGAGGACTTGAAGAACATGAAATTTCGTTTTGGAATTTTTTTTAATCGATTTAGATTTGATTAAAGACGGTATTTTGAAATAGTACACAAATGGCATTTTTGTGAATACATGGATTCATTAAGGGTATTTTAGTCATTTTGCCCCTACTTTTTAATTAAAGATGATTATGGAAAAGTGATAAGGTTAGGTGTCAACACCTAATTGGTCATAATTGAGGGGTAAATGGTAATTTCAGTATTGATGAAGATTTTTATATTAGGATTAAAGATTAAATATGCCATTTGTCTTGTTAATTTATTAAAGAAAAAGCTAGAAACTCTCTCTTCTTCTTCCTCCATTTCGAAACCAACATAGCCAAGGTAAGGAAATTTTTGATTCAATTTTTGGCTTGATTCGATTGGTTTTTGGTTCAAGACATGAAATAGAAAATTAATCTCCATTGAATTCTCTTTCTTTTGGTATAATTTTTGCATAGTTTCCATGATTATATGTTGAGATTGGAGATTAGGGTTTATGAAGAACAAGTTGAGAATTCATGTTTTATGGGTTGTTTAAGTTGGATTTGAGGTTGTAAGGTTGTTTTTATGCTTAGATTAATGAAAACAACATGATTCTTGTTTTAGGTATTATTGGGAAAATTGAGAAATTAGGGGAAACTCTTGCAAAATTTTTATTTGAATTAGAAATGATGTTAGAAGCTTGAATATGTTGTTAGGAGGTTGAAATTATGTTTGAGTCAAGTTGGAGAAATTTTGGAGAGTGGCCCTTGGTATTCGGCTAGTAGGGAAAATAATGGAAATTTTTTCCTAAGGTTAGAAATGGTGTAAGGATGATTTTGTAAGCTTTGAAATGTTAATTGGACTAATGTGGAAGTTTGTAAAGTGTTGAGGACTAAATTGTAAAGTTGGGGAAATATGTGATTAAAGTGGAAAGTTGAATTGAAATTGAAGTCGTGTGTTAAAGGATTATTTTGAAAGGTTTGGAAGTAAAAGGGTTAACATTGTTGTTGTGAGATAAGATTAGTAATGAAAGAATTTGTAGGAGTAATTGTTATTATTCCTAATATGGTTTTATATTAGGATGATACTAACATATACTTGAATTGTGTATGTTGGTGAAATGGTTGTAGATCATAATCGTAATCCGAACCGAGAGTCGAGCAACTCTAAAGACAAGGAAAAAGTTCAAAAGTGAAGTAGTGTATAAGGGTAAAGCTTTCTAGTGAGGCAACAGGTGAGTGCATTTCTACTATTTTTATTTGATATGAGAAAAACTTGCAATGAGTCTATCTCGAATGCCAATCCACAAATGACATATTTTCAACGATTTTTGAAAAGAACTATAAATGATTTTCGGGTATGAACTACCCAATGCACTTTTATATGATATTGTGAAATGTTAATATCTTTTGATATTTTAAATAGGTGAATGATATATTATTGTGAATATTAAAGCCCATTGTTTACATTATGAGATTTCTTGGTATAATTGGCATGCCAATGAGGTGGGAGTATAGATGATACAGTGATGTTGTACAAGTGTACACCAATTACAAAATGAAACAGTGATGTTGTGTTCTATAGCTATGACCTAATGATACAGTGATGTTGTATAAGTTTACAGTAGTTATCAGTGATGTTGTGTTCTACAGCTATGACCTAGTGATACAGTGATGTTGTATAAGTTTACAGCAGTTATAAAGTGATACAGTGTTTTATTTTGGCACAACAATATAGTTGATGCCGCACATGTGCATACTCAATAGTGACCCGCATACCATGTATTCTCGTTTATCTTACATTGGGCTATGATTTAAATAATAGTGACAAGTGCAATTGAAATGATTGAATGAAAGTGATATTAATTTTTGAACACGGTTTTTGATGTGAACTTCCTTATTTACATAAACTATTATTTTTAATGTTTGTATTGAATTACTTTATTTCAAAGTTTTAAATTGAATTATTAGTTGCCTCACTAAGATTATTCTTAGCGTGTGAATGTTTCACGCGTAGGTAAAGATCGTAAGGAGTAAGGAGCTGCGATAGGAGACATCATCTATTTTGAAAGAGGTACATCATTATCAGTAAGACATCCCCGATGTCCCTTTTTGATATTATTAGTTGGCATGTATCTTATAAATGTTTTGGTTACTCTGATATGAAAATATTGATAATGGTTGTAATGTTATAAACATGAATATGAATGCTTTTAATGGATATTACTAATTAAATATGTTGAAATCTTATTTTATTAGCTAATCAAATGATTTTTAAATTAGGTAGTTTTAGGCAGTTTTATTATTTATATAAAGGAGAACCGAACTACTAAGTTGCTTCCTTAATCTAGGTTTAGATCGAACTTAGAAATATTTGTTTTAAATTTTACGCGATTAAATATTCTTTTAGTTAAAGAGTTCATTGATTATATTTTAAAGAAAAAAATGTTACCGATTTTGAAATAAGAACTATTGTAAAATTGTCATGTGACATCTATTAAATGATGGATACGGGTGAGGGGTGTTACAAAATATATCATTTACAAAATCATTTACTCACTATTTTACAATGCATTTTACGAAATCAGCATATATACAAATCACATTGCCAAAGCAATAACACCATTCCCGACCGAAATGAAAACCAATGCTCACTAGAATTTCTTATACTTTTAAACCCCTACATATGTACTTAAAATCATGCATTTTCAGTAAGTAAATCAAACCATGTTTACGACCAAAACATGAATTACACATGCTCATATCCTAACCGATATTAAAGAGCAAAATAGGGAAAACTTACTTCCGAGCTTAGGTAAGTGATTCAAACTTATCCTAAACTCCCAACAACCTTTATTAAACCTCTTAAAGGCGTTTAAACCAGTTTCCACTCACTGATACCCCTCGTTTTGCTTGCCAAAGCGAATCGAGCTCCCAGCAAGCAACAAACAATGTCAAGGTTCATTTCCTTGATTATCCCCTATTCTAATCACATAAAACTAGAGGGAAATACATCATTATGCATTCAAACCATTGCCAACAAGCAATTACCCTCAACTCTTAAGTTGCCCACTCAAAAACCATATGAAACATATCGAAAACATCCTCGAACACTTTCGAAACTCAACCCAGCCATAATATAATGATTCAACCCATTAAACACCATCAATTAACATCTAAAAACCCTTTCCCAACATCCTTTTACTTCCAGCAATGATTAAACTCAACTATCACCCCAAAACCCTTGATTAACAACCTTAAACATTAGAGATTCAACTTGTTTCAGGATTACAATGTTAAAACCAAGTTATTAACTCAATTAAACATCAAAATCATGATATAATCTGATCTGATCAAAATCCTAGCAAAATAGAACAAATATGAAGATCCACAAATTTCATCAATCAAAACACAATTAAACCAATTTTCCTCAATTAAACTATCAAAACACATTATAAAACAATTTTAAAGAGTCAACAAATTAGCAATTTCAGTAAAGAACCTTTCATTAGAGGATGAGAGTGAACCTTACCTCTAATGGATGCTTTCTCCCTTAGTTGGATGATTTACATGAGAAAACAAAGTTAAAACAATAATGTTTTGGTAAACTAACAACTAATAATCATTTACAAACAAAAGATTTAAAAAAAGAAAGGTTTACCTGAAGATTTAGAAGAAGAAATTGATGTTTGGCTGGAGAGATTTTGAGAGAAAATATTTTGAGAAAGTTAGTTACATGACTTTTGTTTTAAAGCTTTTAATCACAAATTAATTCTCACCAACCTATTTATATTTTCCAAAACACTTTAAAAGTAGCCAATTAAGGGATAAATTCTGATATTATACTTTTGGGCAATTAGCTCCTTAAAGATTCAAAGTTTCGACTCTTTACAAAACAACCACTAAAACAATTTTCAAAGTTTGCATTTTGGTCGCTAGTCCAAAATGTCTGATTTCCAAAACTCGTTATACAAAATTGACTTTATCATAATCATTAATATATTTAATAATGATTTTATAATATTTTTCCAAAATTTTATCACCTTCAAAAATATTTAATTCGATTTAATCCCAAAACTGACTCGAATCTCTAATACCGGTCCGTGAACCTTCAATCCGACCCTTAAAACATCTAAGCCAAAATCGAGTGCTACATGTTTGCCATGAATTTCAAATTATTCCAACATCGCGTGTATTAATAAAGTTTTATTCTCTCCCTTCCTTTGTGTATTTCATGAGCATCCCGCAAATAGATTGGCATAGATTAATGAAAACAAATGATTTCTTGGCATTACTATGATTTAACATATTAAGTGCAGGTTGTTCCAAGATAGAAATGGAACCTATCAAAAGGAGTCCGCCCAAGTCAAGGCTAAAGGACATTGAACGCAAAGTTGACAAAATTTATCAGGAAAAGATAGCGATTGCCTTCTATGTCGAAATTCAAAGTTAAAGAGCTAGAGGCGAAAACCTGAAAGGGCACCCCAAGAAAAAGAAAAAGGAAGAAAAAGAAAAAGAAAGAACAAAAGAAAGGAAAGAAAGAAAAAGAAAAAGGAAAAGAAAAAAGGAAAAAGGAAAAAAAAAGAAAAAGAAAATAAAATTAAAGGTGAAAACCCGGAAGGGCACTTTGGAAAAAGACTCTAAAGTGAAAACTCGAAGGGGCGCTTTAGAACAAAATTTTAGAGAATATGAGGGTCGAATGGGGGCTGAGTCCTGACACAAGGTGAGACAACAAATATGCAAAGACAAAGGGTAAAGCGAAAGAAAGGTGAAACGAGAAGCCAAGAAAGAAGACACATGATCATTAATTAAATTTTATCATACATCATGAATAGTTAGGCGTCCTTAAGGTAGGAGCATGCTAACTAGCATCCTTGGATCATTGTTTCTGTTTCTTTCAGGTGTTTGAAAAATAATAGGAAGTGGCTCCTATGTTTCGGGAAAGCAAAAGTAGATATCAACAAAGAGTCAAAAACCTTTAACTGTTTGGAAGCAATAAGCATCCCCATGCCAAGGCGATGAAGATCGAGGGCATTCTAGTAGTCTCTAAGCGGGATATCATTTGGTGTCAAGGCGACCAAAATTCGGGACATCATTAATCGGGATCTTCAAGGCTAGGTACCACACCATGCCAAGGCGATAAACATCGAGAGCATTCCAGTAGTCTCAAGGCGAGATATCATTCAGTGTTAAGGCGACCAGAAATTGGGACATCATCAGTCGGGATCCCCAAGGTAAGGTACCACCCCATGCCAAGGCATTAAAGATCGAGGGCATTCCAGAAGTCTCAAGGTGAGATATCATTCGGTGTTAAAGTGACCAGAAATCTGGACATCATTAGTTAAGATCCTCAAGGCGAGGTACCACCCCATGCAAAGGTGATCGAATATCAAGGCATCACTTCAAGGACTTCTTTTCTTTAGGCCTTACACGGGAAGAATTCGGAGTTCTAGAATTTCACGAAGAGAAGGGCGAACGGTTCTATATATGAGGGACTCACAGCTTGGAATCTTCGAACAGGGAAGTCGGATAAAATTAGTGCTCATGGTCTTTGCTTTATTCTTGTTCTTCAAGGATAAGCAAAGAGAGGCAGTTGTAATCACCAATTTTATCCGGGGTGTTAACCCACTTTTACATTTTTTGTTAATATCCTGGATAATGGGCTTTGGGCTTTTAATACCTTTTATATATATTATTCATTATGATTAAAAAAACCCAAAAATATCATTAGTGTCATTATTATTATTAGTTTATTATGATTTGAAAAATACAAAAATATTATTAGTATATTCGGTTAATATAATTACTATACTCATTAGTATTATAAGTTACTATATGATGTTACCATATGATTTGAAAAAGAAAATGAAAAACACACAAAAAAAATTTATTTATATATTTTTTATTATTATTAATTTGGTATTACTATTCTCATTTTATTATTATTATATTACTATATTATTAATATTATACTATTATTATTCTTACTATATTAGTATACTATTATTATATTAATATTATAATTGTTATATTGTATTGTATTGTATTGTATTGTATTGTATTGTATTGTATTGTATTGTATTGTATTGTATTGTATTGTATTGTATTGTATTATATTGTATTATATTATATAGAAAAACCAAAAATAGTCAATTTAAATAAATAAATAGTGAAAAGCCCAGAGTCTTTATAAAGCCCAAAGCCAAAAAGTAATTAACTAATGTTAATATTACAAGGCCCGATAAGGCCCTAAATAATTAAGGCCCGAATGACCTAAACCCTAATTCCCCTTTTATCTCCTTGCACAGCCAAATCTGGACCGTCAAATCTGGTTGATTGATCGAACGGTCCAATCGGCTATCACACCTCAACTCACGATGACCTGGCCTATTCTCTCTCATTTGATTACATTTTCTTTTACTTTATTGCTTTCTAGTTTAGTTGTTAGTTAAACTCTTACAATCACCTACTTGTGTTTTTACTTTTTACAGTGCAAGAGATTAGATTCTTGAAGTGGCACCAATCCCTGTGGAGACGATATCCTTTATACTATAACTTACGACGTGTACACTTGCACAATTGCGGAGCACTTATTACGCGAAACACTAAACACTCTAAGGGGACCACTCTTCGAGTATTTGATAGGGAATGCAGTGCCCTTTTAAACTTAACAATAGTTTAAGGTAGAAATCCTAGCTTGATATCTTTTTAATTGCTCAACGATACTGTACTCACTATGTCTCAAAAATTTCAAGAACTTTTGGTCTTGCTCTTCAGTGACAGGCTTATTTATTTTTGGGGTTGGTTCTTCCCCAAATATTCTTTCTAGTACTACTGAAACCTTTGCTTTCTCTTTTTCAGATTCTTTAGAAACTTTTGGAGAATAACATCTCCCGCTCCTGGTGAAATACCCAACTTCATTCACTATCTCTCTATCAAACTTTTCCACTTTCTTCGTTTCCTCCAATGATTTTACCTCCTCCTAAAGCTTTGACTCTTCGAGTACTGTCATATTAGCAGCGTAATTCCACAAGACCCTTCAAGTATGTTTGAATGCAAATGGTATTGAAAGAGAGATCACAACCTTAGGAACTGTTATCAGCTTCACATTACTGGAGGAGTTTCCTACCTTTGGTCTTGCAAAAATAACCAGTGGCCTACTTACTCTATATCTGACCCCTTGAGCTTTCAAAAGTGCATACCTCTACCTCTTTCCTCTCTCCTATTTTCTCAAAGAACTCAATCTCCTTGTTATTCATCATCTTATTGATCAAACATTTGAACTCAAAACAATGCTGGATTTCATGTCCATCCTCCTGATGATATTCACAATAAATGTTTGATTCCATCTCTTTTTTCAACCTTCATGCCTATTTGTATCATTCCAGCATTATATAACTATTCAAACACCCATTTCAAAGGAGATTTGATTTCAATCACATCAGTCTTTAGCCACTTGGCTTCATCATCTTCCTCTATTGCATTCACCCCTCGGCCTCCATGGTTCGGTAAAGGATTAGCTGCTATATTAGGCTCATAAAACTTTAGCACACCAGTATTCACTAAATTCTAGACTACTTTTTTGAATGTTGTGCAATTTTTAATTGTGTGCCCCGGGATCCCAGTATGATCCTCACAGTGTGCCAACGGATCATACCATGGAGGATACGGAGGTTGAAGGGGTGTTAGGTAATTGGGTCTTACCAAATCTGAATCGAACAACTGTGGTAGAGGTGTGAAGTTCATCCTGTCATTTCTCGAGCCTCAAGAATCCTTCCTATTCGAGTTCTGTGAACTTCTTGATGCACCGGATGATGAAATTGTAACATTCTTCGAGGCCTCATAAGCACTCATGTTGTTCACTTCGTTATCCTTCCTTAGAACTCTTACGAGAACTCTCCCCACTTTCTAATCTTCCACTCTTAATTGCTGCTTCAATCAACTCGCCAGTCATCACCATATCAGCAAAATTATGAGTAGCATTCCTAGCAAATGCTCGAAGAGTGGTCCCCTCGGAGTGTTTACTATTGTGTGTAATAAGTGCTCTGTAATTGTACAAGTGTACACGTCGCAAGTTATAGTATAAAAGATATCGTCTCCACAGGGATTGGTGCCACTTCAAGAATCTAATCTCTTGCAGTGTAAAAAGTAAAAGAACACAAGTAGAAGATTGTAGGAGTTTAACTAACAACTAAACTAGAAAGCAATAAAGTAAATGAAGATGTAATCAAATGAGAGAGAATAGGCCAGGTTATCATGAGTTGAGGAGTGATAGCCGATTGGATCATCTTGGTAAAAGAGTGCAAGGGCAACTCAGTTGCTGTGGCAACTTGCGCAGCGGGGTTGCCTTGGCAACTAATCGACGGTTGCCTGGGCAACTGGTCGGGCAACTATTTGGGCGGCTGAACAGCAACTTCAAGGTTCGGCAGAGCGTTCTTCAATTGTTTCTTCTTATCCCTAAGTCGAAACTCTAGCTAATTGTGCATGCCTTGACAATACATCCCTGCGTGAATCAAGGGTAAACAACAACCAATCTTGCACTCCTCTTAGCCATTGAAATCCTTAACTTATTCCTAAGCCGAATTAATCTTCACCAGCAATAGATTGAATAAAGACCATACTCATTCGTTTCTTGAATCTAACTCTCTCGATATTAGATAAATAAATAGAGTTACGAGATTCTCTCCCAATTCACTCACAAACAAGAATAAAAACCAAGAATGAGTAAACCTTGAATTGAAAGTGCAAACTCTTATTACCTAAACAAAATCCAATTGTTTCTCACAACCACAAAACACAATAACATTAGCCAAATAGATTTAGTTCATGGCTAGGTTCCAAAGAAACACAAAACAAAGAATCCCTAACATAAACCTAATCGAACAAGAAAGAAAAAGATGAAGAATGGTTGAAAGCCCTTGTCGAAATCTCTCCCCTTTGCTCTCTCTTCAATCGAACTCACCCCCTTTGCTCTCTTGGAGTTGACGGCTTGGTCTCCTTTAAATAGGAGATGGCTAGGTCAAAGTCTCTCTTGAGGAAGAAGTTAAGTTGTAATTAAATACTTTAAAAGAATATAATTCTTTATTATATTTAAATTCCTTCTAGATCTTCTCCTATCTTCTTGGGATTTAATTTCTCTTTGACCTCTTCATATAAATCAAACTCCTTTGGGATTTAACTTTGCTCCACGTCATCTTGGGCTTATCTAGTCATCAATTTCGACTGTCATATCATCTTATCCATTATCGACAATTGCCCTGGCAACTATCGGCAACACCCTTTTTCCACAAAATTAAGCAAAATATGAAATCAAGCTTGTCCACCAAGGAAACAATGCAAACATGCATGAATGGCTAATAATGTAACTAATATGAGCCTAAGTCTAGCAATAATATGAATAAAAAGGGTGAATAAAATAGTACTTTTAGACACTTAACACACCCCCAAAATCAAACTATTGCTTGTCCTCAAGAAATGAAACTAATAATTACCCGCCAAGACTTCAATTTTCACAAACTTAGCTTTGAACTTGATTTCAATTCTCAGAACCGTGGTACAAAGTATGATTGGCTTTTCATTTTTCAAAAAACTTAGGAGCTACTCGAAATCAAACTATAATGCTTGTGAGTGTGTGCGGACACGCAAGTTGATTTTTCGGATTCTATGGAAACAAGATGTTTTCAAATTACTTCCTTGGGTTCTTTTAAGATGTTTTAACTAGAGTCAGTTTCGGGCACCTCTAGTGTTTTTTTAGTTTTCTTAAGTTAATTAATTTATTCGACTAGAGCCGATTTCGGGCACCTCTAGCGATCAATTTTTTAGCACATACTAGAGCCAATTTCGGGCACCTCTAGCAATCAATTTTTAGCACATACTAGAGCCAATTTTAGGAACCTTTAGCATTCATCCAATTATTATTCTAATCCCCCAATTTTTTAACTATCAACCTAAGTTTGCTAGAATTCCTTAAATCAATCAAGCCACAACAGTGTTTCATCAAGTTTAGCATTATAGTAAGATTCTAAGTGTTTCCACGGTTATCTTAGAATAAAAAGTTCTATCAATTAAGTACATTGGCAAAGTCATCATCGGATATTCATCAAATCTACGCAATTCTTGTTCCAACTAAAGGCATGGCAAGGAATTTATGTATCCTAAATGCAATAATTAAGATGAATGCAACTAAACATGGTAACTAACTAATAACAATCGCCCCAAACTCGGGTGAGGCATTGTCCACAATGCATGCAACAAAGAAAAATAAAAATAAAGAAAAGTAAAATGCAAATGAGGACTTACTCTGAGAGTTCATCGTCGTGGATGATTAGTTTCCTTTTGGCCAGTGTCTTGATTCTTTTTCTTGAATGCGATGGTTGCTTCCTTGTTGCCGATGGTGGAATTGATCCTCGTACGGGGTTGTCCTTATCATCCTCTTCATCAATTTCATTGGCTTTTCACTTGGGCTTGGAGGATTCGATTGGTGCGGTCTTTTTTGGTGCAATGAAGGACTCGTCCGAATTTGAAAAATCATACAATGATTTAGTACGAGTTTATTCGGGCATAGGTGCTTTACCCTTGGCTTTTGCAGCGGTTGCCGAGGCGTCTTCAGCTTTGGTTGCCGCGACATCTTCAGTGCTGGTTGTCGTTGCAACTACTTGGGCAGGCGCAGTATAGGTTGCCGCGACATCATCTGTTGCGGTTGTCGTGGCAACTGCTTCATTGGTTTTCGTGGCAAGGATTTCAGCAGGAAAGATGGGGAACGGCACACGGCTGTCCGGGTACTTTTCCAGGATAACTTGGGTGATGGCATTGTTGTGATCCTTCATGTACCGCATGAACATTAGTTGTCGATCTTCAATTTGCCTAATGCGGTTCTCCAACAGTTGTAAGAGTGCTTCAAGTTGTCTCAGGGTTGCTGTCCGAGTTGCCCGGGCATCAGTTGCTTGGGCATTAGGAGTTGCCGAGGAAATTGAAGGCGTTGGGGATTTTACCGGCGCCTCTCCCATTAGATTTTGGATTTGTACTCAATTCTAACCGGACTTTGGTAGGGCCTTTTCATCAGTGGGCTCACTTGGGACATGCATCTCCTTGCAAAGATTGGAAATTAAGCAAGGGAAGAAAAGAGAACCATTGTCTTTTGTGCTACATACAAAAATCTCATCACAAATAATTTTTCCAATGTTAATGATGCGATTATGTAAGATAGAATGTATGAGCAAAAGACGAGGTGTATCAACGGTGGTATTGTGTATTGTGGGCATTAAAGAAGTTTTAACAAACTTATTCCATAATTTTGCCTCGTGTTTAAGCCGAAGGCGATTTACCGTGCCCTTGTATTTACCGTCGTTCCAATGAGTTCCCATAGAGTGAGTTCTTGAAGCACCTTGTCGAGTTTCTTGGGCGTGAGTTGATCAACAAAGGCTTGATGCTCGTCCTTCTCAACGTAGAGCCCGTAAAAAGTGTTGATACTTTCGGGGCTTATGAGTATAGCCTTTTCATGAACAAAAACATAAGGATTATCCAGGTTAGGTGAGTGAGCATGGAATTCTCTTACCCATGAGATATTACCCAGTTCCGATTTATGGCAAAAGATTTACCACTTTTGATGTGCAATCCTTTCAAAGATGAATGGTTCAAGGCCGAAATCTTGATGAGAGTTGGAGTATTCGAAGCCTTGTTCTTCGCAAATCTTCCGGCTTTCAAACTTGGAGTGAAATCTTTCTTAAACCACTGGTGTAGCAAACTTCTTGTATCTTGGTTCTTTGGAAGAACTTGGATGAACCAAAAAATTGATTTTGGATGCCATGGATAATCTTGGTTGTGAGTTTGGTAGAAACAAAGAACAGAAAGCAAAAGAAACTAAAGAGTTGCAAGATGAAAAGTAGGAATAGGTTGCTTGGAAGTTAAGGGTGATGGGTTAAATAGAAAAGATAGGTAGTAAATATGGTGGGTGGGATTAATTGGAAAGAAAGAAAACAAGTGTTTTGATTGGGGGAAGGGGACGGCTAGGGGATTTGGGGAAGGAGAAGGGTTTGGCTGGCTATGTAGGGTTTATTTAGGGTAAATTGGAGGCTTAATATAAGCCTTAGATTTGGCCCATTAATTTCCTTGTTGAAGAAGTTTCCTTCTTAAATCAAATTCATCTTTATCTTGAACTCTTTTCCTACAATTCAAAAACAAATAAAACAAGGATTAAAATTAAAGATAAATTAATAAAAGAAAATAAATAAAGATGTGCAAAGAAATTCTTAAACCTAAAATTTAAAAAAAAAATAGATAAATATGAAAGAAAGATGTAGTCTTAATCTTAAAGAAAATAAATAAATTTATCCTAAAAAGAAAAAAACCGAAATTAATAAAAAAATAAAAAAAATAAATAGTTTGAAAAAAAATAAAAAGAAAATATCGAAAGGCGAGCATGATCATGCATCTCCTAAGGTGACCATTTCTTTGTTACGTTCCACATGGGCACCGTTGTAGTGCTTCAATCTTAGTTCGTTGACTTTGAATTCATGTTCGTCAGTGTTCGACTTGATTATCACGGCACCATGGGAGAACGGTTTGACAATTTCGGATGGTCCCGACCATCTTGATTTTAGTTTTCCCGGGAAAAGTTTCAGCCGAGAATTGAAAAAGAGAACTAGTTGCCCTGGCATGAATTGCCACGGCAATAGTTTCTTGTCATGCCATTGCTTTGTTTTCTCCTTGTAGAGATTCGTGCATTGTTATAGGCGAGTGCACAGAATTCTTCTATCTCATTGAGGTCCAACAAACGCTTTTGCTTGGCACTTTCCCAATCCATATTCACGGTCTTGATTGCCCAATATGCCTTGTGTTCGATTTCCACCGGTAGATGGCATGTTTTGCCATAAACAAGTCGGAAGGAAGACATACCTAAGGGTGTTTTGAATGCAGTGCGATATGCCCAAAGTGCATCATCTAGTCTTACTGACCAATCCTTCCTAGAGGGATTTACAACTTTCTCGAGTATACCCTTCAATTCTCGGTTGAAAATTTCTGCTTGCCCATTGGTTTGTGGGTGATATGTCGTGGCAATTTTGTGTGACACGCCGAAGCGTTGCAACATCTTGGCAATAAGTCTATTGTCAAAATGCTTGCCTTCATCACTAATAATTGCTATCGGAATCCCAAATCTTGTAAATATATTTTTTTCTGCAAGAATCGTTGCACGGTCTTGGAATCGTTGGTGGGAACTGTAGCTGCCTCAACCCATTTAGACACGTAGTTGACAGCAAGTAGAATGTAGAGGTTGCTGAATAAATATGGGAAAGGTCCCATAAAATCGATCACCCATACATTGAACAATTCCACCTCGATGATGTTTTGGAGCGGCATCTCATGTCGTCTAGAGATATTGCCCATCCTCTGGCAACGATCACATTGCTTGTAAAACTCTTGAGCATCTTTTTACAGTGTTGGCCAATACAAACCGGATTGCAAAACTTTAGTCGCGGTACGTGTTCCTCCAAAATGTCCTTCATAGGATGAAGAATGGCATTGCCAGAGTACATTCTGTTGCTCCTCTTCAGGGACACATCGATGTATAACCTAATCTACACATTGTTTAAGCAAAAGAGGCTCATCCCAAAAGTAATGCTTAGCATCATGGCGGAACCGCTTCTTCCCTTGGTGAGTAAGGCCATAAGGTAAAATACCACAAATAAGGAAATTAACTAAATCTACGTACCAGGGTATTACCGAGGCATTTGTTGTTGTGGAAGCTGCTTCCATGGTTGCTGAGACGTACGCGTCTAGAGTTGTCATGGCATGCACATCAAGGGTTGCCGAGGCATGCGCATTAGTGGTTGCCAAAGAATACGCGTCTGGAGTTGCTGAGGCATGCACGTCAAGGGTTGTTGAGGTATGCGCATCCATGGTTGCCGAGGCAACTAACAGTTGCTCATTCAGGAATGCATCGCATATCTCTAAATTCGCATCCTCCTCCCTATTGCGTTCTAAGGGTGATAAGTGATAGGCCACTTAATTTTTTGTTCCTTTCATGTCCTTAATTTCAATGTCGAACTCTTGTAAAAGAAATATCCGATGAATCAAACAAGGTTTGGCATCCTTTTTAGCAAATAGATACTTAATTGCCGAATAGTCCTTTGTACCAATCAAATAGGATTGGAACTTGTCAAATGCGAAAACTACGGCTAGTAACTCTTTCTCCGTTGTTGTGTAATTCACTTGATCACTATTAAGATTTTTACTAGCATAGTATATCACATGAAAGGTCTTACATGTGCATTGGCCTAGGACTGCTCCTACCGCGAAATCACTTGCATCACACATGAGCTCAAAAGGTTGCATCCAATCGGGTGGAACGATAATGGGTGCCGAGGTAAGCTTTTCCTTTAGGATTTCAAATGCTTGGGCGCAAGAATTATCAAAATTGAAGACTTTATCACGTTCAAGCAAATTGCACAAGGGTTTAGTGATTTTAGAAAAATTATGAATGAACCTCCTATAAAAACCTGCATGTCCTAGAAAGCTTCAGATTCCTTTAATCGAACTTGGTGGGGGTAATCTCTCGATCACGTCCACCTTGGCTTTGTCTACTTCAATTCCCTTGGATGAAATCTTATAGCCGAGCACTATTCCTTCATCTACCATAAAATGGCACTTCTCCCAATTAAGGACTAAATCGGTTTCTTCACATCTTGCCAACACATTCTCTAAATTACCGAGGCAACAATCGAAGTCATTACCAAAAATGAAAAAATGATCCATGAAGATCTCAAGGAAGTCTTCAACCATGTCTGAAAAGAGTGTCATTATGCATCTTTGGAAGGTTGTCGGGGCATTACACAATCTGAACGGCATCCTTCGGAAAGCATAAGTACTGTATGGGCATGTGAAGGTTGTCTTTTCTTGATCTTCTTGTGCTATGGAAATTTGATTGTAACCTGAATAACCATCAAGAAAACAATAAAAGGGTTTACCTGCAAGACGGTCAAGCATTTGATCAATAAAGGGTAATGGGAAGTGATATTTCCTAGTGGCTTTGTTTAGCTTTCGATAATCCATACAAACCCTCCAACCGGTCACAGTCCTGGTTGGAATGAGTTCATTGTTTTCATTACTTACCACCATTATACCTCCCTTTTTCGGCACACACTGTACTGGACTTACCCATGTACTATCAGAGATAGGGTATATGATGCCAGCGTCAAGCCACTTGATGATTTCTTTCATTACAACCCCTTTTATGGAATGATTCAGTCTCCTTTGGGCCTCAACGAAGGTTTGTGATCATCTTCCAACAAAATCTTGTGCATGCACACTGCCGGGCTAATTCCCTTCAAGTCGGTAATTGTCCACCCTATTGCCTTCTCATGTAGCATCAACATTTTGATCAGCTTCTTTTCCTGCTCAGGTTGTAACTTAGAGGAAATAATTACAGGCAATGTATTATCGGTTCCCAAGTAAGCATATTTTAGTTACCCTGGCAACTATTTCAACTCAAGAATCGGTGGTTGTTCAATGGAGGGTTTTTCGAGTTTACCTTCCTTACATGAGTAATCCAGTGGTTCAAAGTATGTACCTGGTCGATTGACTAACCAATTTACCTCTTCTTGTTGTTCCTCATTGATCGGTTCTTCATACTCCTCAGGTTCCTCTTGATCGGCAATGTAGTTGCCGAGGCAACTAAATTCCTCGTCGAAGTCAAACTCTGTCGTGGCTTGAAGAAGTTGGCATTCTTCCGGATCATTGGCATGCCTTAGTGTTTGGAACACATTTAGTTTAACTTGCTGGTCATTCACCCTCATTGTGAGTTCTCCCTTTTCAACATCGATCAAGGTTCTCCCCGTTGCTAGGAAGGGTCTCCCGTGAGTGATAGGTGCATGTTCATCTGCTTCACAATCCAAAACAATAAAGTCAAGGGGAAAAATAAATTTATCAACTTTTACTAGTATGTCTTCGATTTTTCCCTCTAGATGCACATAAGATCTGTCGGCTAGTTGTAGCATAACTGTTGCAGGTCTTGCCTTCCCGATTCCTAGTTTCTGGAAAACCGATTTAGGCATCAAGTTTATGCTTGCTCCAAGGTCACATAATGCTTTCCCGACATAGTGGTTTCCGATGGAACAAGGTACTGTGAAACTTCTGGGATCCTTTAACTGTTGCGGCATGCGATTGTGCAACATGGCCATGCATCCCTCTGTTGCGGCAACTGTTTCAAACTCTCCTAGCCTTGTTCTCTTGGACCCAATTTCTTTAAGAAACTTGGCATAGTTCGGCATTTGTTCAATTGCTTCTACCAATGGCAAGTTGATGTGGGCTTGCTTTAGGATATCAAGAAACTTCTTGAATTGATATTCTTGCTTTTGTCGCTTCAACCTTTGTGGGAATGGTGGTGGAATTCAGATATCTTCTATCCTTTCATTGCTCTGGAACCTGATTGATGGCATTACCGGGGCAACTAGAGTTGTCGAGGCATCGTCAATTAGGGTTATCGTGGCGTGCCTATCGTTGGTTGCCACGACATTTCCTGGTTCAGCATCTGAGGCTTCATAATCGATCAAGGTTCTCCCTGTTGCTAGGAAGGGTATATCGTGAATGATAGGTGCATGTTCATCTACTTCACAATCCAAAACAATAAAGTCAGGGGAAAATAAATTTATCAACTTTTACTAGTATGTCTTCGATTTTTCCCTCTGGATGCACATAGGATCTGTCGGCTAGTTGTAGCATAACTGTTGTAGGTCTTGCCTTCCCGATTCCTAGTTTCTGGAAAACTAATTTAGGCATCAAGTTTATGCTTGCTCCAAGGTCACATAATGCTTTCCCGACATAGTGGTTTCTGATGGAACAAGGTATTATGAAACTTCTGGGATCCTTTAACTGTTGCGGCATGCGATTGTGCAACATGGCCATGCATCCCTCTGTTGCGGCAACTGTTTCAAACTCTTATAGCCTTGTTCTCTTGGACACAATGTCTTTAAGAAACTTGGCATAGTTCGGCATTTGTTCAATTGCTTCAACCAGTGGCAAGTTGATGTGGACTTGCTTTAGGATATCAAGAAACTTCTTGAATTGATATTCTTGCTTTTGTCGCTTCAACCTTTGTGGGGATGGTGGTGGAAGTCGGATATCTTCGATCCTTTCATTGCTCTGGAACCTAATTGATGGCATTACTGGGGCAACTAGAGTTGTCGAGGCATCGTCAAGTGGGGTTGTCATGGCGTGCCTATCGTTGGTTGCCACGGCATTTCCTGGTTCAGCATCTAAGGCTTTGCCGCTGAGTTCATCTTGTTCTTTTTGTGGAGTTTTGTTTGATGAGCGAGCTTGAGCCTCTTTAAGTTGTTGGCCACTTCTAGTGGTGATCGCCTTACATTGCTCATGGCAAGTTCCTCTTGCGACTTCAGTGTCGCTAGGTAAACCTCCTTGCGGTCTAGTATTCAGGTTTTGAGCAAATTGTCTGACTTGATTTTCCAATGATTTGATTGCCGCCTCTTGGTTTTGCAATCTCATCTCAGTCCTGTGAATAAAAGTATCAGTTCTTTTTATGAAGTTACTATTCTCAGTCATATAAGATTCAGTTTTCAACATAAAAGCATTGAGAGAATTTTCCAAAGAACTAGATGTTGTCGATTATTGCTGTGGCAACTATTGCCATGGCATATTCTGCTAGAATCCCGATGCTTGTGAATTTTGATTGTTCAGGTTTAGAGCATTGTTAGGATTACTCCATGAAAAATTTGGGTGCTTCTTCCAAGCTAGATTGTATGTATTGGACATCACATTGTTGTTTCGGTTGTAATTCCCCATATAAAAGCTGGATTCCGGATTCTGCGTACATTCGGAAGAATCATGGTTATCACCATATAACTCACAAAAGGAATCCATTACCTTGACCTCCTTGTGTGTTGTTTGGTTTTTGCATGTTCTGGACCATCTTGGTTAGAGTGGCCAATTGTGCCGAAATTGAGTCTGATTATCCCAGTTCATGTATTGTGGCTTGGCGTCTAACTCCTCCTCTTCTAGCATATGGGAATTGATAATCATTCTTGGCAAGCCTATTTAGAATTTGCATTGCTTCCTCTGGCGACTTATCTAGGAGTATGCCGTTTGTCGAGGCATCTAGCATCATCCTTGTTGGTGTATTCACGGCGTTGTAAAACATTGTTACATGAGTCCACACCGGGAATCCGTGTAGGGGGAATTTGTGTAGAATTTCTCTATATCAATCCCAAGCCTCGTACATGGATTCATCATCTGCCTGCCGAAAAGAAGTAATGTCGTTATGAAGCTTATCAGTCAAATTTGTAGGATTAAATCGAGCAAGGAAATCATGATAAAGATCGGTCCAAGATCCTATTGATCCGGTAGGAATACTATTCAACCATGCTTTCGCCCTATCCCTCAGTGAATAGGGGAATAATCTTAGTCGTAAAACATCGGGGGTGACTCCTTGTATTTTGAATGAATTGCAAATCTCGAGGAAAGATTTAAGATGTTGTCGTGCATCTTCAGTTGTTGAGCCACCAAATTGACCAATTGTGTTGATCATATTAAACATTATCGGTTTTAACTCAAAGTAGTCGGCTTCGATTTCAGGTGCGACAACTCCTGGATTAAGTCCATCAAGATCTTCTTCAAGATAGTCTCGAATAGTTCTGTTTCGTGCAAGAATCACTCCTCCTCCTACTGGAACATCTTGATTCATATTGTCGTCTTGGTTAGCCATTGCTACTCTTATCCTTCGTCTAAGTCTTTGTAAGGTTCATTCGATTTCTGGATCAAAGGGATATTCTGGTGTAATCGGTCTCGCCCTGGTCATATACCAATGCAAAACCAAAGTTTGTTAGCCCTTTGAATCTTAAACAAGAAAAGTAAAAAGAAAGTGCAAGAAAATAAAAACAAAGTCGCTATTGCCAATCCCCGGCAACAGCGCCAAAAACTTGTTGCGCGTAATAAGTGCTACGCAATTGTGCAAGTATACACGTTGCAAGTTATAGTATAAAAGATATCGTCTCCACAGGGATTGGTGCCACTTCAGGAATCTAGTTTCTTGCACTGTAAAAAAGTAAAAACATAAATAAAGGATTATAAGAGTTTAACTAATAACTAAACTAGAAAGCAATAAAGTAAAAGAAAAGATGAGATCGAATGAGAGAGATAGGCCAGGTTATCGTGAGTTGAGGCGTGATAGCCGATTGGATCGTCTTGGTAAAAGAGTGCACGGGCAACTCAGTTGTCGTGGCAACTTGCACAACGGGGTTGCCTTGGCAACTAATCGATGGTAGCCTGGGCAACTACTTGGGCGTCTGGGCAGCAATCTTCAAGGTTCGGCAAAGCGTTCTTCAATGGTTTCTTCTTATCCCTAAGTCGAAACTCTAGCTACTTGTGCATGCCTTGATAATACATCCCTGCGTGAATCAAGGGTGAACAACAACCAATCTTGCGCTCCTCTTAGCCGTTGAAATCCTTGACTTCTTCCTAAACGAGATTAATCTTCACCATCAATAGATTGAATAAAGATCATATTCATTTGTTTCTTGAATCTAACTCTCCCGATATTAGATAAATAGATGAAGTTACGAGATCCTCTCCCAATTCACTCGCAAACAAGAATAAGAATCAATAATGAATACACCTTGAATAGAAAAGTGCAAACTCTTATTACCTAAACAAAAACCAATAGTTTCTCACAACCACAAAACACAATAACCATAGCCAAATAGATTTAGTTCATGGCTAGGTTCCAAAGAAACACAAGATAAATAATCCCTAGCATGAACCCAATCGAACAAGAAAGAAAATGATGAAGAAGGAGGCTTGTCGAAATCCTCCTTGCCCTAGATGCTTGTCAAAAATTCTCTCATCTTGCCCTCCTTGGACTTGTCGAAATTCCCCTCTCTTGCTCTCTATGGATTGTCGAAATCTCCCTCTTATTTATAGGGCTAGGTCAAAGTCCTTCTTTGAGGAGGAAGTTAAGTTGGAATTAAATTATCTTTAAAGAATATAATTCTTTATTATAATTATATTCCTACTAGAACTTCTCCTATCTTCTTGGAATTTAATTCTTCTTTAATCTCTTCATGGAAATCAAATTCCTTTGGGATTGGGCTTTGCTCCACGTCATCTTGGGCTTGTCTAGTCATCAATTTCGACTACCATATCACCTTTGCTCTTGTCAACAATTGCCCTGGCAACTGGCTCGGCATCTCCTTCATGCATTGCCCTGGCAACTAGCTCGGCCTTGCTTTGGCAAATGATCCTGTACACACACACAAAACACACCAAAGCAGCATATTTTCCCAAAAAAACTACCAAGTTATGTAATCAAGCTCAACGATGGAAGGAAACATGGATTAATGCATGAATGGCTAATTATGCAACTAATATGAGCCTAAGTCTAACAATAATATGAGTAAAAAGGGTAAGAAAAATAGTACTTTTGAACACTTATCACATAACATACAGGAGTGAGGCCGGGTCAAATAGCATCGGTACCTACACTCTGGTGAGGCCGAGTCACATAGCATCGGAACATACACCTTGGGTGAGGCCAGGTCACATAGCATCGGAACATACACCCAGCTCAAAATCATCCCTCGAGCACATACGGATGAGGCCCGGGTCATATAGCATCGATAACCTCTGTCCCCTCACCTTGCCAGGGTGTTGCAACACATTCTCAGGCATCTGGATCCCATCAACCAAGTGCTCGCACGAACTAACGTTTCAATACCATTACATCGATAACTTTTATCACTACATGGATTACACAAATATAAGTCCCATTTTATTCTTATTTATTCATATACGGGGTTAGAAATCCGGTTTCTCAATCTTTCAATTCATTTCATACCTCTAGGGACCCACTGGGCTCTTTACCTCAAAGTTTGGAACCCCCGAATGCAAACTCAATTTTCTTAGGCAGATTGCCCAACGAGTACTGATACTCTTATATGGGTGTCGATACATCTCTCTAGGTACCGATACTCCTCCACAAGTACCGATACTCAATTTAGGTTCGAAAGAAATAAATCCTCAAGCCAAACTGATACGCTCACCTCCGTATCAGTACTCAGTATCGGTACATGAACCACCCTGTATCGGTCCACACCCGTACTGGTACCCTTACCTTTGCGTACTGGTATGCAAAAGCCTTCCTCGGGCAATAGAACAGTAGTACCGACACACTCCCTAGCGTACCGGTATGCTAAAACACTACTGGAATTCCTATTAAGGAAGGAGGTACCGATACTCAGGAAGTCATACTGGTACGCCCTTTATAATTTGACTCCTTCCCTAGAGAAGGGTACCGGTACGAAACCACCCGAACCGGTACGTGAACCCAGATTTCTAGGTCTGGGTTCAAATTTCTCTTCTTTAACCCCCAAACTAGCTTGGTAATCCCCAAAACTCAACCTATAACTTATAGAAGGTGTTTAGGGTCGGTTTCTACCAATTTTACAAGTTTTTAACATCAATTATAACTTTTTCCATTAACACCCATCAAGATCATTCAAGCATTCTCAAAACACCAAAATGACATACAAAACAATTACCCTTATGATATGCAGGAAACAAGGAATTGGAAGTGTACTAACCTTCTTTAAAACATCAACAACTCTTGCTATCGTTGATTTCAAGCTTTGCCCTCGCCTTGAGCCTTAGAGTGTTCACCAAGCTCTTTAACTACACCCAAATGTTGTAAAACGAAATACAACATTGTCAAGAGATAAAAGAGAACTAAAGAAGATTTAACTTAACGAGAAAATGAGATTAAACTCCTCAATCTCGTTCTTCCTCACAAAACCTCTTCAAAACCCCAAGGTTTTCATCCAACTCCAAACTTTGACATTCTTACCTCAAAAGGTAGATCTCTTGAAGTTGAAACTTCTTCGCTCAAGCCTTAATCCGGGATTTCTACTTTAAACCACAAAGATCAAACCTTTAGGTTTTGGTTCTTGGGGAGAAAAAGATGAGAATAAGAAGGGTGGGAAAGTAAGAGACAAGATGATCTCATGCACCCCTTTTTTGCAGCTCATTAATTAGCCTCCTCCACACTTCAAAAATAAGGTGAGTTACCTTCTTACCCCTCCCCATCTCCCCATGCCATCTATTAACCCAAGTCCCAAGCCCAACAACAAGAAAGAAGCCCACTAAGGCTCTACCCATTGGCCCAAAATGCAAGGCTCGTGACTCGAATTAACCCGACCCTCGAATTTCAAAATTTGGGTCATACAGTGACAGTGGGAAGTGAAGCTTGTCGAACCAACTTTGTCAAATCTTCTTTCTTCTCACCCAGTGAGTGGCGGCTGTGACGGCGACGGGGCAACCACCGGTCGACTCGTCTCAACGAGGCAAATCTGATGATGGCGACAGTGAGGGCCACGGCGGCTTGGATGGCAGCAAATCGAGGCTTGGAAGCTCTCTCTTTCTTCTACTTTTCTATTTTCCCCCACTTTTCTATTTCTCTCTCTATAAAATCATCTGCCACTTCCTCTTTCTCTCACACACATCTTTTTTTTAATTTATACACCATTCTTCCAAACCAATGGGTAAAAACAAATAATAAATAACCACACGTCTTTCTATTTATTTTCCCATTAGACTCAAACTTTAAACCCTTATTCAAATTAGTCAAAAAAATCATTTAATGAGCTTCCAACTTCGATTCTCCAAAAATTTAAATCTTAACTCTTAAAATACTCAAATCTGGATTCAAGTTCCAAATTCCTAACTCGAACTCTAGGTCGTTACAAAAATAATATCCATCCATCAATCAAACCTTGTGAAACTACTCAAACGTAGACCTAACTGGTCAATTACTAGGTGGCATGTAATATCCCAATTTTTGCTTAGTGACTAAAATGTAATTTTTGAAAGTTTAGGGGTTAAAGTGTAAACTTTGAAAAAGTTTAGGGAGTAAAGTGTAATTTTAAAAAGTTATGTAATTTAACCACGTAAATGAATAGTTTACCCCCAAGAGTGGTATTTTTTTGTTACCCGGATTTTTCATACGAGGCTTATATTATTCGAATTTTGGGTCGAATAAAAATTGTTAAGCGTGCTCAAACCAGAGTAGCACAAGGATGGGTGACCTATTGGGAAGGTCCCATATTCAAAAAGGATTCAGTTTAAGTCAGTAATATTCGTAATGGATTGTTGAGATAAGATTTCTAAGAGGAAATATATCCGATAAAATTCCCGGTAATTATCAGTATATCGGATCGAATTGAAATTTTAAAGACAGTTCCAAATATTATGGGAAATTCATGAAATGTTATTTTATGAATATTTTATTAATGTTGGTGGGATTCTAACTAGATTTAGTTAGAATAAGATGGAGTGGTTATAAAGCTCAAAGAAAGAAAATTTGGAAATCGTATTGAGTGAAATTCGAATAATTGGATCAAATAAATATCATAAATTAAAATTTATAATATTTTGGGAAGGAGACTGGTTAGAATGGAACCAATTTGGTTCATTTTTTATGGAATGGCAATTTTCAAGTCTTGTTAGTAAATAAAGTCTAGTTGGAGGGCAAATTAGACATTTGCCATGGATGGCATTTTTAAAATATTTTAAAACTTTGAGGGTAATTTTGGAAGAAGATTTACACATGGATTAAATCATGGCCATTGATTTTTATGAGATTGAATCTTGGCCATTAGATTAAATGGGCAAATTAGTAATTTCACTAGTTAAATGAATTTAAAATTCATTTAACTTTACACATGGATTAAATAGAATAAAAGATGAACAAAAATCATCTTTTTATTCCAAGGGCTGTTCGAATACCTCAAGAAAGAAAGGGGAAATAAGGTTTTCAATTTTTCAAGTCCAAAATTGAAGAATCGAGACAAGTTTCAAACAAAATTAATTTAGGTAAATTGTTCTACACTTGATTCTCTTCATTTTGATAGTAATATTGCATGATAAAATTTAATTTTAGTTCATGTTATTGATAATGGTGATTATGGAAATTGAAGCTTATGATGAAATTAGAGTTGTATTTAGTAGAATTGATGTTGTAAACATGGAATCAAGATTTAATTTAGATTAATTCCATGTTTTAGGTTATAAACCCTAACCTTAAATTTTGGGGATTTTGGTTAGGGAGTTAAATTGAGGATGAAATTGAATAGATTATGATGTTGAGAGCTTGAATTTGATGTTAGATTAAATAATTTCCTCGATTGAAATTATAGGGACCATTTCGAAAAGATTGAGAAAATTAGGGGAAATTATTGAAATTTTTATTTTAGTATTGGAATTATTGATTTATGATGAAATTAGCTTGAATAGATGATTAGGGACCAAAATGAAAATTTTTGGAAGTTGAAGGACCAATTCGGCAATTTAGGGAAAATTAGGGATTTGGTCTTGAATTTATGGAAAATTGATAGAATTGAAGATTTAAGCATGTTATGAAAGTTAAGGGATTGATATGACAAGAAAAGAAAATTTAGGGACTTTTTTGAAAATAAAAAGTTAGTGAAGGACCAAATTGAATGAAGTTGAAAGTTGAAGGAAAAATTTCAAGAATATTAGAAAATAGATGAATGGTTTATTTGTACATGAATTTATGTACAAAAGTGAACTAATGACTAAAATAGCAGTTTTATAAAGTTTAAGGACTAAGAGGTAATAGTCCAAAATTAGTAAATGATTATGGAAATTGTTCAAATTAGGCTTGAACAATTGTTTAATGTTCAAAATGGTCACTAAGGACCTAAGGAAGAATTAAACAACTTTGAAGAATATTGGGGAAATTTTTAGAAAATTTTATATTCAAATAGTTATGTTTAAGAATCAAGTTAGAAATGTTAGATTTAAGTCGAATACGAGAATGGTAATGTATATGTTCAATTGGTCTTATACAGTTCCAAAAGAGATTGAAGGAGAACCAAATGATAAAAAAAGAAAGAAAAGTGAACTCGTGTAAGCTTAGTGAGGCATACCATTACATGGCCCAGGTTAGTGCATTTATATGTTTTAAATTGCAATTAGGAAGAGTATCGAATAGTCGACCTTAAATTAAGATGATATTGCATTATCTATGTATATGTTAATTTATGTTTGCCATGACCAGTTATGCTGAAGTATGAGATATGAAATGTTTATTTATATGACGATCTTTGTTTACCATGAATATTTATGATGAAGCATGAAATATGAAATGTCTATATGTATGATTGATTATGATGTTGAGTTGATGATGAAAGAAATGCCCAAGTATTTTGTATGAGAGTCCATGGTATAGTTGGCATGCCATAGAGTCTTTAGCAGCTGCACCCTCATGTTCATGTTATCAAACAGATATTGTGACAAAATGATTGTGTCACATGCACCCTGGGGATCCACGCCCACTGTGCCCCGAGTGCACTGTCGAGATGCTTCATGTTTATGAGGAGCAAAGAGCGTCCCCGAGTACGTACTCATCTTCACGTTCACGTTAGACACTACGGTGTCATTTCAAGATGACTCGCGTACCTCGATCTCATATAGCATACTTTGGGAAATGATAAAAGAATCATGTCATGTAAATCAATCATGTCATGTAAACGAATCATATTACGTATATGAATCATGTCATGAATATGAACCATGCTATGTATATGAACTATGTCATGTATATGAACCATGCCATGAATACGGAACATGCCATGTATATGACTTAAATCACGTATATGAATCATGTCAGGTAAAAGAATCATGCCATGTAAATGAATCACGTTATGTATATGAATCATGCCATGTATGAAAATCATGTCATGCAAATGAAATATGCCACGTATGAGAATCATGTTATATAAATGGATCATGCCATGAATATGAATCATGTTACGTATATGAACCATGTCATGAATGTGAATCATGTTATGTATATGAATTAAGTCATGTATATGAACGATGTCACGTATATGAATCATGCCACATATATGAATCATGACATGTATATGAATTATGCCATGTATACGAAGTATGTCACATATATATATGAAATATGTTATGCATATGAATCATGTCATGTATACAAATTATGTTACGTATATGAATTATGCCATGCATATGAATCATGCCATGTGTACGTATTGTGTCATGTATATGAATCATGTCATATAAATGAATTATGCCATGTATGTGAATCATCCCATGTAAATGAAATATGCTATGTATATGAACTATGCCATGTATATGATTTACTTGATAATGATGGAGTATTGGAAACTATACTAAGTTGGAAAAATTATGACTTGCACATGAATATTGACTGACTATGAAAATTTGTTAGTGCGATACTACAGTAGACAGAAACTATGCTAGGTTAATGTGTAACATGTATTGCTTTATTTTATGTTTTGATAAATAAGATTATTGCCTCACTAAGTTCGTACTTAGCGTGTGTTATTTCACACGTAGGTTCCCCCAAGTAGAATGGCAAGAAGGAGCTATTAAATTGGAAAATCAAGTTACATTAGTAATCACTGTATGTACATCTTAAGTTGTAAGTTTGATGTCTAGTGGGCATGTATATATATGTATGGATTTAAAGAGACAAACTGTTTTGTAATCTTAAGTTTATAATGTGTTTATGCATTATTACAATGTATGAATCTAGAAATTAGTTTGCTATAAGTTGTTATATTTTTCGATATAGTTAAGTATAGTTTAACCCTAATTGCGTATTAATTTTAAAATCAAGAAAGGGTCTAGGCAGGGTACATAGTTTTCTCCCTAAATTATATTTTTATTTCAGTAACACATTTATAAATTTTATTATACAATTTAGGGTCAAAACTAGAAGCTATAGACTAACGTAGTTTTTCATTCAAAACCGAAAAAGGGTTAAACTACAAGTTTAAAAATTTGAAAAAAATATTTCAAGTCAAGTTTTCTTAACAACTCTGTAACATCTTTAGTGTATATTCGGTCTACGAGTATACGTTAAGGGTGTTACATGGCATGTACAAAGTCTTAATATATGAATATCTTGTGTTTATATATGTTGGTACCTTTTGGTGGATTAAGTGTCTTACCATGTGTATAAATGATCTTTTTTTCATGTATGGTTTGTATATGAATTTTGAATAATGGTTGTGAATATTCTAATATGATCTTATGATGCTTATGTTATTATGATTATATATGGTCTTTTGGAATGTGGTTATTTGATGTATGCATAATTGATTAAGTGATTTTTTCATAGGTTTTATAGTAAAGCATACATTAATTGACCAGAATGTTGAGAAATTTATTATTTTGGATACATGGATGTGTTCGCAAGTATGTTAAGAATGTTGGTGTGTAAACTTAAAGTGTGTATTGATATGAAAAGCATGATTATACTATAGAAGTGGTACTATATGTGTTAGTAAGCTTTAGGATATATTTAATGTGTTTAGATTGTTATATAGGGTTAACTTTTCATGTGGAAAAGCTAGGGATCAATCTCAATCACCTTACATGACCAAATATGTTTATAGTTTTTATACCTCTATAGTCTCTGGACTTACTCCTCCACAACAAACAATTTTCGATGTCCTAAAAGATGATCTCCGTATTCAAACAGTCTATAAACATGACCCTTGGAATCACCCATGGTAAGTCAAAATAGTTCATCTAAAGTGTACCTCACTATACCCTCCAGATTACGCGCATCTTCATAAGACCAAAGTCAAATCCACCTGCCTCACCAGTCAAGTCTATCGTTGATGCACAGACCTACTTGTTAGACTAACAAGTCAATAGGCATCAATCTGTTAGGACTAGACTTGACACTCTCCATTAAAGGCTTGTCAACCTCCCTTCTAAAATACTCTAAGAAGGGACCGATAATAGGCTGATTAGAATATCTCCCAAACTAACTCTCCCCTTACTTCTTCATCCCCAATATATAAGGCCTTACTAAAACTCCAGCATTGTCTACCATAGCACGCCACCCTAAATTAGAACGATGAGCCACTATAAATGTCACAACCACCTTCATCCTAAATTGCACATCAATAATAGGTGTGGTGAGAAATGAGGACTTCCGTGCAAAAAGAATTAGTAATGATGGAATCTCATGAATAGTACCAACAATCTTTGTCTCACCCTATCTTTCCAACTGGTAGTAGAAAAATAGACATCGAGACACAAGCTGGGCATTGGCCTCAACACTCACAACCTCGAACTGCTTGGGTGAAGTGCTAGCAATGATAAGGTGTGCCTGAAAGAAAGATAAATCATGTTACAAACCATGACCTATTGATCTGAATGCACTAAAAAGAATGAGAAAACAAGATGAAACAACAAGCACTTACCATAAAAAGTGCCACAGCCACCAAGAGTCCAAGGATATAGCTCTGGATTGTACTAAGTTTCCCGACACAAGGGTAATGATAGAAGTAGACCTCTACCCCAATTTGATCCATCATAGAAGATTGAAGTAGCAAAATAGAGGTCACTTAGATTGTTTTGGAGGATGACGTTGTGTCATCAAAAAAACTGATAGATGACCATCAACCCTCCTGAACGAAATGGCTTCAAAAAAAGCTAAAAGAAACACCTTGCAGATTCCGACCAACATCTACCACGACACGCATATGAGGTATACCAAAACCATCACCAACAACTATGCCAGCCAGCTATGTTTACTACTTAGCTTGTGAAATAAGGACAATGAAAGCCCTACAAACCCAAAGCATGGGTAGCCACAAAAAGGAGACATGTCCAAACTTGATCCTTCAAACAAGATCGAAAAAGTCCAGAAGAGATCAACTAGAAAACTCATAGCGCAAAAAGCACTGGCATGATACTTCTCACTTAGGATAGACATATGAGAAACACAAATGATATTCTTCGGCAAATATATATAAACTTTAGGAAATAAAAGTAGTGTAAAAAGAAAAAAGTATCCTCTGCATATGTATATGCTATGGAGTATTGCAAAGCCTCCACTCTAGACCCACAACTTGGTTAGCCTACGACTCTGGTAACTCACTCCCCAACACGCCCTACTAGGTACACGCCTTAGGTAGTTTAATGCATAGAGCGTTCTTAAAGAGCATAAGGATAGAAAATTAGCGTAGAAGACATAGTTTTTATGTAAAATTGCTTAAGGCTAGAGCCCCAAAGAAAATAATTCATAGATCTAACTTTGCCCTGAAGAGCGTAGAGCCCTCTCCACAAACCTTCCCGCCCAACTGGTATAAAAATTTATATTCTTCCTAATCTATTTTGGTTCATTTATATGTTTACCATATCTTTGCTAAGGCATTAGAACTGTTATACCATCATTTTTATGCTTAAGTAGTACACTTTCGCCATGAATGATAGTGTTTACATTACTTTTACTACAAACTATTTTGCTTTTATTTCCTCATATTGCTTTATACACCTCTACTTTGCTACAATATTTTACTTCCACATATTAACTAATTCATTTCCACAACATCATACGAATTGTTTTATCTCTGCTACGTTACATGCTTTATTTACCACAATATATAGTGTTATCTTTACAATTATTTCTTAAAAGTCAAACATTGATCCTCCGCTATTTTCCTGGCATCGAGTTGTCTGATTCGATCACCAATAAGTACAATCCCTCCGCCTAAGAGCATTAAGATGCCTTTACCTCTTTATTTGTTATTTGTCTCAACGAGCGTAGAGTGGCTTCACTCCGGCAATAAATTATTTCTCCAAAGGATGAATAAATGCCTTAACCCTATATTTTGTTGCCTATCTCAATGAGCGTAAAGTAACTTTGCTCTAACAATAGATCATTTCTCCAAAGATGTTGTAGATACCTTCTTCAATTCATGAAATAAAGGAGTGTATCCCTATTTTTGGTCTATATTAGAGATGCCTCCACGGTCGATGTTTGCGCTAAGAGATCTTTGCCATCGATAATGAATGAGGATGCCTCCATGGTTGATGTTAGCGTTAAAAGATCTTTGCCATTAATAATGAATGAGGATGCCTTCAAGTATAGCTGTTTTTATCTCCAAGAGTGTCAAGTACCTCCGCTCGTTGTCATGGGCCGTCAGCCGAGGCCCGAGTCATTGGCACCACGGGGTGCACACCAGGGTTCCCAAGAGGTTCAGATAAAGATCTTAGGTCCAAAGAGACCACCAGACCTAGCCCGATCCGTGGAGGATTCAAGAGGGTAATTCGGTCAAAGCATCATCTATTTATTTGAAATATAATTTGTAGATAATGTTTGTGATAATTAGAGATTTGAAATTGAGATTTGATTAGATAAGATCAATCTCGACCGTCGATGTAAATTTGTATAGATCGTCGGATTAGGGGGAACTCAACTATAAATAGAGGCCTTCCCCTCCTCATTTGATGTATCCAAGTTTCCAAGGAATAAAGGCATTTACTCTAAATCCTCTGAGTGTTTTGAGTGTTCTCTTTTTGTTCTTGAGCGTTCTTTCGAAGTTCTTCTTCGCTCATCTCTTTTGATCTGATTCCGCATAGAACGCTTTGCGTTTGTCGGTGCTTGGGAAGTTTGATCTTCCGAGAGGGTTAAAAAGGCTTACTTAGGCGTTTGTCTTGAGTCACATCGCCTAAGGCCGCACGGTGGGCTGGTTGGAACTTTAGCCAGGTGACAGTTGGTATCAGAGCCTTGTTCGAGCGACGTGAGCTAGTTCGAGGCACGAAGCATCGAGTTGAGATGGCACCAAAGAAGGGAGAGAATGCTGCTGCGAGCCAGAAGGGTGTGGAGACCCAGGCGGACAAAGGAAGTCGAGCAAACTCGAGGGACAAGTTGTCGGCGCTCGAGGAGAGGGTCACCAGGCTTGGGGATCTATGAAGGATTCTACGGAGAGACTCGACGTGGTGGATACACGGCTCGAGGAACTGGATGACCATGGTGATCAGTCAGAGGGAAAGAGAGATGTTCTCGAAGCCATGTTGGAGGCATTGAGGGTGGAAATGGTGGATCTGAAGGCAGAAGTGATGGTTTATCAGGCTGCCATGCGGAACGGTGTGTTAACCACGACGACACCTAGACCGATGAAGGACATTCCGAAGCTAAGAGAGTTCAAGGGGAACCGGTCGGTGAAAGATGTTGAGAACTTCATTTGGTGCATGGAGCGGTACTTCTGGGCAATGAGCATCACAGACGATGCCGAGAAGGTAAATATTGTTGTTGTTTACTTGACTGACGTTGCTTTGTTATAGTGGCGACGTAGGTGCCTTGATGAGAATAGTGGGGGCACGGGCGTTGGAACATAGGAGGAGTTCCAAGAGGAGTTCAAGCAGCAGTTTTGCCCGAGTAACAAGGAGAAAGAAGCCAGGACCAAGTTTTGGAGGCTTCAGTACGATGGATCCATTGCGGATTACATCCAGGAGTTTAGTGAGCTACAACTCCTTATCACCGACTTGTGTGAGAAGGATGCGCTTTTCACATTTATGGATGGATTGAAGCCATGGGCCAGGACCGAGTTAGAGCGGAGGGATGTGCAGGAACTTTCTAAAGCCCTAGCCATTGCGGAGTCCTTGACCGACTACAGTGCTTACAAGTCCATGGAGTCCAAGTATTCCAAGCCCCATGGCAAGGGTATTGGTGGGAGAGACGAGGACGTGTCTGGAGATAGCAGTGATGATGGCAAGGAGAGGCCATCGACCAAGCCAAACCGGTATACGAAACCAGATGATCGGAAGGATCGAGGATCCATAAGGTGCTACCATTATGATGGTACACACGTAGTGAAAGACTGTCCCAAGAAGAGGAGCCGCCTCGATGCCATTGTCCAGGAGGACGACGAGTCAGATGGAGAACCCGGTAGAGTTGGTGCAATCGCTAGCATCAAAGGAGGGAAGTCGAGGGTGGAAAAAGTACATCGAAAGTGTTACCGATGTAAGGGGCCGCATTTAGCGTGAGAATGCCCTGATCGAGTTAAGAAGTCCAAGGAGGACGAGCCCG
Organism: Hibiscus mutabilis; assembly: GCA_019671005.1. Classification (NCBI taxonomy): domain Eukaryota; kingdom Viridiplantae; phylum Streptophyta; class Magnoliopsida; order Malvales; family Malvaceae; genus Hibiscus; species Hibiscus mutabilis. The sequence goes on along the minus strand of CM033737.1, from coordinate 19,317,358 downwards.
AGAGTGACGAGGCTGCGAAGCTTGGCTCGATGATATTAGATTCTGTCAAGGCGAGGAAGGGCCAGAAGCAGAATGGGTTGATGTTTGTCGACATCAACGTGGCGGGACGATCGAGGAGTGCTTTGGTGGACACCGGGGCAAGCGATCTGTTCATGTCCAGGAAGGCTGCCGAGAAGCTTGGTCTTAAAGTTGTGGACTCAACCGGTAAGATCAAGGTGGTGAATTCAAGGGAAGTTCCAGTTGTGGGAATAGTGCAGAAGATCGAGTTGCAAATTGGGGATTGGAAGGCCAAGGAGAATTTTGAGGTAATCGAGCTAGATGACTTTGATTTTATTTTGGGACTAAACTTCCTTGATCGTATTGAAGCTCTCATCATTCCGTATGCCAACGTCGTGTGCATCTTGGATCCGAGACAACGGTGCATTGTACCTGTGTGCCGAGACAACGGGCGAGGAACCAAGAAGCTGACAGCCATTCAGCTTGTCGAAGATGCTCAAAGCCAAGGAGGCATCGAGTTTGAGACGACAGTTGGGGACACTACCTTGGATAGGCGAGAGTTGCCCGAGGCAGTTGGCATGAAGGCCGTCGAGGAGCCATCCATGAGCGAGGTGGCCGAGGCATCGAACTTCAATGAAAGAGAAGTGTCGATGGGATTTGCATTTTCGAGGAGCAATGGGGCATCAAACTTCAGGCAAGAAGGATTGATGTGTAGAGTAAATGCCGGGAAAAGGAGTGAGGTTCGTCTTGAGCACGGTGATAGTGTTTTACAGTTTGATTTGCCGGATTTGTTGGGTGTAGGGCACAGAAAACCTAACCCATCAGATGGAGTTGCCAAGACTTTGTGTGGGCCGAAGCAACCGTTCAGAGTTCCGAAGGTTCATTCGGTGTTCAAAGTGAAGGCATCCAAGTTTGTGCTCAAGGATCGGGAGAGTCCAGATCAGGGCAAGTCAGAACTGGTAGGAAAGAGTTCCTACGATCAAGATGTACCTGGGACGGGAAATTTTGCATGGCGGTGCGACCCAAGGCGAGCAGTCCTTATGGGGGGACATCCGAATCAGAGTCCGGTGCTCTTTATGGGGAGAGCGGTCCTTATAGGGGGACAATCAAGCCAGATTCCGAGTTGGGAGCAAGCCAAGGCACGCGGAAGGAAGCTCCAGGATCGATCTCAACTTTGTTCGAGAGGCACGACGAGGGCGTCGCCAAGTTTGGTGGGGGAGATTGTCACGGGCCGTTAGCCGAGGCCTAAGTCATTGGCACCACGGGGTGCACACCAGGGTTCCCAAGAGGTTCATATAGAGATCTAGGGCCCAAAGAGACCACCAGACCTAGCCCGATCCGTGGAGGATTCAAGAGGGTAATTCGATCAAAGCATCATCTATTTATTTGAAATATAATTTGTAGATAATGTTTGTGATAATTAGAGATTTGAAATTGAGATTTGATTAGATAAGATCAATCTCGACCGTCAATGTAAATTTTTGGATAGACCGTCGGATTAGAGGGAACTCAACTATAAATAGAGGCATTCCCCTCCTCATTTGATATATCCAAGTTTCCAAGGAATAAAGGCATTTACTCTAAATCCTCTGAGTGTTCTGAGTGTTCTTTCTTTGTTCTTTAGCGTTCTTTCAAAGTTCTTCTTCGCTCATCTCTTTTGATCCGATTTCGCGTAGAACGCTTTGTGTTTGTCGGTGCTTGGGAAGTTTGATCTTCCGAGAGGGTTGAAAAGGCTTACTTAGGCGTTTGTCTTGAATCACATCGCCTAAGGCCGCACGGGGGGCTGGTTGGAACTCTAGCCACGTGACATCATTCGTAGCTTGTTCTCCAAGGGTACGCTTAGCCTTTGGGTATAACATTGAGTTGTCTCCCCTCAACAGTTGTTACTCTAAGAGCGTTGAGTAGTTTTTCTCCTTCATTGCTTGATCTCCAAACAAGGGCGTCAATCATCTGCTATAATGAGATAGCTTCTACGGTCAGTATGAACAAAGTTGTAAATGTTTATGATACCAGCTCACTTTTCCAAGGGCATTGATCATCTGCCAAAAAGAATGGTGATGTAGTTGTATATCCCCTCTATGAATTCTCTAAGGGCGTCGATTATTTGCCATAGAGAATGGCGTTGTGTTTTTCTGCTCTCTCCATGAATTCATCAAGAGCATCAATCCTTCGACATAAAAAATACCATCGAACGAACTCTCCAAAGGTATCGGTCCTCGATCGTGAAAGATGACATCAAGTTGTTTGTTTCAGATACACTGTTCATTTTCCAATGGCATTGATCCTCTACCATAGAAAATGGCATCAAGTTTTTTGCCCCTTCTATGGCATTCTATCCAAGGTATTTGTTAAGTGTTCAAAAGTACTATTTTTATTACCCTTTTTACTCATATTATTGTTAGACTTAGGCTCATATTAGTTGCATAATTAGTCATTCATGCATTAATTCATGTTTATTTCCATTGTTAAGCTTGATTACATAACTTGGTGATTTTTGTGGAAAAAGATACTGCTTTGGTGTGCTTTTGTGCACAGGAACTAATTGCCAAAGCAAGGCTGGAACCAGTTGCCAGGGCAGTGCATGAAGGAGATGCCGACGTAGTTGCCAGGGCGGTGCATGAAGGTTATGCCGAGCTAGTTGTCAGGGCAATTGTCAACATTGGAAAAAGATGATGTGGCACTTGAATTGATGACTTGATAAAGCCCAATATGACGTGGAAGAGGATAAATCCTAGAAGAATTAGAGATTCAAAGAGAGATTAAATCTCAAAGAAGATAAGAGAAGATCTAGAAGGAATTTAAATATAATAAAGAATTATATTATTTTGAAGTATTTAATTCCAACTTAACTTCCTCCTCAAGAAAGACTTTGACCTAATCATCTCCTATATAAACAACCCCTAGCCGCCTATTTCAACAAGTTTGGAGGGAGAGTTCGATTGAGAGAGAATTCAAGAGGGCTGATCGATTTCTTCTTCTTCTTTGCTTCCATTAGATTCTTGGTTTGGGGATTATTCTTTGTATATCTTTTGAACCCAACCATGAACTAACTTGATTAGTTGGGGTTATTGTGTTTTTGTGGTTGTGAGAACGATTGGATTTTGCTTAGGTAATAAGAGTTTGCACTTTCAATTCAAGGTTTACTCATTCTTGGTTTTTATTCTTGTTTGCGAGTGAATTGGGAGAGGATCTCGTAATTCTATCTATTTATCGAATATCAAGAGAGTTAGATTCAAGAAACGAATGAGTACAGTTTTTATTCAATCTATTGATGATGAAGACTAATCTGGCTTAGGAATAAGTTTAGGATTTCAACGGCTAAGAGGAGCGCAAGATCGGTTGTTGTCCACCCTTGATTCACGCAGGGATGTATTATCAAGGCATGCATAATTAGCTAGAGTTTTGACTTAGGGATAAGAAGAAACCATTGAAGAACGCTCTGCTGAACCTTAAAGTTGCTGCCCAGTCACCCAAATAGTTGCCCAGGCAATCGTTCTACTAGTTGCCAAGGCAACCCAACTACGCAAGTTGCCACGGCAACTGAGTTGCCATTGCACTATTTTACCAAGACAATCCATTCGGCTATCACACCTCAACTCACGATAACCCAGCCTACTATCTCCCATTTGTTTACATCTTTATTTTATTTACTTGCTCTTTTACTTTACTCGTTAAAATCAACTCCTACTATCAGTTGTGTTTTTACTTTTACAGTGCGATAACTAAAGCAAAGTGGCCCAAACCAATCCCTGTGGAGACGATATTCGATACTCGTATCACTTTATTACTTGTGACGTGTATACTTGCACCATTTGCGTAACCCTCAATATGCGCAACAAGTTTTTGGCGTTGTTGCCGGGGATTGGCAATTGGTGTTAGTTATTTTTGTTATTGCATTTTTCTTATTAGTTCTACTAAGTTTTCTTTTTGTTTGTTTTATCAAAAAAAATTAGGTGCGCTACAAGTTAAGGGACATCAACATGTCGGGAAATAAAAGCCGATCTATTCGAGAGTTGATGTGGGAAGATAGGAATCAATCCAATAAAGAGTTTCAGGCACCCTTTGATGATTACCTATACCAACCGAGAAAAGCATATACCGTGGAAAACTCATGCACTTGTTGTGGAGAACATCATGTGTTTGAAAATTGGCCTCACATTTTCGGTGCATATTACTACATGGAGAACCATAGATGGAACGAGCAGCAAAATCCTTCATGGTATGATAAAAAAGCTCAATTTTTTTTTACCATAACAATTTTGCTGCAGCAACAGATATGCCATGGCAATGTAGTCCTTTTCAAGAACATTCCAATTCCTTGGAAGAAACGTTGCTAGCTTCCTTGGCTAGACTTGACGGATCAATTGAAGAGATTCGAGAGCTATCAAAGAAAATGGATGCGAGGATAGCTCAATGGGATACAACCTTGGGGGATTCAAAAGATCAATTGAGGAGATCCATATATGGCTTGGATAACATGCACCAACAATCCATTCCTAAGGATACTAACGTCCCAAGGCAAGAGGATAAGGAACAATGCAAGGAGAGTTCTCCGATGTGCAAGGAACAACTAAAACCTCAAAGTCGAGAGTATGTTGATGAGAAAGACTGCCCAACACTTGATGAACCTCAACAACAAATTGCCACGACAATGATTGAGAAGCCTGAGCAGAGCAATACCGCGACAACACTCAGTGAAGCTGAGAACAACAATACTACAACAAATTTTGAGGAACCTGATGCCCAGAAGGTTACAACGTTGATGTTGAAGCAGGAATCGGTAGATTGCTCTCATCTACAGTTGCCACAACAATTGCACGACCACATGCAATATCAACGATATGATAATACTTTGCCAATGGAATATAAGCAAGTAATGGTTGAACCTTTCAAATTCTTTAAAAACTCACCTCGTCCATTGCCGGTATGTCTTGAGGAACCGATGTTGGTAGATTTGAAGCCATCGAAATCTCTACTGATGGAGATGTTTGAGAGGCCAAAAGAAAACGGTGTTTGGACTCGTGAAGCTTTTCAGAAAATTGGTTTTTGCCTTGACTTACAGAGAATTTTGGCAACTGATTACCACGACAATTGGCTTGAGCAGCAATTGCCACGACAACAAATGATACATCCAACCATGATAGAAGTCGACAAGAATAAGGTAATTGAATGGTTGGGAATGGATATAATTTTTCCTATTAATATATTTGTGCCTTCAGGAATAGTAGCAAGGTGGAGGGCATGCATGGACTACAAGGGAACACGAAAGAAAGACACCTCCACCATGGTTACACAAAGGGGAGTAGCTGGGAGCACATTGGTCCAACTCTTTTTGGGCAATATTATCACTCGATAGAGGGTGCGGATGGACTATAAGAAGTATAAAAAATGACCCTCCTCAAGTTTTCTCAGATATGCAGTAACATTAGAAGATGCATGAAAAATGCTCTTTCTAAGAATTTTTAATTTTTTTTTTAATTTTTGGAACTTTATTTTATTTTCGGTTTTTTTTTGTTCTTTATTTATTTTTGGAAATTTTAGGAGATATTTTATATTTTGTCTAAATGTTCTTTAGTTTTTAGGTTTTCTTTGTTTTGTTTTCTTTTCCACAACAAGACTCACAACCACCATGCTAAGGAAATTCTCTGCCGACTACTTGCCACGATAACCGCAACAGAGGATGCCTCGGCAACCGCCCTGGAAACTACTTCAACAGTTGCCACGGCAACAGAAACTGGCGATGCCTAGGCAACAACAATGGCTTCAGCAACTACTGATGCCCAGGCAAGTGAACCTGCCTCGGCAAACATGGATCAAATCAAAGCAATGCTATTCACGCGGTACCAGCCACAAGCATTCAACCACCGACCGGAAAATGAATCAAGCAAATGGCACGAAGGAAACTTATCACTCGAGGTGATGACCTCTCCGACTAACTCATTTCATTTAGTTTCTTTTAAATTTTGTTTCACTTTTACATGCATTGAGGACAATGCTTCTCTCGAGTTTGGGGGGTGTTGGTTTCTAGTTAGTTTCATGTTTAGTTGCGTTCATCTTTAGCAATCACATATAGGTTGCATATGTTACTTTCCATGCCTTTGATTGGATTTAATTGCTTAAGACTTGTTGAATATCCAATGATAAATTTTTGCCACTGCACTTAATTGAAAGAACCTTTAATTTTAGGATTGCATGAAAAGAACTTAGAATTTTACTATGATGCTGAATTTTTTTACACGGTTGTGGCTTGTTGATTGAAAGAAACTTAGTGAACTTAGGTTGCTTAAAATTTGGGTAAATTTAAAATTGAAAATTAAAAGTTAATTTCTTGCTATAGGTGCCCGAAACTGGCTCTAGTAGTTAATGCACATTAAAGAATCGCTAGAGGTGCCTGAAATTGGCTCTAGTCGACTAAAATAAAATGAGAAATCGCTTACTTTGCTAGAGGTGCCCGAAATTGGCTCTAGTGAAAATAAAAATAAATGCCCCGGTAATTAAATTGATAAAAGCCTATTGTTCACATAGAATCTTGAAAATCAACTTGTACACAATTACGCACACAAATTGTCACGAGCATTATAGTTTGATTCCGGGTAAGTTTTGTGCTATCCGAAAAATTAAAAGGTGATAATACTTTGTGCCACGGTTCCAAGGTTTGAATTCAAGTTTGAAGCATGTCTTTGATGATTAAAATCTTGGCAGGTAATTTTTAGTTTTGCATTGCTTGAGGACAAGCAATAGTTCGAGTTTGGGGTGTGTTAAGTGTTCAAAAGTACTATTTTTATTACCCTTTTTACTCATATTATTGTTAGACTTAGGCTCATATTAGTTGCATAATTAGTCATTCATGCATTAATTCATGTTTCTTTCCACCGTTAAGCTTGATTACATAACTTGGTGATTTTTGTGGAAAAAGATACTGCTTTGGTGTGCTTTTGTGCGCAGGAAATAATTGCCAAAGCAAGGCTGGAACTAGTTGCCAGGGCAGTGCATGAAGGAGATGCCAACGCAGTTGCCAAAGCAAGGCTGGAACCACTTGCTCTTTTACTTTACTCGTTAAAATCAACTCCTACTATCAATTGTGTTTTTACTTTTACAGTGCGATAACTAAAGCAAAGTGGCCCAAACCAATCCTTGTGGAGACGATACTCGCTACTCGTATCACTTTATTACTTGCGACGTGTATACTTGCACCATTTGCGTAGCACTCAATACGCACAACAGTATTGATCCTCTATTATAAGAAAATAACATCAACTTGTTTGCCTCATACCCACAATACTCTTTTAAGGCATTGATTATTCGTAGTTAAAGATGGCGTCGAGATGTATGCCCCTTTCTACATAGAATCCTCTCCAAAGATATTTATCTTTTGTCAGAACAAGGCAACAATTTGAATATCTCTAAGACATCAAGACGCCTCCACACTATGATCTCGCTCACTACTCCAACTACATCATCTATTCTAGTTATCGACAAAGTATAAAGAACAAAGAAAACACAACTCAAAGAGTACAAAAAAAGGAAATTCCATTCACATGAAGAATATTACAAAGAATCATAATGTAGTAGGTTCATCATCATCAAAATTCAAAATACTTCTAAGACTATCATTTTCATCTAAGCCTTCTAGCATCTGACCCAGAAAAGCCTAATTATAGAAGTAGACGTCATACTATCTTCTTTTTTGATGACTCCTCAATCATTCCCAAAACGACCATTCACAGACCCTAACATGTGAATACCTCTAAAGCCTAAGGTTGATGTCTGAAACCCCTGAGGGACCTGGCATCACCTACGAGGACAGTCATAGAAAGTAATCAGTAAGTTATTGTCTTCCTCCGTATGACTAACAAACACCCGTGAAATTTTATTATCATAATCGAAAGGTCACGCATGTTTGCAATACGGAAGCCCAAGAGGCAAGTCATACCCAACGACAACATCATATCATTTAAATTCATTCGAACTCATCTACAAAAAAAAACCAAAAGACATTCTCTAAAGAAATCTCATTCGGAATATCAAGCCAGTTGTCATCCTTCAATATCTTGAACTGGGTATTCCTGATTTTGCTCAACGTCTCCAAATATGTCCAAACATTATGTCCTGAAGCCCTCTACCAGACAGGAAAATCAAAACCACCAGGCAAGAGATTAGTCACCTTGATGAACTTTCTAGGTCCAATACCAAGTTTTGTCTCCCAAAAAGTACTACGATAGGCTCGTTCACCTCAAAGCCCTCCCTACATCTTCGCATGAACTTATAAAGACCTAGAAATGACGGTTGTACGACCACCTTCAGAATAAATAAGCTTTGGAGTACCCTACAGAAGGTTTCCATCCATTTCTTTGACGGTAGTTCAAGTACATGATGATAATCCACCAAGACATTTTGTTCAGCCGCCCTAAAGCAATCTCGTACTGTAACAGTACCCTACTTACGAAGATGTACAATAAAAATAAAACCCAGCCTCTAAGAAGAATAAAGATAGGAAAAACCATGCCCGTCCAGCCTCTTGACCATCTCCGTGTTCACTAAAGAAATGAAACCCTTGAGGAATCTCAAATTTGAATTTGTAATTCTTCTGTGGAAAATCGTGACAGAGTAAGAGCCTTCCCGCCTTCCATCAAACACATGTGCGCTCTACAAGCGGGCCAACCACAAAAAATAATCGGTTTGCCTCCACCCTCCTCCAAATATTATCAACATGTGCCTCGACGTTTTTCTTCATTTTGAAAGATACAACATAAGATATTCGCAAAAATAAGTATATAGTTTGAGGCAAGACAGTAAAGTAAAACCCTAAAAAGAGCAAAAGTCTACAATTTTATAACACAAGGGATGCGACCCTTCGGATAAAGAAATAATAGCAATGTTTTCCAAAGAAATGACTCATCCACTTAAAGCAATCATCACAAAACACTTATCAAGCGATGACTCAAAGATACAAATTTCCAAGAAATAACTATCTACCTCATCGGTCAAGTCCATCGTCTAATGTATTGACCTACTTGTCAGGCTAGCAAGTCAATTTTTGTCAAAAAGTCAATGGTCAATGCCCAATAAACTTCAATGATCAAATGGTTAAGTATTAATGCCAGGTCAAAGTCAACAATTAATTGGTCAACAATTAACCAGTTAACGGCTCATGGCTCAGCTCGAACAACTGAGTTCCAATGGCTAGATGGCTTCAAATGCCAAGGACGATGCCCACGTGCGGAGAGCAGCGTTCGGAGAGCAGCGTTCGATGGCTAGAAGAAGAAGGACTACTCCAATCTGGAATTTTGGCAACCCATGTGTTCATTAGTAAGGTTGATTCAAAGCAACTTGTGATGGCTTCAAATCTTGAGTCAAACTTTTCTTTAAGCAAAAACCTGTCTTCCTCGATCACCTTGTTGAGCTTACAAGAGTCATTACAGCATTTCACTAATCCATCGATCTCCAATACACACGAATAAGTGTTTCCCCAAAGCAATATACCAGAGAGTATAAAGATTCACCCAAAAAATGCTTACAATTTGTAACACCCTCGACCCAGATGTCACATTTAGGCCTCAAGCCCAAACCCAAAACCATAAAAAAAATTCAAATTGGGTCAGCCAAATAAGTAATTCGCAAAAACACTAAAAACCAACGATTCAAATAAATATATATATATATATATGAATAAATAAAATGTTACAAATGAGCTCCAATTTAAATTTAAAACAATTGAAAGTACATTTTAAATAATACAATTTCAAATAATAATTACAGACTCCAACATGTAAGGTCCTATGAACACATAGCCCACTAAACTCAAATGCAGTACTCAGCAAATCACCATCTGCTAGAACCCATGCTTGATAGTGCTCCTCAATCCCATGATCCAGCGTGCAACCTACGCACGAAAACAACGATTTTGAGCATTGAGCTTACAAAGCTCAGTGGTACACATCTACCCTACTATACTTCATGCTAATCATAAACGTAAGCATGCAAGCTAGTGCGAGCAATGAGAAGAGATAAATAAACATGTGGTGCTACCATAATCGCCTAAACACATATCAAGCATATATGCAACATCACAAATATCACTAGCACAATAATAAGGCAAACAAAGAGCAAGGCCCAATGTCACCCGACACTAGGAAACCCACCCATGATCGAAATCTCACATCGAGTTGTATACTCCTAATCTCACTTCGAGTCTTCGCTCAGAATCTCACATTGAGAGGGGCTTAAAATCTCACATCAAGCTGCTCGGAATCTCAAATCGAGCAAGTATCATCACCCAGAATCTCACATCGGATGGCCTTTATTTCATCACTCAAAATCTCACATCTAGTGGCCTTCATGTGTTGCAACACTCACTCGCTGGGTATCCGGATCCCACCAAACAAAGACACATAACCAAACAGTGCTCACACATGGCACACAACCACACTCGATCCACCAATGATCCCTATGAGTGCCCTACCTAGCACCTAACCATACATGATCCACCACTGATCCATACAAGTGCCCTACCTAGTACACAATCATCATAGGACCCACCATGGGTCCCTATTGTTGCTATTACAACCAATCAAGCATTACCGAGTTATTACATTTTATGGAGGAGTATTACAATTTATTCCCATCAATTATTTCCAACAATCCACATTATCTCATTGATTATTGTAATAACCGATTTGTTAATCATATTCGTCAATTTTCATCTCAAACTGACCTTTAAACCAGTTAGTGTTAATTGTCGGTTTCATAAGCAATTTATCGAGTGATTGAATATATTAGTCCGTTATTATAACCCCTTCTGGTCAACTAGCAGTATAGGCCATTAAGCCTGTCGGCATCAATATTACTTACGGGGCCCTATTCTACCCCTAAAGCTTATGAAAGTCGTTAGGGTTTATTGCTAGTGCTTCTAAATCATTTAATAATAATTATCGAATTTTAAGCATTTAATCGAATATTTATCAACAATTTCCCTAACCAATATTCAACTGAGCATATTAATTCATTCCACTAGCATACAAGGCATCATTACATAGCAATCATAAATCAGATAATCATACAGATATCTAGACAATCATAAACGGTCTATAAAGCTCATAACAGTCTCAAACATTCTCAAGCTCATCAACCATCTCAATAGTTACCAAGCCTCGAAATATTTGCATTAACACATGCTTATTACTTATCTCTTAATTTGCAACCACTAACATGCAAAGCAATTACACTTATGATGCTCGTGAAGCATTTCGGAGTTCGAGGTATACTAAACATAAGCAGATATTGCTAAAATCCTCATCCAAACTCCCCGAACAATCCACTTGACCCAAAATCCAAACTCGAATAATCCTCGCATATCAACAAATACGAAAATACTTAAATTCCACGCATCTCTTATACAAAATGAAAGGTCAAACACGTAAAAACAACTTACTGAGTTTGAATTTAGCAAAACAGACTGCACCATTGGAACCGAAATGTCGAGAAACCCCAGGGTAGGGTCCCTAGAAAAAGTCAACGGCAACGGTCAATGGCGGCTGGCGACGGCAGTCAACGTCGGCTGGCGGCAATGGCGGTGCAATGACGGTTAATGGTGGTTGGCGGCTCGTCTCGGCTTGGCTTAGCATGGCTCGACTCAGCTTGGCTTGGCTTGGCTCGGGCTGAGTCAGCTCGGCCTGACTCAGGCGAGTTGGACTGAGTCCACTCGGGCGAGTCGGTCTCTTGGAGCAAGACCATGCCCACGAGCAGCGGTGATGCGTGGTGACATATTCGGCGGCTTCTGGCAACCAAACTTCACCGGCTGACTATTCTCAAGCCAGTGACCACGATGGTGGCCTCATGTTCTTGATTTAAGCCTTCTAGCCCTTTCAACTCAGCAACCCAAAACTTCCTCTCTCTCACCTCCTCCGACAGTAACTCTGACGGCGGTGATGTTATTTCCGATGAACTCATCTCGGCAAGATGAACACAATGAAGGTGGTGGTGTCGCGATTGAACAACTGGATCTTCGTAGATTAGAGTTTAAAATTTTTGCTCCAAGCTTTTCTCTCTCCTCCACCATTCTCATCTTTTTCCTTTTCTCCCCCCTCCATCATTCTCCACCTCTCTTTTCCACCACCCACCCCTTATTTAAAATTCAAACTAATCATTTTTTCCTTTTTTATTTTCTTTTCTGTCTTTTCTTAATTTTCTTTTACTCACAATTAATAAAATACCACTTTCTCCTTTTTACCCCTAAGCCTAAATCCAATTTCTTAATTGAGCCCTCAACCTAAGGCCCAATACTCGGGTCCAAGACCCGATTCGCTAACCCAGAATCCGGGTCGTTACAATTCTCCCTTCCTTAAAAAAATTTTACCCTCGAAATTTGCATTCATAACAGTGAAGATACCGAACCCATTACAACTCTTCGACGTCCTCAAGATTTCCCGTCGTGTTACTCTGATCTTTCACAACTCTTATCAACACGACCCTTGCCTTCTAATGGTACAAACAAAACCTCAATTGATTCTTTTTCATGGGAGGATTTCATCCTCGTTCGGTACATTACAGTCGACAAACCAAAACTCAACGGTGCCTTGAGAAAACGTCGCACAAATACTTCTTCAAAGAGACTTAACTTACACTGTAGAACCCCAAGAGATTGTTGCACACGAATTCTTCTACTACAACAGACGATCAAAAGAACAGAGGTTAAACAGCCGTTGCATCCAAACAAAACAACTCTTCTCGTGGTAACTCATTGATGCAGTCTCTAACTCTAACGATATTCCCTTCCTAAAACATCGCTTGCCGGGCTCAAACTTTTTGAAAACAAAAGACACCTCAACTCGGCTCAAGCATTCACATTAACTTGGTATAGCAACCCATATCGGCAACTAATATAGCTCTCACCGACTCTTTTCCTGCAAGGACCTTACAATACGAACCATAACGTGTCTAGAATAATGCATCCTCTACACTACCTGTAATACCCAAAATTTTCTTGTTAGTTGATTTATATTTGCTTTATATGTGCTTGGTGATTAGTTTGCAAAGTTCTTAAAATTGATAGTCTTAGTTTGGTGACTAAAACGTAAGATTTCAAAGTTTGGTGACAAAAGTGAGGTTGGGAAAATTATAAGGACCAAAATGGTAATTTTCTCAATAATAAATTTTATGGTAAAAAATGAATAGTTTAGATAAGAAGAATAAATTCAGTGGGAATCGGATTTTTGGTACGAGAATTGTGTAAAAAGCTAGTAAAGGTATAAGTTTTGGTAAATTTTTCGGGTAAGTATTCGAACTTGGAAAATTATGAAATTTTAATTGGAGCCTTAGTTAGACTCAAGGAACCTTGTGCTGAAATTTGAGAATTTTCTGAGACTGTTTAGATTCGATCATATTCGATACCTTATTAATTATCGGTATTTCGAATCGAGTCTAAATTTTAAAGATGGGCCCATTGGAGTTGGAAAATTTATAAAATATTCATTTTGAATATTTTATTATGTTCTGGTTGGTTTCTTGAGGTTGGTTGGATTTCAAGTGAATTAGTTGGATTTCAAGTGAATTAGTTGGATTTTAATTAGTTAGTTGGAAACTAACTAAATTGCTAACTAGTATTTAAAGTCTAGTTAGATGTTGATAAGGGAATTTAATATTCCATTTTTTTATTTCAAGACAAGTGGCATAGTATGATTTAATATTGTATTTAATGGGTAATAATATGCCAAATCGCATAATTGTGTAAAAAGGAAAGAAAAGAAAAAGGAGATTGAAACTGCCAAAATTTCAAGTTAAAAAGGGGGTAAGGATTTCAATTCAATTTTGGTGCTTATGTGGTTGATTTTTGGCTTGAGCTATTAGATAGAAAATTTTTCCTCTTGAAATTCTCTATCTATTGATATAATTTTTGCTTAGTTTCCATGTGTTTTTGTTGAGTTTGGAGGATTGGTTAGATGAAGAATTATGGGGAAACTATGGCAAAATTTTGGTTTGAGGTTGGAAATGATGAAATGGAAGTGATTCAAGTATATTTGTGTTGTTAGATTAAAGAAAAAAAGTCTTGATTTTTAAAGAGGAAATTTTAGGGTTTTTGATAAAAATTGAATTGGAAGGTGTTATAGAAGAAAGAATTGTTTAGAATGATGATATAAATGGTTTGGAGTGAAATCCCTAATTAATTTGTCATTAGGGACCAATTTGAAAATTTTGAAAAGTTTGGGGACTAAATTATAAAGTTTGTTTTTGGAGTGTAGTGGCTTGAAAAATCAAGTTAAGTGGTTTGGAGGCTTAATTTGAAATTTTTGGTGAATTTGGGACTTGATTGTAATTTTCGGAAATATTAGTGACCAAGTTGGAAATTTCTAAAGCTTAGGTCCTTGAGTGTATTTGATGAAAAATGCAAGGATTTAGTTTGAAATTGATGTTAGAAGCTTGAAAATGTCCTTAGGGACTAAAATGCAAAGTTTGGAAATTTTTATAAAAAGTGTGGAAAAAAATTGGTTCGAATATGGAAATTTTTATCGGATCAATTTTATTGATTTTAGATAATTATTGGTTATTTCCATTATTATTGGTGAATTGGGAATATTCTAACATATACTTTGAAATGGTATATGTTATGATTTTTGTAGATAATCAGTCAAATCGGGGACATAATAATCGAAAGGAGAAATAAAAAGTATTGGACTGAAATCGAGTAGTGAGGCATTTTGATACAAGGCAAAGGTGAGTGCATGCATGTTTTTATAATATGTGATAGGAAGACTTGCGATAAGTCGACCTAAAAAGGTAATTATTTTTTTAAAGTATGAAATTTTTTTAAATGATATTTGTCTCGTATTTTTAAAGAGTGGCAGCATATTGTAAAATGGAAATGGGCCTATTGGAGTATGAACTGTTCCTTTACGATTGAGTTACATGATTTAAATTATAATGACATGCTAGCCATTATGTTATTGCAGGAAATATTTTTATATTTGCCCTTGGTCATGAGTAGACAGTATTGTGGTATACCATTAGAGTCACATGATTTCGACATGTCGCTTGTTTTCGATACCTTCGGGTGTCGCTCGTTTTCGATACCTTCGGGTGTCGCTCGTTTCGATACTTTATTGTGTTGCTTGTTCGATACTCTAATGTGTCGCTCGTTTCGTCACTTCGGTGGCGCTTGTTTTCGTCATTTAATTATGGCACTCACAAAGAATAGTACTTTTAGTACACGAGTCGTATATTAGTCACTCAATATTACCTTGGGCTATACGATTTTTAATTGATGAATTAAATTATGTTTCAACATAATATGATATGTTTTTTTTTCCTGCATATTATGAAAAATATTATGAAATTTAATAGGTTTTACAAGTATCATAAATTGTTTATGGTTTATTTCATGTTACTTACCTTATGCCTCACTGAGTATATTCTCAGCGTGTATTTCGGTGATACGCGTAGGTTGCCGGAATAGCTAGTGGGATAGCTTTTGCATCAGATCGGGTATTAGGGCCTACAACGCAGACAGGTTATTTTCTTGTATCTATGACATCCTATTTTGTTGTATTTAGTGGCATGTAATTAAGTAACATGTTAGTTTTGTAAAATTTTAAATCCGGCTTGCCTTGTAATAGTTCGAAATTAAAACATGATTTATATAATTATAATACTTTATGCTTATCTTTTAAATTGACAATATTAGTATTATGAGTTAAAAAAAATAAATAAATAAATTTGTTAGCCTAAATTTAGCATGGTAAGTATATTGTATATTTTCTGTGACATTCTCGATTCATATTCGTGTACGGATACGGGTCGGGGGTGTTACACTACCACTCAAATCTGACATCGCAAATAAAACCCACCAAGAATAAGGTTCCATCAACCTCGAATCTCGTACAAAAAGGTGACATGAGCACACCACAGTGTCGTACAACCCAACTTGCAACCAAATCAAGCATATTTCTTATGTGGCCCACACCCTTGGCGAAAACTTATCAAATAGTACATACCAATGACCATATCATTGCTCAACGAAACTGGGCACTCACGAATCTTGTACAAATCCACAGTCATCTATTTTATTCCCACAAATGAATGCCAAAGCATCTCAATGACTCTGAGGAACTCAATATTTAACTTTCAACTGATAGCAAGCCAGTTACTTGTCATTATCTCAAACACATGACTCCATACTACCTCCAAAGCACGGGGTGGAAGTTCAGTATAAACTGTCACTCTCAAAATTCATCACATACTGACCATTGTTCTAGTAAGGAAGTGTATCTTACCTTGATATATCTTTTCCAAGACACTCACCACAGGATCTCAAAGTCTATTGACAACCATCAGACCCACACTCAATCATAACATTGTATCTTTTTAACTAAAATCAAATGCTCCCTCTCGTAGCTCCCAAAGCAAAATCAATCCTTAACTCAAGGCTTAACTAACAAACACACGGGTACCGGTACTGCATAGAGCTAGCATCGACACTCTCTTACATGACCGTTACCTAGGATAGCCATACACGACATCATGACACTCCAATTTTGTACTTACTCGGTACGATCCACTACTTATTTAGCTCTCTTAGCTTAGGTGGTGATTGACTACACCACCAACAGTTCTTACATACCTTATCCCATGTCATCATCAAAACTGCAAATTTCCTTAGAGATCAAGTACCTCAAACTTCACACTATTGGGAAAAACACAACCTTTCTCTTCTTGCACCAAAAAAATACAACCCTAACGGTACAACAAAACATCTTCAAAAACCTCAAAATCTCATTCAGCTCTGATCAAGTCCACACCACTGTCATAACAAAACGGCCTCACGCAGCTCGAGTTTCCACCAATGTCCCCCAGCTCGCTCCAAGAAAACTGTGATACAATCAAAAGCATTTACGAAGTCTCAGCCCTTGCTTCCTTAATTAATTGCATAGTAATTAACTTTTCCCCACAAACACGGTCCTTGAGATAATCATCTTTTCAACGTTAATCTTTCCGTATTCCTATACTTCCACACTTATCACGTAAGGCATCAAACTTATATTCGAGAGACAACACAGTGGCTCCCACCTTATCTTCACTGATACACCTCGACGTCATTGTAGACATTACCCGCTATCACGACATACTTAAAGAGAGAAGAAAATCTTCATTCTAAACTCCATTTATCAATTTTCTAACCTCAACACATTAACGATAAACATCACACTTTCAAACTAATCTCAAAAAAATACAAGCACATTGTATTCGGTTGAACGGGTTATCCACCTTAGGAAACGAGTAACAATCTTCCACTATCACTTAACAAACTATCAACGGTTTGAGTAGCACCTCCACGAACTGACTTATTACTAGCAAATAAGATCGACTCTCCCCTAGGAGAAACACTTAAATGAAAAGGATCATATTCAAGTTGTTCCTCTGAAACTGCATCTTTGACTACTCAATTGGGCCAAAATCCTCTGGCAATGGCGATGGTACCGACAACCAATCCAATCTTACCTCAACGTCTACTCACGTTCCTGATAGGGAAAGATCTTAACGACTCCTCCATGAAGCATAAACAAACACTCTGGCAGACTAAAAGCTCTCGAGCATCGAACTGTATACATTAACACTTATCGATTATGTCAAACCTATCTCACAACCCCGTTGCCATCCTCAAAACTATCACTGCAAAGATCATGATAAAAGGACGACGATCCAACATTTTCATTTCTAAAAGCTGGGTTCCATCGAGGACTCAAAGCCTCAAACTCACTCTCGACATCCCTGGCCAGCACCACACTTGATTAGTCGAAACAATTCCCACGGTGTAATAACTCTTAAGAAGGTAACTTCGGCCATACTCTGACAAACTAATGGGTCTTGAATCCACTATCTCCGAGGAATGCCTCTAAGAATGGCAATGATACTCTCCAAGTATCAACAAAGATTTATTTTAAATAGATAAAAAAGGGTCCTTCAACCAACATGCACTCACTAATCGATTCGAGAGCAGATTATCCATACCCACAACAAAGCGTTTATCCACGCGTAACGATGAAGATTCCTTGCTATGAACTCTTACAACGAATCTGAAGACTTTAGGGTGACTATAATGTACAACGAAAACACCATTCTAGCGACATGAGGAGAACACATTCTCGACTTGGGTGTCATTCGACTACTTTCATCTTGACAATTTGAGGTGACCCCACCCCCGGGATCACTACCATGAATGGTTCGACACTTAACTCGACCCTCTTAGCCATGATCATAATTATCTTGTCGTCGCAACCATGGATGCACTATCATATTTCTAGTCTTAAGGTGTACGAACTTATTTTAAGGGCTTTACTCAGTAGACACCTTACTAAAACACCTATACCACCCCAAGGTTTCTTAGAACCGGCTAAACCTAAGCTCTAATACCACTAAATGTAACACCCTATTAAGCTTTGATAGCCACCAATTATCGAAGCCTGTGCAATTAAAGTTGTATTTTCAAGAACGAACAAATTAATTGAAGTCAATTTAAATTTCAAAATTTCCATCATTAAAAGCAACATAGATTTTCTTGGCTTAACTCTCTTTTTGTTTTGTAAAAACAAAATCGGTCCCCAGCGGAGTTGCCAGCTGTAGCGACCTTTTTGAAATCCAAAATCGCTAAAAAGGAGTAATAAGTTTCCTTTTTTGGGAAAATATTTGAAAATATGGGGAAGTCCTTTAAAAATCATATTTTTGAAAATAAAAAAAAAACTTGGAGTCGCCACCGGCCACTAAGGTAGGCTGGACACCATGAAACTAGAGATTCGCTCGAAAATGGGTTTAAGAGTTGGTTACGCGTGGGGAAGGATTAGCACCCCATCACGCCCGAAATCAGTACCAAAATATATGTTGCTTTTAATTGATGGAAATTATCAAAATTTAAATTGAATTTAATTAAATTGTTCGCGGATGAATTTAGACTTTAATTAAACGGGCTTTGACAAATTGGTAAATTCGAATCAATTAAGCATTTAATTAACAAGGGTGACGAAATCTCGGACCATAGATTAAACAGACATCGAATAAGCCCTACTGCCATGTTATTTATGGTTCGAACTTCGTTCATCACCTTTATGCATGATGTAAACAGTTAAGGATGATGTGATGACTTGTCCAAATTTTATCTCAAATTAAATTACCTTTAGATGATAAGAATTAATTCAAATATTTGGTCAACATCCATTGAGCCAGGACTGTTACGACACAAATATCGGAATTAATAAATACCTCCTTTTTATAATTTAATTTAATTAATTAAAAACATGTCCCATTAAAATAAAAGTCACATGAATGACAATTAAAAATACATGATAAGAAAGAGCATGAAATTAAAACCTAAGGCCCACTAAAGCCCTAACCTAAAAAGCCCAAATTATTGAACATTAATTAGTGGTCTAATTATTAACTAAGTTAGACTAAATATTAACCCAAAATTAATTTAATCCTAAAAACTAGAAAAATCCGAATAATTTATTTATTGTCTTAAATCATAATAATTAATTTGATTAATTTTAAACTAGGATCCCAATGAGCCAAGAATTCTATTTAAAATTATTCGAATTAATTAATTATGATTTAAATTAGGTGAGTTATGTTAAATTTCAATTTTATCCTAAAAATAATTAAGAAAGGTTCAACCAATTTAATGCATTTAATATTCACCCCAATGAGCCAAGGGCAAATTTAAATGGATTAAAATGACTCGAACCTAGGACCTAACTAGGGCTCTGACTCTAATAATTAATTTAATTAATTCCAATTATGTCCAATAAAACGGGAACATAATTTCAATTAATCAAATTAAATCCTAAAACCTAAACTATTCCTAAAGGGCCTACCCAAATAAAACACAAATAAATAAAAACAAAAATGAACCCGGACAAAGATTTAATCCATACACAAAAAGGACAAAAAAAACATAAATGTAAGACGTAGCACACAATAATATACGCAAATTACTCCTTTACAAACCTAACACATTTATACATGTTAACACATATTTACATGAAGCACCACACATTATATTTATATGTTACGTAGAGAGGGAAAACAATGTAGAAACCATATAGCATATAATGAGTAACGTACATAAGTAAAAAAGGGTATAAAACACATATAAATTTAGGCAACATGTAATACATACTATCAAATTAAATTATGTACAACTTTTATCTACAACATATATGAAAAGCATCATATGTGATATAAATACGAACAAATACGAACCATTTTGAATAAGGCACACAACCCACACAAATGAACGAAAGTAATATTTAAACACCAAAAGAACTAAAACATAAATGAAATGAAATAAAAATCAGGAAATGAATATGCATGCAAGGGTTAAAATGAAAGGAACAAAAAAAACAAGAGGTACAAAGGAAAATTTTAAACATTGAAAAGGACCAAATTAGGGGAGATTAAAAAAACAGGGACTAAATGATTATTAGCCCTTTAAAAAGATTAATTTTAAAAAAGTGACTAAATTAAAGATAGGTGAAAAATTAAGAGGACCTAGGGTGGAATTATAAAAGTTGAAAACCCCAAAAAAGATATGTTTAAAAGGACGAAAGGATCAAATATGGGATAAAACCATTTTTAAAGCCAAAACGGCTTTAATTTCAGGACTAAATTAAAAACTACAAAGAAATTCCAGGGACCTATGTTGTTATTTGCAAAAACAAAAACCCTTCAGGGGTTAATTCAAAAACGCGGAGGGATTTATGGAGTTAAAAACCATATTTTAAAAGAAATTTGATATATATACATTTTTGAAAAAAAAACAAAATTTTGGCCATTTTAAACCTTCCTCCCATTTTCGGAAATCCAATCCTCTGAACCCTGGGTTGAACTGTAAGATCCCAATTTTTGACTAGTGATCAAAATGTAATTTTTGAAAGTTTAGGGGTTAAAGTGTGAACTTTGGAAAAGTTCAGGGACCAAAGTGTAATTTTAAAAAGTTAAGTAATTTAACCCGTAAATGGGTAGTTTACCCCCAAGAGTGGTATTTCTGTGTTACCCGGATTTTTTATACGAGGCTTATATTATTTGAATTTGGATCGAACTAAAAAGTTAAGCGTGCTTAAGCTAGAGTAGCATTAGGATGGGTGACCTTATGGGAAGGTCTCATGTCAATAGTTGAGACTGATGAAAAGGGAATCAGTTCGAGTTGAAATTTTTTATGGATATCTGATAAAGGATTATTAAGAGAAATTTATCTGATAAAGATTTTGGGTAAATTATCAGTATATTGGACCTAGTCGAAATTTCAAGATTTTGATTTTTTACAAAATTATAGAATATTTTGTATGTCAAAAATATTTACATATGGAGATCAGAATTATGAGAATTTCATATTTTACTCTATAGTTTGGAAATTAGAAAAAAATCGTAGAAAGTGAATATCGGGTAATCGGATCGAATTAAAATTTTAAAGACAGTTCCAAGGGTTATAGAAAATTTATAAAATGTTATTTTATAAATATTCTATTACATTTGGTTAGATTCTAATTAGATTTAGTTAGATGGTGATGGAATGACAATTTTCAAGTCTTGTTAGTAAATAAAGTCTAGTTGGAGAGTAAATTGGACATTTGCCATGGATGGCATTTTTGAAATATTTTGGAATGTTGAGGGCATTTTTAGAAGATGATAAACACGTGGATTTAATCTTGGCCCTTGGTTTATGATAAGATTAAATTTAGCCATTGGATTTGAAGGCTAAATTAGTGATTTCACTAATTAAATGAATTTAAAATTCATTTAATTATCACATGTAGATTAAAAGGAAAAAGATGAACAAAAATTGCTCATCTTTCTTGGAGAATTTCGAAAAGCAAGAGGAAAAAGGGAGAAATTTTCTTTGGCAAATTTCAAGGTTCTAAAGTTAGAATCAAGGTATGTTGCTTTGAAATAAATTGATATATGCTTCATGCTCTTTCTTTTGATAGTAATTTTGCATGCTCATCTTTCTTGGAGAATTTCGAAAAGCAAGAGGAAAAAAGGGAGAAATTTTCTTTGGCAAATTTCAAGGTTCTAAAGTTAGAATCAAGGTATGTTGCTTTGAAATAAATTGATATATGCTTCATGCTCTTTCTTTTGATAGTAATTTTGCATGGTTATATGAAGAATAGTTCATGTTCTTGAAGAGAGAGAAATTGGAATTTCATGAACCGTGCTAGAATTAAGGCTTGATTTAAGTAATTCAAGTGTTGTAAACATGAAAACAATCTTGAACTTTGTTTAATTCTATGTTCAAGGTTATAAACCGTAACCCTAGAATTTGGGGATTTGGTTAGGGAATTAAATAAAGGATGGAAATAAATGATTTGTGATACTAGAAGCCCTAAATTGATGTTAGAATGAAATTTTTCCCTTAGGAAGAATAAATGACCAATTCGGTTAGAATTGGAAATAAAGGGGAAATTATTGTGAAAATTATTCTAGTGTTAGAAATTATGAGATTATGATCAAATTAGCTTGAATTGATAATTTAGGACCACGTGGAAATATTGGAAAGCAAAGGACCATTTCGGTCAAGGAAGAGAAATTAGAGGAAATTATGGAAAAATTTCCATAAGATTGGATATGATGAAATTATGATTTTACAAGCTTTAAAATGTCATTTGGACCATTTTAGAAGTTTGTAAAAACATAAGGATCAATTCAAAAATCTTGGAATGATTAGGAACCAATTCGGCATTTTGGGGAAAATTAGGGACTAAAGTGAAAAAAATTGTTTTCATGGAAGCATTATGCTTAAATTGTTATTAGAATGAATTTTTTATCATTCTTTGATTAAAAGTTGAAGAGAATTCAAGGTATTAAATGTATAATGACTTATGTCATGGATCTAAGATTGGACAATTATAGGAATAATTGTAGGAAAATTATTCCTATTGTATTTATGTGTTAGTATGATACTAACATATAATTTGAAATGTATTTATGGCATGTTGATGTGCATTAGATCGTGATCAAAACTGAGATCGAACTACCAATCGAGGAAAGGACATAGATCAAGCTAAAGCTTTGTGAGGCTAAGTACATATTGGCAACTTATAAAGTGTCAAGGTGAGTGCATTACATGCATGGAAAATATTATGTTTGATTTGAAAGACTTGTGACAAGTCTGTTATAATTATATGCCCGAAGATTATATTTACTTTGATATTTGACATAGTAGAAAATATCAAAGGTAGAAGGATTACATGAATTGATCACATGTAATTCGATTATGATTGCTTATGTGATATTTAGGGTATAAACCACCCAAGTATTCAACTATAATTTCCATGGATGAATTAATTACAAAAATTGAAAAGTATGCCCAAGTAAGTTATTGAGGTATAGAGTATAGTTGGCATGCCATAGAGTCTAGCGGTTTAGCATTTCGGTGCAGTTATTTAGCACTTAGGTGAGGTTATTTAGCACTTAAGTGTAGTTCTTTAGTACTTCGGTACAGTTTTTGACTCGTGTACTCAAGTCCTCAAATTAATTTGGGCTATAATTTACGGTATAATAAATGATATATTGGTTAGAGAGTAGTTAAACTCTCAAGAAATGGCAAGTAAGTTAACAGGATTGTAAATCCGGATTATATTATGTTAATATGTGATTAACATAAGGGAAATAAATGATTAGTGATCAAACTGCATGATTATCTCATTATTGTTATAATTTAAGCATGATGATTTATATTGAATATATATATATATAATGCCTCACTAAGTATATACTTAGCGTGTGATGACTTTTCACGCGTAGGTAGGAAACCCGGGTCAGAGTAAGGAGTAAGGCATCACTATCAAAGAAGGATATATATACAGTATCGGTAACTACATCCTTGATGTATTTTGATATTTTCTAGTTGGCATGTATAAATGAATATTAGCTCTTTTAAACTAGTCTAGATGTGGATTGTAAGATTAACATCTAGATAAGTGGTTAGTATATGATGTTGGATTTTGTTAGACTTGATGCTAGTTTAAAGAGATTACTAGTAATGAAAATCGAGTAATGTTATAAAAATAAAATTTTAGAGTAATCAAAATGGTTTTTATTTTAGGCAGTTTTGTTAATCGTAAAGTATAGTTATAAATTGCCAAGTTCTTGCCTGAAATCGGGGTCTATCTGATGGATTAAAAATTGGAAATAAATTTTACGCAATTAAAAAAGAAAAATTCAAAATCGTCATTTTTGACTTGTATGAATAGCAGAAAATACGATTTAAACATCATGTGACATTCTATACTAGTATTGGGTAATAAATACTAGTAAGGGTGTTACATGAACACCGCCGTGGTGTCCATCCCGGCCACCACAAAACCCAGACTCTGGCGGATCTCTGCCTTACTAGCCACCGTACGCACCACTTCGGCTGTCGCCTACCGGTACTGGAAAACCCAAAGGTCACCCCCAAATCCTCTCCTTTTTCTTCTAAACACGAAACCAAAGCCGGATCTATAAGATCCAAGCCCTACCTCCCTAGATCTAATCAAACAAAAACGAAAGAAAACTTCTTTTGATTAGAAACAAAAAGGCCGAGACTTCACCAGAGTCCAGGAAACCCACTATCATCCTTTTGGTTCACCCTCAAAGGCACGGATGCCATGGGCTTCTCATCAGAGGACGACGCGACGGCCGGGATGAAAGGGTAAGAACTCAATCTAAAAAACCTAGATCTAGTTTTTATTATTTATTTTTTCTTTACGCATGCAAAAATGAAACGAGGAAGATACACCTCTCAAAAGGCTCTTCTCTTTGTATCTTTCAACTCCCTGTAGGGTTTACATTATTTTTCTCGGTCTTATATAACCAAATGGTTACAAGAAAGAAAACTGATATCTGTTGCTTTTTGAATTATTTTGATGTATATTTCTCTAATCTTGTCTCTATATTTTCCGTTTTTGCCTTTTGTTGATCCGTGTATTCTTTTGCTGCATGTTGTTGTTGTGCCCGAACGGGAAATGAGGAACTGGAAGAGCGGTTGTGGCAAATGGGAGGTCAGGGCGTGCTGAAGGGCATTGAAAATTCACGCGTGGGCGCGTGAAGGTTCCAGAGCATTCGAGAGGTGATCTGAGCCTTCCATCTCGATCTCACATCCTACTGCCTTGATGATGCGGCGTTTGGCAAAGGATAACCCTAATTAGGGTTTTCTTCCCCATAATGGATCTGGACCGTTCGATCAATCAACCAGATCTAATGGTCTAGATTTGGCTACACAAATACACAAAGAGCTAGGGTTAGGTTATCAGATTTAGGGTTTTTGGGCTTCAAAACGGGTCTTGTAATTTATTATTTGTTTTTGGGCTTCTTAATGTATAATGGACTGTTATAAAAACTTGGGCTTGTTATTTACTATTTAATTCATATGGGCTTTTATTTAGTTAATGTTTTGTTTGTTTTAAAATAATAATAATGTAACTATAATAATAATAATAGTACACAAACAACAACATAGTAATAATAAAATACTAATAATGATATTAGGATAATATAATAACACTAAATAATAATAATAATATTCAAGGACAAATAATAATAATGATAATATTTTTGTTCGTGTTTTTTCCTTGTAAATTAAAATAACGTATAGTAACATACAATAACTAATAATGTTTTTGGCTTTTTAATTATAAATAGATAAAGAAATAATAATAATAAGAGTATTTTGAATTTTTTGTGACATTAGAATATATAAAGTAACACCTAAAGCCCATTATTATTAAAAGAAAAACAAAAAAATGGGTTAAAACCCCGGATAAAATTAGTGATTACACAAATGAAAGGTCAAACACATAAAAACAGCTCACCACATTCGAATTTTGCAAAACGGACTGCTCTATTAGATCTTAAACATCGAGAAACCCCAGGGTAGGGTCCCCAAAAAAAGTCTACACCGGTTAACGGTCAACGGCGACTGGCGGCGGTGGTCAACGGTGGCTGGCGGCGGCGGTGGTGCGACAGCTGTCAACGACGGCAGCATCAGCACGATGACGGTCAACGGCAGTTGGAGGCTCAGCTCAGCTTGGCTTGGCTTGGCTCGGGCTGAGTCAGCTCAGCCTTACTCGGGTGAGTTGGGCCTAGTTCACTCGAACGACTCGGCCCCTTGGAGCAAGACCACGCCCACGCGCGGCGTCAGCGCGTGAGGGCATCTACAGCGACTTCTGGCGACCAAACTTCACCGGCCGACTATTCTCGTGCTGGTGAACACGATGGTGGCCTCCGTTTCTTGATTTGAGTCTTCTAACCCTTTCAACTCAGGAACCCGAAACTTTTTCTCTCATACCTCCTCTGACGGCGGCGATGCTGGTATCGGCAGACTCCTCTCGGCAAGATAACATAATGACAGTACTGGTGTCGTGATCGAACGGTTGGATCTCCGTAGGTCGGAGTTTAAAATTTTCACTCCAAACTTTTCTCTCTTTTCTCTCTCCTCCAACATTCTCATCTTTTTCCTTTTCTCTCCCCTTCATCATTCTCCAGCTCTTTTTTCCACCACCCACCCCTTATTTAAAATTAAAACTAATATTTTTCCCTTTTTATTTTTTTCCCTTCTTTTTTTTAATTTTCTTTTATCCACAATTAATAAAACACTACTTTCTCTTTTTTACCCCTAAACCCAAATCCAATTTCTTAATTGAGCCCTCAACCTAAGGCCAAATACTCGGGTCCAAGACCCAATTCGCTAACCCAGAATCTGGGTCGTTACACAATCAATCTCAAGTTAAGTCAATGGTCATTCGCTAATGAAAGAAGAACACTGACGTCGAACTCCACAGTTCTTTGATCTCGAACTCAAATCCTTTAACCTAGTGTAACCAAATAATTACCTTAGTTACACGTCTGGAAATCTTGATTTTTTTGCAATTTCCCTTAACACTAACTTAAGAATCTCGGTATTCAACATAAATCCAAAAATATCTCTCTTTGATCGAACTGTAACACCTCTTAACCGGATTAGTAGATAAACCGAGTTAAGAAGAATTACCAACAAACCAAAAGCATAAAAATCAAAAGTTCATAGGATGGTAACACAAACAAACTAAGAAAGACTACAAATATTCGATATAGCTATATCATGCTAATCTTTCTTGTTAAACTAATATCAACTGAATTCTTATTTTTAGTTATTTATAAACAAGGTCATACTAAACCAAGTAATTAAGGTAAGACTCTAATATATTTATTATTATTATTATTATTATTATTATTATTATTATTATTATTATTCGATCAAATTAAGAGAAGGAGATTCGAAGGTGTCCATAATTATTCAATATACATTGATCAACTATATATATACATTGGAATATATCCTACTAACTCTCTATAGCATACTCAATCATTCAATAGACTAACTCAAAAACTTATCATAGAAATATCACTAACAAATACATATGATATACTAAAGAATCGGCCATAACAAAACAATTTAAAGCTATCCAAACTAAACTGGTGCAAGACATCTATAAACACACATATACAAATCTAATTCATCCATAACCAACCCACATCATAACAACAAAACATAATAGTCAAGTTTCAGTTACATAGGCAACCACCAAATATTATAAAAGTCTTTTTACATCACTTACAATGCTTGTAAGCATTGCTTCCAAAACGATATATATATATATATATAATATCCTAAATGCATTATGTACAAGCATGGTGCCACCCATCTAGGAGTTTTATCATAAGGATTAACAAAACATATACTTTAAAACTTGTGATCTTGATCGAGCTCAAAAGAATGCTACCAAACTCACCCTAAAACATTTCCGAGAAGAACCAAATAAGCATACATATATATATATATATATATAGTGAGGTAGCAAGGATACATAGTAAATGTTGTAGTAACCAGGTAATATAAACTTTTCAATGCTATGCTTCTCTTTAGACTTTAACTAGTTTCATAACTAATTTATTTACTACTAGCCATTACTTTAGGTAAATATACAATTCAATCAACATCATATATTAATTTACTATTAAAAAGATTGCAATACGAATTATCACTAACGAGATTGAAACACATCATATTGATTTAACATAATGAATTAACATAGTGTTTAGTCTAGTCTTACCTGTTATACAAACAATCAATTAATTTCATAATTTAGGTAGTGTCTCGATCTTATTTAAAATTTATAACCTTTCTAGTCAAGTAGTCTAGGTACTCGAATCCCCAACCAACTGTCACCAAAACACAATGTACTCAAAGTACTGGTCAACCCTCCTACTATCACCAATGACCAAATTACATCCCTCCTATTGTCACCACATAAGGACTGTAGCTCATGGACCGTAGTCCTCCCCAAAAAATGAACTCAACTGGACTCTATGGCATGCCAACTATACATATGATTGACTCGAAACTAAGGCTTTCATAATTCATATCATATGGTAATCTTAAACTGAGCTTAGCTCCATATTCGAATAAATAAGTGAGCATAGCTCCAATACTCTTCACAACATACATAGGCATTCATGGTTCACAATTCTTAACACACAATTCATAAGCATTTTCCAAACTAATTTTTTTCACATAACTTACCTTATAACCCATGCTTAATTTGAAGAGTCAAGCTTAATCCAAGATAACAAATATATATATATATATATAAACAATCAAAGAAACTCGGAAATGTTTTAAGCATATCCCGAAACCTTAACTACACTCACAATTTTTTTTAATTCACCATAAAACAAGTCTAAACAAACCAACTAACATTCAATCTAACAACATACTTCTAAACTGATTTTTGGGTATTACACGACCAATCTCAAGATTGTACCAACAAAAATCACATCAAACCATCGAACTTGCAAGTCCGCTTAACAACCCATACACATATTATACTGTGGAATCCAATTCATGTTACAGTCACATCAAATCTTCCTAGACGGTAGTTCCTATCAAATCTGATAAAAAGCGTAAACGTCAAACCTTAAACAAGTATCGACATCAAACCTTGTCAAATAAAATGTCAAGTCCCAACGGATTGAACAATTAAAAACATTAAGAACATGAAGAAAATGACTTCAGAGTTCCATCTTGGAAGAGTACGTTTAAAATCTATGGGCATATACTAACTAGACATGTTGCAACAGACGATCAGTACGGATGACCCGACCTAATTCACGGAGCCACACTCGGGTCACAAGAGCCACCCAAGCATCAAATCTCACATCAATTAAATTTCATTAAACCATTTAAAATTATAAAACTAAATACTAAGTAAAAATGTTTAATAAAAATATGTTTATTCAAAACACTTGTAGTTGACCAAAACAAGATTCAGAAACCAATTACCATAATCAGAATTCAAATTCAAATATAATTACAAGACGTTACCTACATGTCTCCTAACTACATATGTATCATACTCCGTAAGCAATACCATTAGAACTCCTATAACTGATGTCGATCTCCCGCACAATGCTCAAACCTAATACCCTACGATAATAAATAATAGCGTGAGCTTGAGAGCCCAATAATATTATAATCTTCTAATGTAATTTCGGTACTGGTACCCACTAACGAGATTGAAACACATCATATTGATCTAATAGAATAAATTTCCTTATTTATAGTCAAACAAGTAGCCAAATAGGTTAAGCATAAATCTAATATGATTTAATCATGGTATCTATAGGTTCCACAAATATATTATTAACTACTTAAGAATGGGCATTCTGATATTCACTACTTCCATTCAATAAATAAGGAAATTTACAAGTTAACCTATATGGTACATAAATCATTCTAAATAAGATATTATCCAATACAAGATTTCTATTCAATAGATTATTCAAGTCTACCAATCAAGAAATGTACCGAATCGCGGTACATAGTTCACGTATATGTGTAGAGTGTAGTATATAATGGTGCATGATGCTTGTTATCATTGGTCGACCGAAATAGGATGTCGACACTAGTGTGTTATGATGGGATGTAATTGTCCAATAATAGGATTTTGGTGCTAGTGCACTACGGTAAGACGTAATCGTCCAATAACAAGATGTCGATGCTAATGCATTACAATAAAATCATAGGATATCAGCGCCTAGTGCGTTACAACTGGTATCGTACCACGTAGGTACACATACAAGAAAGTCGGCACAACGTGCTATGAGTACACCTATAATTGTAAGTCCCTCGAACTTACCAATTAGCCACACCAATACAAGTAACTATAGGACATCATCTAGCAACAAGAACAAGAAATGTGGTCACTTACCACAACTAAACGAGAATCGTGGACATTTACTGGATTTAAGCACTAGAGTATCCTAGCCAATTACCCAATGGTGTATTAAGTGGCTACTTAAGATGGTATCAAAACCTTTGGAGATACTAAATCAAGATTTCTAAAACTGTGTGTATCGGTACCCAACCTTTGGTACTAGTACTACCTTATTGGTATCAGTACTCCTACATGGGTACCAATACCGAAATTACATTAGAAGATTATAATATTTTTGTTTAGTCAACATCATTTCGTGTTATGCTCTCATATTCTTGTAGAATACTCGGGAATGGTCTAATACAATAATTCGAGCTTAATGAGTCATAAAGCATTTTAGGAAATTAGTAATCAAAGGTACTTTGGTAAATACAAGAAACGGGATACATTGTTCCTCTGACATTTTCAAATGAATTCATGAGCAAGAATCACATAAAATTGGATCAGTAATTACAGACTTCATAAGGGTATTTTGGTTATTTTATCTTTCAAGGGAATTGTGGTAATTTAACCTCACGAGGCCAAATTAATGATTTACAGTCTTTAGGGTTATTAACGTCTTATCAGTTCTTACAACAAGCTATGAAGACTACTGGATTAGTCCAAACGACCTATCAGATAAAAAAGGTCTCTAAATAGCTGAAAAAAAGCTTCTACCAGTTCTAGTATTGAAACCGGGACAAAGGTTATTGAGACAAGTTCAAGAATAACATATCGTGTGTGAATAACTAATCAGAATAAGTAAAAACTCATCAGACGTTCATATCCTATCATACCGAATAGATCTAATTGGTGCAAGTACATGCTAAGCATTCAATCAAGTACACAAGGCGCGTATTCACATGTTAACTCGAGCTTTGTCTCATAGTCGAACTGATCATATTCACGTCTTGATAAGATTCCCACCAAGTAGTCGAGCATTTCTTCGTATGATGCTCTTCTAGTCTTGTAGAAGTATTAGACGTGAGTTGAAGCAGAAAAGTTAAACTTTATAGGTCTTAGGCGTATTATGGTCATTTAGGCTCTATCGGTATTCTCATGATTGATCAAGTAAGGGCATTTCCATTATTATAATGCTTGAGGGTATTTTGGTCATTTAACCATCAAGAATACTTTCGTAATTTGGTCTTCTGTGAATAATTAAAAATCAAGGGTAGTTTAGGTAATTCACAATATCAAAGGCTAGAAATAGGTTATCAGACTTTTCCAAGAAAATTTGGAAATTAACAAAGAGAATCAGTTATGGGGTATACATATCCTTTTTACACTTTAAGGGCATTTTTTTATTTTGCTATACGAGGGTACTCTAGACATTTCAACGTTCATGGATATCAATTAATTTAACTCACAAGAGATAGCCATCATCTGGAAGGTTTCCAGGCTAACATGAGCTTATCAAGTTTTTCAAATTGACTTGGGAAATCATCTGAATCGTCCAATTGACTTATCAAGGCAAATAGGTCATAAGCAGTCTAAACTATTCCTAAACTATGTTCATGCCAAACATTAAAATAAAACAATCCTAACCACATGAATTGTCATATACCTCCATACATTAACCATAAACCGACAAGTATCACACAACATACGAGAGGTAGTAAAGTATTACCTCAACTCCGAGCTACAACGACCAACTTTCGAGGTATCCTCAATCCCTGCTTGATCCAATATTCAAAGTACCATTATTCTCTACACACATAACAATGTGAAACTATATTAATTACCGCAATTAAGCTAATCACTAGACTAATTCTTAACTTAAAATGTGAAAAAAAAACAATTTATTGAGTATGAATTTGTTGAAATAGGCTACGGAATCATACTTACAATGTCGAAAAACCCTTGGATAGGGTATCTCAAAAAGTCAACTATAGTAAAAATGTCAACGGTCAACACCCGGTCAAAGTTAACGGTTAGATTATCAATGGTCAACATCTGGTCAAAGTTAATAGTCAACTAGTCAATGACTCGCGGCTTGACTTCTACTCGGATCAACTTGAACAGCTCAGCTCCAACTATTAGATGGCTTCAACTTCCCAGGACGATGCCCACGCACGGTCGACTACTTGTACAGTGCGTGTGGTGGCGTTCGATGGCCGAACGAGATGACCAATTCTAGTCCAATTCACGGTGGTGAGGTTGATTCATGGTGACTCGCAACAGATCTTTACGAATGAGCTTTTTCGAATCTTCTTTCTCCCCCACCATGACGAACGGCAACGACGAGACCACCAACAAACTAGCAACGACAAACTCAACCCAACAATGCCAACGGTGTAGCACACGAATGGCCGAACAACGACTAAAGGAGCTTCAAAACTCTCTCTCTCTATCTTTCTTTCTCTCTCTCCTATTCAAAATTTAAAATCTAATTTTTCTCTCATCTCACCAATTTCTGACCCAATTTAGTCCTCCCAAAGACTAATGGGTAAATCAAACCCTTAGTCATTCAACTCTTCAAACATTCACACTTTTGGCATGAACGATTACTCCTTTTACATTTTAGTCACTAATTTCATTTAATTGAGCATCAAGGTTTCTTATTCTTTCAAAATAATCCCCAAATCAAATACTAGAAACCCGAATACTCGATCCAAACTTCTAACCTGAGAATTGGGTCGTTACAAGTTAACCATTATTAACGATTTGATTACTGGTTAACCTGTAATCTATTACAATTCTTTCATGGGTTCACTGCTTCTTTTGAGATATCTCTCTGATAAATATTATATTAATATGATATTATAAGAGGGCTTCGAGATTGACGTAGTCAATCTTGTGGACAAAATATATTGTATAAATAATTTAATAATGGTTAGCCTATAGGTTAACCATTAACCATCGCTTTTAACAATTCGGTTAACCAAACCGTTTAACCTTAACGGTTTAGTTAATTAACCTGTAAAATATAACGATTATATCGGTTCATGGTTACGGTTTAATATGCACACCCCTACTTAAAATGCACTACAAACATGTATGACATGTGTGATGCCCTGATGAATATCTAATGATTTTTTTGAATTCGATTTTTGAATTTTTCGAGAGCTCCGAACATTCTGTTTCCATTTGATAGTTGTTCCTCCGATCAAATAGGTTTAACCGTTAGAAAGGTGCCCAGCCTATACCCTTTTCCAGTTTGGTGCCTAATGTTTATTTCAGGCCACTTTGTTGCCTAACGTTTTATTCCATTACCCAAATTAGGTTTTTCCTTTAACGACCGTTAAAAAAATAATGTCATCCAATTATAACATGACAAGTGGCCTAGTTTTTTATTTATTTAATTTCTGAATTTCTTTAAAAATATGAATTTCTTAAAAAAACCCTAAAGTTTTAATTTCTTTCAATCAAACCCTCAAAACACATCTCCCTCACCGTCCGACATCCCCCACACGTCGATAGTTCATCGTTCATGATCCAAGCGTCGCGTACCTCACCGTTTGGCATCCCCCACCCTCTAGCCTCGGTCGAAACCCAATCAGCCTATTTTTTCTTCATTGTTGGTGTTCGTCGAAGGTGCAATTGACAGTTTATTCGTCGATTTTTGATGACGGCGTGATAGGGTTTTCAGTTGTGAGAGTCCGATGAAGACAATGGTGGCAGGTGGTGGTTGAATCGGTGGTCGAAGTAGAGGGATTTAAGAATTTATGGTTTGGGTTTTGGGTTTTTTAGAGAAATTTAAGATTTTTTATTTTTAAAAAATAAAAATTAAAAAAAATACTAGAAATATGTCACATCTCGTGTTTTTATTGGATAATGAAATTTTTTTAATGTCTGCCATGGAAAAACCTGATTTGGGTTACGAAATGAAATGTTAGCCACTAAAGTGGCCCGGAATAAACATTAGGCACCAAACTAAAAAAAAATGTACACATTAAACACCTTTCTAATGATTAAGCCGATCAAATATAGATTTCTTATACCAAGTACGAGACCAACAAACCGTGTGCAATATTCGCCCCATGAATCATAGTCATTTCAATAAAAATCCCAACTTTTTACAAATCAGAAATACTATTATCTTGGCTAAAGGGGTACTTTTGCCCTCGAGTTCGACCCAAATTAGCAATTTTGTCCCTCGCATGAAAACACAGCCAATTAGGTCCTCCAGTTTGCACATTACAGCAAATTAGACCCTTGACCAACGTTGACCAACGGAACCGTTAACTGCTGCATATGTGGTCGTTAATTACATGTCACGTCACGACTGACGTGTCAAAAATGCTGATGTGCCATCACAATTTTTTAAAAAATTAACTATTTTTTCATATTTATTTTTATATTAAATTAAGGAAAATCCGTCGAGTTTAAAAATCGTGAGGGTTCAAGTCCCTCTATCCCTAACCCCTAAAAGTCTATTTGCTATCTATTTATTTTATCCTACCTTTTTTGTTAGGGGTTCAAAGTTTCTTTTGTTTCTTATTCATCCTATTCATTGCCATTTTACAAGCGTACCCTAGAAGAATTTTGTTCTCTTATCACATCACAAGTCTTGTGATATATTGTGATATATATATATATATATATATATATATATATATATATATATATATATATATATATATATGATATATGTACAAATCTCTTGAGCAAGGAATACCTATTTGAATGATTCATAATCCACATGATTACTCATATGAAAATTTACAAAGTCTTCCTTTTAAAGATCCAAGAAATTTTCGTTCCAGATTTTTTATTTAATACTTTTTCGTTTTTTCTGTTTTGTTTTCATTTTTAATTGACATAGACCCAAATCACCTAGTATTATGAGGATAATGCGTCGGTAATGGTGGGGATAGCTCAGTTGGTAGAGCAGCGGACTGAAAATCCTCATGTTACCAGTTCAAATCTAGTTCCTGGCATATGATTCATATGTATGAGTATAACCAATCAAATAATGACACGTGGCATCATCTGATTGGTTTTAAAGTAAAAAGTTAATAAAATAACTCATGAAATGGAGGGGTGGGAATTGAACCCAAGTCTGATGGGTGAAAAATTTAGTGCTTCACCCTCTTAACCTTGTTAGTAAACACCAAATGTATTATATAACCTCATCAAAATAGCATGGTTACTTCTTCTTCATTACCTCTTTTTGAGGTGAGAATTCTATTTTTGTTTTTTGTTCTCATTTGCAACACAAAATTCAAGCTCTACTAAGGACATGATAACCATATCAGTAGATAGCCAATTGTGTGCTTGAGCTTGCCGTAGCAATTTCAATGAAAAGTCAGGAACAAGAAATTCATAAAATTATTAAAAATCTACAGTAAGAGATGAAGCCACAGGGAGGGATTTGGTTTTGAAAACAAATAGCAAATGTTTGAAGATCGGAGCATTGGATTTGAGGCGGTAAAATGATAGTACTAATGGCCTATTAATGCACTTTTATCCAAATTTGCAGCAAAAAAAAATTGATTTACATAAAGTTAAGAATTTACCTGGGAATGTATTTATTTTTGTTTAGTTCTAATCTAGAAACAATGGTAAAGTCGTGGCTTAACAATTAACATGGATAAAATTGGGTTGGGATTTATATCTTAGTTTAGTTTGCTTTCTTCTCTGGCTTCTGTTTGTTCTTCCCCATTTTGACAATTTAATTGTGATAGCTTCATTAGTTCATTAGGCAGTGTTTTAGAAGTTAATGATTTTATTATGTTCCTCGATCAGGATCCATTTGTTGGTGACGGAGGCCGCGGTGATATTGAAATGAGAAGACAAGCTCCCGTAAGCTCCTTGAACATGGGAATGGAAGCTTTTAATAAGCAGGTATGCAATGCACTTACTAAAGCAAAACAAATTAGCTGCATCTAGTTGGTTGCTCCCACCACTCGTCCAACAGACATGTTAAGAGGTGGCTTGATGGTAAAGCGCCAAG
This sequence comes from Hibiscus mutabilis, assembly GCA_019671005.1. NCBI lineage: Eukaryota > Viridiplantae > Streptophyta > Magnoliopsida > Malvales > Malvaceae > Hibiscus > Hibiscus mutabilis. Next base: position 19,281,208 of record CM033737.1, on the reverse strand, counting down.
TTTTTCACCAACCATTTCATGAGTTATTTTAACTCTTTATTTTAAAAATAATTAGATAATACCACGTGGTTAAAAATAAATATAAAATTAATTAATTTTTTAAAAAAAATTATAATTCCACATCAACATTTTTGACACATCAACAAGGACGTGACATGTAGTTAATGACCACATATACAGCAGTTAACAATTCCATCAGTCAACGTTGGTCAAAGGGCTAATTTACTGCAATGTACAAGCTCATAATTGCAACCTTTGCTAAAAATAATGCTAAAGGAGCCATTAATTATTCAATTATTTCTTTTTTAGAATGAAATAGAATTCAACTAGTCTATTAATTCGCACGTGGAATTTCACCAACATTTCTCTACCAGATCAGGAGCATACAAATAAAAAAACATGCAACAAAGCATAATAATATTAAATGACGAACTCCTTTCATCTCTACTTCAAAATCTATATAATGAAACAAAGATGGTTAAGAAAACATATATTCTCAATCTCAAACCACGAACGAAATATCTTCATACAAATGCAAATCATATACACCAACCTTATTTACCAAACAAAAAAATGGAAAGAAAAAAAAAACACACAAGAAAGATGAGATACATGCCAACCAAATAAAAGAATGTTAACCTGCCAAGTCAACTCCCCTTAACTACATGTGATCATTACAAAAGCCAGTGATGCTAGGAGGGGTAGAAGCTAAAAAAATCACTCTTTCAACCGATGTCGCAATCAGATACTAACTACAGCTACTGCAACAAAAAAAAGGCAATCCAAGCATTGTATACTAACGAAACCACAGTTTTCGAGCAGAAGTGAAGATCAAATTCAATGCATTCACTATCTAGAATAAATCAACTTTCTTTTTCAGCATGTCTTGCTTCCACTTTGGCAATTTATAAAATGCTTCTTTCTCCATCCCAAATACCGTCTTGAACTCCACATCTGACAAATAAGCCTGAGAAACCGAATATTGAGTGTGTTAATATGTTCAGAAGACGTTATAGAGTGAACTTAAAAAGGTCAATGGTAGGACAAACCTCCCTCCGTTTGAAATCAATTCCAGTTACAGGATTCTCAGATTTGGCCTTCAGTTGCTCGTAACTGAAAGTACTTTGAGTGCTTCCACTCCCATTCTCATCCTGCTCACTCTCTTGCTTTGGTTCAGAATCCTCCCCATTGATTTCAGATACACCAGTCTCCTTGGCTTCAGGAACCTCTTGAAATTCTGCTATTTCAGAAGAGTCCACTTCACTCTTTGCTTCAGCTGTTCAACATTTCAGAATTACATGAAAAGACGGGTCAAATTTACTTGATCAGTAGTTGCATCAAGAAGATTTATCGACTTCTTTTGAATCAGCCTACAACAATGGTTTAAGTTTTTAGATGACACTTCCAAAGAGTAGAATGGGGTTCTTACGAGGCGGGCTGGTTACTGCAGTAGTGCTGCTAGTGGATTTTGCAGGGGATGCATCAGGTGATTGTTTCTTCTTTTCAGCAGTGAGAACTGAAGAAAGGGCAGCAACAGCTGCCGCTCTTTGCGATCCCTGACTAGTGCCAGAAGACTTTGGAGTAGAGATTTTGCTAGCAGATGATGGATTAAATGCAGATGATAAGGCAGCTAAAGCTGAAGCTCTTTGTGTAGTTCCTCCTTGATTTCCATTGGATCGATCCTGAGCCTGCCATAATGAAACATATCAGATACTTGACTCGTAAGAAACATAAAGGAGCGCTTCAAATTCTCATAATACAAGCAGATAGAACTTCACGCATAATCATGAAATATGAAAACAATAACACATTATGACGTGTTGAGGGAAATGGCAACTCAAGCAAAAGGTAACAACAAAAGCTGCATCAAGTAACACACAAAGACAAAAGTGTCAAATAAACTACCTAAAGTTGAAACAAGCATTATTGATGAAAACAACCAGAACTAATATTTAACCCACTGAAAAAGGAGGAATGAAATGCATTATAAATAAAATGGAAAGGTCATGGGAGGAAACAGATATAAGTTTGCAAAAAATAGAACATGTAACTAACAAGGAAAATGAAAGAATTAAACCATAAAAGAAATCTAATTCATTTGTTACGATGGTACCAAATTGTTACGATTACATGTTCTGATTTATCGTGGAACTGCTCAAAGGGAATCCCTAACGTTTCATCCCTAAAGTTTTTTGTGACGAACCTTAAAGTAATTTTTTTATCCAATCAAAACATGATAGGGTTTTATATTTCTGGAAATTTTCTTTAAAAAAATTAAAATACCTAATTTTCTAAGCCTCAACCCTAAATTAAAAAACACTAGAATTCCTAGTCCCCATAGCACACTGCCGCCGCAGCTTGACCCAACTGGCCGGCTGCCCCCCCCTCCTTGTTGCCCTGAAACCCTAAACCTAAATCCCAATACCAAATCCCTAAATAATATTCCCCAAAACCCATTGCCACTACCAACAACCATTGCGCCCCCTCCCGTCGCCGAAACCCACTGGTTGGCCGTCCGCCCCACCCCTCCGTCGCCAGTCCCACTAGTTGGTCGTCCCCTAAAGACTTGAGTTTTAGGGGTTTTTGAGAAAAAAAATAGGGATTTAGGCATTTGAGAAAAATTGGAGATTTTCTAGGTTTAAATTAATAAATTTAGCTTTTTAAATAAAAAATTTAAAGGACATTAAAACATAAGGCTAGGTGTCGAGCAATGATTCGATGACGGATTTTTTTAACAGACGTTGATGGTTCAACCTTAATGTCAAATGGTACAAGCAGCAGATGCAAAAGAATGTCAAAGGAGAAAGGAGGCAGAAATTTGGACATCTAGGGTTCACATTGTCATAAGCTGTGATAAAGACTACCTTCTGTGCAGTAGCGTAATCTCTTAAGTAAATAAATCCAACATGCAATCTTATAAGACACTGATCCCCAAGTTTTATAAACCCATTCCGTACTATGCAGAAACTTCATTCGGACAGTTTTCAGTAGTTTTAGCACCTCACTACATCAAACCACTAAAGAACTAAACATAATAATAGAAAGCCATAAAGCCCAATTAGTTTGGATAGAATGGAGTACAACAGGTTCAACTTTCTAGCTCCTTTTCAGCTTTATTAATCAAGACTCATAGTAGATACAGTCAAAACTTAAATGTATATATGTGTATATTAACCGAGCAAGAGAAAGAGAAGAGTTAGAAGAAGTTAGTGGCATAAGCAGCTTATTACCGAAGGGGTTGATTTGGCAGAAGGATTAAATGCAGAAAACAAGGCCGCTAAAGCTGAAGCCCTCTGTGTGTGACCCCCTTGGTTCGAATTGGACTTATTCTATCTTGCCAGCATGGAACCCATCAGCCAGGGAATGAGTTTAGTACACGAGTATCATTCTTTTGAGAGAGAGGCATTATCATCTTCACATAAGATCTAATATCATTTCCTAATTTACCAATTCAAATTATTACCCAAAAAGCTACAAGGTAAGAATCAGACACTTCCCTAGAGGCAACCATGCTAAAGTTCAATGCCATCAGGTTGTAACAGGTAATAACATAAATTCATCTTAAATGTCAAAGACATTCACTTTCTGAGTTGAGTTGGCAACAATATACATTGGATAAGCACATTAAAGAAATAATAAAGGTTATAACATAAAGCCAAAAAGAAACCATATTCAACAGCACAAAAAGTTGTAATATTACAACTAGCGGTGCTTATTGAGTTGAGCAGCTCGCAAAAAATTTGAGCTCGACTTGGTCAAAAACTCGGTTAACGCTCGACTCGAGTTGATTCGACTCGAAATCGAGCTCGACTCGAGATCTTAGCGAGTCAAGTCGAACAAGGTCCAACTTGACTCGATAAGTTCATGAGCAGCTCGTTTTTTTTATAAATAATTTTATGATTTTTTGGTAGTCACCTTAAAAAATTATGTTCTAAGAAGTTTAAATACTAGTCGAAAACTCTAGAAAAGTTCAATCAATTGCTAGGTAATTTACCCATAAAATTTTGGTTTTAAATTTCCAAAACGTTTTGTATCCCCCAGAATTGAAAATGTTAATTAGTATTAATAAGAAATTAAATTATAATGAGTCTTTCCTTTTTTATTAAAGTCTTTCCTTTTTCTTTTATTATTACATTATGTATAAAAGTAGAAAAGGGAAAAGTTCTTTAGTTTCTACTTTCCGTATAAAAAAATATGATTAAAAGTTAAAACCCCGAAATTCTTAAAGCATTCTCTCCTTTGTTGCTTATCGAAAATTGTTGAGAAACTAAAAAAAGTCTCACACTCGAATATCGACTTCATCTCTAACTCAATCATGACAGGTTCGTTTATTTATCTCTTCAGACTTCACAATTTTTTTCTGAATTTCTATGTTATATTAAACTCTAATAGTATCACTAGATTTTACCTATATTTAAAAAAAAAGACAAGTTAAAAATTTTGGCGAGCTTCACGTGTCAAGCAACGAGATTTTTTAATGAGCACGAGTCAAACACTACTCTACTAACAATCGACTCGCTCGATAAGCACCCCTAATTACAACACAACTATGTAGTCTATTTGGCAGAGTGTTGTACTCTTGGTTCCCATGAAAATATTCAACCCTAGCAACCTCAAGTATTGGAAAAGGATAAAAAACTTTGAACACAATCTCATGCATGCTTTCAATCCATCAAAACTTCATATATAGAAAATAATTTATTTACAGAAGAAACTTCATATATTGAAAATTTTCACTTCATGTGAATTAAAGAAAAATTTACCTCTACAGCTTGGCCAACCCCAAAGAGCAATGCCACCTTCTTCTGGAATGAGTTTCCTTGCAGCTGCATCCACAGAGAACATCTAAAACATAAATATCAAAGATACAGCTGAATGCAACATACATGAAAGGAAGGATGAACCATGTCAGTAACACAGGGTTTCAATTTTCCAGTATGAGTATAGAAATAACTTTTTTTTCCTTTGGGAGGGGTGCTGCTGCACTGCGAGTGACAACAATGCGATAATAGTGATGTTATTGAAGATATGAGAAGTTCTCAAGGGTATGGACCTTAGATTTTAATTTTGGAAGACTTATTGCACTTTCTTAAAACAGTGGACTCCCTCTCAGGTCCATCCAACATTAATACATCATACCATCCTACTTTTCCATCATTGGAGCTCTCTCGTTTCAATTCAAATTTTAGATTCTTATTATTTGTTGCTGAGGAAGATAAAAGTGATCTAACATTAATTGAAGTGACAGTAACTTGAGGATAAAGTAAAAAACCAATCAGGGGCACACATACAGTAGCTTGGGTGGAATCCCATGAGAAGAATGTTGTGAAGAAGCAGGGTTCATTTCCTTCAATAACTTTGTAAAGTGGAATAAGTGGAGACAAGCCTTCTAGAGATGCAGCCATATCTATGTATTTCTGCAAATAACTTATAAAATGAATAACGACCATCTTGGATGGATAAACAGATGAGGAATCAATGTTTTATTAATACCTGGCCAATTTCGAAAGCGTTTTGCTTTTCTTTGGGGTCCACACACTGACCAACCCAAACAAACACTTCAGCATGTGTGTCAAGTATGAAAATATCTTCTGTCAAGAGATCGTCCTGAGAGAAATTATAAACTTCTTCAACCTGCACAACAGAATGTGGATTTACATATAGAAGATACTTGGATACCTGTACGAACGACTTTCAATTAAATTTGAAAAAGCTCACCTCAAACTTTCCTGAGGCATCAATATGGAACCAGACAAAATAATGCAAAGCACAGTTAGAATGGTTAAAGTTTCATTAATAACCGGGGCAAGAGAAGAAATCTTAGAGCACAAATATGAAAAATAAAGCAATCATATTTATGAATAAGAAAAGATACCTTTATTAAGAGAGAGAGCAAACAGGTGGGGATCCCTGACAACCTCTGTAGATGCATCTTTGCTGGTATAACTTTGTTTCCCCCCAAGTGCAAACCAGAAGGCTGAGCTCTCCTTTCCTTCTTTAGCATGTTTGAGAGCAACTCCAGGCTTAATGCAAAAGAAGATTATTAGATTGATTGACATGGAGGAAGTACTTGTTCGAAAGAGCTAGACAGTGCTGCTATTGACTTTGTATTAAGGTGGCTCAATTAGAAGCATAAAGATCAGTTTTGCAAAGATTAAAGACAGCCACCTCAAATGCTCAATTTTCAGTATAATTTATTTTCCTGGTATGTATGCATAAGAGATTCAAAGGAGAAGTTGTAGCTCCCTAAAAACTAGGTCTCAAAATGCAGAAAATAGGTATAATCAGCTGGAACTGTAATAAATGAAAACTGCAACACTCAACTGAAAAGAACTATAATTGTTATACAAGAATTAAATCTAACAATTCGATTGATGCAGAGTATACAGGCGCATACACACACACACACACACACACACACACACACATATATATATATATATATATATATATATATATATATATTACATTCTTTAGTTGATTGATTGATTGATTTGGTCAATACAACTAGTTGGAACTTAGATGCTAGACTGTACCAATATAAAGTCATTACCATATTGTGCTTAATCTTGTCGCAACAAAGACAAAAAGTGAACATCTATAAAGAGTATACCTTCAAAAATTCAGCAACTCTTTCAGCTAATTGTTGCTGTTCATAGGTGCTTTGATTTCCATGCCAAGTAAACATTGAAGATCCAGATTGCAGTAGGAAACAATCAGTCGAGCTCAATGATGTTGCCACCTGAACAATAGTTACAAAATTGAGGTATTGCTGTTAGGATGCAAAAGGAATATGCACTCATGCTGCACCATCATAACAACAAACTGCAGGAATACTGTCATCACCACACATTTAATGTCAAATAGGAGTACTTGTATCTTGCTATTAGTAAAATAACGGTGAGAAGGAAAATTACATTTTTGGTCCCCTTATGTGCCTTTAAACATGCACAACCAGGTTAAGAGCACTTGACTAAGTCCCAAAGCTTTAATGTTTCTTTTTCTTGCGTTAAACCAATTATTCCTCTATCTTTTTCTTGGCACTTTGAGTTATACTGCCTTAAAGTCTTGGATCAAATACAGCCTCCTTGATTAAAGTCTTGGATCAAATACAGCCTCCTTGAGAAAAGACTTGGCTTTTATATATTACATCCTAATTGATTTGGCATCAACCAGTTTGCTACTCTTAGTTGTAAAGTTAAAACCTTCTCAAATCAACATATAGTCTCCTTCAAAAAGACTTGGCTTTTACATATTACATTCTAATATATTTTGTAGATTGTAGTCGTGTAAAGTCAGTAGTTAAGTCTTATCCTAAGTATATATAAATTGCTAACTAGATTAGTCCTAATTGTACTGAAACTCTATGTATCAAGCCTATTTAGGCTTACTTTGTACAACAGATTTAATTAGTGGAAAATACAGACAAGAAGTAAATTCTCTGCCTCAAATACCTATTATCTACAGAATTGATTACCAACTATTTTGCTACTCTTAGTTGTAAAGCTAAAACCTTCTCAAATAAACGTATCTTCTTCTAATATACACCTAGCATTGTAGTAACAAGTTCTTTTAGTTTTCACAGTAGTTTAATCCTGAACTTCTGGGGATAAAATACACCTAGCATAAGATACCTTTCCAGTCTAATTTGAGAGAATGGCAGCAGTAGAGAGCAAAAAATAGGCATATTTTTGTGCTTAAAAACAAGAAGTCCTCAGAAGACTAGCAATTTGAACATTTAAACTAATGCAAGGTAACAACAAATTCAATTTCTAGCAGAACTAAATGTGTAATCAACAATATATATAGGGATGGTCATTTGACCCAAACCCGACGGGTTCCGACCCGAGTTTTTTCCAGAGAATTCCGGGTTCAGGTCTGGTTTTTTTATGATGAGGTCGGGTTCGGGTTTAGGGTGAAAAATGCCGACTCAAAATACTATTTTACTTTTGTTCTAAATATTTAGATATAATTGTTATAATCATCTCTTTATATATTTTTTCAATTATCCCCTTATTTTGTCGAATAAAAAATAGAATAATTATTATAATGTCCCCTCCCTATTTGTATTTTTTCAATTAACTCTCTATTTTCTAAAATAAAATAGAAAAAAATTATTTATGACGGCCGGGTCGAGTTCGGGTTTTTACTCTAAAATTCAGGCCGAGTTTGATAGGGTGAAGCATGATAAAATGTCGGGTCGGATGTGGGTCGGCAAAACACCCGACCCATGACTATCCCTAAATATATGTATTGGGAAATAAGATGACCATAGCAAGAGGAAACATCATTATTTTAGGCTTAAATATACATTTGGTACCTGAACTATACTCTTTCTCTCATGTTGGTACCTAAAAAATTTTTGTTCACAAATTGGTACTTGAACCATACATTTTCTCCCAGGTTGACACCTAAAGCAATTTTTCTCCCATTTCGGTACCCAAACTTTAATTTCATCTACTATTCTGATATTTTATTAACATATTTAATCCTCAAACTTATACAATCTATCAATTTAGTCATAACTCGAAACAATTCAATAAATTTAACCTTTTGTATTTAGAAACACCATAAATTTAGTCATTTTTTGTGATATTGTCAAATCAAACAAGCCTAACGGATCAAAACAATAATGAGATAATCGTGTTCCACCATAAAACAACATTAAGTTACCATTAAAATTTTATACTTGGAAAGTGATATAACATTTATAAGAGAAAAAAAAAAACAATTTAAGAGAAGAACAAATAGTAAATTGATAAGATTTTTAAATCTGGAGGGTTAAATTTATTAAATTATTTCGAATTAGGACCAAATTGATAGAATATATAAGTTTTGGTATCAACTTGGGAGAAGGTGCCTAGTTCAAATACCAACTTGGGAGCAAAAATTGTTTAAGTACCAACTTTAGAGAAGATGCATAATTCAAGCACCAACTTGGGAGCAAAATTTCTTTAGGTACCAACTTGGGAGGTGTATAGTTCAAGTACCAAATGTATATTTAAGCCTCTATTTTATAAGACTAATGAATATGAGTGAAGCTTCATTGACTAAATAAATAATACATCATGTAATAACACGTATGAAATTTGGTAAAATGAATGCAAATGACATTTTCATCTTTTGAGAAAATAGCATAAGGGTGTGACCGAGATGATGATGAATATGGCCCTAAAGCAATGAGATATCATTTTGATGCAAGTTTACATGCTTACAATGAAACAACAATAATCCGCATAATTGTGAAAAGAACATAGAAATATTCCCTTGTTTACATTTTACAAGTTTACTTCCGGACTTTTAATCAAATTCTTCAACCAAAGAAAAGTTCAAATTACCAACTTCTCAGTGAAACAGAAAAAGGTGTTAATCACACATATTCTCAACACAATGATCTCAACAGGATATGTTAGGGTCTAAAGCGTACTTGCATGCAAAACAAAATTAAACTGGTCAAGTATTAAGGAAAAAATAACTCTGTGGAAACCCAAAACCAACCAACCATAAATTTAAAAGGAAAAAACTGACAAAATAACCAAATAATGCATACCGCATCAACTTGCAATGTTTTATTATTGTGCATGGAGGTGCCTGAAATTCGAAATAGAGAAACACAATCTGCAGTGTAAGTTTCATCTGTCAAGCCTTTGTCTGCTATACGCTTTTTGTAACCAGTGCTTAAACCACCCTAGATAGGAATCAACCATGGGAAGTTAGTTGATACCTCCTATTCTAAACCGAAAATTCAAAAGCAAATGGTAATGATATTCTAAAACTTTGATGTCAAATTGAATACCTTAAGGACCACCATAGGTGGGAAAAGTGCAATGAATTGGGGTGGTTCTTTACCTTCAAAGATTCGACCCTGCAATAAGCATCTATTAGAGATACAAGCATTGGAATCATTTTACTCAGCTGAATGTAATATGCTACCTGAATAGGCCTGCCCTTAAGTGAGTTACACATCGTATTAGCCAGTTGAGCGGCCATCTTTTGGTCCTCCTGAATTAAGATATATAAGAAACTATTTAGAAAATAAAATTTTGAGTAGTGAGAGCGAGCACCACCAAAAGGAAGTCCATCAAGTTGACATGTAACCACATAAACACCTTTCTTCTATGCAAAGAACATTAAGAATGGAAAAGGTGGGGATTTAGATTCAATGCAGCAGCATGCCAAATCAAGTAGATATTGTTAACACTAAATGACCTAGAAATCAATTCCCATACAATTTAAGCATGGCGAAGTAAACGGAATTTGCCAAGTTCTCAAAAACCAACAATGAAAATAAAGGTGAACCCTGTTACAAAGAAATTTAGCAAGTAAACCCTATTTAAGAAACAAAAACATTGTGTATCACAAGCGGATTAGGTAATGGTCAATACACGATAATCAATTGGGAAAAATATAGCAGCTTTCAAGCTAGTTCTATTTTTTCAATTGCTTATCAAAGATGTCAAGTTTTCCTTTTTGCTTCTAATTTTATGTTCAAGGTACCACGAGTGCTGTGGTATTGTCAGATTCTGGAATTCATGAGGACTATGGACCTTCTGTTTCTTCAATTAATCTTCGTCTGATTGTTTAATTTGTCAAGTAATCTTAGTTCCCAGCCACTAATTATTTTGTGCAATCAAGAAATTCTCCCTATTGAAGATGCATCCAGAAATTGACTTGCTAAACACAGATTTTTCGGAAACAAATGTTGAAATCTGAATCTGAATAGAATTCTGCATTTTACAGATTTTTACCACATATATTTGTTCTCAATCATTCAGGACTTAAACTGAAAGTGCTACATTACTGTATAATATATGTATGGCTGCATTCACTATTTTCATAGCTTGATCTAAAAATTATAGAATCCAATAGGCGCAACCAAAATTCAATCCTCTATCAATTGTTCAATTTTAGGTGCTTCAAGATTTACAAGCTACAAAAATTAATGATACCTATGAATGCCTAGATAGAATTATCCTGCTGAAAAGGAAATGAACAGAGCAACTTAAGAATCCAAGTTTGGAAGCAGTCTAAGTTTATGATGTGCATGAAATTAGGAAGGCATATTCTAAATTCCATCTTAGGGGGCGGCTCTAATATCGGGGGAATATCTATCATTCTTTTAGGTAAGACAAGAATCTCATCTAGGCAGCACTCTAGTCCGTATTGTTCAATTTCAAACACATTGTTTCAAGTGGTTATTGAAAAGCATTTCTAGCGCGAGCAAAAAGTAGAAGATGAATGAAAAAGGCATGCTAATAACATTATTTCAAACTCAGATAAGAATGATGCAAATTACCTCAATGCTATCTTTTCCAATCCAACAGCAAAGAAAGTAATCTTCTTTCCTCTCACCTGAGTGGTAGGTATAAAGCACAATGTAGCAGTCTCCACTATAGAATTTACCAATATCCTCTTTTGGCAATGGTGTCTTGGCACTTCCATTGATGCACCATACCTGGAAAAGGAAAAAAAAGAAAAAAAGAAACCAAGCTCATGTCAACAGTCTGCGTCTTTAAGTCAAATGCCCAAAACCAACAAAAAAGAAGAAAATCAACGCAACCTCCATCTTTCCACCGCCTTCAAGCAAAGGAGGAACTTCTTCATTCAGAGGAACACTTTTGCTCGTCCCTTTGACACCAATTCCTTGTTGCTTCAGCAAAGCTAGAAGTAAAAAATAATACAAATAAATAAAAATAAAAAATGTCAATAACGTTAATCACGCTCCACAAAATGCAATAACTTCATTTGTAGCTTATTAAATGATCCAAACCTGCTACTTTTCCTCTTCCTTCCTCAGCACCAGGAGCTGTAGACCCCGCCGGCCAAGATTCAAAGTTGCTCTTGAATGAATTGGTTTCATACCCTTGGATGACCCGGGTTATGCGTGTTGCTTTTGGTCTATTCTGGCCAGCAATAAAGTCCTGGAGATAAAAGGTTGGGAAAGAGAATTAACTTTCTTGAAATACATGAATAAATCAATGCCATGCCTCTAGTTCTACCTCAGCAACTTGACTGGCGACTTTTCTGTCCTCTACTTGGGTCACCCGTCCAACCCAAACAAAAATCTCAGCACCACAGTCTAGTAGATAGCATTTGTTGTTTTCCAATTGTCCTTTCGATAGTTCACCTTCTACAATCTTCAGCTCACCATCAGTTATGCTACAAGAACCACTGATTCCAAATTATCAATTGATAGAGACACAACTTTAGAAACAGTAGGATCATAAACTAAAAAAGACTTCAATCAGGACTCACTTAAATTTTGCCTCTAAATAGATGATCTAACTCAAAGCAAGCATCCAATGAAAGAAAGCTTAGTTCATCTATATTACCCGTAAAAATGACAAGAATATTTTTAGGACTGCCTGGCAAATAATATAAAATTAGCTTAATATGTTATTCTATTATCTTTTTCTCCTTTCCCATTTTGATAAGGGAAGGAGATTGACATACAGCATGAATTAGATAATGCTAACCTTATAATGCTGCCTCATGGCTTCAAAACTAGTCGTAACATTCTTGATAACACATTAAAGTACTTGATTTCAGACTTCTTGCACTGTAAAGATAATTCAAAGGAATTCCAATACGACAAAAAACAAATAGGATAAACTGAAAAGAATATGTTTTAGAACTTGAAATGATAGATGACAGTTTCAAAGTTTGTTGATTTCGAACTAGTAAGGTACCATGCATACATTGGTTGAGACTTGAGGGTTAATATTAGCCAGGTTAGAACAGCTGGGTTTTATTTAACGGCGATACAGAAATATGTGGAATCTTGAGGGTTTCAAGTACATAAAAAGAGCCTTTGATGTGAGCTTGCAACAAAGGGGAAAAAAGAAAAGTTATAAGTGCTATTTCAGTCTCCGAGAGCTATGAACAGTGTCTTGACACAGTTGCTTAGATTTCCCCAATGATTTCATTTGGGAAAGAGTTTTGTAGGAATATACGTGCAGGGAAATAGAGTAAATTAAGGATTCCGAGAATATTTCTTGTATTTACAATCCCTTACTTTAAGGGATTATATCTTTCCCTAGAATTAGTCTCTTTCCTAACTTAGAGTTTCCTAAGATAGAGTTATAGCTTGTATATAAATTTGTAACAGATCTTTTTGATTAATATAGTGAATTACTCTGATTTACTACATGGTATCAGATTAGGTTTCGACCATTCTAAATCCTAATCGATGGTCAATACTTCTACTGAGGTTACATCCTCACCAGAATTTGTTTCTGGTTTTGATGATATTCATGAATCCTCAAATCTGGTTATTACTTGCCATCGATTGAATGGTAACAATTATCTCGAATGGTCTCAATCCGTGAAAATCTTCCTTGCTGGACGAGAAAGATTGGGATATGTCACTGGGGACATTGAAAAACCTATTGTTGGAGCCTCTGGTTATGCCAAATGGATGAGAGAAAACAGTTAGGTAATGACGTGGCTTATCAATTCTATGTCTCCTAGTGTGGGCCGTAATTTTCTTCTTTATCAAACTGCGCAGGCCATTTGGCATGCTGCTCAAGAAACTTATTCCAGCACAGACAATATCTCCGAATTATATGGGATTGAAAGTCAGGCCGCAGCTCTCAAACAAAAAGGGATGACTGTCACTTTATACTATAACACCCTCAATGCCCTATGGCAGCAGCTTGATCTTTTTGATCAACACGAATGGCAGAATCCAGCTGATGCTGCCCTTTTCCAAAAAATCACTACTTAGAAGAGGATTTTCCAATTCCTTCAGGGACTTAATAAGGAATTAGATGAAGTTCGTGGCAGAATCCTTGGAACTTCTCTTCCATCGATTAGAGAAGTGTTCTCCATAGTCAAGAAGGAAGCTAGCAGAAGACTTGTTATGCTTCCTGAAAATCCCTCTGTTGAAGAATTTACCCGTCTTACACAAGCATCCTCCAACTCACATTAGAAGGGAAGGCCTTGGTGTGATCACTGCAAGAAACTACGATATTCCAAAGAAAAGTGTTGGAAGCTTCATGGTAAACCAGTTGACTGGAAATCCAAGTCTGCTACAGCAAATCAGTCTACCTCAACTTCTGCCACTACTGATTTGAATTTCACCAAGTAACAAATAGCAGATCTTCAGCGGATGTTTAGTCAGTTTGCTGGGCCTCGAGCGGGTAACCTAGCCATGGCTGAACCAGAAGGTAAAACCGTTTCTCCAGCCCTTCTGTCTCAACATTTGACTCCCATTTGGGTCCTTGACTCCGGGGCTTCAGATCACATGACTGGCAACAGGACATTGTTTAAACTTTTTCCGCTACACTTGGTCGGGCTATTAAAACTGCAGATGGTTCCCTTTCCCAGATTCATGGACATGGTTCTATCTCTCTCAATAAAAATCTGCTCCTTGAAAATGTCCTCTTTGTACCTGATCTTACTTGCAACCTCATATCTGTCAGTAAACTGTCAAAGGATTTACATTGTGCTATCAATTTTAATGAATCTGGTTGTACTTTGCAGGCACTGGACATGAAGAAGACGATTGGCAATGCTAGCTTGCATAATGGCCTCTATATCCTAAATGGTCCTCCATCAACTTTCGAACAGACATCTACTTCTTTCACAGCCTTAAATAAAATTGATACTGTTATGTTATGGCATTTTAGGTTAGGGAATCCTAGTTTTCAATATCTTGCAAAGTTATATCCTTCTCTTTTTATTAATAAAAAACCACATTTGTTTAAATGTCATATTTGTTCTCTTGCTAAACATACCGAAGCATCCTATTCATCGTCTAAATATAAGCCTTCACGCCCGTTTTCCTTGATCCATAGTGACATTTGAGGCCCTTCTAGAGTGAAGAATGCTAATGATTGTAAGTGGTTCATTACTTTTATCGATGACCATAGTAGGCTAACTTGGACTTATTTGATGAGAGAAAAATCTGAAACTTCTGTCATATTTGAGAGATTTTATACCATGGTTGACACCCAGTTTAATTCCAAAATTCAACTTTTTCATTCTGATAATGGCAGTGAATTCTTTGCTACATCGTTGGGTGATTTTTTCAAAACAAAAGGAATAGTTCAAATAAGTTCCTGTGTTGATACTCCACAACAGAATGGCATTGCCGAGAGGAAAAATAAACACCTTCTTGATGTTACCCGTTCTCTTCTATTCACCAACAACGTTCCAACCTACTTGTGGGGAGAGGTCGTGTTAACTGCCACTTATTTGATAAACCGCATGCCTAGTAAGGTTTTGAATTTCCATACTCCTCCATCCATTTTCTTGGAGAGTTACCCCACTTCCAGCCTATTTCTTCTATTTTACCCCTTAAAGTCTTTGGCTGCATTGTTTTTATTCATAATTCTGCTCCTAATAGGTCCAAGTTCAATCCTAGATCCCTAAAATGCGTTCTGGTTGGGTATTCTTCACTAAAGAAGGGTTATAAATGTTATCATCCACCTTCTAAGCGTTTTTATGTCACTATGGATCTCACATTTTTTGAGCAAGAACCATATTTTCCTAAAGCTGAAATTCAGGGAGAGACATGGAATGATTTTTAGCATTATCATCAACATCAGGTAGCCTCTCCTAATTTTTCAATACCTTCATATTTGTCATCTTCAAATCCACCTTTGTTACCTATACCTACTACCTTTCCTTCCATACCTTAAGATTCTTCTACACCCACTCCTAATCATCATCCAAATACTCCCAAAACTACTCCTAAACAGCTTCTGGTTTACACGAGAAAAAAGAAAACTATACTCGAGGCTATTCTGCAATCTGACACTTACCGAGAGTTGGATTTAGGTCCAGTTGCCAATGTGGAAGAAGGAACTGAGTACAGTAAGTCCACTTCTCCTAATCTTAATGATTTCCATATTGCCATTAGAAAGGGAGTAAGACAATGCACTAAACATCCTATTCAGAGATTTGTTGGTTACAGCTCTTTACTGCCTTCTTTCCAAGCCTTTACAGCTAGCTTGAATGAAGAACAAATCCCCTCAAATATTGATGAAGCATTAAAGGATCCTAAATGTAGAAGGGCTGTTGAAGAGGAAATCAGTGCACTTGCGAAGAATGCTACATGGACTATAACAGACCTTCCACAAGGTAGAAAACCCATTGGTTGTAAATGGATCTTTGCTGTGAAATATAATTCTAATGGTAGTGTACAGAGATACAAAGCAAGACTTGTGACTAAAGGATGTACACAAACATATGGGGTAGATTTTACAGAAACTTTTGCTCCAGTGGCCAAACTCAATACAATTCGGGTACTACTAAGCCTTGTTGTTAACAATGACTGGAAACTACATCAACTTGATGTTAAAAATGCTTTTCTCAGTGGCAAACTCGAGGAGGAGGTCTATATGAAGGTACCACCTGGTTTGGAGTCTATTGAAGGAAATCAAAAAGTGTGCAAGCTTAATAGGTCACTATATGGGCTAAAACAGTCCCCTAGGGCCTGGTTTGAAAGGTTCACCAAAGTGATCCTAAGAAATGGCTACAGGCAGTCCCTTGCCGATCATACTCTCTTCATCAAGAAAAATTCCAAGAACAAAATAGCTATCCTAATTGTATATGTGGATGACATAATCCTAACTGGAGATGATGATGAGGAAATCAGGAGTTTAAAAACACTCCTAAATAGGGAATTTGAAACTAAGGACCTAGGAAAGTTGAGATACTTCCTAGGTATGGAGGTTGCACGATCTAAAGAGGAGCTTGTAATCAATCAAAGAAATCAATGAAGCAGGTTTTTTAGGGTGTAAGCTAGCGGATACACCAATGGAAGCCAACCTAAAATTCAACAAAGAGGCAGCAAGATCCTCAACAGATAAAGATAGATTTCAAAGGTTAGTGGGAAAGGTAATCTACTTGTCATTAACCAGGCTGGACATAGCCTTTTTAGTAAATGTAATTAGTCAACACATGGCTAATCCTAATGAAGAGCACATGGCAGCAGCTAACAGGATCCTGAAATACTTGAAGAAAACTCCTGGACATGGTTTAATGTTCAAAAAGTCACAAGACAGTCTGTGAAAGTCTTTTCTGAGACTCTAGTGGGGCGGGGACTTAATTGAAAGGAGATCTACTAGAGGCTATTGCACATTTGTGTGGGAAACCTTGTTACTTGGAGAAGTAAGAAACAATCGATTGTATCGAGAAGTAGTCTTTGAGGCAGAATTTAGAGCCTTGGCATTGGGAATGTGTGAAGGAATCTAGATACTCAAGCTGCTTTGAAGGAATTATATCCGAACAACAAGACTGCTTTTTGAAGTTTTGCGTGACAATCAATCCGCGATTCAGATCGCCAAAAAATCGATTCAACATGATAGAACAAAACATGTTGAAATTGATAGGCACTTCATTTCAGAGAAAGTAAACAAAGGGATTGCTGCTCTATCTTACATCCCTTTAGAAGGACAGTTAGCAGACATGTTTACAAAGGCCTTATCTAAACACGTATTTGACAATTTTGTATCCAAGCCGGGATTATACAATGTATATTCTCCAGCTTGAGGGGGTGTAGGAATATACGTGCAGGGAAATAGAGTAAATTAAGGATTCCGAGAATATTTCTTGTATTTACGATCTCTTACTTTAAAGGATTATATCTTTCCCTAGAATTAGTCTCTTTCCTAACTTAGAGTTTCCTAAGATAGAGATATAGCTTGTATATAAATTTGTAACAGATCTTTTTGATTAATATAGTGAATTACTCAGATTTACTACAAGTTTGGGGGCTAAATCGAAAACACTAAGAAACTGAAACACTATTACCAACATACAAATAGGATATTAAGTATTTGTATCTAACTCTAGAACAGTTTGAGATACACCTGAAACTTCATTTTTCCACTTGTAGGGGGGAGAAAAAGAAGATACAAATACCTATAAAGTTTGGCAGTGGTAGTCTCAGGAATAACATCATCTTCACTGGTAACCTTCTTTCCGATTGGAGCAAAACCACCAAAGAGGACCCAGAATTCACCTGAGTCAGACTCTGTGTCCAATTTCCCATCATCTGGTAGAATGATTGATCATATTAAAATGCATATATAAGTGTAGATAGAAAAAGTCCAAGTCTTAGATAGAGTATAATAAATAAAACTAGCTTGCAACTAAATTAGTACTGGTAAAGTAGAAAAGATTGAGGAATTAAATTAATAATTGTAAAGAAGTAGAAAAACTTGAAAAACATCATCAATACTATAAATGCATGCACCCTTACCCACAATTGCAACATCGCATGTTCCCTCATGATACTTCTCCTTTAGAAACTGAATAACTTCTAACGCTTTCGCCCTTTCTTGAATGTTAGAGTTTGCACCGTTGAACTGATAAATCTTATTCTGGGTGTCCAGGATAAATACATCATCATGATTCAGTGAAGAACGGGCAAAAGGAACCTGCAAAGAGCATAATACAAAATGGTATTTCCCTTACCCAAAATAATCTCATAATAAATAGTTTACAATTAGTTCATGGAACTTTTTTATTCTTGTTTCATTCCATCCAGACTAACCAAACTTATGTAAAGAGCATCAGATACCTGCTTCAATCTGACAACACGCTTTCCTCTACAGACATACAACCGTGTTTCAAACTCTTCTTCTTCAGGTTTTTTAAATCCAGAAGCAATACCACCTTCCAATGGTACAATGCAAGGTTTAAAGTACGACAAAAATTTGTCAGATTCAAGCCCTTGAAGTTCCCTATGTTGAACAGCACGTCCTCCAAGTACTGCATCTAACTCAACAGTTTTTATAGCAGCTGTTCCAGCCTCGTCCTGCATGTGACAACATGTTCTCAAATGATGTTTTAGATCATTTGAAGGAATATTTAAATACTCAACAAATTAAGTAAAAGTAGATGAAGCAAAAGCACACCTGACTAGTATCTTTACCAATCCAGAAGTGTATGTCATACAGATATGAGCCCCCCTTGCTAGGTGTTGTCTACAAAAAATATATATATAAATGACCGAGATAAAAATAAATAAAGATGCAGTAATTCAACGTAACGGTTTATCTTGGAAAAGAATGAGAGAGAGAAATGCATGTTATGCGGGGGTGAGCATCTACAGATGAGGGAACAGGTCGGAGAGGAATAGTCTGCACCTGTAAAACAATATAAGAATCCCCCATGTAGAATTTTCCGTAGTCTACTTTTGGTAGCGGAACTGGCTGAAAATTCTCAATACGCCAGATTTCAGTCCCGCTACAACATGTCAAGTGCAACAGATTTTACGTAAAAAATTATGAGGACCATATTCAATGTAAGCACACATTTCAGGAAGAAATACACACATATTTCAAAATTATTTTAGCCAGATGGAATTGGGAAAAAAACATAGTTATTGATTCTGGTCTTTCTTATCAAAAGGTCAATAATATACTCTTAAAAGAAAATTTTGAGTAAAAGATTAAATCAATAACTTCACAACTGATATGCCCTTCAATTTAAGGATACGGTCTTTGACCCACTCCCTGAAATGCAGGATCCAAAACTTTTGAAGAGCTAGACATTTCTCGGAATTCTTCTTTATAACTGTTTCCTTAAGCAAAAAAATGTATAGCTCAACTTCAGAATCAAACCTTCAGCAATCTGGAAGTGCAACAAAACTTACTGGAGAAATATAGATATTAGATCATGAAAGGAAAAAATCAGTTACAGTTCAAACTATAATCTTTTAAATAGAGGAGAAAATCCTTTGTTAACCACTTCATATGTCAACTTAAGCCTGATAAAAATACAGCATAATAATAATCATCAATACAGAAAAATAAAAAGAAAAAAACAGTTCTCTCTATAACAGAAGCATTTCAAGCGAAGACACAGCTTTTCACAATCTTCAACAACAAAATAAAGTTGGCAAGCTGAGTATTGTCAGAAAATGCCTTTATGCCTAGCATGCAAACCAGCTCACTTGACATGTATTGTTCTAATTATAACAATTGTAAATAACCTTAGTAGTCTTAGTAGCCCAATCCTGCCTTCTCCAGGACTTGTTTTTAAGGTCAGCATGCTGGCCAACTTCCCTAATAAACTGCCATTTGTATACTCATTACTTGGCTGGTGAAATTCATAGTTTTTGTTGTGAGAATCTTCTTAAAGAAATCCTTTAATGCACAGTCGACTGATGAGTACAGAACATTTCCTGAAGTCAATCCACGTGAGAAGGAAACTCCCATTAAAATCGATGCGCTAAGAATTATTATCATCCATCCATCAAAGCCATATATCATTGTGCTCTCAAAATCGGATCTAGTTGTCCATTCAAAATGATCCATCAATTATTTAGTCTACTAGAACAAATCGTATCTTCAATTGCCATTTTCCACAGATAATACCCATCCTAAGAATTAATACTTTGGCCAATCCAGGTCTTAAAACTAGTGATAAGTAAAAGCAAACTCCTCCATATATATTTTTTTCATTCCATAGAGTTGATCTCATACTACAATTATATATGCTGCACCACTAAAGAAGGCTTAGGACCAAATTTTTCAGTCCTAGAAATATGAAAGTGTTCAGTCCATGCATCTTGCATTGCAGAATTCAAAAACTTCAGGATGTTCATATATTGACTGGGGATCTCCAATCAGCATTCTTAAATGAAAAAAATCATATATTCCATATATGCACGGATTTGCCAACTTCACATGTTTCGGAAATTAATGACTACTATTTTCTGGCCAAAAAATACTAAATTAGATAAACACCTACTCCTTAAACCAATCATCCATCATTTTCATACAAATTTAAGAAACACCTCTACACATGCCTGATTTTAAAACCTTTGCTTGCAGTTCTTCCAGGAACTTAGGACAATACCCTCATCAATAGTACTCAGATATCGGCAACCGAAAAATTCAATAAACACTAAGCACTTTGAGGAAAGCAATAATGTTTAATTTGATCACACATATAAACAGAAGGTCCCAAGGCAGCAAAAGATTATTAGCACAAGAGAAATTAATAAGAAATCCAAACAGCACTTAACTCGATCGATCGAGGGGAAAGCAAGAAAAAGCATAACTTAACCAAGTCAAAAACCATTCAAAACTTGGCTCAGAGAAGGGATGTTATTATAAAACCGAATTCTCCAGATTTCAGTACACTTGCAATAGATAGTTGGAAAACAGATTTAACAAGCAGCAAACAAACAAAATCATTATGATCAAGCAGGACACAAAAAAGGGGAAAGAAACATAGAGCAAGATAAAACAACCAGGTCAGGAGGAGAATTAAGGAAAAAGAAACAAAACCCATTAAGATTAAGACGAGATCAAACATACCCAGGTCAACAAACATCAAACTAAAGACCGAAAAAGTGGAGATCCAAACGAGTTACAAGCCAAAATGAAAAAAAAAACTATAAAGCAATATAGTATTTCCCTTCATTAAAGCATATCCAGAGAGAGAAAACAGAAACAGATGATTATCAAAGAAGAAGAAGAAGAAGAAGGGTACCTAGAGAGAGAGAGAGCTTTGGGGTTGAAGAAGGGAAGTGAGAGAGCAAAGCTAAACAAAGCTGGCAAATGAAAAGATGGGAAAGAAAAGGTCAATTATTGCAGTGGTATGTTGGTAAAGGGTGAAGTGCTTTTCTCGCTCTAACTTTATCTCTTTACTTTTTTGAGATTTGTAAATTCAGAAAACTGAATGAATGAATTATGATGAGAATGAACGCGCAGAAGAAGAAAGTTTTTTTTTTCTTTTTTCTTTTTCCGGTTTTGGTTTTAACGAATGGTTTATAAGAAAGGCGAAAGACTATAGGTAGGGAGGTTTGGAGCAAACAAAGTAGTTATTTGAGGTAAAAAATTGCGAGGCACCGCCTAGGATGGACTCTTTGGAATCTCTGTATTTTTTTTAATGTTCTTTATTTCTTATTTTTATTTGGAAATGTTTGAACAAAAAAAATAAATTGGTAATAAATAAATAATATTACGAAAAAATCTAAAAAGTTTCAATTTTTTTCTCACTTATTTCTTTTTTCTTTGTTGTCCACTTCTTTTCTTTTCTTTTCTTTTTCTTCATCTGTCTCCTCTATTGTCCAATTGTTTGTTTTCTTTCTCTCAATTTTTTTGTAAATTAAACTTTAGGGTTTATTCTCTCCTCGAATTTTGATGTTTTGAGCTTATTATTGACTTGTTCGCTTGAGATTTCTATTATAGAATAATGTTTGAAGATTTTATTGCGTCAATTGCTTGATTTTTTCTAGCTTTGGCTTGATTCTTGGAGGTTTTTCATGAGGGTTTGATGTTGATTTTATTTCTTTTGATTTTCGTCCAATGTTATGGGAAACCCACGACGAGTTTAGGTTTTTGTTTTTTGCAAGAGGACCGTCATCTTGCTTGTATTTTTTGGTTCTGAGTTTTGATGCAATGGATGTCTCTTCGTTTTTCATCTAGTTTTTACGATCATATTTGAAGGCTTACAATGGTCTTGAAACTTTCGCCGTCCAAATTTACATATCTACGAAGGTTTACCAAAATGAAGCGTTGGTGCTTCTAAGTTCTAACAGTTTTCTTTGTTGTTGTTATCTTTAGGTTTTTGTTTACATTGTTGTTTTCCTTCGACTAGTCTCTTGGTTTGAATTTGGTTGTGTCCGTTCAAGTACTTTTGTTATTTGTAAGTACCAGCGAACCATGACCACGCAAACGACTCAATTACAATTCTTCATGAACGTACTAGTAGATCACGACTATGCGAACGACCAATCACGACCCTTTGTGATCTCGACATGCGAACGTTACTCCAGACCACGTGATTACGCACATAATTCATATCGACACGCGAGTCATGATAACTCACTGCAATCAGCTCCTGCAAAGCATGTGTTTGTTATGATTCAGTTGCTGGTTTAATATGAAATATGATAAATTTTGGTGGTAAATTGTGTTAAGATCCATATATTTCAATATCTCTGGCCTCCTGTATATACTTTCAATGAGATTTCTTGTTGAATTTTAATTAGAAATTCAATTGCTGCTTTGGTTTTGTGAATTGGTCTTTGGTGTGATATACCGGTGACTATCGAGATTCTTTCCCTTGGGTGTTTCTGCGGATTTCTCTCATTGCTTTGATGCACATCGGAGATCATTGCTTTGTCGCCTTGCTGGTCACACGTTCTTTTTTCATTAACACTACTTGGTGAAATACATATGCCAATTAACCCCTTTTCCACGTGTAAACTTTATTGTCGACTGCCACTGCCTCTCCTTGATTGCTTGGAACCTCTCCAATCTCAGGGCACATGAATATACAATAACGGAAAGCAAGCAGGTTCACCATCGTACAAGCGATTGTCACTCCCAAGTAAGGATGTATAAATAATCGTAATATAACAAATGTACATACAAAGCTAATGATTCTACATATCCAAATAAACGAGTAATAGTTCTCCAAAAATGCTCCCAAGAAAAACAAGCTTTAATAAATAGTATTCACACCATTTATAAGAACAAAGACTTACAAAATTTGTACATAAGGCACAAAAATTTGCATTCTGCGAACCATTTTTAAAAAGGGGGCAAAGTGTTCGCACCAGCTAACAAGCTTACGCAAAATATGCTAAACAAAAATTTGCATTATGCGAACTATTTTTCAAAAGGGGACAAAGTGTTTGCACCAACGAACAAGCATACGCAAAATATGCTAAACAAAAATTTGCATTCTACGAACCATTTTTTAAAAGGGGGCAAAGTGTTCGCACCAACGAACAACCATACGCAAAATATGCTAAACAAAAATTCTCATTCTCCGAACCATTTTTCAAAAGGGGGCAAAGTGTTTGCACCAGCGAACAAGCATACGCAAAATATGCACTTGTCATTCATATTGAAAGGAAGAGTACAACGCGAATATTTTAAAACACAAACATCACCTTTCAACTCTTTCTAAAAACTCAGCTCGAGTTCCTAGGCTTGCGAAGGTCACTTTATAACCTTCGCTCGCCTGGGGGCAATTATCAGTACCAGCAAACTACGACCACGCGAATGACCTAATTATAACCCTATGCAAACGTAATAGGGAACCACGACCGTGCAGACGGCCAATCACAACCCTTTTATGATCTTGACAAGCGAATTTTACCCCAGACCATGTGATAACGCACATGATTTGTATCGACACCCAAGCCACAACAACTCACCAAGACACTTATCTTCCTCGATTGACACGTGCCCGCACCTCATCCAGCCCCTTATAAGGAGCCATGCACCCCATAGAGGAAGTTTTTCATAACCCCTACTTAAGCTAAGAACCTCCACAAAGGGCCAAGCCAAACTCTCTTGATTTTTACCGTAAACATCCCCTTTACCGCCGTCTGAGCCACCTTGCTCTTCCGTCTAAAAACGTTGTACACAAATGTAATCAACATTATTCTTGATAGTTCATTGGGTTGTTTAATCTTGTGCCTTCCTATTATCCTATAGTTTCTTAAATGAATATCTATATTTCGCTTGGTCAAAAAGAAATCCAGGCAAAACAACAAATGCACGTTGCAGAAAAGTAGGACATGTCTCATCTATAGCATTTTTCTCCAAGTCAAGTGGGACTATTTTTTTTATTTTCTGTGAAATTAATAAAAATTAATTAAATTTCATCAAACAATATTCTTCCTTAATCGGAAATTTTAAAATTTTAATATATTTTTTCGTGTTAGATATAAATCTCACGCTGCCATTTCAAAATTTTCATGATTTATTTTCATTTAATTGTTGGAAAATAAACTAAATACCATTAAATAATAATTTCATCAAATCTACCAATAAAAGTATATATATATATATATATATATATATATATATATATATATATATATATATATATATATATGACCAAATAATAATTTCATCAAATCTACCAATATAAGTATGGCATGGTTGTATAAAAGTCGTTTGTAAAATTAACTGATAGTTTATAATTGTTTATTTGAACAAGCAAAATGACATATAAGAATATGATTATATTCAATACTTATTTGAATAATTAATTAGATTATGAAAATTGTTATTTTAATATAACATTGCTAACCATATCTGAAAGATGCATAGATTAATTTCTAATTTATGAAATTATCTTTTTAATATAATTTTATTAATTATTAATTTAGATGTATATCTTAATTTTATTTATAAAATTCTATTTTTAATATAATTTCATTAATTATTTATTTTAGATGTGTATATTAATCTATATATTAAATTATTTTTTTGATTTATCAATTACTTAAATTTAAGTTATTTAGAGAAATTTTTTGTAATTGCCAAAGAAAAAAGAGTCGTTACAACTCTTATATCCAATCGTCTAACACAAAAAGCTCCTAAAATGAGTTTTTTCAATTTGAGAGGTTTCACCACAATCCGATGTTAGAATCCTCTGTTTACCAAACGGAAAATTCTACAACGGGCGTCGAATATCGCTGAACATTGCTAATTCTGAACATCGCTGAATACTATTAAATTAATTAATAAAAATTAAAAAAATTAATAATTACTTAAATAAATTTTAATTAAATTATTTTTCATATATATTTTATTTTTTAATCTTTATTTTTAAATAATTAAATTAAATATCAACCCCTAAATTAAAAACCTTAAATCTTTTTCTTTTCTATTTCAGTCGCTGCCGCGTTAGCCACCGTCTGCCGGTGAGATTTTTGTCGCCGTGCCTCCGTCCCTACTGCAGTCTGGCTGCCGTTCGGCAGCAAATCCGGTAAGGGTTCAGGAATTAGGGATTTAATTTGGAAATTGACTATACACGGTTCATATTCTGATACATAAGTTTCTTGAAGGACTGGAAACATGCATATATCGATTTACTAGAGGATTGGTAAAGAGGGCTTGTACAAGTACAAGTGGAAACTATGCAACCACACTGTCTGTCCCGATTACATTCCATGTTTGGATAACCTGAAAGCTTTGAATAAATTATGAAGCACCAAGCACTTCCAGCATCGGGAGCAGCATTGCCCTGAGAAGGGTCCGACGTGTTTAGTCCCGCTTCCGTTTGGATACAAAAAGCCTATCTCCTGGCCTAAAAGCAGAGACAAGGTAAATAGATTGAATCAAATTCAAACCTGTCAGATTGTTATGATTTTTGGAGGATGTTCTTGTAACTTGTTTGTTGTACTTGTTGTCTGGTAGATATGGTACCATAATGTAGCACATACGAAACTGGCTGAGCTCAAAGGGCATCAGAATTGGGTTAAAGTGAGCGGTGCGCTCTTGATTTTCCGAGGTGGTGGTACCCAATTCATCAATGGTGCCCTCCACTACATCAACTTTCTCCAACAGGTAAAGTTCCACATTCGATTTGGTTACGAATATGTAATTCTTAAGCTTCGTGAAAGAAGAATATGTTGGTTTATTGTTAGTTGCAGGCAGTACCCAACATTAAATGAGATAAACGATCCATGGTTGTCTTGGATGTGGTGTCGCAAGCTTCGGAGGGTTTCTTTTCGATCGAGATGTTTTGACGATGTCGTTTTCCCCCAAAGACGAGCACGAAGCTCAAGTTCAATTTGCACTCAAAAGAGGGATTCTTGCTATATCAGCTGTGATGGGTTCTTAGAGGCTACCGTTTCCTTGTAGAAGGTTTGATTTAGTGCAATGTGCACGGTGTAGGGTGCCATGGCATAAAGAAAATGGCATGCTTCTGCTAGAACTGAACCGTGTTCTTAGACGTGGAGGATATTTTGTCTGGTCGGCCACTCCGGTCTACTAGAATCTTCGGGAGGATGTGGAAATTTGGAAGGGTAACACACAAAGACAGTACATTCGATTCGAACATGGTTTTAAGGTTATCATGGAGCTGATCATGTGAAGTTTGTTTTGTAGCGATGTTGGCCCTGACAAAATCTATTTGTTGGGAACTTGTATCTATAAAAAAGGACAAATTAAATTCGATCGCTGCTGCCATCTATCGAAAACCTACCACAAACGAATTCTATGACAACAGGCCGGAGAATAATCCACTAATGTGGGATGAAAACAACGATACAAATGTTGTCTGGTAGGTTTTCTTTACATAATCTTTAAGGGTTTCTCTAATGTTGGACCTCATATTCTGGTACATAGTTTCCACTTCTAATGTTGGACCTCATATTCTGAATTTCTAATACATAGTTTCCACTTCTAATGTTGGACCTCGAGTAAATTAACTGTGCACGGTATGTAATTAGGGATTTAATTTGGGAATTAGGGAGTTGGTCCTCAAAGTTGGCTTAAAGTACAAGAAAATAAATATTTCCAATCCTCGAGTAAATCGATATATGCATATTTCAATTTTTTAACTTTCTTTGTACTCATTTTCTGAATTTAAGAACTTATTTTATTATCAGTTTCATCTATGAGAAACCTATGAAAATTTAAGTTGATGTCTATGAATGAATTTGTTTTTGTGGTTATTCAAAATAATATTTGTGTTGTTTCGTCAGCCATCCCTTTGCCCTTTAAAATCCTGTGACCTATTGTGAACATAAATGTTTTTGCTAAACAATGGTTAACTTGAAGTAAACGTGTTAAATGTGTTATTTTTTTCGTTTAACATCAGACTTCACAACATGACACACATGAAGGTGCACTACAGATATTTATGAGAACATTATGTGGATAGATATAAGAATGCTCTATGTGCTTGTCTTTATGCTGTTTATGATAGGCAATAAAGCAATTGAGGTGTTGTGGGTAGCTTGGAAGCATGAACAGTTTTCAAGGCTGAGAGTCACTGCTGCCACTCTTTTTGGGCTTTCTATTGCACCAGAGCTCTTCGAAAGCACCGATGGCCTATTTGATGGCATGTCATATTTTCAAACCTAAGCCATTATTTATCTTATTGCCCCCATATGTTGTGTCTTTGTGTTTGTGATTAATTATTGAGAGTACGATTTTTTTGCAGACAATATGTGAATGAAACTATAATATTTAGAGGTGTGAAGTTAGTTGCTGAAAGTCTTGCGGTAAGATCAAATGACCTGCGAGTATATTTTAGTCATAGAATAATTTAATTACAATTATCTCGGTAGGAAAATGATCTTATTTAGTATATGTTTATTATTGTTGAGATTTATTTTTTTAGACATCAGAACGAAGGCCCAAAAATGCTATTGTAAGATATTTGAATTGGGGCTGCTCACATGTAGAAAGTATGACGAACTGTTTTTTTACTAGTCGTAATTATATCTCAACTGTAGAGAATCTGACCAACTAGTCAGGAAGTTGTTTATTGATGGTGGTTCTTTTGCTATTTTATATGTATGGAAAGAGCATGTAGATAGTTGTTCATTTGTGTCTAAAGACATTAAAGTTTTATCATTGCTTGGCATGGATGTGGACCTTTAGTTTAAAATTGTCTTCCCTCTTTTTGCATAGGCATATCTATGGGCACCAAAGAAAAGATGTCCAAATTTTTGCAGATGAGAGTAGTTTGGCTGTCAATCCCGCATATATACAATCTTGGTTGGATCTTTTATCACAAACACCTAGAGTAGTTTCATTTCTTTCAAAGAATGACCCTTTTGTAATGACATTGAAAAAGGTTTACGTTCTAATCCTTTTTCTTGTTTCTTTCTAGAAGATTAATGTGTACTTTTAAGAATTGTATCGATTTTTTTGGAGTTGAATTTAGGTTAAAAGAATCAAAAAGAACGAAAAACAAATATATGATAATCTAAAACAGGGATTGTCAAATGTCTTTGATAATGGCTTTTTTCAAATGGGAATTTGATGATATATACCCTTGTTTTATGAAGAAAAGTTGCATGTACCATTAATCAGAAGCAAAAGTAAAAAAGTATTTGTATTTCAACCTTGATCGCTTCAAAACTTTTGCTCTTGTTTATCAGTTTGATGAACTTTCATATCTTTTTTTGGCAAATATAACTGAGCAAGTTTTTGAATAGGAAATTAAGGTAAATGGTGAAAACACTGGAATAACTTGTGCTTTCTACTGCTTTCAGTTCTGATTGCTTTGTATTGCTCAATGGCAGAAATTAGCTGATCATGCTGATGAAGTGAATGTGCAATATCAAAATCTTGAAGGGATATTTACTTTCTACGATGCAACTAGCGCTAGGCTAAACATATATTAGGTATTTAATTATTGATAAGATTATAAACGAGTCATTTTATTTTAAAAAATTACAAATGAGATTCAATTTATTAATAGTAGCAAACATGTTACTCTTTCTTTAAAAACAAAGGGGATATTAATTTGTGTTATAATTAGGTTAGGTTATTTATCGACTGTAGTGATTTGTTATAATTGATTAATTGATCAACTTATTTGTAATCTTACAAAAAAAATTAACTGAAATATGGATTAATTTACCTTTTTTATTTTGAATTATATTTTTAAATTAAATTTTTTACTACGTTGAGTTGGAGAAATTATTAGATGGACACGGCTCTCTACGTCATCTATGGTTCATCCAATAATATTTATTCATTTCATTGTAACTTTCAAGTAACTACCCACTCCTTAGTTACATGTAAAAAAGAGGTGAAGATTTATTGTGTAAAAAAATAACATAAAAAATATTATTAGACGAGACTATAAATAACGTAGTGAACCATACTTATTTAATAATTCTTCGTTGAGTTGAGTTCAACTACACTCGGTGAGGAAGTACGAAATCCCCCCTCTCTCACCATACAAGTACGAAAAATAAAAATGAAGTATCGGGAAAAAATACATGCAAGTTGGTTGGATACTAAAACACTCTTTCAGTCTTCTCTTCTTACAAATGGCCAATAAAAGGAAAAACACAATTCTATGCCCGTACGAATAGAAATCACCATGTTTCGTGTATAATTTTTTAGTATACAAACATATTAGAAACAAGATGTGTGAATAATACTTGCTTTTTATAATGAAATATTAGACTCTTTTATTTTCAAATGAAATTAATTTTAAATTTATTTAAAGTAATTATATTGTAAGAAAATAAATATTTATGGTTTAGAGAAATAATATTAATTAACTGAGTAGTTAAAGATGTTCATATTATCTTATTTTTTATTGCTTCAAATCTTGATATTTTCCTTTGTTTTACTTTAACGACATAAAAATACGAAGGTTACTTGTCACTTGAGATTGGGTGTGTATTGGTAGTTGTTCTATCTGTTCGTTTTATTCAGAAAACCTACATTTCTGGTGGATAGCAGCAACTATTCAATATGGTTTGAGATTAGGGTTCCAAATAAATATTCAACAATCTGGGAAAAGTACTCCCAACTTTCACGAACTCGAATTGGCGAGATATAGAGATCATGCAAATTCACATTCACAAGCCCAAGAATCTGCCAAATTGCATTACCATATAATCAAAAGAGGATACTAAGGTAACAATGCAATTATTAACTTGGAATTTACTAGTTCAAGCACACCCAACAGTCTAATGTGCTGCGTTCGGTAGATAAGAATTGTTCTGTCCATTTCCACCAAGCCTACACAATTACGAGTGCCAAGGCATGGAGATATTTTGAACTCTCTACACACCCAGACTGCTACTAGTCATGATCAAATCTGTTGCCTTGCCTTTGCTTCTGCTGCTACTGCCTGTTTCTATGAGATAACACACCATCGAATCCACGTTGTCCCCGAATATGCTATATGCTTCACTTGCCTGCAGATAACTGCATGCCACTGCTCAGAACACCATCCTGCAATCACTGCTGCTCTTTTGAGCCCTCCGATTTCATTTCATTGCCCGATGGCCCTGTTCACAAATAACCCACGAGCATGTTCATGACGGGCAATCAGAGAACACCGATATTATGATTCAAAATCTCCAGAATACTCACTAGCTCTAGACGATGACAGTTATGCAGTTGAAGTGGAGGATTCTTTACGGCTGCCCACTTGTGGCTTAAACTTGTCATTGGCAAGGTATTCGGCTCGAGATGCTTCCATAACCATCTGCTCAATTTCCTTCTCGGTAAGTTCAATATCAGAGTAAAATCAACCCTAAGCCAGGAGTGCCTGTCAATATACAATATTTAAGGATGATTCCGTTACTAACAGTATCATCCTAAACACAATGTAAGAGATAATAATTACAAACTATCAAAAACTACTCACATTGTCAATCTGTTGGTCGTGTTGAGATTTAATAGCATCCTTCACTTTATCCTTGTCCACATTTGCCTGCAAACCAAACAAAGTCAACAATTGTCCACATTCAAGTAGGAAAATATTCTACCATTGAAGCCTTGGGTACAGTTTCTGTTTCATAGCATGACCAAAGCAATAAGTGTGTTCTAACTGAGAAACAACCAACCAAGAAAGTTGAAAAGGGAAGAAAGAAATTTCACCCTTCGAAGACAGCTAAATCTGAACCCAACAACTGTCAACCGGCGAGGGTCAACAAGAGAGTTGTAATGATTCCACATTATTCCGACATAGCTTGAATCTCCATATTGTTCCCATAGACCTGCATCCAATACAAAAGAAACGACGCTTTCAAACATTTTACTCGACTATGTACCTAACCTCAATAGTACAACAAATCAGTTCGCACAACAAATACTATTAGAACCCTAATTCTCAAATTAAATCCCTAATTCCCAAACCCTTACCGGATTTGCTGCTCAGAAGGCGGTTAGACTGCAGCAGGGACGGAGGCGCGGCTGTAACAATTTCGCCGACAGACGGTGGCTAATGGCGGCGGCGGCTAGAATGGAAAAGGAAAAAGATTTAGGATTTTTAATTTAGGGGTTGAAATTTGATCCAATTATTTGAAAATAAAAAATAAAAAATAAAATATATATAAAAAACAATTTAATTGAAGTTTTATTTTAAATAATTATTAATTGTATGTTGAGTCCTTAAGATTTTTAATCTTTATAAATCAATTTAATGGTGTTCAACATTGTTCAGCGTTAGTGGTGTTCAACGATGTTCGACGCACGTGGTAGACTCATCCTTACCAAACATTTAAATTAGGAATTTGACTGGTCAAACTTCTAAAAAAGATTCAAACCTCTAATTTTAGCTCAAAAAACTGTTTACCAACATGGACTATATATATATTTGACCAAATAAAAGTATATATTTAACTTCTTATTTGACCAAAGAGTCAATAATTTGTTTCTAATTACATTGTGCGTTCCTAGTTGGATGCAATTGCAGTATTTGTTATCCAATTTAACAAATTCCTATTTATGGTCACCTTTAATTATAATAGTTTTTATTTATTTATTTTAATTAATTTAATATTTAATATTAAATATAATATAATAATTTTATTTTTATTAAATGATACAATTAAATAATATAATATTATCAATAATAATTATAACATTAGACTAAATTATAAAAATTAAAAACAAATAGAGTCAATTTTAAATTAAATAAAAAATTAGGGACTAAATTTGATAAACTAAAATATGAGAGACTTAACATGCCATTGGCCCTTTCTCATTAAAGTGAGGCAATCAAATGTGCCACGTGACACAGTCTGATTGGCCAAAGATTTTTTTTAACGATTGGGGTAAACTAGGTAAGAAAGATAAACGTTAGGGAACAAAATGTCCTAAAAACACTTTAGAGCGTAATTCGGTACAAATGATATACTTTAAGGGACAATGGTACATTTAAGCCATATATATTCAGTGCATTGTTTTTTTTGAACATGAGTACATCAGTTAAAAAAATAGATACAAATATCACCAAATCTCAAAGGCTCAAAACAAAATAGATACAAATATCACCAAAGCTCGACGATGAAAGGTAAAAAATCAACAACAAACAACATTATTCATATTACAATAATAAGGCACGTTAACAACATGGTCATTACCACAACTCAATCGTGACCAAGAGCGATGACTGTGAGCTCGTATCCAAATTCAATTTGAGGGTAAAAAACAAGGAGATTAACATGATAATCAAAAGAGCGCCATCTTGATCAGTTGGGGCGGCATCAAATCCAATCCTAATTGTAACGACCCAAATTTCAGGATCTGTGAGTCATTTCACCCGAGTGTATGGGCCTGGGTGTTAGGCCGAAGTTTTAGAGCCTATGTGGGTTTTCCTTAGTGTTGGGCTAGCAAGTGTGTTGGGTTGGTGATGAAAGGGTAGTGGGATAAATTACCCTACTTTTGAAAGGGAAAAGGGTGGGTTTTATGGTGGCTGCAAAATTGTAAGAGGATGATATCATTCTTGTCTTATCTTCATCTTCTTCACCTCTTTTCCTCTATCTTTCCTTGAGAGCTCATAGTTAAGGTGGAATCTTTATCATTTTAAGTTGAAATCCCGGATTTGTTGTTAAGAGAGTTGTAACTGTCGTTTGAGGATCTACGAATCAAGGTAAGGATTGTTAGAAATGGTAGAGGAAGGTGTTCTTGGGTTTAGTGGGGGGTTGGGAGGAATGGGTTAATGGTGGTTTTAATCTTGTTTCCTAGCCCCAAGTGTAAGTTTTTGTTGGTCCCTTATCTCCTGCAAGGTTGTAATCTGAATTTACAACTTCTTGTGTAGTGAAAGAGTTTGGAGGACCCTCTAAAGAGGAAGGAAATATGAAAGCTTGAAGTTAAGCTAGTGGGACTGCATTTCCAACTTTAGAAGAAGGTTAGTACACTACCAATTCCTTAGTTTCATGCACTTCCTAAGGATGATGCCTTGTTTTCTTGAATTGATATGTATGTTTTTTGTGTTAAATGATTGAGACCCTTTTTAAGAGTGAAACTCAAATTAAGAGTAAAAAACTTGTAAAAATGGTAGTAAACCACCCTAAATACTCTCATAGGATATAGGATCGAGTTTGAGGGTTAATGGTTGTATTTAAAGGCTTGGGGAGTGATTTTTCGAGCCTAGGAAACCATTTCTGGGCTTTGGTGTCAATATACGGCGATGTAGTACCGATACCCTATTGTTATGGGTTTAAGAACACTATTCATCAAGGATGAACTATTAGAGGGTTATCGATATCGTGTTCAACCCGTACCGGTATGCTCTTCAAGCAAGTATCAGCACGAGTTGATTCATACCAATACACTTGAGCCTTGTGAAAATCTAGTGAGTTCAATTCGTATCGGTATGCATGTGAGTACCGTTACCCAAAGGGTACCGTACCGGTATGCGAGGGCCAGTACCGGTACCCTCTAGGCAATTTGCTCGAAAAGTACATTTTGAGTTTGAGGGGATTATAATTAAAAGACTATGACCCAATGAGCTTCTAATATGGTAAAATAAATAGTAAAACTGAGAAATTGAGATTTAAACCTCTTATACGAGCATAATGAGTAATAACTTGGTACAACCTTGGGTGACTTGTTCGTAATAGCAACCATTAGGATCCATAGGGATCTGTGATAGGTAAGGGCACTTGTTTGGTTGAATCGCCATTGATTGTTGGGATTCAGATACCCAGTAAGAGAATGAGTGTGTTGCAACACCATGGCTAAATATTTTCGAATGTATGATCCTGACGCTTAGTGGTACTGGGCCTTATTTGAAAATACTCGATGAGAGATTCTTAGCATGAGTGTATGATCCTGACGCTCAATTGTACCATGCCTCACTCAGAGTGTATGATCCCGAGGCTTAGTAGTATTGGGCCTTACTCCAGGTTTGTTGGTATGATGCTTATGATTTATGTATGAGACTTTATGCATCCTTGTTGATCGTTATGTGTTTAGGTGGCTAGAGGTAGCGCCAAGCGCTATTATGTTGCCTTGATATCATCTCTAGCTTCATGCTCTTACTTATTATTTGTATGAAGTTTGTTGAGTGGAAGTTTATCCACTGAGCTTTGTTAGCTCAACGTTTAGAATTATTGTTTTCGTTATCAGGTTAGTAGGTTGACGTGCATCGTTAGAACATCATCAGAGTAGGACATCAACATCAACTTGTTTTGAGCACAATACTTAGATTATATTGAGCTATGTACTTGTAGGACCCTATGTTGTATTGTAACTCTTATTTTTTAATTTTAAATAATGAGTTAAATACTTTTAAATTATGTATTTTAAATGGAGCTCCCATATAACATTTCATACTGTTTACCTACTTTGAAACATTTGAACTTAATGGATTTTTATGAAATAGATGAGGTTTTGGCTAAACTATGTTGGAAATTTTATGGTAATAGTATGGACTTGAAGCCCAAATATGATATTCCGGTCGAGGGTGTTATGATAAGTGTGAAAAGTACTATATTTTATACACTTTTTACTTAGATTATTGTTTAGACTTAGGCCCATTCAGTTGCATTTGTAGTTATTTACGCATAAATTTGTAGCCCTTCTGTTTATTGGGTTTGGCCTTGCATTTTTGTGGAGAAATCGCTACTGTTTTGTTCTTTTTTTGTGCAGGATGAGTTGTCGAGCCACTTACCGAAGGATGCCCTATCAAGATAATGAATTACCGAAACACTTGCCGAATGATGCCCTAGCAAGTCGCGATAAAAGCCATTATCTCCAGGAAATAATTCAAATGCAGTAGATAATTACTCATATTCAAATTTAAAAGCTGAGTTAGTTAGAGATCAAATCCCACTGATTCTACATGCATTCAAACTCCTTCTTCTCACCTATTTAAGGAGATCACAGCAACATATCAAAGAGAGTCGTTCGTAAGAGCGAGATCAGATCTAAGAGGGGGATTTGTGCACAACCATCAACGCAGATCGGAGAAGTTTATCTTCTCTATTTCTTTTACTTGTATCATGCAACCTACCCATGTCTAGGATTTATTCATTGTTGTTTTCTTTCAACCCAACCATGAATTGGATTAATTGGCTTGGGTTATCGTGTTTATGGTGTGTAAAGGACTAATAATTTGGTTTGGTTTTTAATTCTATAAGATAAAATGTTTATCCATTCTTGGTTCTTAATTTCACTTCAAGGAAACTTGGGAAAGGAACTTGAATGTATTTATTTATCTAGGCTCGGGAGAGCTAGATTCATGAAACAATTGGATACAATTTCCATTTAAACAACCGTTGGTGAAAACTAATCCGCCTTAGGGATAAGGAACAAATTTCAACAGCTAAGAAGAGTGAAAAGATCGATGTTGTCCACCCAAGGTTAATGCAGGGATGTATTACTAAGGCTTGCACATTCATCAGCTCTTCTGTTAGGGATAACACGAAGGCATTAAAGAACACTCCGCCGAACATTGAAGGGCAATTTACTTGCCACAACAATTACTTGCCAACAACAATTACTTGCCAACAGCAATTACTTGCCACAACAATTACTTGCCGCAGCAATCACTTGCCACACCAATTACTAGCCATGACAATTCATTCGACAATCACTACTCACGATAACCCAGCCCAATCTCTCATATCAATAATCTTTTTTCTATTTATTCTATTTACTTAGTTTATTTTACTTGATATTTATCACCATTAATTTATTTTTTTACAATGCAGTAACTTAAGCAAAGTGGCCCAAACCAATCCCTGTAGAGACGATACTTAATACCTATCACTTTATTACTTGCGATGTGTATACTTGCACCATTTGCGTTGCACTTAAATCATGCAACGCGTTTTTGGCACCGTTGTCGGGGATTGACAATTGGTGTTAGTTGTTTTTGTTATTGCATTTTTCTTATTATATTTATTGACTTTTCTTTTTGTTTATTTTATAAAAAAAATCAGGTGTGCTACAAAGTAAAGGGACATCAACATGTGGGGAAATAAAAGTTGATCTATTCGAGATTTGATGTGTGAAGATAGGAATCAATCCACTCAAGAATTTCTTACACCTACTAATGATTACCTATACCAACTGAGAAAAGCTTAAAGAGTCCATACCATGGAAAACTCTTGCGCTTGTTGTGGAGAACATTATGTGTTTGAAAATTGACCTCACAATCCTTGTAACCCCATTGACCCGACCTAGCCGCCAAACTGAACTGAGGGAGCTATATTGGGTTTGTCGAGACAAACCCGAACGAGATACTTAGATAATGGTCTATTTTTTATTTTATCTTATCTAAATGCATAATTAAGTCCTAAGGTGATCATGCTGGCAGTGGTGAAATTTACGATTAAATCGTGCGTCAAATTGACATCTAATTAAGCGAGAATGTACTTTAAGGACCAAATTGCAATTTCTAAAAATTACGAGGACTTATTTAAATCCAAAGTTACCAAACCATAATTAGTTAGGTTTCATGTATACTGGTTAAATTTCAACTTAAAATAATCATCCAAACTCATTTAATTTCATGATCAAGAAATAGGGACTAAACTGCAAAGATTCAAACTTTAGAAAGCATTTTACCAAAATTACCTAACTGCGTACTGGTACATCTACATCCCGTATCGATACGAGTTTAATTTACAAAGGGGTATCGGTACGGTCCTCAAGTGTACCGATATGGTTGTTCGATATCAAAACCAGGGAATTCCAATATCTAAAGGGCGTACCGATACGGTTGCCCGTGTACCTACACTAGTGTTAATTTCTAGCTATGCGTACTAATACGATTCTAGGCGTACCAATACCCCTGTGCAATTTTACATATATCTGAGCTGAGACAGACCCCGCGTACCGATCCCTAAGGACCTGTACCGGTATGGACCTGCTTGTAATGACCTCTTGGTTGAACATATGGCACTTTGGCTCAATCTAACATACTCCAAACATCTCACAAACATCATAAAACATTCCGAGCAACATTTCCACAATCATATAGGAATGGTAGAGGATCATTCACATCATAGCATATCCAAACAAAGTTCCTATAGGCATGATCTCTACCCAAGCATGCAAAACATGTCTCATCCCCTCAAAGCAAGTCTTTAAACCTCATACAAGTCCAAAACATCAAATATAACTTGTCCAAACCATGGAGTAACCAAAACTACCCTCCCAATTACAGCTTGGTCACATTGCCTCTTATTACTACATAGTATTTATAAAAACATACTTAAAATTACTTCACCCTTGGATTGCCTTTTGCTTGATCGCTGCCTAGAAATGCTTACTTCTCTGCATTGATGAGAAAGGAGATCGTAAGTTTATAAGCTTAGTGAGGGAATCTCAAAAACACTAATCAATGCATTTAAAACCATTTTGTTCCCAAATAAGTATTAAAGTTCATGCCAAAACATCTCGTACTTCTATAATCATTACAAATATGTACTTTTAAACAATTACAACACATGTATTATGGATTACTAGTACGAACCTCAATTTAAGATTTTTCATGCTAAAACCTCAAAAATAGCAAGCTTAAAGAGCATCGCATGTATAAACCATATTATACAAAATATAATCCATTTCTCATGATACGTTATATCATATATTAGCATTCAAGTGACCCAAAATACATCTCAATCTATTTATAAAAACACATCAGATACATGGATTTCCCAAGTGGTTCCTTCGACCACTTCACATATATCCTTGAACTGGAGCAGCCCTCAATGGTTATGATTTATAAATCCACCAGCGGGAGAGTTAGCACACTCTTAACCCCTCGATAGATGTGGTTATCACGGTGGAGCATGGCACACTTTTGACCCCTTGACTCACATGAGGCAACTTATTATAGTGCACTTTAAAGCCTATGGCTAGCCAACTATATCCGATAACTTTTAATCTCAGCCAATTGCCAATATACTCTATAAAACCACATTACCTCACTGTTTTACATATACATCAAATCAAACCAATTTCCAATACGTTAAACTATGTATTCTAATATTCTCAAAATTCTTTTCATAAATCATTTTTCATACTCAATAATCAACATA
Source organism: Hibiscus mutabilis (assembly GCA_019671005.1). Taxonomy (NCBI): domain Eukaryota; kingdom Viridiplantae; phylum Streptophyta; class Magnoliopsida; order Malvales; family Malvaceae; genus Hibiscus; species Hibiscus mutabilis. Next base: position 19,242,507 of record CM033737.1, on the reverse strand, counting down.
TATGATCATTTGCAACATCTTTCGTTTCTAAAATATGCATATAATAGTAAGTAATCAAAACCATAAACACGTACATGAGATTGTATTTTGCGAAACCGAAAATGAGGGCAAGATCAACCAATACTTACTTACGAGCTTAGACAAGTGTTTCAAACTTAATCTAAACTCCCAAAATCATCTTCAAACCTTTTAAAAGCAGTACACTACGTTTCCACTCACCGACAACTCAACGCTCCACTAGTCAATGCAAAAATCAAGCTTCCAAAGCCTCTGGAACCTCTCCCAAAGATGAAGGATCCATCTCCCCTATTTTACCCACGCAAAAACAGAGGATTAATGCATTTCCATGCATCTCTAAATGCAGCAACACATCTCCTCAACTTTGCCTCACTAAAAATCATTAATCATTTCCTTAAAACATCCAAAAAAATCATTAAACTCAACCTAAACAAAGCCCAGCCAAAACCTAACTATTTTAACATCTTAACATCATCAATTAACATCCAAAATCAATAATATATCAACCTTATTTCTCTAGCAACCTTTCAACACTAAGATCACCTCAAAATCTAACTATTTATAACCTAGAACATTAGCAATTCACTTAGTTTCGGGATTCCTTTTATTAATCTCTTGTCATAACATTAAAACACATCTTATAAATGATCTAAATCAATTAGAATTAACACAAAACCATATCCATATCAAGATTCATCAAATTTCTCATCAAAACTCAATTAAAACATTATAATCATGATTTAATCATAAAAATGTAACAAAAATCACTTGTAAAGGATCAAGAACATGGGAATTTCAATACAGAACCTTTAATTAGAGGAGAGAAATGAAAATCACCTATAATTGCTGATTTCTACCTTAATTTGCAAGATTTAAGTGAAATCTCCATGATGGCTTCACTTGCAACTCAGCCAACAAACCACTGTCTCACGTCACACTCAACCGAGCAAACATTATCCTCAGCTCTACTGCAGCTTTCCTACTCAAGGCATCAGCTACAACATTAGCCTTAACCAGATGGTACTTAATCGCCAGATCATAATCTTTGAGCAACTCCAACCATCTCTGTTGCCTAAGATTTAACTTCTTTTATGACATCAAATACTTCAAACTCTTATGATCCGTATAGACAGTACACTTCTCACCATAAAGATAATGCCTCTAAATCTTCAACGCAAACACTACCGCAACAAGCTCTACATCATGCGTCAGATAGTTGTATTCGTGCACCTTCAACTACCTAGATGCATAAGCCACAACTCTAACTTCTTACATCAACACACACCCCAAACATAGGATGCATCTCTATACACTACAAACTCTTTCCCCGGCTCAGGTTGAATCAAGATCAGAGCTTACGTCAAAGCTTCCTTCAACTTATCAAAAGCTTGTTGTCTACTCTCTGTCCACTCAAAACTTACATCCTTTTGCAACAATTTTGTTAAAAGAGCAGTAGCCTTCGAGAAACCATCCACAAAGTGACGATAATACCCTGCTAACCCCAAGAAACTATGAACCTCTATCACTGAATTAGGTTACTCCTAATTCACGATCACCTTAATCTTTTGCGAATCCACACGGATACCTTCTGCCGAAATAACATGACCAAGAAAAACCACTTGTTTAATCCAAAACTCACACTTGCTCATCTTAGCATAAAGCTTATTATCCAAAAAAAACTTGTAACACAATCCATAGGTGTCGATCGTAATCCTCCTCGGTACGAGAGTACACGAGAATGTCATCAATGAACACTATCATGAATTAATCCAAGAATTCATAGAATACCAGATTCATCATGTCCATGCATGTGCATTAGTCAACCCGAACGACATCACTAAGAACTCATAATGCCCGTAACGCGTGCGAAAAGCTGTATTCGGCACGTCTTTATCTTTCACCTTCAACTGATAATACTTAGACCTTAGATCAATCTTGGAAAATACCGTAGCACCCCAAAATTGATCAAACAAATCATCAATCCTCTGCAAAGGATACTTATTCTTAATCATCAACTTGTTTATTTGCCAATAATCAATGCACATTCTCATCGTGCCATCCTTTTTTCACAAACAACACTGATTATCTTCACGGTGACACACTAGGTCGGATAAAACCATGATCCAATAACTTATAAAGCTATGTCTTTAACTCTTTTAACTCCTTCGGTGCTATATGATATAGTGCAATCGACACCGGAGCCGTATCTACATACATCTCAATACAGAACTTTACCTCTCTATCCGGTGGTAATCCAGGTAACTCCTTCGAAAACACCCCTAGAAAATCACAAACGGTACAAATATCCTAGACTCGCACCTCTTTTATATTTGGGTTCATAACATAAGCTAGGAATGCTTGACCCATAAGCTCCAACAACTTTCGCACTTCCAAAGCCGAAACTACATTGGATAAGAATTTAACATTCTCACCCACAACCACCACTTCACAATCCTCAGCAAGTTTTAACGAAACCTGCTTAGTCTTAAAGTCAACCACGGCCCCATGCTCGGTCAACCAATCTATCCCCAAGATTATATCAAAACCATGAAACGATAACTCTATCAAATCAGATGCAAACACGTGACCTTGTACCATCAAATGATATCTCCTAAACAACATTCTAGTGACTACCGTCTTACCAAAAGAACTAGTTACTCGCATACCCACATCTAACACTTCTATAGGTATATCAAGCAAACGTTCATGTTCGCGCAAGATGTATGAATGTGTAGAACCAGAGTCTATCAAATAAAGTAATAATATGAACTATAAAGTATAAGTACCTGCAATCATATATGTATCATTCTTTCTCACACGATGCACGTAGATCCTCGCCGGTCCACCACATTCAGGTTAAACTACCACGGTATGAGAAACTATCCTATGACCTTTCTCTCTACGCTAAAAATTACCTCGACTGCGCCCACGACCTCTCTATGGTACAACAACAGGCGTAGGAGCCGGTACATCCTTAGAAAACTACGGACAATCAGGCCTAATGTGATCTCGCGAACCACAATTCTAGCATGTACCAAGGGTACCCCAACACTTCCTCGAATGTCGCCTACCACATCACCCACACTTAGGTGCTCGAACAAAAGTGCTCTGACTGTGCTGTCCATACCCAACACTACTCCCACCACGTCTTTGACTAGGGTGATGCATTCTATCTCAATGTTTTTATATCGATCTCTGCTAATATTTGACTCGGTAACCCTCTTCCCAATAGAAGAACTCCTCGATCTAGAGAATAATCCCAAATTCTGCTCAATATCCTTAGCTCGAGAAACCAAGACATCAAACTCTGTGTAAACTACAACCAATATATAAGTCTTCACTTCCTTAACCAACCCATATCGAAAACGATCATAACATTATTGCTCATTTCGGAACCAACTTAGGTGCATACTGACTCAACCAAACAAACTAAACCTCATATTCTGATATGATCATGCTACCCTAGACCAACTCCATAAACTCCTACTTCTTTTTATCTTGATATCGAGAACCTAGATACTTTTTCTAGAAAGAAGCACAAAAGAACTCCTATGTCACATCCCAGGTGCCATACCCGCAATAAAAGTCATCCACCAGCTATAAGCATCTCCCTAAAGCAAAGATACTATACAACCCAACTTACGAACATCCGTTCATTCTATCTATCCAAAAATCCTCTCAGTACTGGCGAACCACTCCTTAGCTGCCTCTGGAGCTAAACCTCTAAACTATGTACCTCCCAAACTACGTAAATGCTCCAACTAAAGTCCCATATTAATAGCTACAACAGGTACTTCCACTCTAGCTATAGCTACCTGAAATGCTCCAACCATCTCCTGGATCAACAGTGTCATATCCCCAAAAACTGGTCTTTGTGGTGCCTGAGGCACACCACCTTGACTCTAGCACTAATAGGGGGAATCGGTGGAGGAGGAGGCAACTCATTATTATGTCTATCCACAACACTACCTATATAAGCACTCGTCTCTCGTCTCGGTCCCATTTCTCGAAAATATGAGTCTAAAGCATGATAATGCAAGAAAATAAAATAATTAGGCTAGCTTGAAGTAAGAATCCAAGTCACACATGTTTCAAAACAAAAATCATCTTACACTTGTTATAAGGCAATGTGTCCTCAAGCTTTTACCCCAACATAGCATATTTTAAACATAAACACACAAAATCATACACCGTACATGCTATACAACAAAGCCATTCAACAACCATACATCAAAAAATAATAACTTACCTCCCAACAATCATACCTGGCTTTGATATCACCAAATGTAACCCCCTTGACCCAGCCTAGCCACCAGACTGAACCGAGTGAGCTACATTGGGTTTGCTAACGAGATACTTATATAATGGTCTATTTTTTATTTTTTCTTATCTAAATGCATAATTAAGTCCTAAGGTGATCATGCTGGCAGCGGTGAAATTTACGATTAAATCGGGCGTTAAATTGACATCCAATTGAGCGAGAACGTGCTTTAGAAACCAAATTACATTTTCGAAAAATTATGAGGACTTCTGATGAGTGCGTAAAGGTACTATTTTTCTTGTTCTTTTTACTCATATTATTGTTAGAATTATGCTCATTTTAGTTGCATTGATAGGCATTCATGCATATTTTCCTAGTCTCCTTGGTTAATGAGCTTGGTATTACATTTTGCTGGTTTTTATGGAAAATTCGCTGCTGGTTCGCTCTATTTTGTATAGGATAGGATTGTCGTGGCAAGTAAGGAGAATACTGAAGGATTTTCCAAATCTGATTAATACGGCATATGTAACACCCCGATTTTAGGGCTTAGTGGTTTGGTGGTTTATTAGACGGTCTGGTGGACTAGAGTAGAGATTCGAGTCGGTTTCGGGATCATAAATTTTTGTTGTTGGAAAAATTATGGAAAATGCTCTAAAATCAATATTGATTATGTATTTAATAATGGTGATATCGATTTTGTAAAATGAGTTTTGAAAGATGGACATTTTGGTTAGTGACCAAAATGAAAGTTTTGGAAACTATGATTTCCTAGCGACTAAAATGAAAAGAGTCAAATACTTAGGATCTTTAAGGAGCTATTTTACCAATTTGTTTTTGATGATTTCTCCCTTAATTTGAATTATTTTAACATGTGTTTTAATTAGTAATTGAAGAGAATTTTGTTAAAAAGTTAGTTATTACTTTCCAAAACAAAATCACGTCATTTTCTCTCAACTTTTCTCTCCATTCACTCCTCAGCCAAACACTCAGGTTTTCATCAAATTTCTAGAGGTGAGGTGGTTTCTAACTTGATTTTATTGTTTCGAATTGTTTTATAAAGATTGTTTACACAAAATCTTACAATAACCTTGTGTTTTCTTAGCTTTTCACCAATCAATTGAGGGAGAAATTTCACAATAGGGGTAAGGTACAAGATCTCCTCTATTGTATGGTTCTTTACTGAAATTCCCAAGCATTTGATCATTGTTTTTGTGTTTCTAATCCGATTTTGATGATTTTCTATTGTTTAATTGAATTATTTGGGGAAAATGAGTTAATTCATGGATTGGATCTGATTTCCAGTAATTAAGGATGCTTTGATTTATATTTTGGATGTTTAATTAGTTGATAATTGATTTTTATCAATGGAATCCCAAAAGTTAAGAATCTCTATTTGTTTAGGTTATTAGTTTTCAGGTTTTATGGTGTTTCTGTGGTTGTAAGGTTGTTTTGGATCTGTTTTTAGATGTGTTTTGATGATAAAATTGATGTTGGATTGATATATGTTGGCTGGGTTGTGTATCGAAGTGTTTTGGTTATGTTTTCGGTTGTTGTGGAGGGTTAGTTGTGAAGGTTTTGTGGGAATCCGAGAAGGATTGTGGTTGTTGTGTTTAGAATGCATTATGATGCATTAATCCTCTGTTGTTTTGTGGTAAAAATAGGGTAGGTTGATTTGAAGTGATTAGAGAAGCGTTGGAGGCTTCAGATACTTGATTTTGCGTCGGCGAATCAAGGTTTCACGTATCGGTGAGTGAAAATATGGTGTAAAGCGTTTTGATGTTTTGTGGAACTCCCTGTTTGAGCATGTTTTATTAGTTGCTCTTAAGTTGTAAATGGCCTTAAACGTTTGGTTTTGGTGCTGGTTTATCTTTTGACATGATGGTTGGTTGCATAATAGGGAACATGCCTATAGATCATCTTTTGACTCATGATGCTATGTTGCGATGTTGATCTTGTGAAGCTTGAATGTTTGTAATATGCTTGGCATGTTGGTTCTGTGTTATAAGCATGTAGGAATGGTTTGGGAATGCTTTTGGGGTGAAAAACCAGCAAATTATGACATTATAGGTCCAGGCATACCGATACGCTGGGGACCGTATCTGTACGTCTAGACATCATTCCGCATGGGGGGATCGGTACGCGTATGTGAGTAATGGTACTCCTAGGAAATTTTAGCTTGGTGTACCGATACGGGTAAGAGAGTATCGGTACACGTTCTAGCCTTTAGAATTTCACTTTTCAACCCAAACCTGTGTACCGATACCCACATAAGCGTACCGGTACGGATGTTTGAAAATTTAAAAGTTAGGTAAGTTGGTTTTTACGTATCAGTACGGGCCGTAGTGTATCGGTACGGTGCATTTTATGCGTATCGGTATGGTAACACCAGTACCGATACTCGAGGCCGATTTCTGTTAATGTTAGCTGGGCAGGTTTGCTTTCTTTGCATTTTAGTCCCTGAATCTTGCCAATGCAATTGTATGTGATAGAATGAACAGATTGACCTGAAATTTGAGATGAAAGTTTGGAATTGGACTAATTAAAGGTTGATAACTTAAAAGTGAGTTTAAATCCTACAATTTTCTGTATTTGCAATTTGGTCCCTAATATGATCAATTGAATGTCAAATTGATGCCCGATTAAGTTGGGGTTGCACCTGTTGTCTGCATGAACATGTAGGGTTAATAATTGACATCTAGATAAGATAAAAGGAAAAAAATGGTCTGAGTTTTGTTGTATCTCTTCGGTTTGCTACGGAAAACCTAATGCAGTCTTCTTGGTTCGGTTGGGCGTTTAGGTCGGGTCGAGGGGGTTACATTTGGTGGTATCAGAGCCAGGTTTGGTTTGTTTGGGAGGTTGTTGTGTTGTTGCTGTGTTTGATTTGTACGGTGATTATCGTATGTATGCTGGTTGATACGCATGGTGATTGATATATGAATGTTGGCTGTTGTATGCTATGTTGGGGAAGTTTTGGGGGTACCCATTACCTTATTATTATAGTCTGGAAAGTTTTGATTTTTGAAATGAAAGTCTTGGATCCTTGCTTGAGGCTGGCCTGACTATTTTTGTTTTGAAATGATTATCATGCCTTAGATATATTTTAGCACGATGGGACCGATGAAAGAGTTGCGATCTAGTACGATTGCTGCTGCCACTGGGTAGGGTGTTGAGGGAGAAGTTGTGCCTCATAGAGGGTTGCCACCGCCCTCACCTATTCCACTTGAGGGAGTGGAACAAGTACCACCTACGCCGCTAGGCCAGAGATGAGTGATATGACACCGTTGATACAGGCCATGACCGGTGCTTTTCAAGCAGTAGTTGCGGGTGTTCATGTGACAGCACTACCGGTGGTTGGGCAAGGGTTGCCACTTAAGCGTCTTTGAAGTTTGGTTGGCTAGTACTGAGAGGATACTAGGCCAGATGGGGTGTACCGATGCTCGTAAGCTGGGCTGTGCTATTTCCCTGCTGTAGGGTGATGCCTATACATGGTGGACTGCCACAATATTCGGTATGACGACGGATGATGTAACTTGGGAGTTATTCTATGAGGCTTTTCGGAAGAAGTTTTTGGGAGTCCGATATCAGGATGATAGGAAGCGCGAGTTCATGGCTCTTGTGCAGGGCAGTATGTCTGTTGCAGAATATGAGGTGCAGTTTGTGAGGTTGAGTCAGTATGCACCTAAGTTGGTTCCTAACAAGCGTACGCGATGTGATCATTTCTGCTACGGGCTTGTGCAGGATGTTAAGACATACATGCTTGCTGCTGATTAAACCAATTTTGATGTATTGGTTTCACAGGCCAAGGATGTGGAGCAAAATTTAGGTTTGGCTTCTGGATTGTGGGTTCTTGCTTGGGTAAGAGAGCTATTGATGCGGGTTATAGCGGTGGTTAAGCCAAGAGACACTGTGACAAAAGGTTTCACCCGGAGTCGAGGCATAGCAGAGGTGTTGTGGGACATGGAGTCTAAGGGCAGGGTGCCTAGGTTAGAGAACCGTTTAGCACTTGTTGGGTTTGTGGATCCCGAGATCATTTGAGGCGTGAGCGCCCGCGTCTAGCCAGGAAGGGTCAGGTACCTGCGCCTATTATGGCTAATTCTTGTTGGAGTTGTGGGTCAGGCGATCATCAGAGGCGTGATTGTCTGTTGTTGGCTCAAGGTGGGCAGGGTGTTGCATCTGTTGTTGCTCTGTAGTGGGGTCGTAGCCGCAGACCGTTTCAGCATCGAGATAGTGGGCAGAGGACTGTGGCTCATACTAATGCTATCCAACCTGAGGGAGGTGGACCAGCTAGGGTGTATGCGCACTGTGAGGGTCACACAAGTACTTTTACCCTACAGTCTTTGTCATTGCATTCGTTGGTTGATTATGGTTCTACTCATTCATACATTTTGAGTGAGCATGCTGAATTGCTTGATATATCTGTTGAAATTCTTAATGTGGGTGTTAAAGTGACTAGTTCTCTTGGGGAGACAGTCGTGGTTAGGAAGTTGTATCGTAAGTGTCCGCTGATGGTTCAAGAACATGTCTTTGTTGTGAACTTGATTGAGTTACCATTTTATGGTTTTGAGATGATTCTGGGTATGGATTGGTTGACCGAACATCGGGCTGTGGTGGATTTTGAGACCAAACGAATATCCTTGAGGTTTTCGGATAATTATGAGGTGATGGCTGTTGGTGAAAATGCCAAGTTTTTATCTATGGTTGTTTCGGCTTTGGAAGCAAGTCGAATGTTGGATTCAGGATGTCAGGCTTATTTGGCCTATATTATGAATCTTGGATCAAAATAGTTGAGGCTGCAGGCTGTTCGCATCGTATGTGAGTTTCTGGGTGTTTTTTTGGAGGAATTACCAGGGTTACCACCTGACCGTAAGGTAAAGTTTGGCATCGAGGTCTTTGCAGGTACGGTACCAGTATCTATTGCTCTGTACCGCATGGCGTCGAAGGAACTGAAAGAGTTGAAAATGCAGTTGTAGGAGTTGCTTGACCGTGGGTTCATTAGGCCTATTATTTCACTGTGGGGTACACCGGTGTTGTTTGTAAAGAAGAAGGATGGTACATTACGGATGTGTATAAACTATCGACAATTGAATAAGTTGACGATAAAGAACAAATATCCCTTACCGCGGATAGATGATCTGTTTGATCAGTTCAGGGGTACCTCGGTGTTTTCTAAGATAGATTTGAGATCGGGGTACTACCAGTTAAAGGTGAAGGAGGCGGATTTGCCTAAAATAGCCTTCTATACGAGGTACGAGCATTACGAGTTTCTTGTGATGCCGATTGGTTTGACCAATGCACTAGCTGCTTTTATGGACATGATGAACCGAGTGTTTCATGAGTTTTTAGACCAGCTTATGGTTGTGTTTATCGATGATATCCTTGTGTACTCTCGTACCGAGGAGGATCATGATAGACATTTGAGAATTGTGCTTTAGACGCTGTTGGTTAATCAGGTTTATGCTAAGTTAAGCAAATGTGAGTTCTGGCTTAAGGAAGTTCTGTTTCTCGGGCATGTTGTGTCGGCCGAAGGAATTCGTGTCGATTTGCATAAGGTTGAGGCCGTAATGTGTTGGAAGGAGCCCAACTCTATGACAGAGGTTAGGAGTTTCCTTAGTTTGGCGGGTTACTACCGAAGGTTTGTGGAAGGGTTCTCTAGTTTGGCGGCTCTGTTAACAAAGTTGCCATAGAAGAATATTCGGTTTGAGCGGACAAAAGATAGGCAGCGAGCTTTTGAAAGGTTGAAGGAAGATTTGACACGAGCTCCAGTCTTGGTTCAACCAAAATCGGTAAACGAGTTCGTTGTTTATAGTAATGCGTCGTATGTTGGGCTTGGTTGCGTGTTGATGCAAGAGTGTAAGGTAGTGGTGTACGTATATAGGCAATTGAAGGTGCATGAGCGTAACTACCCTAGACATGATCTTGATCTTGTCGCAGTTGTGTTTGCCTTGAAGATTTGGAGGTATTATCTTTACGGTGAGAAATATGTGGTTTTTACAGATCATAAGAGTTTGAAATATCTGATGTCACAGAAGGAGCTAAATCTTAGGCAACGTTGATGGTTTGAGTTGCTTAAGGATTATGATCTGACCATTGAGTATCATCCGGGTAAAGCCAATGTTGTGGAAGATGCTTGAGCAGAAAAATGGTTGTGGAGTTGAGAGCCATGTTTGCTCAGTTGAGTGTGATGAATGACGGGGGTTTGTTGGCTGAGTTGCAGGTGAAGCCGTCCTTGACGCAGATGATTAAGGAGAACAACCATATGATGGGAGTTTAGTACCTCATGTGGAAGATATTAGGGATAGAAATCCTACAGATTTTCATTTCAGTGATGACAGAGTGTTATGCTTCAAAGGTCGAATAGTGGTGCCTGAAGACGAGGATTTGAGGCGTACTATTTTGACTGAAGCATATACTAGTACTTTCGCCATGCATCCCGGTAGTACTAAAATGTATCGAGGACTGGAGGAGGAGTACTATTGGGTTGAACTGAAGAAAGATATGACTGAGTTCATTGCACGATGTATGGTTTGTCAGCGGGTAAATGTTGAGCATCAGTTTCCTTCCGGGTTGTTGCAACCGTTGAGGATACCAGAATGGAAGTGGGAAAGAATCACCATGGATTTCGTGTCTAGGCTGCCTTTGACGCTAACAAAAAAGGATTCTATTTGGGTGATTGTGGATCAGTTTACGAAGTGTGCACATTTTGCCAGTGTATACTATGTATAACTTGGACAAGTTAGCTGAACTGTACATTTCCGAGATTGTTCGTTTGCACGGAGTGCCCAAATCCATAGTATCGGATGGGGATCCGCGGTTCACCACAAGGTTTTGGGTGAGTTTGAATCGTGCTTTGGGAACCCGGTTGAGTTTCAGTACCTCGTATCATCCTCAAACGGATGGCCAGTCGGAGCACGTGATTCAGGTTCTTGAGGATATGCTGAGGTGTTCTGTTATTGAGTACCAGGGAACGTGGGAGAAGCAGTTGCCATTGGCGGAGTTCGCTTACAATAACAGTTATCATGCTAGCATACAGATGGCACCTTATGAGGCATTGTATGGCAGGAAATATCGTACGCTCGTGTGTTGGGCAGAAGCGGGGGAAAATTTTGTGTCGATGCCCAATGTTTTGAAATGTACAACCGAAAGGGTAAACTTGATATGTGAGCGCTTAAAAGCAGCAGATCGCAAGAAATCCTATGCAGATTTGAAGCGTAGGGATATAGAGTACGCTGTGAGTGATAAAGCGTTTTTAAAAGTGTCGCCCTGGATAAAGGTGTTGATTTTTGGGAAGAAAAGGAAGCTTAGCCCGAGGTTCATTGGACCATACGAGGTCGTTGAGTGTGTCTTGTTGCGTACCGCTTAAGGTTACCTCTGGAGTTGGAAAAGATTCATGATGTGTTCCACGTTTTGGTGTTGTAGAGGTATAGGTCAGATCCATCACATGTTATGCCGATGGAGGAGATTGAGTTGAGATCATATCTATCTTACGATGAGGAACCGGTAGAGGTTCTTAATACCAGTAGTAAGGTGCTACGTGGTAAAACATTCGAGCTGGTTAAGGTGATGTGGAGGCACCGAGGTGTTGAGGAGGCCACGTGAGAACGTAAGTCGGATATGGTGAAACAATTTCCCCACCTGTTTTCTCCAGGTAAATTTCGAGGGCAAAATTTCTTAAGTGGGGGAGAGTTGTAACGCCCCAGTTTTAGGGCTTAGCGGTTTGGTGGTTTATTAGATGGTCAGGTGGACCAGAGTAGAGATTCGAGTCGGTGTCAGGATTGTATATTTTTGGTGTTGGAAAAAATATGGAAAAATGCTCTAAAATCATTATTAATTATGTATTTAATAATGGTGATATCAATTTTGTAAAACGAGTTTTGGAAGATGGACATTTTGGTTAGTGACCAAAATGAAAGTTTTAGAAACTATGATTTCCTAGTGACTAAAATGAAAAGGGTCAAATACTTAGAATCTTTAAGGAGCTATTTTACCAATTGGTTTCTGATGATTTCTCCCTTAGTTTGACTTATTTTAACATGTGTTTTAATTAGTAATTAAAGAGAATTTTGTTAACAAGTTAGTTATTACTCTCCAAAACAAAATCACGTCATTTTCTCTCAACTTTTTCTCTCCATTCTCTCCTCATCCAAACACTCAGGTTTTCATCAAATTTCCAGAGGTGACGTGGTTTTTAACTTGATTTTATTGTTTCAAATTGTTTTATAAAGATTGTTTACACAAAATCTTACAATAACCTTGTGTTTTCTTAGCTTTTCACCAATCAATTGAGGGAGAAACTTCACAATAGGGGTAAGGTCTGAGATCTCCTCTATTGTATGGTTCTTTACTGAAATTCCCAAGCATTTGATCCTTGTTTTTGTGTTTCTAATCTGATTTTGATAATTTTCTATTGTTTAATTGAATTATTTGGGGAAAATGAGTTAATTCACGGATTGGATCTGATTTCCAGTAATTAAGGATGCTTTGATTTATATTTTGGATGTTTAATAATGTTGATAAGTGATTTTTATCAATAGAATCTCGAAACTTAAGAATCTCTATTTGTTTAGGTTGTTAGTTTTGAGGTTTTGTGGTGTTTCTGTGGTTGTAAGGTTGCTGGAGGTGGTAGGTTGTTTTGGATCTATTTTTTTATGTGTTTTGATGATGAAAATGATGTTGGATTGATAGATGTTGGTTGGGTTGTGTATCGAAGTGTTTTGGTTATGTTTTTGGTTGTTGTGGAGGGTTAATTGTAAAGGTTTTATAGGAATCCGAGAAGGATTGTGGTTGCTGTGTTTCGAATGCATTACGATGCATTAATCCTCTGTTGTTTTGTGGTAAAAACAGGGGAGGTTGATCCGAAAGTGATTGGAGAAGCGTTGGAGGCTTCGGATACTTGATTTTGCGTCGGTAAATCAAGGTTTCACATATCGGTGAGTGAAAATGTGGTGTAAAGCGTTTTGATGTTTTGTGGAACTCCCTGTTTGAGCATGTTTCATTAGTTGCTCTTAAGTTGTAAATGGCCTTAAACGTTTGGTTTTGGTGTTGGTTTATCTTTTGATATGTTGGCTGGTTGCATAATAGGGAGCATGCCTATAGATTATGTTTTGACTCATGATGCTATGTTGCGATGTTGATATTGTGAAGCTTGAATGTTTGTAATATGCTTGTCATGTTGGTGTTGTGTTATAAGTATGTAGGAATGGTTTGGGAATGCTTTTGGGGTGAAAAACCAGCAAATTATGACATTTAGATCCAGACGTACCGATACGCTGGGGACCGTATTGGTACTTCTAGACATCATTCGACATTGGGGGATCGGTACGCGTATGTGAGTACCGATATGCCTAGGAAATTTTAGCCTGGCGTACTGATATGGGTAAAAGAGTCTCGGTACACATTCTAGCCTTTGGAATTTCACTTTTTCAACGCAAACCCGTGTACCGATACCTACGTAAGCGTACCGGTACGGATGTTTGAAAATTTAAAAGTTAGGTAAGTTGGTTTTTACGTATCGGTACAATCTGTGGTGTATCGTTATGGTGCGTTTTATGCGTATTAGTACGGTAACACCAGTACCGATACTCGAGGCCGATTTCTGTTAATGTCAGGTGGGCATGTTTGCTTTCTTTGCATTTTAGTCCTGAATCTTGCCAATGCAATTGTATGTGATAGAATGAAAGAATTGAGTTGAAAGTTTAGAACCAGACTAATTAAAGGTTGGTAACTTAAAAGTGAGTTTAAATCCTACAATTTTCTGTATTTGTAATTAGGTCCCTAAATTGCTAGTGTGATCAATTAGATGTCAAATTGATGCCCGATTAAGTTGGGGTTGCACCTGTTGTCTGCATGAACATGTAGGGTTAATAATTGACATCTAGATAAAATAAAAGGAAAAAAATGGACCGGGTTTCGTTGTATCTCTTCGGTTTGCTACAGAAAACCTAATGTAGTCTTCTTGGTTCGGTTGGGCGTTTAGGTCGGGTCGAGGGGGTTACAACATATCTGGATTAATCTGGATAAATACAACTTTATTCGCAGGATTATCTAGAATGAAAAAGATAAAGCCCAGATTCAAATGGGAATTTACTGCAGATAAAGTTAGAAGATAAAGAGAGATAAAAGAGGATAATTATTCTATTTTACAATTAAATAGAATTTATCTTTCCTTTCCCAAGAATTATCACTTATTCTTATCCTTATCACATAAGATAATTCTCCATATTTAAATTTAAATACACAGCTGGATAGAGATAATTTCCCCTTAGATTTCAAATGCATTCAAGCTCTTCTTCTTCATCTATTTAAAGAGATCGCAGCAATAACACAAGTGACGAGTCAAATTTGGAGGGAGATCGAGCTAAAGGGATTCACACACCAATGGAATTTTATATCCATTTTATTTTGTAGTCCCACTATGTCTGGGCTATTTTCCTTGTTATTTCTTCATTACCCAACCATGAACTAAATTTATTTGGCTTGGGATTATTGGGTTTTTGGTGTTGAGAGACGAATTGTTCTTTTCTTGGTTTTTAGTTTCAATATAAATTCATTATTTATCCATTCTTGGTTTTTATTATTGTTTCAAGTGAGCTTGGGAAAGAATCTTGAATGCATCCATTTATCTAGGCTCAGGAGAGCTAGGTTCACGAAACGAATTGGATACGGTTTCCATTTAAACAATCGTTGGTGGGAACTAATCTGCCTTAGGGATAAGGAAAGGATTTCAGCAGCTAAAAGGAGTGAAGATCGATGTTGTCCACCCAAGGTTAACACATGGATGTATCACCAAGGCATGCACAATCATCAGTCCTTCGGTTAGGGATAATTCGAAGGCATTGAAGAACACTCCGCTGAACATTGAAGAAGCAACGATTTGCAGCCCAGTTGCCATGACAATCACTGTGCATTGGCTTGCCACAACAATTTAACTTGTCAGGGCAACCAGTTGCCAAGAAGAGTCCTACTTCTAGCAAACTACTTGCCTTAGAAATTACTTGCCATTGCAACTACAAGCCAAGGCAATCCTTTCGGCAATCACACCAATACTCTCGATAACCTGGCCTACTCTCTCAATTTGGTTTCCTCTTTTCTTTATTTTAATTCTTTAGATTTAGTTTACTTTATCTCAATCCATTATTATTATTTAATTCTTTAAACATTTGCAGTGACTTAAGCAAAGTTGCCCAAACCAATCCCTGAGGAGACGATACTCAATACTTATCATTTATTACTTGCGACGTGTTCACTTGCACCATTTGCGTAGCACTCAAAACATGCAACAAGTTTTTGGCGCCGTTGCCGGGGATTGGCAATTGGTGTTGTTGTTTTTTTTATTACAATTTTCTTATTATTTTTACTAACATTTTTTGTTTGTTTTTTTTAAAAAAATTAAAATTAGGTGTGCTATCAAGTGAATGAACATCAACATGGGAGGAAAAATATGTCGATCTATTCGAGAGTTGATGTGGGAAGATAGAAATCAACATATTGGAGAGTATCTTACATCCATCAATAACTACTGATACCAACCCACTAGAACTTTCCAAGAAAGACAAGAGGATGATTTGATCAACAATGATGTTTCAACGTCAATCTCGGCGCAACTTGCAGAATTGACCAACCTGATCGCATCTATGCAATTGCCAAGAGCTGCCTAACGAGTTCATGACATTGCAATTTCTTGTGCTTATTATGGAGAACATCATTCGTTTGGAAATTTCTCATATAATCCTGATGCATATGGCCACATGGAGGACCATAGTTGGAACCATCAGCAAAATTCTTCATGGTATAATCAAAATGCTCAAATGTTTTTACCATAACAGTTTTACTGCTATAGCAGATATGCCATGGCAATATAGTCCTCGTCAAGAGCATTCAAATTCCCTTGAGGAAACATTTCAATCTTTCATGTTTAGACCTGATAGATCAATTGAGGAGATTCAAGAGCTATCACATGCTATGAATGCAAGGATAACGAGGATGGATGTACTCATGAAAGATTAGAAGATCAATCGAGGAGATTCACATATGGCATGGATAACATGCCTCAACAATTAATTCCTAGGGATACTAAAATCCCAAGGACGGAGGACAAGGAGCAATGCGAAGATAGCTCCTTAATGTGTGGGGAACAACTGAAACCTCCGAATCGAGAGCATGTCAATGAGAAAGACTGTCCAACATTTGTTGAGCCTAAGCAAACAATTGCCACAGCAAAGATTGAGGAGCTTGAACAGAGCGATTCTGTTATAATATTTAATAAGGCTGAGAAGTGTAATGCTACAGCAAATTCTGAGGAGTCTGTTTTCCAGAATGTTACAACAACGCTGATGCTGAAGCATGAATCTGTGGATTGCTCTTATCCACCGTTGCCATGGCAATTGTATAACCACACTTAGGATTAACAAGATGGCGATACTCTACTAATGAAATATGAGCAGGTGACGATTGAACCTTTTGAATTATTTAAACAATCATCTCATCCATTGCAGGTATTTCTTGATGAACCAACGCTTGTAGATGTGAAGCCATCAAAAGTAGCATATGATCGTTTGGGAGACGACAATCTTAGTGATGCACCAACATCTCTACTTATGGATATGTTTGAAAAGTGTAAAGGAAGCATTGGTTGGATGACGAGAGATTTTCAGAAAATTGGTCCTTCCCTTGACTTACACCGAATTTTGGCAGAAGATTGCCAGGGTAATTGGCTAGAACAGCAATTGCTACGACAACGATGGCTACATCCAACCATGGTGGAGGTCAAAGATGATGAGGTAATTAAATGGTTGGGTGTTGATATAATTTTTCCTATTAATATATTCATGCTTTCAGGAGTAATAGCAACGTGGAAGGTATGCATGGATTACAAGGGAACATGAAAGAAAGACACCTCCACGAAGGTAGCGCGAGTGGGAGCGGTTGCGATCTTAATGGGCCAACTCTTTTTGGGTAATATTGTCAATCGATGAAGGGTACAGATGGACTATAAGAAATATCGGAAGCGACCCTTATCAAGTTTTCGTTAAGGCAACCCTATCCCCTTCAATTTTTTTGTTTAATTTGATTTTAGTTTTAGTTTTTGATTTATTTTAATAAGATCAGGATGTTGAAAGAAGCCCAGACAGTCAAACTTGTCACGGAAAAAGAACATGCCACAGCAACTGCCTCGATCCCATAAGAACTTTTGAGCCCACTACTGAATCGATTGGATCATATTGAGGCAGAGCATTAGCCCCTATGGTACTACATCAACACCTATTAAGCGCGTCATATTGGAGGATAATCCAAATTGCAGTTACTTGCCCCGACAACTAAAGTTGGCAATCTTGTGCCAGTTACGAGTGATATTGCCGCGACAACCCCAATCATGCAAAAGGTAAAAACCAGCTCATTATCCGCAATGTATTAACACTAGTCTTGATTTTTCAGATTCCAAAGACACTACCTCTGTACCATTGAATTCCCACCTCCGAATGTGCCTTTAGAGACAACATCAAAGCATAAAACTTTACCACTAGACAAAGCCAAGAAGGAGAGTGAGCCGGTTGAGGAGGTAGAGGAAATTGCAGATAATGACCATGCACCAACTCCACCACCACCAGCAAGGTGAGGCAGCATACGCCTCAAGCAAACGGCCCAAGGGACACTACGAATTCGAGGTGACGACCTCTTCTATTAACTCATTTGTATTTCATTTTTTGGTTTAATTTTGCATGCATTGAGGACAATGCTTTCTTCGAGTTTGGGGGGATTGTCTTTGTTTATTTCATGATTAGTTGCATTTGCATTCATTTGTTCTTAGTTAGTTTCACTTGCCATGATAGTTTGCCTAACTAAACTAGTTAATAACCTGTTGTGATATCGATGACAATTTATTTTCCATGGCATTAGGTTAAGAGAACTTTTGACTCTAGGCTTAGCATGGAAAGTTGCTTAGGATTTCGTTATGATGCAGCTTTAATAAACACTGTTGTGACTTGTTAATTTAGGAGAACCTAGTGAACCTTAGGTAAGGGAATATTAAAAAAAATGCTAGAGGTGCCCGAAACTGGCTCTAGCCAAAAAATATGATGAAAAAAATGATGAACAATGAACCTTAGCTAGAGGTGCCCATCTGGCTCTAGTCTTAGGGATCTT
This sequence comes from Hibiscus mutabilis, assembly GCA_019671005.1. Classification (NCBI taxonomy): domain Eukaryota; kingdom Viridiplantae; phylum Streptophyta; class Magnoliopsida; order Malvales; family Malvaceae; genus Hibiscus; species Hibiscus mutabilis. Next base: position 19,224,089 of record CM033737.1, on the reverse strand, counting down.
GCAAATGCTAGAGGTGCCCGAAACTGACTCTAGTATAAAAATAAAAAGAAGAATAATTACTAAAGGTGCCCGAAACTGGCTCTAGGTAGATCGCTTGCCTCGACAAGTTAATAAAACTAATGTTTTGCTCGGAACTCCTATGATTAACTTGTACATGACTACACACACACTTCACTTGCATCAAACTGAATTTTGAGTATTTTTTTTGTGTTTTGCCTAAAGTCACAAAGGTAATTAAATCTAGTTGCCACAATTCTGAGGATTGAAGTCAGCTATGCAACTTGTTCATGTTTGGTAAATGACTTGGCAGGTGCTTGTTAGTTTTGCATTGCTTGAGGACAATCAATAGTTTGAGTTTGGGGGTGTGATGAGTGCGTAAAAGTACCGCTTTTCTTGCCCCTTTTACTCATATTACTGTTAGACTTAGGCTCATTTAAGTTGCATTGATAGGCATTCATGCATATTTTCCTAGTTTCCTTGGTTAATGAGCTTGGTATTACATTGTGTTGGTTTTTGTGGAAAATTCGATGCTGGTTCGCTCTGTTTTGTACATGACAGGATTGTTGTGGCAAGTAAGGAGAATACTAAAGGAGTTGCTGAAGCTGATTGCTGTGGCATATCTGGATAAATATAACTTTATCCTTAGGATTATCTAGAAAGAAAAAGATAAAGCCTAAATTCAAATGGGAATTTACTACAGATAAAGGCAGAAGATACAGAGAGATAAAATGGGATAATTATTCTATTTTACAATTAAATAGAATTTATCTTTCTTTTCCCAAGAATTATCTCTTATTCTTATCCTTATCACATATGATAATTCTCCATATTTAAATCTAAATACACAGCTGGACAGAGATAATTTCCCCTTGGATTTCAAATGCATTAAAACTCTTCTTCTTCTTCATCTATTTAAATAGATCGCAACAACAACACAAGTGAGGAGTCAAATTTGGAGGGAGATCGAGCCAAAGGGATTCACGCACCAAAGGAGTTTCATATCTATTTTATTGTGTAATCCCACCATGTCTGGGCTATTTTCCTTGTTATTTCTTCTTTACCCAGCCATGAACTAAATTTATTTGGCTTGGGATTATTGGGTTTTTGGTGTTGAGAGACGAATTGTTCTTGTTCTTGGTTTTTAATTTCAATATAAATTCATTGTTTATCCATTCTTGGTTTTTATTATTGTTTCAAGTGAGCTTGGGAAAGAATCTTGAACGCATCCATTTATCTAGGCTCGGGAGAGCTAGATTCACGAAACGAATTGGATACGGTTTCCATTTAAACAACCGTTGGTGGGAGCTAATTCGCCTTAGGGATATGGAAAGGATTTTAGCAGCTAAAAGGAGTGAAGATCGATGTTGTCCACCTAAGGTTAACACAATGATGTATCACCAAGGCATGCACAATCATCAGTTCTTCGGCTAGGGATAATTCGAAGGCATTGAAGAACACTCTGCTGAACATTGAAGAAGCAACAATTTGCAGCCCAGTTGCCACAGAAATCACTCTGCATTGACTTGCCACGACAATTTAACTTGCCCGGGAAACCACTTGCCAAGAGGAGTCCTATTTCTAGCAGACTACTTGCCTTAGCAATTACTTGCCAGTGCAACTGCAAGCCAAGGCAATCCTTTCGACAATCACATCAATACTCTCGATAACCCAGCCTATTCTCTCAATTCGGTTTTCTCTTTCCTTTATATCAATTCTTTAGATTTAGTTTACTTTATCTCAATTCATTATTATTGTTTAATTCTTTAAACATTTGCAGTGACTTAAGCAAAGTGGCCCAAACCAATCCCTGAGGAGACGATACTCGATACGTATCATTTATTACTTGCAACGTGTTCACTTGCACCATCTGCGTAGCACTCAAAACATGAAACAACTTCCTTAAATCAAAAGTTACCAAACCTTAATTACTTAGGATTCATGCATACCAGTTAAATTTCAACTTAAAATAATCATGCAAACTCATTTAATTGCATCATCAAGAAACATGGACTAAACTACAAAGATTCAAACTTCAGAAAGCATTTTACCAGAATTACCTAACTGCGTACCGGGACTCCTACATCCCGTATCGATACAAGTTTAATTTACAAATGGGTATCGGTACGGTCCACAAGTGTACTGTTAAGTGTCTAAAAGTACTATTTTATTCACCCTTTTTATTCGTATTATTGCTAGACTTAGGCTCATATTAATTGTAGTATTAGCCATTCATGCATGTTTGCATTGTTTCCTTGGTGCACAAGCTTGATTTCATATTTTCCTTAATTTTGCGGAAAAAGATACTGCTTTGGTGTGTTTTTGTGTGTGTGCAGAATCTCTTGCCAAAGCAAGGCTGGAACCAGTTGCCGGGGCAATGCATGAAGGAGATGCCGAGCTAGTTGCCAGGGCAATTTTCGATAAGGGATAAGATGATATGGTAGACGAAATTGATGACTTGATAAGCCCAAGATGAAGTGGAGCAAAGTTAAATCCCAAAGGAGTTTGATTTCCATGAAGAGGTTAAAGAGAAATTAAATCCCAAGAAGATAGGAGAAGTTCTAGAAGGAATTTAAATATAATAAAGAATTATATTCTTTAAAGATATTTAATTCCAACTTAACTTCCTCCTCAAAAAAGACTTTGAACTAGCCCTATAAATTGAGGACCAAGCCGTCAACTCCAAAGGGAGAGATGAGAGAAATTTAGACAGGGAGAGAGGAGAGAAATTTCGACAAAGAGAGGAGGGCGATTTCGACAAGAGCAAGGAGAGATTTCGACAAGTCTTCAACCATTCTTCATCTTTTTCTTTCTTGTTCAATTAGGTTTATGCTAGGAATTCTTTGTCTTGTGTTTCTTTGGAACCTAGCCATGAACTAAATCTATTTGGCTAAGGTTATTGTGTTTTGTGGTTGTGAGAAACAATTGGATTTTGTTTAGGTAATAAGAGTTTGCACTTTCAATTCAAGGTTTACTCATTCTTGGTTCTTATTCTTGTTTGCGAGTGAATTGGGAGAGCATCTCATAACTTCATCTATTTATCTAATATCGAGAGAGTTAGATTCAAGAAACAACTGAGTATGGTCTTTATTCAATCTATTGATGGTGAAGATTAATCTGGCTTAGGAATAAGTTAAGGATTTCAGTGGCTAAGAGGAGCGCAAGATTGGTTGTTGTGCACCCTTGATTCACGCAGGGATGTATTATCAAGGCATGCACAAATAGCTAGAGTTTCGACTTAGGGATAAGAAGAAACCATTGAAGAACACTCTGCCAAACCTTGAAGTTGCTACCCAACCGCCCAAGTAGTTGCCTAGGCAACCGGCGATTAGTTGCCAAGGCAATCCCGCTGCGCAAGTTGCCACGACAACTGAGTTGCCCTTGCACTCTTTTACCAAGAAGATCCAATCGGCTATCACACCTCAACTCACGATAACCTGGCTTGCCTATTCTCTCTCATTTGATTACATCTTCTTTTACTTATTTGCTTTCCAGTTTAGTTGTTAGTTAAACTCCTACAATCTTCTACTTGTGTTCTTTTACTTTTTATAGTGCAAGAGATTAGATGCTTGAAGTGGCACCAATCCCTGTGGAGACGATATCTTTTATACTATAACTTGCGACGTGTACACTTGCACAATTGCGAAGCACTTATTACGCGCAACAAGTTTTTGGCGCCGCTGCCGGGGATTGGTAATAGCAACTTTGTTTTTATTTTCTTGCATTTTTTTATTTTTCTTGTTTAAGATTCAAAGGGTTAACAAACTTTGGTTTTGCATTGGTATATGACTAGGGCGAGACCGATTACACCAGAGTATCCCTTTGATCCTGAAATCGAATGAACCTTGCAAAGACTCAGATGAAGGTTAAGAGTAGCAATGGCTAATCAAGACGACAATATGAATCAAGATGTTCCAGCAGGAGGAGTGATTCTTGCACGAAACAGAACTATTCGAGACTATCTTGAAGAAGATCTTGAAAGACTTAATCTAGGAGTTGTCACACCTAAAATTGAAGCCGATCACTTTGAATTGAAACCGGTGATGTTCAATATGATCAACACAATTGGTCAATTTGGCGGCTCAGCAACTGAAGATGCACGAAAACATCTTAAATCTTTCCTCGAGATTTGCAATTCATTCAAAATATAAGGAGTCACCCCCGATGTTTTACGACTAAGATTATTCCCATATTCACTGAGGCATAGGGCGAAAGCATGGTTGAATAGTATTCCTGTCAAATCAATAGGATCTTGGTCTGATCTTTGTCGTGATTTCCTTGCTTGATTTAATCTTACATATTTGACTGATAAGCTTCGTAATGAAATTACTTATTTTCGGCAGGCAGATGATGAATCCATGTACGAGGCTTGGGAGTGATATAGAGAACTTCTACAAAAATGCCCCCTACACGGATTCCCAGTGTGGACACAAGTAACAATGTTTTACAATGCTGTGAATACACCAACGAGGATGATGCTAGATGCCTCGACAAACGGCATACTCCTAGATAAGTCGCCGGAGGAAGCAATGCATATTCTAAACAGGCTTTCCAAGAATGATTATCAATTCCCATCTGCTAGAAGATGAGAGGAGTTAGACGCCAAGCCACAATACATAACTGGGATCATCAGACTCAATTTCGGCACAATTGGCTACTCTAACCAAGATGGTCCGGAACATGCAGAAACCAAAAAACACACAGGAGGTCAAGGTAATGGATTCCTTTTGTGAGTTATGTGGTGGTAACCATGATTCTTCTGAATGTATGCAGAATCCGGAATCCAGTTTTTATGTGGGGAATTACAACCGGAAGAATAATGTGATGTTCAATACATACAATCCAGCTTGGAAGAAGCACCCGAATTTTTCATGGAGTAATCCCAACAATGTTCTAAACCAGAACAATCAGAATACACAAGCATCGGGATTCCATCAGAATATGCCACAGCAACAGTTGCCGCAGCAACAACCGACAACATCTAGTTCTTCGGAAAATTCTCTCAATGCTTTTATGTTGAAAACTGAATCTTATATGGTTGAGAATAGTAATTTCATAAAAAGAACTGATGCTTTTATTAACAGGATCGAGATGAGATTGCAAAACCAAGAGGCAGAAATCAAATCATTAAAATCAAGTCAGACAATTTGTTCAAAACCTGAATACTAGACCGCAAAGAGGTTTACCTAGCGATACTGAAGTCGCAAGAGAAACTGGCCATGAGTAATGTAAGGCGATCACCACTAGAAGTGGCCAACAACTTAAAGAGGCTCAAGTTCGCTCATCAAACAAAACTATACAAAAAGAACAAGGCGAACTCAGCGGCAAAACCTCAGATGCTGAACCAGGAATTGCCTCAGCAACCAGTGATAAGGATGCCACGGCAACCCCAGTTGACAATGCTTCGACAACTCTAGTTGCCTCGGCAATGCCGTCAATTAGGTTCTAGACCAATGAAAGGATCAAAGATATCCGACTTCCACCACTATTCCCACAGAGGTTGAAGCGACAAAAGCAAGAATATCAATTCAAGAAGTTTCTTGATATCCTAAAACAAGTCCACATCAACTTGCCATTGGTTGAGGCAATTGAAAAAATGCCGAACTATGCCAAGTTTCTTAAAGACATTGTGTCCAAGAGAACAAGGCTAGGAGAGTTTGAAACAGTTGCCGCAATAGAGGGATGCATGGCCATGTTGCACAATCACATGCCACCCAAGTTGAAGGATCCCGGAAGTTTTACAATACCATGTTCCATTGGAAACCACTATGTCAGGAAAACATTATATGACCTTGGAGCAAGCATAAACTTGATGCCTAAATCGGTTTTCCAGAAACTAGGAATCGGGAAGGCAAGACCTACAACAGTTATGCTACAGCTAGCCGACAGATCCTATGTGCATCCAGAGGGAAAAATCGAAGATATACTGGTAAAAGTTGATAAATTTATTTTTCCCGCTGGCTTTATTGTTTTGGATTGTGAAGCAGATGATCATGCACCTATCATTCTCGGGAGACCCTTCCTAGCGACAGGGAGAACCTTGATCGATGTTGAAAAGGGAGAACTCACAATGAGGGTAAATGACCAGCAAGTTAAACTAAATGTGTTCCGAACACTAAGGCATGCCGATGATCCAGAAGAATGCAAACCTCTTCATGCCACGATAGAGTTTGACTTCGACGAGGAATTTAGTTGCCTTGGCCACTACATTGCCGATCAAAAGGAACTTGAGGAGTATGAAGAACCGATCGATGAGGAGCAAAAAGAAGAGGCAAATTGGTTAGTCAATCGACCAGGTACATCTTTGAACCACTGGATTACTCAGGTAAGGAAGGTAAACTCGAAAAGCCCTCCATTGAACAACCACCGATTCTTGAGTTGAAACAATTTCCAGGACAATTAAAATATGCTTACTTGGGAACCGATAATACATTACCTGTAATTATTTCCTCTAAGTTACAGCCTGAGCAGGAAAAGAAGCTGATCAAAATGTTGATGCAATACAAGAAGGCAATAGGGTGGACAATTGCCGACTTGAAGGGAATTAGCCCGACAGAGTGTGTACACAAGATTTTGTTGGAAGATGATCACAAACCTTCGATTGAGGCCCAAAGAAGATTGGATCATGCCATGAAAGGGGTTGTAATGAAAGAAATCATCAAGTGGCTTGACGCTGGAATCATATACCCTATCTCGGATAGTACATGGGTAAGTCCGGTACAATGTGTACCGAAAAAGGGAGGTATAACGGTGGTAAGTAATGAAAACAATGAACTCATTGTTGAAAGCTAAACAAAGCCACTAGGAAAGATCACTTCCCATTACCCTTTATTGATCAAATGCTTGACCGTCTTGTAGGTAAACCCTTTTATTGTTTTCTTGATGGTTATTCAGGTTACAATCAAATTGCCATAGCACCAGAAGATCAAGAAAAGACAACCGTCACATACCCAGACGGTACTTATGCTTTCTGAAGGATGTCGTTCGGGTTGTGTAATGCCCTAGCAACCTTCCAAAGATGCATGATGATACTCTTTTCAGATATGGTTGAAGTATTCCTTGAGATCTTCATGGATGATTTTTCTATTTTTGGTAATGACTTCGACAGTTGCCTCGGCAATTTAGAGAAGATGTTGGCAAGATTTGAAGAAACCGATTTAGTCCTTAATTGGGAGAAGTGCCATTTTATGGTAGATGAAGGAATAGTGCTCGGCCACAATATTTCATCCAAGGGAATTGAAGTAGACAAAGCCAAGGTAGATGTGATCGAGAGATTACCCCCACCAAGTTCGGTTAAAGGAATTCGAAGCCTTCTTGGACATGCAGGTTTTTACAGGAGGTTCATTCATAATTTTTCTAAAATTACTAAACCCTTGTGCAATTTGCTTGAACAGGATAAAGTCTTCAATTTTGATGACTCTTGTACCCCAAGCATTTGAAACCCTAAAGGAAAAGCTTGCCTCGGCACCCATTGTCGTTCTACCAGATTGGACACTACCTTTTGAGCTCATGTGTGATGTAAGTGATTTTGCGGTAGGAGCAGTCCTAGGCCAACGAACAGGTAAGACCTTTCATGTGATATACTACGCTAGTAAAACTCTTAATAGTGCTCAAGTGAATTACACAACAACGGAGAAAGAGTTATTAGCCGTAGTTTTCGCATTTGACAAGTTTCGATCCTATTTGATTGGTACAAAGGTAATTGTCCATACATACCATTCGACAATTAAGTATCTATTTGCTAAAAAGGATGCCAAACCTCGTTTGATTTGTTGGATATTGCTTTTACAAGAGTTTGACATTGAAATTAAGGACAGGAAAGGAACAGAAAATCAAGTGGCCGATCACTTATCACTCTTAGAATGCAATAGGGAGGAGGACACAGATTTAGAGATATGCGATGTATTCCCGGATGAGCAACTGTTAGTTGCCTCGGGAACCTTGACGCTCACGTCTCGGCAACTCCAGACGCGTATGCCTCGGCAACCCTTGACGCGCATGCCGCGACAACTCTAGACGCGCACGTCTTGGCAACCATGGAAGCAGTTGCCACGGCAACACATGCCACGGCAATACCCTGGTATGCGGATTTAGTTAATTTCCTTGTTTGTGGTATTTTACCTTATGGCCTTACTCACCAAGGGAAGAAGCGGTTCTGACATAATCCTAAGCATTACTTTTGGGACGAGCCTCTTTTGTTTAAACAATGTGCAGATCAGGTTATACGACGATGTGTCCCTGAAGAGGAGCAGCAAAATGTACTCTGGCAATGTCATTCTTCACCTTATAGAGGACATTTTGGAGGAACACGTACCGCAGCCAAAGTTTTGCAATCTGGTTTGTATTGGCCAACACTGTACAAAGATGCCCAAGAATTTTACAAGCAATGTGATCGTTGCCAGAGGATGGGCAATATCTTTAGACGACATAAGATGAAGCTCTAAAACATCATCGAGGTAGAATTGTTCGATGTATGGGGGATCAATTTTATGGGACCTTTCCCATCTTCATTCGGCAACCTCTACATTCTACTTGTCGTTGACTACGTGTCTAAATGGGTTGAGGCAGCTGCAGTTCCCACCAATGATTCCAAGACTGTGCAATGATTCCTGCAGAAAAATATATTTACACGGTTTGAGATGCTGAGAGCAATTATCAGTGATGAAGGCAAGCACTTTGACAACAAACTTATTGCCAAGATGTTGCAACGCTTCAGCATGTCACACAAGATTGCCACAACATATCACCCACAAACCAATGGGCAAGCAGAAATTTCCAACTGGGAATTGAAGGGTATACTCGAGAAAGTTGTAAATCTCTCTAGGAAGGATTGGTCAGTAAGACTAGATGACGCACTTTGGGCATGTCGCGCTGCATTCTAAACACCCTTAGGTATGTCTCCCTTCCAACTTTTCTATGGCAAAACATGCCATCTACCGGTGGAAATCGAACACAAGGCATATTGGGCAATCAAGACCGTGAATATGGATTGGGAAAGTGCCGGGAAAAAGCGTTTGTTGGACCTCAACGGGATAGAATAATTTCGTGAACTTGCCTATAACAATGCACGAATCTACAAGGAGAAAACAAAGCAATGGCATGACAAGAAACTATTGCCACGACAATTCATGCCAGGGCAACTAGTTCTCTTATTCAATTCTCGGCTAAAACTTTTCCCGGGAAAACTGAAATCAAGATGGTCGGGACCATTCGAAGTTGTCAAACTGTTCTCCCATGGTGCCGTGATAATCAAGTCCATCACTAAAGAACATGAATTCAAAGTTAACAGACAAAGATTGGAGCACTACAACGGTGCCCACGTGGAACGTAACAAAGAAGTGGTCACCTTAGGAGATGCATGAGCATGCTCTCCTTTCGATATTTTGTTTTTATTTTTATTCGAACTATTTTATTTATTTATTTATTATTTTTGGTTATTTTTATTTTTAGGATTTATTTATTTATTTTCTTTAAGATTAAAACTACATCTTTCTTTCATATTTATCTAATTGTTTTAAAGTTTTAAGTTTAAGAATTTCTTTGCACATCTTTCTTTATTTTCTTTTATTAGTTTATCTTTAATTTTAATCCTTATTTTATTTGTTTTTGAATTATAGGAAAAGATTTCAAGATAAAGAGGAATTTTGATTCAAGAAGGAAACTTCTTCAATAAGGAAATTAATGGGCTGAATCTAAGGCTTATATTAAGCCTCCAATTTACCTTAAACAAACCCTACATAACCGGCCAAAACCTCCCCTACCCTAAACCCCCTAGCCATCACCTTTCCCAATCTAAACCCTTGTTTCTTTCTTCCAAAATTACTCCCACCCACCATATTTACTACCTATCTTTTCTATTTAACCCATCACCCTTAACTTCCAAGAAACCTATTCCTACTTTTTACCTTGCAACTCTTTAGTTTCTTTTGCTTTCTTTTCTTTGTTTCTACCAAACTCACAACCAAGATCATCCATGGCATCCAAAATCGAATTTTTGGTTCATCCAAGTTCCTCCAAAGAACCAAGATACAAGAAGTTTGCTACACTGGTGGTTCAAGAAAGTTTTCACTCTAAGTTTGAAAGCCGAAAGATTTGTGAAGAACAAGGCTTTGAATACTCCAACTCTCATCAAGATTTCGGCCTTGAACCATTCATCTTCGAAAGGATTGCACATCAAAAGTGGAAAATCTTTTGCCATCAATTGGAACCGGGTAACATCTCATGGGTAAGAGAATTCTATGGTCACTCACCGAACCCGGATAATCCTTATGTTTTTGTTCGTGACAAAGCTATACTCATAAGCCCCGAAAACACCAACACCTTTTACAGGCTTTACATTGAGAAGGACGAGCATTAAGCCTTTGTTGATCAACTCACGCCCAAGCAACTCGACAAGGTACTTCAAGAACTCACTCTACCGGGAACTCATTGGAACGTCAGTAAATACAAGGGCATGATAAATCACCTTCGGCTTAAACCCGAGGCAAAGTTATGGAATAAGTTTGTTAAAACTTCTTTAATGCCCACCACACACAATACCACCGTTGATACACCTCGTCTTTTGCTCATACATTCTATCTTGCATAATCACATCATTAACATTGGAAAAATTATTTGTGATGAGATTTTTGTATGTAGCACAAAAGAAAAGGGTTCTCTTTTCTTCCCTTGCTTAATTTCCAATCTTTGCAAGGAGATGCATGTTCCAAGTGAGTCCACTGATGAAAAGGCCCTGCCAAAGTCCAGTTGGAATCGAGCACAAATCCGAAAGCTAGTGGGAGAGGCACTGGTAAAATCCCCAACGCCTTCAGTTGCCGCGATAACTCCTGCCGCCTCGGCAACCCTTAATGCCCAAGCAACTGATGCCCGGGCAACTCGGCCAACAACCCCAGGACAACTTGAAGCACTCTTACAATCGTTGGCGAACCATGTTAGGCAAATTGAAGAACGGAAACTAATGTTCATGCTGTACATGAAGGATCACACCAATGCCATCACCCAAGTCATCCTGGAAAAGTACCTAGACAGCCGCGTGCCGTTCCCAATCTTTCCTGCCGAAATCCTTGCCACGGCAACTGCAACAGATGATGCCGCGACAACCTACTCTACGTCTGCCCAAGCAATTGCCACGGCAACCAACACTGAAGATGTCGCGGGAACCAAAGCTAAAGACGCTTCGGCAACCACTGCAAAAGCCAAAGGTAAAGCACCTATGCTCGAATCAACTCGTACTGCATCACTGTCTGATTTTTCAGATTCGGACGAGTCCTCTAGTGCACCAACAAAGACCGCACCAATCGAATCCTCCAAGCCCAAGAGAAAAGCCAATGACATTGATGAAGAGGACGATGAGGACAACCCCGTACGAGGATCGATTCCACCATCGACAACAAGGAAGCAAGCACCGCGTTCAAGGAAAAGATTCAAGACACCGATCAAAAGGAAACTAATCATCCACGACGACGAACTCTCAGAGTAAGTCCTCGTTTGCATTTTACTTTTCTTTATTTTTCTTTGTTGCATGCATTGAGGACAATGCCTCACACGAGTTTGGGGGGAATGTTATTAGTTAGTTACCATGTTTAGTTGCATTCATCTTAAGTATTGCATTTAGGATACATAAATTGCTTGCCATGCCTTTAGTTGGAACAAGAATTGCATAAATTTGATGAATATCCGATGATGACTTTGCCAATGTACTTAATTGATAGAACTTTTTATTCTAGGATAAACATGGAAACACTTAGAATCGTATATGATGCTAAACTTGATGAAACACTGTGTGGCTTGATTGATTTAAGGAGTTCTAGCGAACTTAGGTTGATAGTTAAAAATTTTGGGGGATTAGAATAAAAATCAGATGAATACTAGAGGTGCCCGAAATTGGCTCTAGTATGTGCTAAAAATTGATCACTAGAGGTGCCCGAAATTGGCTCTAGTATGTGCTAAAAATTGATCACTAGAGGTGCCCGAAACCGACTATAGTCAAGTAAATTAATTAACTGAAGAAAACTAAAAACAAAACGCTAGAGGTGCCCGAAACTGGCTCTAGTTAAAACATGTTAAAAGAACCCAATGAAGTAATTTGAAAACCTCTTGTTTGCATAGAATCCAAAAAATCAACTTGCACACAACTCCGCACACACTCACAAGCATTATAGTTTGATTCCGAGTAACTCCTAAGTTTTCCAAAAAATGAAAAGTCAATCATACTTTGTGGCACGGTTCTGAGAATTGAAATCAAGTTCAAAGCTAAGTTTGTGAAAATTGAAGTCTTGGCGGGTAATTATTAGTTTGCATTGCTTGAGGACAAGCAATAGTTCGAGTTTGGGGGTGTGTTAAGTGTATAAAAGTACTATTTTATTCACCCTTTTTATTCATATTATTGCTAGACTTAGGCTCATATTAGTTGCAGTATTAGCCATTCATGCATGTTTGCATTGTTTCCTTGGTGGACAAGCTTGATTTCATATTTTTCTTAATTTTGTGGAAAAATATACTACTTTGGTGTTTTTTTGCGTGTGTGTAGAATCACTTGCCAAAGCAAGGCTGGAACTAGTTGTCAGGGCAATGCATGAAGGAGATGCCGAGCTAGTTGCCAGGGCAATGCATGGAGGAGATGCTGAGCTAGTTTCCAGGGCAATTTTCGATAAGGGATAAGATGATATGGTAGTCGAAATTGATGACTAGATAAGCCCAAGATGACGTGGAACAAAGTTAAATCCCAAAGGAGTTTGATTTCAATGAAGAGGTTAAAGAGAAATTAAATCCCAAGAAGATAGGAGAAGTTCTAGAAGGAATTTAAATATAATAAAGAATTATATTCTTTAAAGATATTTAATTCCAACTTAACTTCCTCCTCAAAAAAAACTTTGACCTAGCCCTATAAATTGATGACCAAGCCGTCAACTCCAAAGGGAGAGAGGAGAGAAATTTTGACAAAGAGAGGAGGGATATTTCGACAGGAGCAAGGAGAGATTTCGACAAGGCTTCAACCATTCTTCATCTTTTTCTTTCTTGTTCAATTAGGTTTATGCTAGGAATTCTTTGTCTTGTGTTTCTTTGGAACCTAGCCATGAACTAAATCTATTTGTCTAAGGTTATTGTGTTTTGTGGTTGTGAGAAACAATTGGATTTTGTTTAGTAATAAGAGTTTGCACTTTCAATTCAAGGTTTACTCATTCTTGGTTCTTATTCTTGTTTGCGAGTGAATTGGGAGAGGAACTCGTAACTTCATCTATTTATCTAATATCGGGAGAGTTAGATTCAAGAAATGAATGAGTATGGTCTTTATTCAATCTATTGATGGTGAAGATTAATCCGGCTTAGGAATAAGTTAAGGATTTAAATGGCTAAGAGGAGCACAAGATTGGTTGTTGTTCACCCTTGATTCACACAGGGATGTATTATCAAAGCATGCACAAATAGCTAGAGTTTTGACTTAGGGATAAGAAGAAACCATTGAAGAACGCTCCGTCGAACCTTGAAGTTGCTGCCCAGCCGCCTAAGTAGTTGCCCAGCTAGTTGCCCAGGCAACCGACGATTAGTTTCCAAGGCAACCCCGCTGCGCAAGTTGCCACGGCAACTGAGTTGCCCTTGCACTCTTTTACCAAGATGATCCAATCGGCTATCACACCTCAACTCACGATAACCTGGCCTATTCTCTCTCATTTGATTACATCTTCTTTTACTTATTTGCTTTCTAGTTTAGTTGTTAGTTAAACTCCTACAATCGTCTACTTGTGTTCTTTTACTTTTTACAGTGCAAGAGATTAGATTCTTGAAGTGGCACCAATCCCTGTGGAGACGATATCTTTTATACTATAACTTGCGACGTGTAAACTTGCATAATTGCGGAACACTTATTACTCGCAACAAGTACCAATGCATTTGTTTGATATCAAAACCAGGGAATTTCAGTAGCTAAAGGGCGTACCGATACGGTTGCCCGTGTATCTACACCAGTGTTAATTTCCAGCTATGCGTACCGATAAGGTGATAGGAGTACTGATACATCTGTGTAATTTTGCATAGATTTGAGCCTAGATAGACCCTGCGTACCGATCCCTGAGGACTCGTACCAGTATGGGCTGGCCTGTAATAACCTCTTGGTCGAACATATGACACTTTGGCTTAATTTAACATACTCCAAACATCGTAAAACATTCCAAGCAACATTTTCACAATCATATAGGCATGGTAGAGGATCATTCACATCATAGCATATCCAAACAAAGTTCCTATAGGCATGATCTCTACCCAAGCATGCAAAACAGGTCCCAACCCCTCAAAGAAAGTCCTAAAACCTCATACAAGTCCAAAACATCAAATGTAACTTGTCCAAACCAGGGAGCAACCAAAACAACCCTCCCAATTACAACTTGGTCACATTGCCTCTTATTACTACATAGTATTTATAAAACCATACTTAAAATTACTTCGGCCTTGGATTGCCTCTTGCTTGATCGCTGCTCAAAAATGCTTACTTCTCTGCATTGATGAGAAATGAGAGTGTACTTATAATCTTAGTGAGGGAATCTAAAAAATACTTATCAATGCATTTAAAACCATTTTGTTCCCAAATAAGTATTAAAGTCCATGCCAAAACATTTCATGCTTCTATAATCTTTACAAATATGCACTTTTAAACAATTGCAACACATGTATCATGGATTACTAGTACAAACCTCAATTTAAGCTTTCTCATGCTAAAACCTCAAAAGTAGCAAGCTTAAAAAGCATCTCATGTATAAACCATATTATACAAAATATAATCTATTTCTCATGATACGTTATATCATATATTGGCATTCAAGTGACCCAAAATCCATTTCAATCTATTTATAAAAGTATACCGGATACACGGATTTCTCAAGTGGTTCCTTCGACCACTTTACATACATCCTCGAACTGGAGCAGCCCTCAACGGTAATGATGTATAAATCCATCAGAAGGAGAATTAGCACACTCTTGACCCCTCGACCACTGCGGTTCTCATAGTGGAGCATGGCACACTCTTGACCCCTCGACAAACATAAGGTGACTTATTATAGTGCACTTTATACCCTATGGCTAGCCAACTATATCTGATAACTTTTAACCTCAACCACTTGCCAATATACTCTAAAAAACCATATCACCTCACTGTTTTACATATGCATCAAATCAAACCAATTTCCAATAAATTAAACTATGCATTCTAGTATTCTCAAAACTCTTTTCACAAACCATTTGTCATACTCAATAATCAATGTATATGATCATTTGCAACATCTTTTGTTTCTAAAATATGCATATAATAGTAAGTAATCAAAACCATAAACATGTGCATGATATTATATTTTGCGAAACCAAAAACGAGGACAAGATCAACCAATACTTACTTCCAACCTTAGACAAGTGTTTCAAACTTAATATAAAATCCCAAAAATCATCTTCAAACCTTTTAAAAGTAGTATACCACGTTTTCACTCACCGACAACTCAACGCTCCACTAGCCAATGCAAAAATCAAGCTTCCATAGCCTCCAGAACCTCTCCCAAAGATGAAGGATCCATATCCCCTATTTTATCCACCCAAAAACAAGGGATTAATGCATTTCTATGCATCTCTAAACACAACAACTGTAACCTCCTAAATTTGACCTAATTTCCTAAGTCAAAACTTGGAAGTTAAGTTTGAAAAACTTGTCCCTCAAGAAAGGTTATTAGGTTTAATAATTCAAATTACAACTTCATTATAAAGATCAAATCCACAAATTATATTATTTAAATAAAACGTAGTCGTTTAGCAAAATTCCAAAAGTCATTATAAAATCTGAAAGAAATTCAAATAATAAATGCATATAAAACCAATAAGTCTCAAATAATTATAATGTCCCAAGTCCCAAATAAAAAATGTCCGAAATAATAATATTAGATAAAATCAAATGTCTGTATAAGCATATTGTATAATAAAAAAAGTCTGATGATACGAAATCCTCCAAGTACCATACGCCTAAGCTTAAGTATCTGAAAGAAGAACTAGGGGGAGTAAGCTATGAAGCTCAGTGTGTTTCTAATGTACAGATAAAACACATAACAGAAATTCGAACAACAGGCATAGTTCAATAATCATCTCAATACACATATGCATTTAATAAGAGTCATAAACATAAATGTAATGTTATCACCCATCTCCATACACCGTCTGAAGAGTAAGGTTCCCCAGAACCACTATAACAACATCGTCACCATCCGAAGTGGAATCTCGACCCGAGGCTGGAGCCACTGATTCAAAGCGGAATTCAGCCCAAAGGGTGAACCCACTAAACTTCCCCATACAATTTCCTAACCTAAATGATATGACATGTTCCGATTTTATTATCTGAATCCGAGTGTATATCCGATCTATTAATTGAATCCGAGTGCATACAATATAAGTCCGATATTAATTTAATCCGATTCTGATATTTGATGCGTGACATGCCATCATACAGAACATACCATAATTCACAGATCATTCAATCAGTCACATATATATGCACGCATAACATAGAGCACATAAATGATATAGCACCATAAGAGACACACTTTAGGAAGCTAATAACTCAGCGTCGAGAGTGACGTCTCCCACGCTCAACTCTATTATTAGGTCGGAAAGAGTCAACACCTACGAGGTCAACAAAATACAATTAATCACTACTACTATGCCACACTAACATAATTACTAAACGAAACCATACTCACGTGAAGAACTCGCAGGCTGTGCAGAAAGAGGTCGAACAAGTGGAGGAGGAGGAAGATTTTTAGGCTCCGAGTTAACGTCACCTGAACATAGTAATATTCGATCAGATTTTGATATTCAAAATTCTCAAAATACGGACTATAATTAATTGTAAATATCAAAACGGTATTTCGGGTTTGAATTTAGGAAAACGAGCAGTGAATTTGGAACCAGAACGTCGAAAAAATGTAAAGTCAACTTTGGCTGAAAAAATTCAACACTGACATCATTGAGAAGTCAACGCTGAGGTCAGTGGGTCGGGTCACAGGTTAATCAATAGTCACGGGTTGGGTCAGTTTACTGGTTTGGTCTACTAGTCCAGTTTAAAGCTAACCCGATTTGGGTCATCGATTCAGTCTGGGCTTCTACAGGACCGACCCAAATCAGTCTATCTCTCTTGGCTCTCCATGCTACTTGGGTTAAGCCTAATTCTTAGCCAACACCCTTACACACACTGGCCTGTAACACCCCCTTCTTTTTCCTTGCATTCAGCAGCTAGGGTTTACAACCAAGACGGAGGCGACCCAAGAAGAACCAACGACGGCAGAACCACATGACAACAGCAGCGTAACAACATGATGACGACAGCTCCACCATGGATGGCAACGACAAACCCTTTGATGAACAAAATGGTCAATTCTGACCACACCCAAGATTAAGGATTTCTGGCTCATCCCCCCTCTCACATACACAACACACAAAGGAAACCATTCGAGTGCTTACCCAAACATAACTCACCAAGAAGTAGAGGGAACGGCGACACAAAGCTTTTCGAATGAAACCAAGGTGGCTCGGACGTAAACTTCGGGCAAAAACAATAACGCAAGGGTAGTGGCCGTGCAAGCCACACACTTCAGCTAGGGCCTGGCTGGAGCTTCACCGGACAAGGGATAAAGGGTAGATATTTACGAGAGGGAGAGAGGTTGAGGGAGGGGAGAAGTTGGGGCGCGGCTAGTTTTCTAAAATAAATGGAAGCCGAACAGATTTTAGACGTTTAATTAGGGTGAAAAACCTTTGCCTAAAATGGCAAATTACAACTAAAGGCCCCAACTTCACCCACACTACACGCATGCCACAAAAGTTCTGAATTTTACGATTAGGTCACTGAATTTCAATTAGGATTTTAGAATTTTAATTTCCCCAAAATTAGGGTTTCTAATTGGGGATTTACTCTAATTAGGGTTTTCAATTTTAGGGGAAAAATTGGGGTGTTACAACTCTACCCTCCTTAAAAGAAAAATTTTGACCTCAAAATTTACCTAGACCAAAGAGGTGTGGATACTGAGCTTTGACAATGGCCTTGGGCTCCCACGTAGCCTCATCATGATCACGATTTCTCCACAAGACCTTGGCCATCTTAATGGTCTTCCTTCGGAGAACTTTCTTGTCCTGAGCAAGAATCTCAATTGGCTCTTTCTCGAAATGCAAGTTGGGACGAATCTCAATATCCTCCACGGGAATAATATGAGACGGATCAGCATGATAGCGTCTCAACACAGAGACATGAAAGACATCATGAATACGATTAAACTCAGGTGATAACTCAAGTTGATGGGTAACTGGTCCAACCTTCCTCCATGAAGATACTTTCAAGAAAACCTCATCTCCTACATCAAACTCAAGATCTCAACGTCTCAAATCGGCATAAGACTTTTGTCTGTCAAAAGCAGACTTAAGCCGATCCTAAATCAATCTAACAGTCTGCTTAGCCTCATGAACAATATTTGGTCCTAACAATCTGTGCTCATTAAGCTCGGTCCAACCAATAGGTGTACGACACTTACGCCCATACATAGCCTCATACGGTGCCATCTTGATACTAGCCTGATAGCTATTATTGTAAGCAAACTCCACAAGTGGTAAGAAATCCTCCCAACTGCCTCTGTAGTCCACAACACAACCCTTCAACATATCCTCAAGAATCTGGATTACCCGCTCAGACTGGCCATCGGTCTGCGGATGATAAGCAGTGCTAAAGTTTAACCGAGTACCCAAAGTAGTGTGAAGCAACCTCCATAACTTCACTGTAAACCTTGGGTCCCGATCCGAAATGATAGACAAAGGTACCCTATGAAGTCTAACAATCTCCGAGATGTAATGCTTAGCTAACCTACTCAAAGAATAGTTAACCTGAACATGAATGAAGTATGCAGACTTAGTCAATCGATTAACAATAACCCAGATAGAGTCTTTCTTAGAGGGAGTCAAAGGAAGACCACTGACAAAATATATCGTTATACGCTCCCATTTCCACTGAGGAATCTCAATGTGCTGAAGTAACCCAGGCAGACGTTGATGCTCTACTTTTTCCTTCTAACAAGTCAAACACTTTGACACAAACCCAACAACATCCCTCTTCAGGCCCTTTCACCAATATCTCTCATGAAGATTCTTATACATCTTGTCCCCACCAGGATGCATAGAGTAGGGACTGTCATGGGCTTCACGAAGGATAACCTGCTTCAAGCCAGAATTCCTCAAAATATAATATCGGCCCTGGAAACACAATACACCATCTTGGCCAATAGAGAAATCCTGAGATGTACCTTCTTCAACCTCACTTATACGGTGCATCAAAAATGGATCACTAGGCTGCTCAACTCGAATATAAAAAATTAGAGTAGAAATAACCCGAAGTTCTGTCAAAAGACTGCCATCCTCATATAAACTCATCCGAGCAAATAGGGCTCTCAAATCTGATATTGCATTATGACTCAAGGTGTCGGCAACAACATTAGCCTTTTCTGAGTGATACTCAATTTCATAGTAATAGTCTTTAAGAAGCTCTAACCAACGTTGTTATCTCAGGTTCAACTCCTTCTGAGAGAGGAGATACTTCAGACTCCTATGGTCCGTAAAGATATAACACATCTCTCCATAGAGATAGTGTCGCCAGATCTTGAGAGCAAAGATCACAACAACAAGCTCAAGGTCATGGGTAGGATAGTTGCACTCATGTGGTTTCAACTGTTTGGAAACATAAGCTACTACCTTACCATCCTGCATCAGGACACACCCTAATCCGTTATAAGAAGCATCACTATAAACAATGTAAGCCTTCCCAAGTTTTGGCTGAATTAGGACTGGCGCTTCAATCAACACGGTCTTAAGCTTCTCAAAACTAGTCTGCTGAGCCTCATACCAGATAAAAGGAACATTCTTCCTTAGAAGTTTAGTCAATGGAGCTGCGATGATCGAGAAACCCTCAATGAACCTCTGATAATAGCAGGCTAAACCCAAGAAACTTCAGATCTCAAGAACATTCCTAGGTTGCTTCCAACTCATGATAGCCTCGATCTTCTTCGGATCAACTCGAATACCCTCAGCAGAAATGATATGCCCCAAAAACATCACCTCTGACAACCAGAATCCATACTTACTAAATTTCTCATAAAGCTGTGTCTCCCTCAGAGTTTGCAAAACAATTCGGAGATGTTCCTCATGCTCAACCTCAGATTTAGAATAAACCAGAATATCATCTATAAAGACTATGAAAAACTGGTCAAGATAGGGTTGAAACACTCTATTCATCATACCCATGAAGGCGGAAAGAGTGTTAGTCAACCCAAAGGGCATCACAAGGAACTTGTAATATCCGTAATGTGTCCGGAAAGCTATTTTAAAAACATTAGAATCCTTAACCTTGAGTTGGTAGTAACCAGATCTCAGGTCTATCTTAGAGAACACCGTAGCTCCCCGAAACTAATAGAAGAGATCATCAATATGAGGAAGGGGATACTTGTTCTTGATTGTTAGCTTATTCAGCTTTCAGTAGTTGATACACAGCCGAGGTGTCCCATTCTTCTTCTTAACAAAAATAATAGGGGTTCCCCACAGAGAAACACTAGGTCGGATAAATCCCTTATCTAGCAATTCTTGCAACTGAACTTTTAATTCTTTAAGCTCTTTCAGTGCCATCCGATAAGGTGCCATAGACACAAGAGCTGTGCCTGGATAAACTTTGATGCCAAACTCAATCTTATTACGCTTTGGCGGAACACCAGGTAATTATTCCAAGAATACATCAAAAATGTCTCTCACAACCCAGATCTTATCCATCCCCGAGTCAGTCTGTCTCGGATTAAGAATGTAAGCAAGGTAGGAAATAGACCTCTTCTTGATCATCTTCTCAGCTTTGAGAGCTGATATTACATTAGACAGAAAACCCCTACGCTCTCTGATAAGAACTACCTCATGATCACCAGAAGTTTTTAGGGTTGCCCTCTTCTTTTCACAGTCAAGATTGACTCGTTGAGCAGACAACCAGTCCATGCCAAGAATAAGGTCAAACTCGCCAAAGGGTAACTCCATCAGATTATCCGGAAAGATTTCCCCTTGAATCTCAAGAGGATAATTGTTGTACACCCTAGAAACTACAACAGGATTACCTACCAGACCATGTATGGTAACATAATTAGCAACATCCTCAACAGGAATTTCAAAATCCCTAGATATAGAACTCGCAACATACGAATGAGTAGAACCATTATCCAATAGTGCAAAGTAAGAGATAGAATGAATAGAAAAAGGTACCAGCAATAACGTCTGGCTCATCTCGATCATCATGCCTTATGGTAGCATAAACCAACGTAGGCTGTCTCACCCCTGAACTAGCTGATCCTCTACTCTAAGTAGGCCTACCCCTACCAGCAGTACCCAAAATAGCAGATCTACCATGACCCTCCCTCTAATAGGAGTCTGAACAGGTGCATGTGACTGAATCGGAACATATGCAGATGAAGGTGCCACCAGAAAATCTCTAAAAAGGTGCTCAAAAGATCCGCATTGAAAACAAGCCCCAGACTGCCTCCAACACTCGCCTGGATGCCATTTCTTGCAAAAAGAACACTGTGGCACTCCACGAGAATTAGACGAACCTCCAACACTGGCGGTCAGAACAATAGATGTAACTAGTCTAGCTCTGGAGTAACTCTGATGGTCGTACTCATCTCTAGTTCTCTTCCTAGACTGATTCCCCTAACTGTACTGAACTGATGCAGTCGACTGCCTCATGTCCTGATCATTACCCTGAGACTTTTGTTGTTTCTTCATTAATTCTATCCGCTCCGCAGTTCTGGCCTGCTGGGTGATCTCCTTATGCTCCTTATCCTAATGTAAAGCAACCCCGGTCTTGATAGAAAAATGTAGCACTCTTAGAAACCAATCACACTTCTCTTTTTTTGTAGTAACCAATCTCAAAACATACGGGAGAAGCCTCAAAAACTCTATCTCATAGTCATTAACGCTCACATCGTTCTGCTCCAGAGTCATAAAGTCATCTCGGTACTTTGCCAAATACTCAAGTCCAACATATCGGTCCTGAAATGACTGTCTAAAAAACTCTCATAAAATCTGACTGGCTAGAACAACTTTTTCCTCTGCCTCCCACCAGTTCTGGGCCTCACCTTGCAACAATGATACAACAACTCTCAATTTTCAGTCGGCAGGATATTCCATCTCAACAAACAAATGCTAAAGTTTCTTCAGCCAATACTTCGCATCAGCCGGGTTTGTACCCAACTTGCCATCAAACATAGTCATCCCAGCAGCTAAGAACTCGGTAGATATAGGTTTCCTCACACTCTCAGACTGGCGGAGGTAACAAAGCAACTCCCTCTACACTGTAACATAATCCATGCCCACTGTCTCACTATCTCCGGAATCACATGGATCAACACTCTGCGTCTGCTGGCCAGGTGCTATATTCCGAGCTTCAGCTTGATCCCCAGGTTGTTCCTCTACATCAGCATCGTGTACCTCATCCTGATCCTGCGGCAGATCTACAGGAGGCAGAGCATCACTCTCAACAGCAGTAGAATGACCTCGGCCACGACCACATCCGGTCGCTAATCTAGAACTCCTACGAGGTGGCAAAGTAGTCTATCACAAAGAAGATAATCCTAAGTTAGAGTCGGTACTTGGAGTTTCTATTCAAAATAAAATTATTATATTTATTAGAAAATCCTGTTTTGCCCAAAAATATTTAGTATGCAAGCAAAATCATTTTCGGTTTAAAATTTCATTCGAGCCACACAGTCCGAGGGTTGAACCTAGGCTTTGATACCACTAAATGTAACCTTCTAAATTTGACCTAATTTCATAAGTCGAAACTTGGAAGTTAAGTTTGAAAAACTTGTCCCTCAAGAAAGGTTATTAGGTTTAATAATTCAAATTACAACTTCACTATAAAGATCAAAACCACAAAATTACATCATTTAAATAAAGCGTAGTCGTTTAGCAAAATTCCAAAAGTCATTATAAAATCTGAAAGAAATTCAAATAATAAATGCATGTCAAACCAATAAATCTCAAATAATTATAATGTCCCAAGTCCCAAATACAAAATATCTGAAATAATAATATTATATAAAATCAAATGTCTATATAACCATACTATATAATAAAATAAAGTCTGATGATACGAAATCCTCCAAGTACCGTACGCCTAAGCCTGAGTATCTGAAAGAAAAACTAGAGGGAGTAAGCTATGAAGCTCAGTGTGTCTCTAAAGTGCAGATAAAACACATAACAGAAATCTGAACAACAAGCTTAGTTCAATAATCATCTCAATACGCATATGCATTTAATAAGAGTCATAAATATAAATGTAATGTCATGCACCCATCTCCATACACCATCCGAAGAGTAAGGTTCCCCAAAACCACTCTAACTACATCGTCACCAAATTGAATCTCGACCCGAGGGTGGAGCCACTGATTCGAAGCGAAATTCAGCCCGAAGGGTGAACCCACTAAACTTCCCCGTTCAATTTCCCAACCCAAATGATATGACATGTTCCGATTTTATTTTCTGAATCTGAGTGTATATACGATCTATTAATTGAATCTGAGTGCATACAATATAAGTCCGATATTAATTTAATATGATTCTGATATTTGATGCGTGACATGCCATCATACAGAACATACCATAATTCACAGATCATTTAATCAGTCACATATATATGCACGCATAACATAGAGCACATAAATGATATAGCACAAGAAAAGACATAACTTAGAAAGCTAATAACTCAGTGTCGAGAGTGACGTCTCCTACGCACAGCTCTAGTATTAGGTCGAAAAGAGTCAACACTTACGAGGTCAACAAAATACAATTAATCACTACTACTATGACACACTAACATAATTACTAAATGAAACCATACTCACGTGCAGAACTCGCAGGCTGTGCAGAAAGAGGTCAAACAGATGGAGGAGGAGGACGATTTTCAGGCTCTAAGTCAACGTTACCTGAACACAATAATATTCGATCAGATTTCGATATTTAAAATTCTCAAAATACAGACTATAATTAATTGTAGATAGCAAAACGGTCTTTCAGGTTTGAATTTAGGAAAACGGGTAGCGAATTTAAATCATAACGTCAAAAAATGTAAAGTCAACTTTGGCTGAAAAAATTCAACGCTGACGCCATTAAAAAGTCAACACTTATGTCAGCCAAAAAGTTAACACTGACGTCATCTCGGATCAACGATCACGGGTTGGGTCAACGGTCAGTGGGTCAGGTCAACAGTCAACGGGTTGGGTCAATGGTCGGGTCACGGATCAATCAATAGTTACGGGTCAGGTCACTTTACTAGTTCGGTCTACTGGTCAAGTTTAAAGCTGACCCGTTCTGGGTCATCGATTCAGTCTAGGCTTCCACAGGACCGGTCCAAATCAGCCTATCTCTCTTGGCTCTCCATGCCACTTGGGTTAAGCCCAATTCTCAGCCAACACCCTTACACACACTGGCCCGTAACACCCCCTTCTTTTCCCTTGCATTCAGCAACTAGGGTTTACACCCAAGACGATGGCAGCCCAAGAAGAACCAACAACAGTGAAACCATACGACAGCAGCAATGTAAAAATATGATGACGATAGCTCCACCATGGACGGCAATGACAGACCCTTCGATGACCAAAATGGTTAATTTCGACCACACCCAAGACTAAGGATTTCTGGCTCACCCCCTATCTCATACACACAACGTGCAAAGGAAACCATTCGAGTGCTTACCCAAACACGACTCACTAAGAAACAAAGGGAACAATGGCATAAAGCTTTTTGAGTGAAACCACGATGGCTCAGACGCAAACACCGGGTATAAATGATAACGCAAGGGGCAGGTCTTGAAGGCGACAGAACGGGGATGGTCAGGGTGGTGGTCGTGCAAGCCACGCACGTCAGCTAGGGCCTGGTCGGAGCTTCACCGGACATGGGATAAAGGGTAGATATTTACGAGAGGGAGAGAGGTTGAGGGAGAGGAGAAGTTGGGGCGCGGCTAGTTTTCTCAAACAAATGGAAGTCGAGCAGATTTTAGACATTTAATTAGGGTGGAAAACCTTTGCCTAAAAGGGTAAATTACATCTAAAGGTCCCCAACTTCACCCACACTACACAGATGCCACTAAAGTTCTGAATTTTACGATTAGGTCACTGAATTTCAATTAGGATTTTAGATTTTAATTTCCCCAAAATTACGGTTTCTAATTGGGGATTTACTCTAATTAAGGTTTTCAATTTTAGGGGAAAATTGAGGTGTTACAACAACACATCTCCTCAACTTCGCCTGACTAAAAACCATCAATCGCTTCCTTAAAACATCCAAAAACATCATCAAACTCAACCTAAACAAAGCCCAGCCAAAACCTAACTATTTTAACATCTTAACATCATCAATTAACATCCAAAATCAACAATGTATCAACCTTGTCTCTCCAACAACCTTTAAACACTAAGATCACCTCAAAATCTTACTATTTACAACCTAGAACATTAGCAATTCACTTAGTTTCGGGATTCCTTTTATTAATCTCTTCTCATAACATTAAAATGCATCTTATAAATGATCTAAATCAATTAGAATCAACACAAAACTAGATCCATACCAAGATTCATCAAATTTCTTGTTAGAACTCAATTAAAACATTATAATCACGATTTAATCATAAACATATAACAAAAATCAATCGTAAAGGATCAAGAACTTGGGAGTTTTAATAAAGAACCATTAATTAGACCAGAGAAATGAAAATCACCTCTAATTGTTGATTTCTCCCTTAATTGGCAAGATTTGAGTGAAATCTCCAAGAAAACAAATAGAGTTTGATGCAGAAATCAATTATAAATTCAAAAGGAAATCTAAGAGGAATATTTTCTAAGAATTATGGTGTAAAATTGATAGTTTGACTGCTGAGAAAGTTGAGACCAAAAGTAGTTACGTATGAAAATAAAATTGGTTATTAAAATCCTTTAATCAAAACTCTTTTATTTTATTTATTAAACTTTAAAAACATTTTAAAAATAGCCTAAATTAAGGGGAAAATCTGATTAAAAAATTTGGTAAATTAGCTTCTTAAAGATTCTAAGTTTTGACCCTTTTACGATTTAGTCACCAAAATAGTTTTGAAACTTTACATTTTAGTTACCAGACCAAAATGTCCTAAAATCTATTTTTATTTCTTCAAATTGTGTTTTCCAAAACCCCTAGAATATTAATTAAACATTTTTTTAATATTTTTCCATATTTTATTTTAACCAAAAATAATTTATTATGAATTAAATCCCGAAACTTGCTCGAATCACCTAATCCGGTTCCTCTGAACCGTCTAATCGATCTAGCTAACATCTAGGCCCAAATTCGGGGCGTTACAATTCCAGTACATATGGCTATATAGAGGACCATAGGTGGAACCAACAACAAAATCCTTCATGGTATGATCAGAAAGCTCAATTTTTTTACCATGATAGTTTTGTTGCGGCAACCAAGTTTCTTGGCAATAGATATGCCCTGGCAATGTAGTCCTTATCAAGAGCATTTAAATCCCTTGGAGGAAATGTTTCATGCTTTTGGCTAGACTTGATCTCTTATTGAATTCAATCAATTGTTTCCACAATGTGGTAACTTTCAAGAGCTATCAAATTCTATGGATGCGAGGGTAGCTAGGATAGATGTACTCTTGAGAGATTCAGAAGATCAATTCACGAGATTCACATATGCCATGGATAACATGCATCAACAATTAATTCTTAGGGATACTGAAATCCCAAGGCAAGAGGACAAGAAACATTGCGAAAAGAGCTCCCCGATGTATAGGAAACAACTAGAACCTCCGAATCGAGAGCATGTTGATGATAAAAAATGCCCAACATTAGATGAACATAAACAACAAATTGCCACGGCAAGAACTGAGGAGCCTGACTATAACAATACCATGACAACACTTAGTGAGACTGAGAAGAGCACTGCTATAGAAAATTCTGAGGAATCTGATGCCCAGAATGTTACAACAGCGTTGAGGAACCAACGTTGTTAGATTTGAAGCCATCAAAAGTAGCATATGCTTGTTTGGGAGACGATACTCGTAGTGATGCACCAACATCTCTACTGATGGAGATGTTTGAAAAGAGTAAAGGAAGTATTGGTTGGATGCCTAAAGATTTTTAAAAGATTGGTCATTCTCTTGACATGCATAGAATTTTGGCAGATGATTGCCACAACAATTGGCTTGAGCAGTAATTGCCACGACAGCGAAGGCTACATCCAACTATGATGGAAGTCGATGAGAATGAGGTAGTCAAATGGTTGGATGCTGATATAATTTTTTTCTATTAATATATTCATGCCTTCAGGAATAGCAGCAAGGTGGAAGGTCTGCATGGACTACAAAGAAACAAAGAAAAAATACACCTTCACCAAGGTAGCGCAAGTGGGAGTGGTTGCGATCATAGTGGCCCAACTCTTTTTGGGCAATATTGTTACCCGATGGATGGTACGGATGGACTGCAAGAAATATCAAAAAGACCCTCATTAAGCTTTCTTTAAGCAACTCTATTCCCTTCCATTTTTTCTTTTATGTTTATTTTGATTTTAGTTGTTGTTCTGTTTTCCATTTTAATAAAACCAGGGTGTTGAAAGAATCCCAGACAATCATACTTGTCAAGGCAAATGAACATGCCACGGCAACTGCCCTGATCCCAGAAGAACTCTTTAGCCCATTGGTGAATCGATTGGCGCAGATTGGAGCAGAGCATCAACTCTTGTGGCACTACATCAACACCTATTGAGCGTGATAATAGAGAAGTGAATTTAGGGGATACATGAAAATGCAACTTCTAGTCATTTCTAATTTTTTGTTTTATTTTACTTTATTTTTTATTTTATTTCTTTTTGTATCCTTTTTATTTTTATTTTTTGTTTAGATTTGTTTTTATCTTTTTATTTATTTTATCTTTTTGTTTGATATTTATCTTTTTATTTTTATTTCTTGTTTAAATATGTTTTCATCTTTATTTTATCTTTTTATTTTATCTCTTTATTTCATATTTATCTTTTTATTTTTTTAGGATAAGAGTCTCAAGAAGATTTGAAGATTGAGCTTTAAGACATAAAGTTTTATTTAAATAAATTTTTTATCCCCAAGAGGAGATAAGGATGTGGTTTCACCCAAATACCAAAATTTTAATTTTTCTCTCCTTCCCAAATACCTTAGCCGCACATTCCCTCATACTTACATCCATTATTAACATTTTTTACCCTATTGGTTCACTATTACTCCTTCTTTCACTTCCATCGCTCACCATCAATCCACCATTACAGATTTCATTTACCCATCTTCTTCATCTTCTTTAATCACCATTTTTACTATCTTCTTGCAACTCTTGAGAATTTTCTTATTTTTATTCTTCTTTGACACACTCACATTATGGATAAAAAATCTAAGCCTGCAACTGGCTCGCGATTTAAGGAGCCACGTACAACGAAGGGAACATGAAGGGGACGGTTAATCGAATTTTGCTAAAACCTAAGGTGAAGTTGTGGAACAACAACGTCAAAACTAGTTTGATGCCAACTACGCATAACACTACTGTTTCCTCTTATTGTTTGCTTTTAATTCACTCTATCTTGCATATACGCACTATTAATATTGTTTGTATACTTTTTAATGAAATTTGTTTCTGTAGCAAGATAGACGTTGGCTCGTTGTACTTCCCCAATGTGATCATGGCACTTTGCAAAGATGTGTTGGTGCCATCGGATGCAACGGACAAGAAGCTGCTGTTGAAAGAAGGTTGGTCCAAAAGCCCTTACATGAAGATGATGTAAGAAGGACCAACAAAATTGCTCACGGTAGCCAAAGGAGCTAAGGTTCCTAGACCTGTCCCGGCAAGTTCACATGCTGCGTTAACTCTTCAGGTGCCGGCTAACCTTGTTCGTCTACTGTTGCAATGATTGGATCAATTGGAAGCGAAGTAGCACCTGTTCCAGCACTTTGTGAAGAATTGGGATATCGCTGTAGAGTGCGCTGTATTGGAGGATAATTCGAATTACGGTGAACCTTTTTCAAGGTTCCCTACGAGTCACTTGCCCCGACAACTAAAACTGGCAATTCTATGCCAATTACGAGTAACATTGCCACGGCAACCGCCACAATGCACAAAGCTAAAAACCAGCTTAGTATCTACAACGTACTAACTCTTGTCTTGATTTTTCAGATTCTGAAGACACTACCTCTACACTATTAAAGACCCAACCTCTGGATGTGCCATCCTAGGTAATATTGAAGATTCCAAATTTACCACTAGACAGAGCCAAGAAGAAGGGTGAGCCCGTTGAGGAGGTTAAGGAAATTGCGAGGAGTGATCATGCACCAACTCTACCACCAACAAAAAAGTGAGGCAGCAAATGCCTCAAGCAAACAACCCATATGACACTCCGAATTTAAGGTGATGACCTCTCCGATTAACTTATTTGCATTTCATTTTTATTTTTTGTTTGTTTACTTTTGCATGCATAGAGGATAATACTTCTCTCGAGTTTGGGGGGTTTGTCTTTTTTTTTGTTTTTGTCTGTCTCATTGTAGTTTGCATATATTACTTTCCATGACAAATACATGTTTAATTGCTAGAACATGTTGTGATATCATGTGATGTGCTAAATGCCATGACATTTAGATTGGCATAGAATTAACTTGGAAATTTTCTATGATGCTTTTAGTATTCACATTGTTGTGACTTGTCGATCTAGGGAGACCCAATAAATGTTAGATTGCTAAAAAAATGGAAAAAATATTCTAGAGGTGCCCATCTGGCTCTAGTCGAAAAAATGATGATAAAAAAATTAATAAAGGTGCCCATATGGATCTAGTTAAAAAATATTGAAAAAAAAAATTGCTAAAGGTGCCCATCTGGCTCTAGCCGAAAAAAGAATTTGCTAGAGGTGCCTAATTGTCTGTAATTGAATAAATGGCCTCGACAATGTAATAAAACTGAGTTTTACTTGGACTCTCGTTGATTGACTTATACACAAATTTGCGCACACTTCCTATAATATCCCAATTTTTGGACTACTGACCAAATTGAAAATTTTGAAAGTATAGGGGGTTAAAGTGTAAACTTTGGAAAAGTTTAGGGACCAAAGTGTAATTTTCAAAAGTTATGTAAGTTAACCCTGTAAATGAAAGTTCACCCCCAAGAGTGGTATTTACGTGTTATTGGATTTTTCATAAGAGGCTTATGTTATTCGTATCTGGATCGAGTAAAATTGTTAAGCGTGCCCAGACCAGAGTAACCTAAGGATGGGTGATCTAATGGGAAGGTCCCATATTCAATATTTTGACTGATAAAAAGGATTCAGTTTGACTTAAGAGTATTCGTAATGGATTGTTAAGATAAGATTTCCAAGAGATAATGTAACCGATAAAAATTCCCAGAATTTACCGATATATCGGATCGAATTGAAATTTTAAAGACAGTTCCAAGAAACTATGGAAAACTCATAAAATATCATTTTATGAGTATTTTATTACATTTGGTTGGATTCTAACTATAATTAGTTAGATGGTGATGGAATGGCAATTTTAAGACTTGTTGTAAATAAAGTCTTGTTGGAGGGCAAATTGGACATTTGCCTTGGATGGCATTTTTGACATATTTTGAAACTTTGAGGGCAATTTTGGAAGAAGGTTTACACATGGATTAAATCTTAGCCATTGATTTTTATGAGATTTAATCATGGCCATTATAATAAAAGGGCAAGACGGTAATTTCACTATTTAAATGAATTTTAAATTCATTTATTATTACATGTGGATTAAATAGTTTAAAGGTTGAGAAAAATTATCTCATCTTCATCAAGCTGTTCGAAACTAAAAAAGAAGAAGGAGAAATTTGTTTCAAGCTTTTCAAGCCATTTTTGAAGAAAATTAAGGCTAGTTTCAAGCAAATTTGTTTAAGGTAAATTGTTCAACACTTGATTCTCTTCAATTTGATAGTATTTTTGCATGATAACAATCAAGTATGAGTTATGTTTGGATGAAGATTGATTATGGAAATTGAAGTTGATGATGGAATTAGACTTGTAGTTAGTTAATTTGATGATTTAAACATGGAATTAAGGTTGAAATTGGATAAATTCCATGTTAGAGATCATAAACCCTAACCCAAAAATTTAAGGGTTTTGATTAAGAAGTTAAATTGAGGATGAAATTGATTGAATTATGATGTTTGGAGACTTATTTTGATGAAATATTGAATAATTTCCCCAAGTTGTAAATTAGGGGTTATTTTGAATTTATGGAAAATTTAGGGGAAATTATTGTAAAAATTATTTCAGTATGGAAATCATTGAATTATGGTGAAAGTGGCTTGAATT
Organism: Hibiscus mutabilis; assembly: GCA_019671005.1. NCBI lineage: Eukaryota > Viridiplantae > Streptophyta > Magnoliopsida > Malvales > Malvaceae > Hibiscus > Hibiscus mutabilis. The sequence continues at coordinate 19,192,670 of CM033737.1, read as the reverse complement.
GGTGATTAGGGACCAAAATGAAAATTCTTGGAAAATTCAAGGACCAATTCGAAAATTTAGTAAAAGTTAGGGGTTGGTCTTGAAATTATGGAAAATTTGATAGAATTGAAGATTTAAGCATGTTATGAAAGTTGAAGAATTGAAATGTCAAGAAAGGAGTCAAGAGGGACCAAATTCAAAATAAACAATTGGTGAAAGACTAAAGTGAATAAAGTTTGGAAGTTATAGGAAAATGTATAAGAATGTTGGAATTAAGTGAAGGGTTTAATTGTACATTAATTTAATGTACAAAGGCAATATAGTGACCAAAATGTCACTTTTATAAGATTTGGGGACTAAAAAGGAAATAGTCCAAAATAAGAGATTAATTATGGAAATTGTTCAAAAATGGGTTTGAACAATTGTTTAATGTCTAAATTGGTCACTAAAGACCTAGGGACTAATTCGGCAATTTTGCAAAGTATTGAGAAAATTTTCAAAAAAATTTATATTCGAATAGTTATGTTTAAGAATTTAATTAGTAGTATTAGATTTAAATTAAACACAAGAATGGTGATGTATTTGTCAATTGATTTATACAGTTTTAAATGAAAACGAAGGAGAACCAAGTGACAAAAGGAAGGATAGGAATCGTGAGTAAAGCTTAGTGAGGCTGTACTGCAGTAAAATAGGTGAGTGCATTTACATGTTTACTTTATAAATAGGAAGACTAGTGAATAGTCAACCTTACTTATAAATAAAGTTACATGATATGTATGTATGTATGTTAATCTATGTTGCCATGAATATGTTTATATATGATGATCTATGGTTACCATAAACATTTATGATAAAGCATGAAGCATGAAATGTTTATTGATATGATTGATTGATAATAAAAGAAATGCCCAAGTATTATGTATGAGAGTCCCCGGTATAGTTGGCATGCCATAGAGTCCTTAGCAGCTACACCCTCATGGTCAAGTTTTCAAAAAGATATTGTGACAAAATGATTGTGTCACATGCACCCCGGGGATCTACGCCCACTGTGCCCGAGTGCACTGTCGAGGTGCTTCATGTTTATGGGGAGAAAATAGCGTCCCTGAGTACGTACTCATCTTCACGTTCATGTTAGACACTACAGTGTCATATCAAGATGACTTGCGTACCTCGGTCTCATATAGTTTACTTTGGGCAATGGCAAATGAATCATGACATGTATATGAAATATGTTATGTAATTGAATCATGTTATATATATATATATATGAGATCACGTAAGTGAAACATGCCACATATGAAATCATGTCATGCAAATGATATATGCCATGTACGAGAATCATGTCATGCAGATGAAACATGCCACGTACAAGAATTATGTTATATAAATAAATCATGCTACGTATATGAACCATGCCATATATATGAATCATGTTATGTATGTGAATCATGCCATGTATGTATATCACATTACTTATGTGAATTATGTTATGTATACGAACTATACCATGTATATGATTTATTGTATGATGATAGAATATTGGAACCATGACTAATTCAGAAACTTATGACATGCACACAAAAATTTTAGTGATTATAGAAACCTTGATAGTATTGTTCTATCTTAGGTAGAGAATCTGATATGACATTATGTGATAAATATTATTTCACTTATATATGTTAAATGAAATTATGCCTCACTAAGTTCGTACTTAGAGTGTGTTTATTTCACACGTAGGTTCTCCGAAGTAAAGTAGCGAGGAGGAGCAGTGTTTGATAAATCGAGTTACAATAGTAGTTCACGGTATGTACATTTTAAGTTATAATTTGGATGTCTAGTGGGCATGTACGCATATGTATGAAAGTTTGAAAGTATAATTGTTTTGTAAAATTAAGTTTATCACGTGCTTATGTATTATTATGAAAGTATGGACTTAGATTATGAGTTACTACAAATGGTTGTAATTTATGACATGATTAAATACAATTTAACCCTAATTATGTAATAAATTTTAGAATCAAGGAAAGGGTCTAGGCAAGATACCTAGTTTTCACCTTGAATAATATTTTTATTTCAAAAACATATTTATAAAATAATTCAGGGTTGAAACTAGCTGCTGTAAATCGATGTAGTTTTCAATTTAAACTGAAAAAAGGTTAAATAACATGATAAAAAAATTTCAAGTCAAGTTTTCTTAATAATCAGTAACATCGTTAATGTATATTCAACCTACGAGTATACGTTAAGGGTGTTACATTTATTGGTATCAGAGCTCTAGGTTTAGCCGATTCTGGAGGTTAAACGAAGTCAAAAGCGATTAATTATTAAGTACATGCCCCTAGGATGTCAATATTATTGATGTACTATCGGTGTAACTTGATTTTATTCCTTATGTATGAATAGGTTAATGTAGTATTGAATAATGTCGAATACTGCTGAGGCACGGCAGGTAGTGGATTGCGGGGAACAAGAGGAGGTACAAAGTGAAGGTAATAATGTACCGTAAGCTCCACCTTTAGCTCCTACCCCGGTTGAACCACCCATGCAACAAAGAGCTCCGGCACAAGAATATGGGGCATTAAGGCAAGCTCTTGAAGCTATGGTAAACAAACTTCAGCCCCCAACACTAGTACAGTACCGGCTCCGGCACTTGTGCCAGAGAAGGCATCAACAGCTAAGGAACTTAAAAAGCTGGGAGCCCCAGAATTTCACGGAGAAGGTGGGCCGATGGATGCCGATTTGTGGTTAAATGATGTTAAGACTTTTATGGAAGGGCTGGGGTGCACCAACGCAGAGAAGTTGGAAGGAGCTATTTCCTTATTGAGAGGACATGCTCGTATTTGGTGGTCTAATGCCACGGTGCTAGTACCCGATGCTGAAGTAAACTGGATATTTTTCAAGAGGCATTCGAGGCTATGTATATTGGGGAGCAGTTTAAAAGAGAAATGCTGCAATGGTTCTTGGATCTTCAACAAGATACTCATACTGTCTATGAGTACGAGCTAGATTTCAATAGTTTGAGTCGGTACGCAGCTGAATTAATACCGACTAAAAAGTCTCAATGTCAGTGGTTTATAAAAAAGCTGCACCCAAGGCCCAATAAGATTTTATTAGGTATGAATTTTACCTCGACACAATCTAAACGAGGTAGAGGCAACCGATCTCAAGGCAGAAATGAGTTAGGATTTACTCGAAAGAATCTGTATCAAAGAAATGGCAAAGTGCTCGACGTCAACCGCCGGCGGATCGGCGGGATTATGATTCAGTGCGAAACCTATGGAAAATGGCATTTGGGAGTTTGTCGAATGGGTTCATGAGTCTGCTATAGATGTGGTAGTACTGAACATTTTATAAGAGATTGTCCAGAGGAGCAAGAAAAGAGATCAAACTAGTCTGAAAGATCTATAGCTGCTTATTCTCGAGGTCGGGGTCGAGGTGGCGGACAACACAGGCCATCGATGTAGGGAGCCTCTAAAGTGGCATCCAACAGAGAATTCAGGACCCCAACTCGAGTGTATAACATTCGCACGGATGAAGAAAAACATCACCCGAACATTATTGTATGTACGCTTCGACTCTTGGGTAAACCAATATTTACTTTAATTGATCCGGGTTCGACTCATTCATATATTAGCACTAAAATACTAGAACAAAGAAAGATTCCTATGGAGAAAATATCTAGTGATGTGATTGCTAAAAATCCTCTTGGACATAGTGCTTGAGTGACTAGGATATGTAAGAACCTTCCTCTAGAAATTTAAGGGATTAAGTTTCCGGCAGACCTAATGGAACTTCCATTCCATGAATTTGAAGTCATCCTTGGAATGGATTGGTTATCTGCATATGATGCAGATGTAAAATGTAAAAAGAAAAGGTTGATACTTCAGGACCCAATGGTTCTGAAGTATTTTTTGTGGGAGAAAGAACTGACTGTTTAGAGTCAGTAATCTCTTCAACAACAGCTCAAAGGCTGTTAAATAATGGATGTGAAGCATGTTTGATTTATGTGGTGGATACACAAAAGTCACCTAAGAAGATTGAAGATACCCTATTGTAAGGGAATTTCCTGATGTATTTCTAGAAGAATTACCAGGGTTACCCCTGGAGAGGGAAATACAGTTTGGGATTGATATTTATCCTAGAACTGAGCCCGTATCAATGGCACCATATAGAATGGAGCCTACAGAGTTAAGGGAACTAAAGGCTTAATTACAGGAATTGCTAGACCGGGGTTACATTCGACCGAGTGTATCACCATGGGGTGCTCCGGTATTATTTATGAAGAAGAAGGAGGGTTCCATACGATTATGTATAGATTACCGACAATTGGATAAAGTAACCATTAAGAACAAGTATCCCCTGCCAAGGATTGAAGATCTATTTGATTAGCTCAGGGGTGCATCGGTGTTCTCAAAAATAGATCTTCAATCGGGTTATTATCAGCTCAAATTTAAAGAAGAAGATGTACCAAAAATGACATTCAAACCTCATTATGGACACTACGAGTTTCTGGTGATGCCTTTTGGATTGACGGATGCCCCTGCTGCATTCATGGATCTGATGAATAGGGTATTTCGACCCTATTTAGATCAGTTTGTTGTGGTCTTCATAGATGATATCTTGGTTTATTCGAAGACTGAAGCTGAACATGATTATTATCTTCGAGTGGTACTATAGACTTTAAGGGATAAGCAACTTTATGCCAAGTTTTCTAAATGTGAGTTCTGGCTGTCAGAAGTAACTTTCCTTGGACATGCAGTGTCATCGGAAGGAGTAAGAGTTGATCCTAAGAAAATACAAGCTATTCTTGAATGGAAGACAGAAAAATGTCTCGGAAGTTTGAAGTTTCTTAGGATTAGCTGGATATTACAGGCGTTTTATGCAAAATTTTTCCATCATTGCTATGCCTCTTACCCAGCTGCTACGAAAGGGTATTCCATTTGTATGGACAGAGAAGTGCCAGGAAAGTTTTGAAAGATTAAAGAAAGTTCTAACGGAAACACCATTTTTAATCCAGTCAAAACCAAGAAAAGAATATACTCTGTACAGTGATGCATCTCATTGTGGATTGGGTTGTGTGCTGATGCAAGAAGGTCGTGTGGTAGCCTATGCATCAAGGCAGCTCAAAACTCATGAAAAGAATTATCCAACACATAATTTGGAAACGACAGCTGTAATTTTCACTTTAAAAATCTGGCGACATTATCTGTATGGTGAGAAGTTTAACATTTACACGGATCATAAGAGTTTAAAGTACCTAATGACACAAAAGGATCTGAATCTGCGACAACGAAGGTGGGTTGAATTTTTAAAGGATTATGGTGTGGTTATTGATTACCACCGAAAGGCTAATGTAGTCGCAGATGCTCTTAGTTGTAAGACATTTTTGCTATGCTTATGATGAATGCACGATTACGGTGGGACAAGATGGTTCTTTAATAGCAGAATTTCAATTAAAGCCCACTTTATTGGATCAAATTAAAGATTTGCAGTCTTGGATGAAGAATGTCTTGAAAAGAGAAGACAAGTGAAGTGGCGAAGTACAAGATTATGAGATCAAGCCTAATGGTTGTCTATATTACAGAGGTAAAGTATATATTCTGAAAATGATAAATTGAAGAAAGAGATATTAACGGAGGCCCATTATAGTCTATTGACTATGCACCCAGAAGTAACAAGATGTATCAAGATTTAAAGACTCGATATTGGTGGCCAAGAATGAAAAGAGCGATCTCGGAATTCACGACAAGGTGCTTAACATTTCAACAAGTAAAAAGTGAGCATAAGTACCTTACGGATTGCTTCACCTATCTCTATTCCTCAATGGAAATGGGGAGCGAGTAACGTGGATTTTATATCTAGATTACTAGTTACACCAAGTAAAAAGGATTCAATATGGGTTATTATGGATCGAGTGATAAAGTCTGCTCATTTTATCCTAGTTCGAATGGATTATTCATTGGATAAATATGCAGAACTTTAAGTTCGAAAGATAGTAAGATTACATGGTGTTCCAGTATTGATAGTATCAGACAGAGATCCAAGATTTACTTCGAGATTTTGGGGTGCATTGCATGAAGCATTGGGTACTAAATTAAACTTTAGTGCAACCTTTCATTTGCAAATAGATGGACAGTCTGAAAGGGTTATATAGATTTTAGAAGATATGTTGCGGGCTTGTGTGATCGAATTTGCAGGATCATGGGAAAAATACTTGTTTTTGGCTGAATTTGCTTACAACAATAGTTATCAAGCAAGTATAAAGATGGCACCTTTCGAAGCATTGTATGGAAGAAAGTGTCAAACTCCTCTTAATTGGTTCGAATTACAAGATCGAAATGTACATAATGACTCAAACATTGAGAAGTTGACTTAACACAAGACATGAAAGATAAAGTAAGGATTATTCAGCATAATCTCAAGGCTGCAGCGGATCGACAAAAAGCTTATGTGGATAAGAAAAGAAAAGATATTGATTCTGAAGTGGGAGAAAAAGTATTCCTAAAGGTTTCTCCTTGGAAGAAAATATTAAGGTTTGGGCGGAAAGGAAAGCTCAGTCCCAAATTTATTGGGCCTTATGAAATTTTGAAAAGAGTGGGACTAGTGGCTTATCAATTGGCATTGCCTCCAGATATGAGTAAGATACATGATGCGTTTCACATGTCCATGCTACGGAGGTATCGATCAAATCCTTCACATGTAATTTCTCCTCAGAAAATTGAGCTACAACCGGATCTGACATATGGAGAAGAACCAGTGAAAATCCTACCAGATGGAGTTAAAGAATTAAGAAATAAGAAAATTCCACTGGTTAAAGTTCTTTGGAGAAACCATAAAGTTGAGGAAGCCACCTGGGAAACCAAAGAGAGAATGAAAAAGCAGTATCCAAACTTGTTTAAAAAGAGTATACATTGAAAATTCGAGGACAAATTTTCTTAAGGGGGAGGAATTGTAATATCCAAATTTTTGGACTAGTGACCAAATTGAAAATTTTGAAAGTTTAGGGGTTAAAGTGTAAACTTTAGAAAAGTTCAGGGACCAAAGTGTATTTTTCAAAAGTTATGTAAGTTAACCCCGTAAATGAATAGTTTACCTCCAAGAGTATTATTTATGTGTTATTGTATTTTTCATACGAGGCTTATGTTATTCGAAACTGGATCGAATAAAATTGTTAAGCGTGCTTAGGCCAGAGTAACCCAAGGATGGGTGATCTAATGGGAAGTTCCCATATTCAATATTTTGACTGATAAAAAGGATTCAGATTGAGTTAAGAGTATTCGTAATGGACTGTTAAGATAAGATTTCTAAGAGATAATGTATCAGATAAAAAATCCTAAAATTTATCGGTATATCGGATCAATTGAAATTTTAAAGATAGTTCAAGAAACTATTGAAAACTCATAAAATATTATTTTATGAGTATTTTATTACATTTGGTTGGATTCTAACTATATTTAGTTAGATGGTGATGGAATGACAATTTTCAAGACTTGTTGTAAATAAAGTCTTGTTTGAGGGCAAATTAGACATTTGCTAGGGATGGCATTTTTGAAATATTTTGAAACTTTGAGGGCAATTTTGGAAGAAGGTTTACACATGGATTAAATCTTATCCATTGATTTTTATGAGATTTAATCCTGGCCATTATAATAAAAGGGCAAGATGGTAATTTCACTATTTAAATGAATTTTAAATTCATTTAATATTACATGTGGATTAAATAGGTTAAAAGATGAGAAAAATTATTTCATCTTCATCAAGCTATTCGAAACTAAAAAAAAGGAGAAAGTTGTTTCAAGCTTTTCAAGCCATTTTTGAAAAAAATCAAGGCTAGTTTCAAGCAAATTTGTTTAATATAAATTGTTCTACACTTGATTCTCTTCAATTTGATAGTATTTTTGCTTGATAAGAATCAAGTATGAGTTATGTTTGGATGAAGATTGATTATGGAAATTGAAGTTGATGATGGAATTAGACTTGTAGTTAGTTAATTTGATGATTTAAACATGGAATTAAGGTTGAAATTGGATAAATTCCATGTTAGAGATCATAAACCCCAACCCAAAAATTTAGGGGTTTTGATTAGGAAGTTAAATTGAGGATGAAATTGATTGAATTATGATGTTTGGAGACTTATTTTGATGAAATATTGAATAATTCCCCAAGTTGTAAATTAAGGGTTATTTTGAATTTATGGAAAATTTAGGGGAAATTATTGTAAAAATTATTTTAGTATGGAAATCATTGAATTATGGTGAAAGTGGCTTGAATTGGTGATTAGGTACCAAAATGAAAATTCTTGGAAAATTCAAGGACCAATTCGACAATTTAGTAAAAGTTAGGGATTGATCTTGAAATTATGGAAAAATTGATAGAATTGAAGATTTAAGCATGTTATGAAAGTTGAAGAATTGAAATGTCAATAAAGGAGTCAAGAGGGACCAAATTCAAAATAAAGAATTGGTGAAGGACTAAAGTGAATAAAGTTTGGAAGTTATAGGAAAATGTATAAGAATGTTGGAATTAAGTGAAAGGTTTAATTGTACATTAATTTAATGTACAAAGGCAATATAGTGACCAAAATGTCACTTTTATAAGATTTGGGGACTAAAAAGGAAATAGTCCAAAATAAGAGATTAATTATGGAAATTGTTCAAAAATGGGTTTGAACAATTGTTTAATGTCTAAATTAGTCACTAAAGACCTAGTGACTAATTCGGCAATTTTGCAAAGTATTGAGAAAATTTTCAAAAAAATTTATATTCGAATAGTTATGCTTAAGAATTTAATTAGCAGTATTAGATTTAAATTAAACACAAGAATGGTGATGTATTTGTCAATTGATTTATACAGTTTTAAAAGAAAATAAAGGAGAACCAAGTGACAAAAAGAAGGATAGGAATCGTGAGTAAAGCTTAGTGAGGCTGTACTGCAGTAAAACAGGTGAGTGCAAATTATTTACATGTTTAATTTATAAATAGGAAGACTAGTGAATAGTCAACCTTAATTACAAATAAAGTTACATGATATGTATGTATGTATGTTAATCTATGCTGCCATGAATATGTTTATATATGATGATCTATGGTTACCATAAACATTTATGATAAAACATGAAGCATGAAATGTTTATTGATATGATTGATTATGATGATTATTGATAATAAAATAAATGCCCAAGTATTATGTATGAGAGTCCACGGCATAGTTGGCATGCCATAGAGTCCTTAGCAGCTGCACCCTCATGTTCAAGTTTTCAAAAAGATATTGTGACAAAATGATTTGTCACATGCACTGGGATCACGCCCACGGTGCCCGAGTGCACTATCAAGGTGCTTCATGTTTATGGGGAGCAAAGAGCATCCCCGAGTATGTACTCATCTTCACGTTCATGTTAGACACTACGGTGTCATATCAAGATGACTTCGCATACCTCGATCTCATATAGTTTACTTTGGGCAATGGCAAATGAATCATGACATGTATATGAAATATGTTATGTAATTGAATCATGTTATATATATATAAATGAGATCATGTATGTGAAATATGCCACGTATGAAAATCATGTCATGCAAATGATATATGACATGTATGAGAATCATGTCATGCGGATGAAACATGCCACGTACGAGAATTATGTTATATAAATAAATCATGCTACGTATATGAACCATGTCATATATATGAATCATGTTATGCATGTGAATCATGCCATGTATGTTTATCACATTACTTATGTGAATTATGTTATGTATATGAACTATACCATGTATAGGATTTATTGTATAATGATAGAATATTGGAACCATGACTAATTCAAAAACTTATGACATGCACACAAAAATTTTAGTGATTATAGAAACCTTGATAGTATTGTTCTATCTTAGGTAGAGAATCGATATGACATTATGTGATAAATATTATTTCACTTATATATGTTAAATGAAATTATGCCTCACTAAGTTCATACTTACCTTGTGTTTATTTCACACGTAGGTTCTCAAGTAAAGTAGCGAGGAGGAGCAGTGTTTGATAAATCGAGTTACAATAGTAGTTCACGGTATGTACATTTTAAGTTATAATTTTGATATCTAGTGGGTATGTACGCATATGTATGAAAGTTTGAAAGTATAATTGTTTTGTAAAATTAAGTTTATCACGTGCTTATGTATTATTATGAAAGTATGGACTTAGATTATGAGTTACTACAAATGGTTATAATTTATGACATGATTAAATATTATTTAACCCTAATTATGTAATAAATTTTAGAATCAAGGAAAGGGTCTAGGCAAGATACCTAGTTTTCACCTTGAATAATATTTTTATTTCAAAAACATATTTTTATAAAATAATTCAGGGTTGAAACTAGCTGCTGTAAATCGATGTAGTTTTCAATTTAAACTGAAAAAAGGTTAAATAACATGATAAAAAAATTTCAAGTCAAGTTTTCTTAATAATCAGTAACATCGTTAATGTATATTCAACCTACGAGTATACGTTAAGGGTGTTACATTTATTGGTATCGAGCTCTAGGTTTAGCAGGATTCGGAGGTTAAACGAAGTCAAAAGCGATTAATTATTAAGTACATGCCCCTAGGATGTCAATATTATTGATGTACTATCGGTGTAACTTGATTTTATTCCTTATGTATGAATAGGTTAATGTAGTATTGAATAATGTCGAATACTGCTGAGGCACGGCAGGTAGTGGATTGCGGGGAACAAGAGGAGGTACAAAGTGAAGGTAATAATGTACCGTAAGCTCCACCTTTAGCTCCTACCCCGGTTGAACCACCCATGCAACAAAGAGCTCCGGCACAAGAATATGGGGCATTAAGGCAAGCTCTTGAAGCTATGGTAAACAAACTTCAGCCCCCAACACCAGTACCGGCTCCGGCACTTGTGCCAGAGAAGGCATCAACAGCTAAGGAACTTAAAAAGCTGGGAGCCCCAGAATTTCACGGAGAAGGTGGGCCGATGGATGCCGATTTGTGGTTAAATGATGTTAAGACTTTTATGGAAGGGCTGGGGTGCACCAACGCAGAGAAGTTGGAAGGAGCTATTTCCTTATTGAGAGGACATGCTCGTATTTGGTGGTCTAATGCCACGGTGCTAGTACCCGCTGCTGAAGTAAACTGGATATTTTTCCAAGAGGCATTCGAGGCTATGTATATTGGGGAGCAGTTTAAAAGAGAAATGCTGCAATGGTTCTTGGATCTTCAACAAGATACTCATACTGTCTATGAGTACGAGCTAGATTTCAATAGTTTGAGTCGGTACGCAGCTGAATTAATACCGACTAAAAAGTCTCAATGTCAGTGGTTTATAAAAAAGCTGCACCCAAGGCCCAATAAGATTTTATTAGGTATGAATTTTACCTCGACACAATCTAAACGAGGTAGAGGCAACCGATCTCAAGGCAGAAATGAGTTAGGATTTACTCGAAAGAATCCTGTATCAAAGAAATGGCAAAGTGCTCAGACGTCAACTGCCGGATCGAGCAGGATTATGATTCCAGAGTGCGAAACCTATGGAAAATGGCATTTGGGAGTTTGTCGAATGGGTTCAGGAGTCTGCTATAGATGTGGTAGTACTGAACATTTTATAAGAGATTGTCCAGAGGAGCAAGAAAAGAGATCAAACTAGTCTGAAAGATCTATAGCTGCTTATTCCCGAGGTCGGGGTCGAGGTGGCGGACAACACAGGCCATCGATGTAGGGAGCCTCTAAAGTGGCATCCAACAGAGAATTCAGGACCCCAACTCGAGTGTATAACATTCGCACGGATGAAGAAAAACATCACCCGAACATTATTGTATGTACGCTTCGACTCTTGGGTAAACCAATATTTACTTTAATTGATCCGGGTTCGACTCATTCATATATTAGCACTAAAATACTAGAACAAAGAAAGATTCCTATGGAGAAAATATCTAGTGATGTGATTGCTAAAAATCCTCTTGGACATAGTGCTTGAGTGACTAGGATATGTAAGAACCTTCCTCTAGAAATTTAAGGGATTAAGTTTCCGGCAGACCTAATGGAACTTCCATTCCATGAATTTGAAGTCATCCTTGGAATGGATTGGTTATCTGCATATGATGCAGATGTAAAATGTAAAAAGAAAAGGTTGATACTTCAGGGACCCAATGGTTCTGAAGTATTTTTTGTGGGAGAAAGAACTGACTGTTTAGAGTCAGTAATCTCTTCAACAACAGCTCAAAGGCTGTTAAATAATGGATGTGAAGCATGTTTGATTTATGTGGTGGATACACAAAAGTCACCTAAGAAGATTGAAGATACCCTATTGTAAGGGAATTTCCTGATGTATTTCTAGAAGAATTACCAGGGTTACCCCTGGAGAGGGAAATACAGTTTGGGATTGATATTTATCCTAGAACTGAGCCCGTATCAATGGCACCATATAGAATGGAGCCTACAGAGTTAAGGGAACTAAAGGCTTAATTACAGGAATTGCTAGACCGGGGTTACATTCGACCGAGTGTATCACCATGGGGTGCTCCGGTATTATTTATGAAGAAGAAGGAGGGTTCCATACGATTATGTATAGATTACCGACAATTGGATAAAGTAACCATTAAGAACAAGTATCCCCTGCCAAGGATTGAAGATCTATTTGATTAGCTCAGGGGTGCATCGGTGTTCTCAAAAATAGATCTTCAATCGGGTTATTATCAGCTCAAATTTAAAGAAGAAGATGTACCAAAAATGACATTCAAACCTCATTATGGACACTACGAGTTTCTGGTGATGCCTTTTGGATTGACGGATGCCCCTGCTGCATTCATGGATCTGATGAATAGGGTATTTCGACCCTATTTAGATCAGTTTGTTGTGGTCTTCATAGATGATATCTTGGTTTATTCGAAGACTGAAGCTGAACATGATTATTATCTTCGAGTGGTACTATAGACTTTAAGGGATAAGCAACTTTATGCCAAGTTTTCTAAATGTGAGTTCTGGCTGTCAGAAGTAACTTTCCTTGGACATGCAGTGTCATCGGAAGGAGTAAGAGTTGATCCTAAGAAAATACAAGCTATTCTTGAATGGAAGACACCGAAAAATGTCTCGGAAGTTTGAAGTTTCTTAGGATTAGCTGGATATTACAGGCGTTTTATGCAAAATTTTTCCATCATTGCTATGCCTCTTACCCAGCTGCTACGAAAGGGTATTCCATTTGTATGGACAGAGAAGTGCCAGGAAAGTTTTGAAAGATTAAAGAAAGTTCTAACGGAAACACCATTTTTAATCCAGTCAAAACCAAGAAAAGAATATACTCTGTACAGTGATGCATCTCATTGTGGATTGGGTTGTGTGCTGATGCAAGAAGGTCGTGTGGTAGCCTATGCATCAAGGCAGCTCAAAACTCATGAAAAGAATTATCCAACACATAATTTGGAAACGACAGCTGTAATTTTCACTTTAAAAATCTGGCGACATTATCTGTATGGTGAGAAGTTTAACATTTACACGGATCATAAGAGTTTAAAGTACCTAATGACACAAAAGGATCTGAATCTGCGACAACGAAGGTGGGTTGAATTTTTAAAGGATTATGGTGTGGTTATTGATTACCACCCTGGAAAGGCTAATGTAGTCGCAGATGCTCTTAGTTGTAAGACATTTTTTGCTATGCTTATGATGAATGCACAGTTACCGGTGGGACAAGATGGTTCTTTAATAGCAGAATTTCAATTAAAGCCCACTTTATTGGATCAAATTAAAGATTTGCAGTCTTCAGATGAAGAATGTCTTGAAAAGAGAAGACAAGCTGAAGTGGCAGAAGTACAAGATTATGAGATCAAGCCTAATGGTTGTCTATATTACAGAGGTAAAGTATATATTCCTGAAAATGATAAATTGAAGAAAGAGATATTAACGGAGGCCCATTATAGTCTATTGACTATGCACCCAGGAAGTAACAAGATGTATCAAGATTTAAAGACTCGATATTGGTGGCCAAGAATGAAAAGAGCGATCTCGGAATTCACGACAAGGTGCTTAACATTTCAACAAGTAAAAGCTGAGCATAAGTACCTTCTGGATTGCTTCAGCCTATCTCTATTCCTCAATGGAAATGGGAGCGAGTAACGTGGATTTTATATCTAGATTACTAGTTACACCAAGTAAAAAGGATTCAATATGGGTTATTATGGATCGACTGATAAAGTCTGCTCATTTTATCCTAGTTCGAATGGATTATTCATTGGATAAATATGCAGAACTTTAAGTTCGAAAGATAGTAAGATTACATGGTGTTCCAGTATTGATAGTATCAGACAGAGATCCAAGATTTACTTCGAGATTTTGGGGTGCATTGCATGAAGCATTGGGTACTAAATTAAACTTTAGTGCAACCTTTCATTTGCAAATAGATGGACAGTCTGAAAGGGTTATATAGATTTTAGAAGATATGTTGCGGGCTTGTGTGATCGAATTTGCAGGATCATGGGAAAAATACTTGTTTTTGGCTGAATTTGCTTACAACAATAGTTATCAAGCAAGTATAAAGATGGCACCTTTCGAAGCATTGTATGGAAGAAAGTGTCAAACTCCTCTTAATTGGTTCCGAATTACAAGATCGAAATGTACATAATGACTCAAACATTGAGAAGTTGACTTAACACAAGACATGAAAGATAAAGTAAGGATTATTCAGCATAATCTCAAGGCTGCAGCGGATCGACAAAAAGCTTATGTGGATAAGAAAAGAAAAGATATTGATTCTGAAGTGGGAGAAAAAGTATTCCTAAAGGTTTCTCCTTGGAAGAAAATATTAAGTTTTGGCGGAAAGGAAAGCTCAGTCCCAAATTTATTGGGCCTTATGAAATTTTGAAAAGAGTGGGACTAGTGGCTTATCAATTGGCATTGCCTCCAGATATGAGTAAGATACATGATGCGTTTCACATGTCCATGCTACGGAGGTATCGATCAAATCCTTCACATGTAATTTCTCCTCAGAAAATTGAGCTACAACCGGATCTGACATATGGAGAAGAACCAGTGAAAATCCTACCAGATGGAGTTAAAGAATTAAGAAATAAGAAAATTCCACTGGTTAAAGTTCTTTGGAGAAACCATAAAGTTGAGGAAGCCACCTGGGAAACCAAAGAGAGAATGAAAAAGCAGTATCCAAACTTGTTTAAAAAGAGTATACATTGAAAATTCGAGGACAAATTTTCTTAAGGGGGAGGAATTGTAATATCCAAATTTTTGGACTAGTGACCAAATTGAAAATTTTGAAAGTTTAGGGGTTAAAGTGTAAACTTTAGAAAAGTTCAGGGACCAAAGTGTATTTTTCAAAAGTTATGTAAGTTAACCCCGTAAATGAATAGTTTACCTCCAAGAGTATTATTTATGTGTTATTGTATTTTTCATACGAGGCTTATGTTATTCGAAACTGGATCGAATAAAATTGTTAAGCGTGCTTAGGCCAGAGTAACCCAAGGATGGGTGATCTAATGGGAAGTTCCCATATTCAATATTTTGACTGATAAAAAGGATTCAGATTGAGTTAAGAGTATTCGTAATGGACTGTTAAGATAAGATTTCTAAGAGATAATGTATCCGATAAAAAATCCTAAAATTTATCGGTATATCGGATCGAATTGAAATTTTAAAGATAGTTCCAAGAAACTATTGAAAACTCATAAAATATTATTTTATGAGTATTTTATTACATTTGGTTGGATTCTAACTATATTTAGTTAGATGGTGATGGAATGACAATTTTCAAGACTTGTTGTAAATAAAGTCTTGTTTGAGGGCAAATTAGACATTTGCTAGGGATGGCATTTTTGAAATATTTTGAAACTTTGAGGGCAATTTTGGAAGAAGGTTTACACATGGATTAAATCTTATCCATTGATTTTTATGAGATTTAATCCTGGCCATTATAATAAAAGGGCAAGATGGTAATTTCACTATTTAAATGAATTTTAAATTCATTTAATATTACATGGATTAAATAGGTTAAAAGATGAGAAAAATTATTTCATCTTCATCAAGCTATTCGAAACTAAAAAAAAGGAGAAAGTTGTTTCAAGCTTTTCAAGCCATTTTTGAAAAAAATCAAGGCTAGTTTCAAGCAAATTTGTTTAATATAAATTGTTCTACACTTGATTCTCTTCAATTTGATAGTATTTTTGCTTGATAAGAATCAAGTATGAGTTATGTTTGGATGAAGATTGATTATGGAAATTGAAGTTGATGATGGAATTAGACTTGTAGTTAGTTAATTTGATGATTTAAACATGGAATTAAGGTTGAAATTGGATAAATTCCATGTTAGAGATCATAAACCCCAACCCAAAAATTTAGGGGTTTTGATTAGGAAGTTAAATTGAGGATGAAATTGATTGAATTATGATGTTTGGAGACTTATTTTGATGAAATATTGAATAATTCCCAAGTTGTAAATTAAGGGTTATTTTGAATTTATGGAAAATTTAGGGAAATTATTGTAAAAATTATTTTAGTATGGAAATCATTGAATTATGGTGAAAGTGGCTTGAATTGGTGATTAGGTACCAAAATGAAAATTCTTGGAAAATTCAAGGACCAATTCGACAATTTAGTAAAAGTTAGGGATTGATCTTGAAATTATGGAAAAATTGATAGAATTGAAGATTTAAGCATGTTATGAAAGTTGAAGAATTGAAATGTCAATAAAGGAGTCAAGAGGGACCAAATTCAAAATAAAGAATTGGTGAAGGACTAAAGTGAATAAAGTTTGGAAGTTATAGGAAAATGTATAAGAATGTTGGAATTAAGTGAAAGGTTTAATTGTACATTAATTTAATGTACAAAGGCAATATAGTGACCAAAATGTCACTTTTATAAGATTTGGGGACTAAAAAGGAAATAGTCCAAAATAAGAGATTAATTATGGAAATTGTTCAAAAATGGGTTTGAACAATTGTTTAATGTCTAAATTAGTCACTAAAGACCTAGTGACTAATTCGGCAATTTTGCAAAGTATTGAGAAAATTTTCAAAAAAATTTATATTCGAATAGTTATGCTTAAGAATTTAATTAGCAGTATTAGATTTAAATTAAACACAAGAATGGTGATGTATTTGTCAATTGATTTATACAGTTTTAAAAGAAAATAAAGGAGAACCAAGTGACAAAAAGAAGGATAGGAATCGTGAGTAAAGCTTAGTGAGGCTGTACTGCAGTAAAACAGGTGAGTGCAAATTATTTACATGTTTAATTTATAAATAGGAAGACTAGTGAATAGTCAACCTTAATTACAAATAAAGTTACATGATATGTATGTATGTATGTTAATCTATGCTGCCATGAATATGTTTATATATGATGATCTATGCTTACCGTAAACATTTATGATAAAACATGAAGCATGAAATGTTTATTGATATGATTGATTATGATGATTATTGATAATAAAATAAATGCCCAAGTATTATGTATGAGAGTCCACGGCATAGTTGGCATGCCATAGAGTCCTTAGCAGCTGCACCCTCATGTTCAAGTTTTCGAAAAGATATTGTGACAAAATGATTGTCACATGCACCCTGGGGATCCACGCCCACGGTGCCCGAGTGCACTATCAAGGTGCTTCATGTTTATGGGGAGCAAAGAGCATCCCCGAGTATGTACTCATCTTCACGTTCATGTTAGACACTACGGTGTCATACCAAGATGACTCGCATACCTCGATCTCATATAGTTTACTTTGGGCAATGGCAAATGAATCATGACACGTATATGAAATATGTTATGTAATTGAATCATGTTATATATATAAATGAGATCATGTATGTGAAATATGCCACGTATGAAAATCATGTCATGCAAATGATATATGACATGTATGAGAATCATGTCATGCGGATGAAACATGCCACGTACGAGAATTATGTTATATAAATAAATCATGCTACGTATATGAACCATGTCATATATATGAATCATGTTATGCATGTGAATCATGCCATGTATGTTTATCACATTACTTATGTGAATTATGTTATGTATATGAACTATACCATGTATAGGATTTATTGTATAATGATAGAATATTGGAACCATGACTAATTCAAAAACTTATGACATGCACACAAAAATTTTAGTGATTATAGAAACCTTGAAGTATTGTTCTATCATAGGTAGAGAATCTGATATGACATCATGTGATAAATATTATTCCACTTATATATGTTAAATGAAATTATGCCTCACTAAGTTCATACTTACCTTGTGTTTATTTCACACGTAGGTTCTCCGAAGTAAAGTAGCGAGGAGGAGCAGTGTTTGATAAATCGAGTTACAATAGTAGTTCACGGTATGTACATTTTAAGTTATAATTTTGATATCTAGTGGGTATGTACGCATATGTATGAAAGTTTGAAAGTATAACTGTTTTGTAAACTTAAGTTTATCACGTGCTTATGTATTATTATGAAAGTATGGACTTAGATTAGGAGTTACTACAAATGGTTATAATTTATGACATGATTAAATATTATTTAACCCTAATTATGTAATAAATTTTAGAATCAAGGAAAGGGTCTAGGCAGGATACCTAGTTTTCACCTTGAATAATATTTTTATTTCAAAAACATATTTATAGATTTATAAAATAATTCAGGGTTGAAACTAGCTGCTGTAGATCGATGTAGTTTTCAATTTAAACTGAAAAAAGTTAAATAACAAGATAAAAAAATTCAAGTCAAGTTTTCTTAATAATCCAGTAACATCATTAATGTATATTCGGCCTACGAGTATTCGTTAAGGGTGTTACACTTGCACCAGCATTATAGTTTATTTTTGAGTAACTTTATGTGCTTTCCAAAGGTCAAAAGGTAATTGATTCTTTATTGCCACAGTTCTGAGAATTGAAGACAGGTTCAAAGCGTATTATTTGGTATATGCCTTAGTAGCTAATTTTTGTTAGTTCTTACATTGCTTGAGGACAAGCAATAGTTCTAGTTTGGGGGTGTGATAAGTGTGAAAAAGTATTATATTTTATACCCTTTTTACTTAGATTATTGTTTAGATTTAAGCCCATTCAGTTGCATTTGTAGTTATTTATGCATAAATTAGTTGTCCTTCCATTTATTGGGCTTGGCCTTGCATTTTGCTATTTTTGTGGAGAAACCACTGTTGTTTTGTTCTTTTTTCTGTACAGGACGAGTTGTTGAGCCACTTGCTGAAGGATGCCCTGGAAAGTCGATGAATTACCGAACCACTTGCCGAAGGATGCCTTGGCAAGTCGTGATAAAAGCCATTATCTTCAGGAGTTAATTTAGACCCAATGGATAATTAGCCAGATTCAACTTCAAAAGCTGAGTTAGTTAGAGATCAAATCCCATCGATTCCACATGTATTCAAACTCCTTCTCCTCACCTATTTAAGGAGATCGCAACAATACATCAATGGGAGTCGATCGTGAGAGAGAGATCAGATCTAAGAGGGGTATTTGCGCTCAGCCATCAACGCAGATTGGAGAAGTTTATCTTCTCCATTTCTTTTATCTTGTATTGTGTGACCCACCCATGTCTGGGATTTATTCATTGTTGTTTTCTTTCAACCCATGTAACACCCTCGACCCAGATGTCATATTTGGGCCTCAAGCCTAAGCCCAAAATTGTAAATTTTCTTAAAATAGTTAAAGCCCATAATTTAAAAAATATATAAAAATAATAAAACATTACGATGGAGCTCCAATTGAAATAAAAATATTTGATACGTTAAATTTGATTTATACAATTTGCAAAATAAGAATTTAAAGATTCTGCAACGCAAGGTCCTATGAATACATAGCCCACTAAACACAAGTATTGTACTCTAAAAACCTCCACCTGTTGGAATACCATGTTGATAGTGCTCCTCGATCCCACGATCAACCTACACACGGAAACAACGATTCTGAGCACTGAGCTTACAAAGCTCAGTGGTACACATCTACTTCGTGTTAATCATAAACATAAGCATGCAAGCTAGTACGAGCAATAAAAAGAGATAAATAAACATATGGCGCTCCTGCTAGCCTCCTAAACACATGCTAACATCATAGCAATCATCAATCATGGCACACAGCCCAACCATACCCAAGATCTCATCAAATCATCTAGGCAGAAACACATATCATCATCACCATCAACAACAACAACAACAACAACAACTTTAGAGTGAGGCCGAGTCACAAAGCATCGGTACATACACTTCGGGTGAGGCCAGGTCACATAGCATCAGAACATACACCCTAGATGAGGCTGAGTCACATAGCATCAGAACATACACCCTTGCTCGAAATCATGCTCGAGCATCTACACTTTGGGCGAGGTTGGGTCATATAGCATTGGAACATACACCCTTGCTTGAAATTATGCCTCAAGCATCTTCAAATAATGCTTGGGTCACATAGCATCAGAACATACACCCTTGCTCGAAATCATGCTTGAGCATCTACACTTCGGGTGAGGCCAGGTCACATAGCATCATAACATACACCCTGGATGAGGCTGAGTCACATAGCATAAGAACATACACCCTTGCTCGAAATCATGCTCGAGCATCTACACTTTGGGCGAGGCTGGGTCATATAGCATCGGAACATACACCCTTGCTCGAAATTATCCCTCGAGCATCTTCAAATAATGCCTGGGTCACATAGAATCGGTAACTCCATTCGGTATCTCTAACCATGGTGTCGCAACACTCTTTCACTAGGTAGGATCTCATCAATCAAGGCATACACAACCAACAAGTGTCCATACATGGCACATTCACACATGATCCACCAAGGATCCCTAAAGTTTACTATTACAAGCAATCACCCAAGCTTTACGAAGTTGTTAATACATTATAGAGAAGTATATAATTTATCTCATTCATTGTCTCTAGTAATCCACGTTATCTCATTTAACAAGGCATAATTCAATTATTAATATTCATTATTTACCCTTATCTTAGACTGACATTTTAGACTAATCAGCTTAGCAACATTGGTACTCGAATATGAGTATCGATACGGTACCCCTAGCTAATGGTACTCACATGCGTACCGCTACCAATTAGTTTACTGGGAATTCTTAATTTCCATAAGTACTGGTACGGTCCCACCCGTACTGATATAACCCTAATCGCTTCCTAGTACAGCCAAAGCTCATACCGGTACCCAACTCAGGGATTCGTACAATTTCTTTAAATTATGGTGTTATAACACCTATTAGGTCCCTAAAGCTTATGAAAGACATTAAAGTACGTTGCTAGTGTATTTAATTAGTTATTACCACTTACCGTCTTTTTACCCATTTAATCAAATATAATTTCCAGATTCATAAACATTTAATCGATTAATTATCAGTATTGTCTCTAACCAATATACAATCAAACATATAAATTTATCCTGCTTGCACACATGACATCATCATACATCAATCAGTCAACCAATCATGTAATCAGAAAATCATACAGATATTCAGACAATCCTATACGGTCTTTGAAGCTTATAACAAACTCAAACATTCTCAAGCTCATCAAGAATCTCAATAATTACTAAGCCTTAAACTATCAATATCAACACAAGCTTATTACCCATCTCCTAATTTGCAACCACTAACATGCAGAGCAATTACACTTATGATGCTCATGAAGCATTTTAGAGTTCAAGGTGTACTAACCTTAAGCTGATATTGCTAAAACCCTTACTCGAACTTCCCAAGCAGTCCACACGATCCGATGTCCAAACCAGAACAATCCTTGTATAACAACCAATACAAAATTACATTAATTTCATGCATATCCTATACCATTCACAAGGTTAAACTCATGAAAGCAGTTTACTAGGTTCGAATTTGGCAAAACAGACTATGCCAATGGATCTAAAACGTCGAGAAACCCCTGGGTAGGGTCCCCCAGAAAAAAGTCAATGGCTTGGTCAAAGCTGGTCAACACCAGTCAACTGCCCTGGTGATCCAGTACGACGCGGTGCATCGTAACAACCATGCACCCGCATGACATGATTTGGTGCGGCTAGATCCATGTGAAACCGGGTCTAGGCTTCAGTGTGGCATGGTGCATCAGATCTGTGTGCACCCGCCTGACCAAGCACACACCCACCCATAGGTGCGGTGCGTGGGAGGCCCTTAGGTGGCCGAACGGCAGCAACGAGCTCCAACCTCGCTGTTCTCTGGCTGCTGGTTCCAATGGTGGCCTCTGTTTGTGGTTGTGATGGCTGAAACGAGCCAAAATGACTTTTTTAAAACTTTTCTCTCTTTTTTTCGATGAACGATAGCTTAGACGGCGACGCGACGACCATCATTGGACTCGTCTCAGCAAGACCTTTTAAATGGTGCCAGAGGTGTCATGCACGACGGCTTTGGCTGTCGTAAATTAAGGCTTAAATTCCTCTTCCCTCAATTTTCTCTCTTTCCCTCCTTTTCTCTCTCCCCAAAGTATCTTTTTTTTCTCTTCTTCTGTCTCCCCATCAAATCACTAGCCACTTTATTCAAAATAAAACTATTTTTAATTTTCTTTTATTTTACCAAATAAATAATAAAAACACCCACCATCTTTTACCACAAAGCCAAATCCAAATTTCTTAATTGGGCCCTCAACCTAAAGGCCCAATACCCGGATCCAAACCTCGATTCGCTAACCCAAAATCTGGGTCGATACAACTCTCCTCACCTTAAATAAATTTCATCCTCGAAATTTTGCATCCATAAACCAGAAAAAGATGTTGAAACCATTACAACTCTTCGACATTCTCAAATATTTCCCGCTACACTACTCTGATCTCTCACAACACATATTAAACATGACCCTTGTCTTCTATTGGCACAAACATAATCTCAATTGATTCTTTCCCATAGAAGGATTCCATCCTCGCTTGGTACATTACAGACAACAAGACAAAACCCAACGGTACCTTAACAAAAATGTCACATAGATACGTCATCAAAGAAACTTACGCTATAGAACCCAAAAGATTGTTGCACACAAATCCTTCTATAACAACATACGATCAAAATGAACAGGATGTTAAACACCTATTGCATCCAAAATGAATCAATTCTTTCTATGGTGGTCCCTGAAGGAGGCTCTAACTCTAACAACATCCTATCTGAAAACATTGCTTGCCCAGTGCAAGACTTCTAAAAACAAACGACATCTTAACTCAACTCAAGAATTTACATTAAACTTGTCATGGTAACCATTATCGGCAAATAACATAGCTCTCACCAACCCGGTTCCTACAAGGGTCTTACAATTTGAACTTTAGCGTGTCTAGAAAACATGTCCTCTACACTACTACTCAAATATGTTATTGTAATAAATCCCACCAAAGGATAAGGTCCCATCATCAACCTCAAATCTCATGCCAAAAGGTAACATGTATACAACTCAGTGTCATACAACCCAACCCACAAACAAACCAAGTAGACTTTTCATCTAGATCCCACCTTTATTAAAAATAACACTGATACTCGCCAAGATTTATACCATTACTGAAGGTAATTCCAACGAAATTGCTCACTCACAAACCCATTACATGTTCGACTATCCTTTATTTAATTTCCACCGAGGAGATATCAAATGTCCCCAACAACTCTGAAGAAATACAGGTTCAACTCTCAACTGATGGCAAGTCAAACACCTACCACTGTCTCAAATACACGATTTCACACTGTCTCCCAAAGCACATGGTGAAGTTTGGTACAAACTTTCGCTCTCATAATTCACCATATGCTGACCACTATACTATAAAGGAAGAATCTCTTACCTTGATATATCTTTTCCAAAATAGCCACCACAAGATCTTAAAGTCCATCAGAAACCATAAGACCTAAATTTATCATAACATTGTATCCTCTTAAATACAAATAGACGCTACTTCTTGCGGCTTCCAAAGTTACCCAATCCTCAACTTGAAGCTTAACTAACAAACACACGAGTATCGTACCATGTGGAGCTAGTAACGACACTCTATTACATGACCATTACTTGTGATAACCCCACACGGGCAACATGATACCCCAACCTGAACTTACTCAATACAATCCATTATTTATCTAGCTCATTTTACTTAGGTGGCAATCAACTATACGATCAACAATTCCCACTTACTTCGACCTATGTCGTTATCCAAACCTTAATTTTCCTTTTAGATCAAGTCCCAAAATTGTCATATTGTTGGGGAGAACACAATCTTCCCCTTTCTAGCACAAAATTACAACCTCATCGGTACAACAAAACATCCTCAAAGATCTCAAAATCTTACCCAACTTTAATCGAGTCATCACCACTTGTTAACTTCTCAAAAGTACTACTTTTATGCTTATTTTACAATGCCTTTGTTTTCCCTTTTAGTACATTTTGTTGCATTTAGGTATTAAAATCATGCATTTGTATAAGAAGTTTATGAACTATTCTGTTTGCCAATGTGAAGGGTTATTTTGCTATTTTTTACGTAGGAAAAAGGCAGGCAAGCTTGGCAGAGAATACAGGAAAAGAAGCTAGAGAATTGAAGAAGCAATCAATGCCAAGCCCGGATGGCAAAGGAGTGACGTCAGCTGACCGGTCAAAATCTCTGTTGAACCTTGTATGCGTTAGCCCTAGTATTCAAATCTGGATAAGATACGCTATCATTTTATCCCTTGTGCATTAAAAATTTAAATTCAAAGGCCTTACCTTAGGGTTTCCCATGCAAGTGTATTTAAATAGATCGATCAAGCATTTGAGAGGGGGTTGGAGAGATCGGATTGAAGAGGATGAATGGTGGTGAACCAAGACGTGGTATGACCAGCTGAAGACCAAGACGTGGTCTGCCCATTCTTTTCACTTTTATTTATTATGTTTAAATGATGATGTGGGGATACGATAATTTTTTTGGATGGAAACCCCAACCATGAACTATACTTTTACAGTTGGTTGGAGGATGTTTGGGATTAATGCTAATTTCATATTTAGTTTTTAATAATGAAAATGCCTTGGCATTATTTTATATCTGGCATATACTTAATCTTTTTACAAATCCATTGACATACGACAGTTGGCATTGCGTGCTTATTGCACCTTAATATCTTAACAGACTTAAGGGCAATGATCTGTTGCCAGGTACTAAGGTGAGAAGCTTCGATAGAAGATGTTCAAGTAGATGAACTTACTTCGGAAGTGAGTCTACCCCTTAGGAGTAAATATTGTCGCTTAATCAGGTTAATTCATGAAAAACATTCACTATAGACATATAGGGTTTTATCATAGTTAACTAGGGCATTGCCATCGACAGAGGCAATACTACCTTTAATCTGCTTGGCAATAAACCAAGGCAGATCATTATTAAAGGCTGGCATAAGTAGTGTAAAATCCGGCATGCCCTTGCCAACGCTCATCATTCATTTTTAATAGCTCATTGCCAGACTACTTATTTTTACTACTTTGTTTTGTTAACTTCTCAATCAAAATCCCAAAACATTTTAAACACTTTTAAAACTTCCGAACAAGTAAACGCTTAGCAAATAAGTTCTTGGCCAATCCTTGTGGATTTGATACTCAACTTACTGCTATATTACTTGTTGACCGTGTATACTTGCACGCATAAACTCACCTTGGCACTGCTCTTTGGCACACTTTTACACTAAAAAAATATACTTTTTTGCCAAGCGTTAGCAATAGTCGACAAGTTTTTGGCACTGTTACCCGGGATTGCGATGAGATTTTTTTACTTGTTTCATTCATTTTATTATTTATTTAGTTTAATTGGTGTATGACCAGAAACCACCTTGTGGTGGAAGATTGGCCATACGACCCAGAAATTGAAAGAATCTTACGAAGGTTAAAAAGAAAAACTCAAGAGATGGCACATCGTGGTAATGGAAGAGCTAATGGTAACCCAAACAATTAGGGAAACCCTCCACACCATAATGGGATACCGGCAACACCTTTTGCCCCAACCGTTAATGTGGAGGAGGAGAGACCTATATGAGAACACTCGACACTAAATATAAACAATTTGAAGCCAGGACTAATTGGTCTAGAGGTAAATACACCAAATTTTGAACCTAAGCCGGTAATGATACAAACGCTCTTGAATGTAGGACAATTTGATGGAGCACCTATAGGAGACCCAAGGCAACACTTAAAGTAATTCATGGAAGCTTTCCAGTTATTTCAGTAGCCTGGAGTTTCGAAAGATACAATGAAGCTGGAATTATTTACATTCTTCTTGAGAGATGGAGCAAAAGCGTGGCTTAGTTTTTTACCACCTAGATCTGTCACCTCATGGGGAGATCTATGTCAGAAGTTCTTACTGTGATTCCAACCACCAAAACTCGCTGCAAAGTTAAGAAGCGAGATTATTACATTTAGGCAAGCTGATGATGAGATCCTATATGATGCCTGGGAAAGATTCAAGGACCTGTTGAGAAGATGTCCCATACATGGATTCCCAAACTAGACCTAGATGGAGACCTTGTACAATGGACTCAATACTCATGCCAGAATGAATGTTGATGCTTCAGCAAATGGTTCACTGCTGGACAAGAATTATATAAAGGCAGTTGGTATCCTTGAAAGGATCTCAACTAATGACTTCGAGTATCCTACTGCCAGACTGGGGACCGAAACTAAAACTAAAGGAAAGCTAACACTAGATGAATTAACATCAATTCACGCTGAGATTTCCAATCTTACCAGCATGGTGAGAACCTTGCAAAAGAGTAAAGATTCTCAAGAAATTAAGGCATTGGACCCATTATGCACCATATGTGGGGAAGACCATTTCATGAAAGATTGTCCTGCCAACCCAGAGTTAGTAAATTTTGTTGGAAAATTCCATTGTAATTATAATGCACATTCCAGTACTTACAATGCAGGATGAAGGCAACACTCGATTTTAGCTTGGAGAAATAAAAGGGATAATCAAAGCAATGCCCAACGTCAGAACATTGCCCAGCGTCAGAATAGGACTGGTCAGGGAGGATTCCATCAGAATGTTATGCCATAAAGGGCGCAAACCAATTTTTATGTAGGGCAAAGGAACAACTAGGGGACTTTGGAAGATTACATGGAGAGGATTGATGCAACTACCCAGAGTTTGGCAGCATCTATGCGGAACTTAGAGATACAGATTGGACAGATTACCAGTGCACTCAGTAATAGACCCTAGGGATATTTGCCAAGCGATACAAAAGATGCTCGGCATAGAAGCAATGGACAATGCAAAGTTTTAACTCTTTAAAGTTGCAAACAATGCGATGCTGAGACATCTGACAAGTAGCTAGTTAATTCCAATAGAAAGAGAAGGGACCAGTGGATGAACCAAAAGAAGCAGAAGAGAAAGAAGCAGACATAATCGATGCCAGACCTCAGTCTGATGCCAAATCTTAGTTGGATGCCAGTAAACCCTTGGCAAAATCGGTAGAGCCAACATATGCTTATCCACCTCCACCATTTCCACAAAGATTACAAAAGCACAAACATGATCAACAATTTAAACGCTTCTTGGAAGTATTTAAGAAATTGCATATCAATATACCATTGGTGGAAGCTTTCGAGCAAATACCTAATTATGTGAAATTCGTGAAGGACATCTTTTCCAAGAAAAGAAAACTAGGTGATTTCGAGACTGTAGCTTTCACTGAAGGATACAGTGCAATGATACTTAATCGGTTGCCACCGAAGATGAAATATCTGGTGAGTTTTACTATTCCCTGTTCCATTGGTAACAAATTCATGGGTAAGCCACTGTGAGATCTGGGAGCCAGCACCAATTTGATGCCAATGTCGATTTTCAGAAATCTCGGCACGAAGTAATGCCTAGCACGGTAATATTTCAGTTAGCAGACTGATCCTTTACACATCCTAAGGGTAAGATTGAGGATGTGTTGGTAAAGGTAGATAAATTTATATTTCAACTGACTTTATTATTTTAGATTATGAGGCTGATATGAATGTCCCAATTATATTAGGCAGACCATTCCTTGCCACAGGTAGAGCTTTGATTGATGTTCATAAAGGATAATTAACTATGCGCATGAACGATCAGCATGTTACATTTAATGTGTTTCAAGCCCTTAAATACGCAGATGCACCTGAGGGATGCCAAGCTGACGAGATAATATAGTCCATTTTCACTATGGACGTGGCACAGCTATGCCAAGATACTAATGATGCTGCAAGCGAGTCAGATAGTGAAGAAGATACGAATGAAGACACTGAAGAAACATTCTTGGAGAAAGAATAAGCGAGTTACTTCGGACAGCCAAAGCCACTGAGTTGGCTAGCAGAGAGATCATGGCACCTAAATCATCTTAAGATACTAATGATCAGGAGTTTTTTAGGACATACAGGTTTTTACCGTCGGTTCATTAAAGATTTCTCAAAAATTTCTAAACTTTTATGCTTTCTTTTAGAATAAAATGCCACTTTTGCGTTTGGTGATTCTTGTTTACAAGCGTTTCAGGAACTTAAAGACAGATTAATCAATGCCCCAATAGTTGTGGCACCGAATTAGAGCGAGCCCTTTGAGCTCATGTGCGATGCCAGCTACTATACCGTTAGAGTTGTATTAGGCCAAAAGCATGGAAAGATTTTTCAAGCCATGTACTATACCAGTCGGACATTGAGCGATGCCCAACTTAACTACACAACAACTGAGAAGGAATTTCTCACTATTGTATTTCTATTTGATAAATTTAGATCTTATTTAGTTGGTAACAAATTTGTTGTGTATACAGATCATTCAGCATTGAAATTCCTATTGATAAAAAAGAATGGCAAGCCCAAATTGATCCGATAGACACTATTATTGCAAGAGTTTGATCTCGAGATTCGAGACAAGAAGAGGAGTGAGAACTTAGTTGTTGACCATTTATCTCGGTTAGAACATCACCTTGAGGAAGGTAGAGCACTGCCATTAGAGATGAATTCCTCGATGAACACATGCTTCCAGTCAGTTCTATGCCATGGTATGTTGACATAGTCAACTATATGGTAAGTAATATCATGCCACTGGATCTGACAAGCAATGCCAAGAAGCGTTTTCTACGACATGCGTGGTAGTACTATTAGGATTAGCCCATTATGTTTAAGCATTGTGCTGACCAAGTAATTCGCTGATCTGTGCCAGAGGAGCAGCACAACATTTTACAGTTATGCCATGCAGCATTATATGGAGAACACTTTGCTGGAATGAAGACTTCTTCCAAGGTATTACAATCTGGATTCTTTTAGCCTATGTTGTTTAAAGACACTCATTACTTTGCCAAGGCCTGTGATCGATGTTAGCAGACGGGTAACATCTCTAGCAGACATCAATTGGCGCTCTAGAATATCATGCAGTAGAGTTGTTTGATGTATGGAGAGTAGACTTCATGGGTTAATTTCCCCTATCATTCGGGAACTTGTATATACTTGTAGCTGTAGACTACGTTTCAAAATGGGTAGAGGTAATAGCTTTGCCAACAAACGATGTCAAAGGTGTTGCCTAGTTCTTGCACAAGCATATCTTCACTAGATTCGGTGCTCCCAAAGCCATAATTCATGATGAAGGTACACATTACAATTTAATCTCTAGAGCTCTGTGCAGGTACGGAATCTAGCAACGCATTGCCACAGCCTACCATCCCCAGACAAATACCCAAGCGAAGATATCAAATAAGGTGATCAAGAATTTTCTAGAGAAGAATATGAATCCACTGATGAAGGACTGGTCCTTGAGACTAGATGATTCCTTGTGTAACATCTCTTTCCCATATTTATCACCAAATACAAGTCAGTGATGTTACTAACAAAGATTAAACCCTTATATTTTCTTAATATAGAAAATTGGCAGCCTGCACTGCCTTTACTTAAAAATTTATAGACATCGAAAATTTGTTCCGAAATTTTATAATTAAACTAGATTCATTAAGATTTCTAACCATATAAATTATTAGCCTAAATTCATTACACAAAAATTCAAATAAATCCTTAGTTCCACGTCACAGCCCAGAATTTCAAAAATTCTGCTTCCCTGTTTTCTGACCTTTCGTCGAATAAAAATTCATAACTTTTTACATACAACTCGAAATCAGTCACCGTTAATTGTAAGAAACTAGACAAAATTTTTAGTTCATGCATATAAGATTCACTATCTAATTCCGATTGTGGAGTTTATGCTGATTTTTCGAACACACTACTTTTGCATACATTTCTGGGCAGATTTTTAAACTTTCTATCTTAGAATCCATATTTACTAAAAACTTAGTCCATTACCATTTATAACCATAATAGGACTTACTAGGTTCATCATTCATATTCAACAACTATTAACCCACCATATTTAGTGATAAGTTATTACAACCCCACTAATTATACATGCCATCTAGTACATTTCCAAAAGAAAGGATGGATGTCATTACATTACTATGAGTATGGAGATATACCTCCCAAAATATGAAAGTGATGCTCGGCTACTCTTCACTCGAAGCTCCTTTAAAACCTACGCTTGAAAGTCATCATATGCTAAGCATATACTTAGTGAGGCAACAACATTTAATTCAAATGCAATTTAACATAGGTATCAATATATTATAGTGACAATGCATATGATCACCTCCCATTTTATGCATTTTAACATATATGACATGATATATATATATAGTAACATATTACATGGTAATAACCTTGATTCTTACCAATACCGTTGCCATATTCATCATCGAGCTTTCAAGCCTTTTTAACCTATTTTTCAATTCATTTAGCCCAAGTATTGAATTAAGGAAATTTTTGGTACGCGAGTCATCCCCTATACTTACTTGAGTATAGTATATTAGGTGCACTTTACTAGAAGTGCTTAACACCGAAGGGTTTTTGTATACTTATCAGAGTATACAATTATTAATTATTTTGCACTTTACCTGAAGTGCTTATAATAAACTGCACTCTACCGGGAGTGCTAAAATATTTATACAGTTGTTTATGACTCTATGGATATCCAACTATACTTTTAATTTCCTATCTCATACTTTGGGCTTTATATCAATCATAATCTTATACATGGAAACATATATACATATTAAGCAATTCGTACGTAAAATAACATTCTATGGATAAGTAGTGATCCATGCATGTATTCTCAATTCGGACATATTTTAACGTGTCAATTATATAATGAATGACATAAAAATCATGATATGCATGCATTGCACTCATCTTGACACTTTCAAAGTTATAATTTATACTAGCCTCACTAAGCTCGATTGCACTTTCTATCTTCTTTCTTCACTCGTTTGTACTCGAACACGATTGTTATCTGTTTGTACATTAAATACACGACACAAGCAACCTTAAGTACATGTCCAACATTTACTAATACATGTACATACCAATATGGAAAAATTAATATTTTCAACTAAGTACTTCTTTGTAACCACCATGCTCACAATACTTTAATCTCATCTCAAATTACACATTACAACCAATAGTTTGATAATCTCCCTATAAACCCTAAATTCTTTCTCTTAGGGTTTATAAACTAAAATTTGGAAACTTCCACATTTCATGTCCATTTTCAAAAATATTAATACCAAAATGATCGTTGTATCATAGCAAACAACATACCCATGCTTCTTGAATATTTTCCAATTTTTCACTTATTTCACCCAATTTACACAATTCACAAATTGGTCCTAAAATAATGTTTTCTTCAATCCAACAACATAATTAAACTTAGAAAACATCATTCTAATCAAATCCATCATCAAATTTTTTTTTACAAAATTTCCCCTAATATTATTCATTTTGCCGAAATGGTCCCTATAGGTTTATCAATAAGTTTTCATCATTTCAAGCATCTAAACAACACTACAACACCATTTCCAACTTGATTAAGCCTTAAAACATGAAATCTTAACATGCTCTTCAACCACCCTAAGCATCAAACTCAGCTTAGAGATATGGAAACTAAGCAAAACTTATGTCAAAAGATAGATAATTCAAAGGAGATCAATTTCTTATCTCATGTCTCTAACCAAAAACCAAGTAAATCAAGCCAAAAAATTGAATTGAATTTTTTGCTCTTACCTTGCTAGGGGTCTCGGCTACTTGGGAGAAAGATGAGCAAATTTCTAGTCTTTTCTATCTTTAATTTTAATGCCAGATGTCTTCTAATTTGGCTATATAAAAATAAAAATCTCTAAAATAGTCAAATGACTATTTCACCCCTTAGTTATAACCAATCACAAGCCAACACCTATATTTTATCCTCTTCCATAATAAATTTTCATTAAAAGGTATAGGTGAAATGTCTAAAATGCCATTAATGAAATACTTTATTTTCAAAAATGCCTTTCCACCACCTATACAAAATACTGAATAGAATCGAATCTAAACTAATTTAAAAACAATTCAAAACTTCGATGTTGTGCTTTTCGGGTCTTTTTAATACTTCCTTCAAATTTTCATAAAATTTCGAGCTCATACGATTACCCGAATTACATTTAAACTTTAACCATAATTTCCAAATAATAGAAACATCAAATCAAACCATAGTTTTTATATTCGATCCACACCCTTAGATGATCTATCTATTTATGGAATAAAAATAATTATTGGGAAAATTACCATGTTGGTCCTTGAACTTTTCTCAACTTTTCACTTTTGTCGCCAAACTTTAAAACTTTACGTTTTAGTCACTGAACTAAAACCACTAACTTTTGATTCTTTACGTTTTGGCCACTAATCAAATAATGGGATATTACACCTTGTGGGCTTACAAAACAGCCTTTAAGACTCCTTTGGGAATATCCCCATTCAAGCTCATTTTTAGAAAAGTATGCCATCTGCCAGTGGAATTGGAACATCGAGCATACTGGGCAATCAAAATGCTTGACATGGAATGGAGAGCTGCTGGTGAGAAGAGGCTATTAGATTTGAATGAGTTAGAGGAATTTAGAACACAAGCCTACGAGAATGTCACACTCTACAAGGAAAGAACAAAACGATGGCATGACAACAGAATATTGCCAAGGCTTTTTAAGGTAGGTCAACATGTTTTGTTATTGAACTCAAGGCTACAATTGTTTCCAGGAAAGCTCAAGTCTAGATGGTCGGTTCCCTTTGAAGTTGTGAAGCCACATGCTCATGGAGCAGTAGATATCAAGAATTTGAAAAACGAGAACAATTTTCAAGTTGAACGGCCAACGCTTGAAACACTATTGGGAAGGTACTCAAAAGGATGCCAAGGAGGTTGTGCTCCTGGCAGAAATTTCATGAACATCATCATCATGGTTTGATTTTTGTATATAGTAAGATAGATGCTTTTATTTTTCAGCATTGTATTTGTTTATTTTCTTTCTTTCTTTTAATTTTATTTTTCCTTGTTGCGTTGAAAGGTTTTCTTTTGAGTGGTTGTTGGTCTGTGTGCCAGGCAGACTGCCAGATAGAATGCCAGGGCATCTTGGCATGGGGCAATAAGAAGATTGGAGAAAATTGTTTTACCCTAGCAGCCCAAGGCTTGTTGAAGTTTGGCCCAAAAAGGAGGAGAGAGATATTTTGCGTGAAATTACTATATCCGCCCAAAGAGTGATAAGTTGAAATTCAAATTTCAACTCAATTCACTTATCCCTCCACCCTTTACGCTCCTTATCCTATTAATTCACCCTTATCACATCAACCTTTTCTTTTCCCTTAAACACGCAAAAGCCCATCATTACCCTTCTTAACCGGCACCTTAACAACTCTAATTAAACACTCAACCCTTTTTATCTCCTTAAAAACCCTAACCGATCCAAGCCTTAAAACCTTTCACCTTTTACCCTAGTTTCTTTATCAACAAGAACACCAAGAATCTTTTCTCCTTCTCTCGATAAAAATCCTTCAAGTTCTCCAACTTCTTTTCATGGCATCTTCTTCGACGCCCTTCAAGATATTCTTTAATAAAGAAATTCAAAAGAAATACAAGGAGAACTTTGCCGCACGAACATTTTGCTACGAGAAGAATTTCGAGTTCAAGAATGAACCCAACTTGGGTTATTCATCAGAGTTCATGAAATGGGTCAAAAAGCAAAAGTGGGAGTTGTTTTGCCAACAAACGGGGGAAGTCTACTCCAATATTGTCCGAGAGTTTTATGCCCACCTCATGACTAAAGATTCATTTTTCTTACTCATACGAGGTACTTGTGTCATATTTGATGAGGGGTATGTTAGTGCTATGCTTGAACTGGATGGTGTAGGGGAGGAGCACTCTGATTTTATTGACTAGTTAGACGCTGTCAAGAGGCAAAAGCTACTAAAGGATTTATGTGAGCATGGCACTAGGTAGAACATGTCATCCAAGGGCCACCGCCCGGTGAAGCAGCTGGCATTGAAGGCACAACCAAAAGGGTGGAACCACTTTCTAAAGGCAAACATGATGCTAACGACTCATAACAAGACTGTCTTGGAGGAGATGGTGGCCTTATTATATTTGATCATTATGGGCCGTAAGATTAACATCGGTCGTATAATTATCGATGAAACTTATAAATGTGCCAGTAAGAACAGTGGGAGTCTTTTTTCCCTCTTTTGATTTCTAATATTTGTATGAAGTATTGTGTGCCAAAGATTAATTCAAACAATGTCAACGAGACTAAGGGACAACAATTACGCCTACCCTGTGGAGGTAACTCACTACCACCGAGTCCAAAGACAAGGGCAAGGGAAAGACGACAGAGCCAATGACCAAGGCCAAGCTACCCAAGGCAAAGCCTGACACTCTTATGCTAGTCAGCTCAGTGGAAACGTTTTTACAAATTTTCCAATGCCAGGAGACCATTTTCCAAAAGTTAGAGAAAGCAGAGGAGCAAAATATCAAGCTCTGGCCTTACACCAACGCTAAAGACTATGCAATCAAAGAAACTCTTGAGAGGATATCCCCAAGTGTTTTGCCAGCCTTCCCAGAGTTCCATGCCAGCATATTTGCCAGCACTACTATGCCAGGTAGTCCTTCTTCAGTGTATACTCCATCAGATGCCACTATTCCAGTATCCCTTGTTCAGGTTGAATCTGCTAGCACAGCCACACCATCTAACTCTAAATAAGAAACAAAACATGTTGCAACGCCTGTTGAACCTGCATCGTTCGCTGCCACTGATGTCTCGGCTGCCTCTGAGTCGGTGAAGATTATTGAGGAAGTTCTCTACGACCTGGGAGCGTCCACAACTGCATCAAAACCCAGCATGAAGCGCAAAAAGCATATGGCCCCCAGTAGAGAGAGTTTTATCAAGAGGAAAACACACGTTTCACGACCAGAACCTTCCGAATGGGAGTCTTCCTCCTCTTTAACTCCTTGCATTTCATTTTATTTTCATTCACATGTTCATGCATTTTAATCTCATTTGTATATATGTGTTGTTTTAATGCATTGAGGATAATGCACACCATAGGTTTGGGGGTGTGGGTTGCCTCACATTTTATTGCCATGACATTCATGTTTAATTTTCAGTTTGCCACATAGAATAGTTCGGCATATAGGATTTAAATTTTCATACCAAACCACTAAAAAATTACCTCGGTCTATAAGTTGTTTTAATTGCCAAAACTGCTAGTTTAGTTGAACTTGTTCTAGATTATCTGTCTGATGAAGAAACTAGAATTTAGAACCTCTATGCCAGCAGGGTAGCATTGCCAAGTAGCTTGGCAATTGAACTCTAGTTTAAAGAACTTTAGTTTCACTATGCACGCGGTATGTATCTAGTCAGCATAACAAACTTAGGTTCGCTTGAAACTGAACTCATAAAAAAAACAATGCCAGGGTAGAAAGAATAAGGCAACAATGTTTTGCCAAAGGCTGAAATATTTTAGAACACTTCTCTACCTTAGGGAAAATAATTAACTTGGGTCTTCGTGGTTTGCTCCCTCTTAGTTCTCAAGCCAACATAACTTTAGGGTATTGTAACACCCTTAACGTATACTCGTAGTACAAATACACATTAAGGATGTCATAATATTATTTAACAGAATTCTAGAATTGTAAATTTCTTTTATAAAAATAATCCTTTAAAACAACCAACTAATAAATTGATACATGCCCACTAGAGAATATCATGAATTGGAATGTCTTACTGATGTTTGGCAGATTGTAGCTTGATCACATGCTTAACTCATCTTCCGATAAGTTTCCAATAACCTACGTGTTAAACAGCACACGCTAAGTAACGACTTAATAAGGAAACTACAATTTAAAATAAATCACTTCAATGTATAAAATCATATAAAATAGACTTATCGAAGTCATTCATCTATCATATAACAGTGCAATACATTTCTTGCTTAATAGCAAGTCAGTCCCAATTGCAGTTTATATCATAACAACAAACCTCTATTTTATAAATCAAGTATACATTAAGCTTTTTAGCTTAACTGCCTGCATAAAATACATTTCATGTATTATAGCCCAAAGTACAAAATCATGTGATGCCATGGTACGCGAGTCATCATGACACGTAGTGTCGGGAAGCTATAGCGTCTGCATCACCAAAGCAACTGAGATGAGTACATACTCGAGGACGCCCTTTGCTCCTCATACTCGCACATTTTGTGCTATGTAACACCGTAGTGTTTGAACCGACTCTGTAGAGTCTAACTCGACTCTGTGGATTCTATCTCGACCCTGAAGAGTCTACATTGTTTATCTCGACCCCGAAAAGTCTACATTGTCTATCTCGACCCAGAAGAGTCTACATTATTTATCTCGACCCTAAAGAGTCTACATTGTCTAACTCGAACCCGAAGAGTCTACATTATTTACCTCGACCCCGAAGAGTCTACATTGTCTATCTCGACTCCGAAGAGTCTACATTGTCTATCTCGATCCCGAAGAGTCTACATTGTTTATCTCGACCCCAAGGAGTCTACATTGTCTATCTCGACCCCGAAGAGTCTACATTGTTTATCTCGACCCTGAAAAGTCTACATTGTCTATCTCGAACCTGAAGAGTCTATCTCGACCCCGAAGAGTCTATATTGTCTATAACGACCCCCAAGAGTCTACCTTGTCTATCTCGACCTCGAAGAGTCTACATTGTTTATCTCGACCCCGAATAGTCTACATTGTCTATCTCGCACTGTAGTGCTATGACGCAGCTGCTAGGACTCTATGGATATCCAATTATACCAAAGACTCTCACACTAGTACTTGGGCATATCAATATATTATTTTTCATATTCTATATCCAATCCTTCAATAATATTGTCCATAATTCAATAATGAGCAGTGCATATCCAAATATCTAAAATTTGATTACCTTGAGTAAATCATTTTGCTACAATCATTGTATCAATATGCCATTTAATATTTCATGCTATTTGCATAAATAAGCCATCATACATTATTATTTATACAATGGTCGGTTCATCGCAAGTCGTTCTATTTATCAACATGTCATAAATATATATAATGCAATCACTCATATCACATATATAATAAATAAGTAAAAATGCACTCACCTTAGCCACTTAACATGATGCCTCTCCAGGTCCTAGTTCAATCCTTTCTTTCATAGTATCGCGAACCTTCTCTGATTCGGACTCGACTTGATTAATCATATAAATACAATAAAATATTTGATAGACTCAAATCTAACAATACCTTAAACTTGCTTTTTAACATAATCATTCGAATATAAAATTTCCAATAATTCTTCCGAGCTTGCTATCTAACCTTTAAATCCAGAATGTTACAAACTCTATTTTCTGACAGCTTGCGCTACCTTCAAAGATTTACTTGAATAGGGCAGAATACATACTGGATTTTAATTTCTTTTATACTGGAGAAACTAGATCCGATAATGGTTCTAACAGTACAATCCACATAAATTAATAAAATCTACAAAAATTATTAAAAATCATTGAATTCACATCACAGATTGTTCAAGCAGAAAACTGCTCTATAATTTTTCTGACCTTCATTCGAATAAAAATTCATATCTTTTTACACGGAACTCGAAATCAGTTTCCGTTTGCTGGAAACGAAACTAGACTGATTCTTTACGCTTTGTCAACTTTTCACTTTTGTCACCAAACTTTAAAACTTTGTGTTTTAGTCACTGAACTAAAACCACTAACTTTTGATTCTTTACGTTTTGGTCACTAATCAAATAATGGGATATTACACCTTGTGGGCTTACAAAACAGCCTTTAAGACTCCTTTGGGAATATCCCCATTCAAGCTCATTTTTAGAAAAGTATGCCATCTGCTAGTGGAATTGGAACATCGAGCATACTGGTAATCAAAACGCTTGACATAGAATGGAGAGCTACTGGTGAGAAGAGGCTATTAGATTTGAACGAGTTAGAGGAATTAGGAACACAAGCCTACGAGAATTTCAGACTCTACAAGGAAAGAACAAAACGATGGCATGACAATAGAATATTGCCAAGGCTTTTTAAGGTAGGTCAACATGTTTTGTTATTTAACTCAAGGCTGCAATTGTTTCCAGGAAAGCTCAAGTCTAGATGGTCGGTTCCCTTTGAAGTTGTGAAGCCATATGCTCATGGAGCAGTAGATATCAAGGATTTGAAAAACGAGAACATTTTTCAAGTTGAACGGCCAACGCTTGAAACACTATTGGGAAGGTACTCAAAAGGATGCCAAGGAGGTTGTGCTCCTGGCAGAAATTTCGTGAACATCATCATCATGGTTTGATTTTTGTATATAGTAAGATAGATGCTTTTATTTTTCATCATTGTATTTGTTTATTTTCTTTCTTTCTTTTAATTTTATTTTTCCTTGCTGCGTTGAAAGGTTTTCTTTTGAGTGGGTGTTAGTCTGTGTGCCAGGCAGACTGCTAGATAGAATGCCAGGGCATCTTGGCATGGGGCAATAAGAAGATTGGAGAAAATTGTTTTACCCTAGCCGCCCAAGGCTTGTTGAAGTTTGGCCCAAAAAGGAGGAGAGAGATTTTTTTTGCGTGAAATTACCAATCCGCCCAAAGAGTGATAAGTTGAAATTCAAATTTCAACTCAATTCACTTATCCCTCCACCCTTTGCGCTTTTCCTATTAATTCACCCTTATCACATCAACCATTTTCTTTTCCTTTAAACACGCAAAGGCCCATCATTACCCTTCTTAACTGGCACCTTAACAACTCTAATTAAACACTCAACCCTTTTTATCTCCTTAAAAACCCTAACCGATCCAAGCCTTAAAACCTTCCACCTTTTACCCTAGTTTCTTTATCAACAAGAACACCAAGAATCTTTTCTCCTTCTTTCGATAAAAATCCTTCAAGTTCTCCAACTTCTTTTCATGGCATCTTCTTTGACACCCTTCAAGATATTCTTTAATAAAGAAATTCACAAGAAATACCAGGAGAAATTTGCCGCATGAACATTTTGCTACGAGAAGAATTTCGAGTTCAAGAATGAACCCAACTTGGGTTATTCATCAGAGTTCATGAAGGGGGTCAAAAAGCACAAGTAGGAGTTGTTTTGCCAACAAACGGGGGAAGTCTACTCCAATATTTTCTGAGAGTTTTATGCCCACCTCACGACTAAAGATTCAATTTTCTTACTCATACGAGGTACTTGTGTCATATTTGATGAGGGGTATGTTAATGCTATGTTTGAACTGGATGGTGTAGGGGATGAGCACTCTGAGTTTATTGACTACTTAGACGTTGTCAAGAGGCAAAAGCTACTAAAGGATTTATGTGAGCATGGCACCAAGTAGAACGTGTCATCCAAGGGCCACTGCCCGGTGAAGCAGCTGGCGTTGAAGCCACAGCCAAAAGGGTGGAACCACTTCTTAAAAGTAAACATGATGCTAACGACTCATAACAAGACTGTCTTGGAGGAGATGATGGCCTTATTGTATTTGATCATCGTGGACCGTAAGATTAACATCGGTCGTATAATTATCGATGAAACTTATAAATGTGCTAGTGAGAGCAGCGGGATTTTTTCCCCTCTTTTGATTTCTAATATTTGTATGAAGCATTGTGTGCCAAAGATTGATTCATACAAGGTCCACGAGGCTAAAGGAACAATAATTACGCGTGCCCTGTGGAGGCAACTCACTACCATTGAGTCCAAAGACAAGGGTAAGGGAAATATGACAGAGCTAATGACTAAGGCCAAGCTGCCCAAGGAAGACCCTGACACTCTTATGCTAGTCAGCTCAGTGGAAATGCTTTACCAAATTTTCCAATGCCAGGAGACCACTTTCCAAAAGTTAGAGAAAGCATAGG
This sequence comes from Hibiscus mutabilis, assembly GCA_019671005.1. Classification (NCBI taxonomy): domain Eukaryota; kingdom Viridiplantae; phylum Streptophyta; class Magnoliopsida; order Malvales; family Malvaceae; genus Hibiscus; species Hibiscus mutabilis. Next base: position 19,152,480 of record CM033737.1, on the reverse strand, counting down.
AGCAAAATATCAAGCTCTAGCATTACACCAATGCTAGGGATTGTGCAATCAAAGAAACTCTTGAGAGGATGTCCCCAAGTGTTTTGCTAGCCTTACCAGAGTTTTCTGCCGGCCAATTTGCCAGTACTGCTATGCCAGCCAGTCCTCCTTCAGTGAATAATCCATCAGATGCCACTATTTCAGTATCTTCTGTTCAAGTTGAATCTTCTAGCACAGCCACACTATCTAACTCTAAATAAGAAACAAAACCTGCCGCAACGCCTGTTGCACCTGCATCGTTCGCTGCCACTGATGTCTCGATTGCCTCTGAGTCGGTGAAGATTATTGAGGAAGTTCTCCATGACATGGGAGCGTCCACAGCTGCATCAAAACCCAACATGAAGTGCAAAAAGCATATGGCCCCTAGTAGAGAGAGTTTCATCAAGAGGAAAACACACGTTTCACGACCAGAACCTTCCGAATGAGAGTCTTCCTCCTCTTTAACTCCTTGCATTTCATTTCATTTCCATTCACATGTTCAAGCATTTTAATCTCATTTGTATATATGTGCTGTTTTCATGCATTGAGGATAATGCACACCATAGGTTTGGGGGTATGGGTTGCCTCACATTTTATTGCCATGATATTCATGTTTAATTTTCAGTTTGCCACATAGAATGGTTCGCCATATAGGATTTAAATTTGAATACCAAACCACTAAAAAATTGCCTTGGTCCATAAGTTGTTTTAATTGCCAAAACTGCTAGTTTAGTTGAACTTGTTCTAGATTATCTGTCCGATGAAGAAACTGGAATTTAGAACCTCTATTCCAGCAGGGTAGCATTGCCAAGTAGCTTGGCAATTGAACTCTAGTTTAAGGAACTTTAGTTTCACTATGCACGCAGTATGTATCTAGTCAGCATAACAAACTTAGGTTCGCTTGAAACTGAACTCATAAAAAAACAATGCCAGGGTAGAAAGAATAAGGCAACAATGTTTTGCCAAAGGTTGAAATATTTTATAACACTCCTCTACCTTATGGAAAATAATTAACTTGGGTCTTCGTGGTTTACTCCCTCGTAGTTCTCAAGCCAACATAACTTTAGGGTATTGTAACACCCTTAACGTATACTCGTAGTACAAATACACATAAAGGATGTCATAATATTATTTAACAGAATTCTAGACTTGTAAATTTCTTTTATAAAATAATCTTTTAAAACAACCAACTAATAAATTGATACATGCCCACAAGAGAATATCATGAATTAGAATATCTTATTGATGTTTGGCAGTTTGTAGCATTATCACATGCTTAACTCCTCTTCCAGTAAGTTTCCAATAACCTACGTGTGAAACAGCACACACTAAGTAACGACTTAATAAGGCAACTATAATTTAAAATAAATCATATCAATGTATAAAATCATATAAAATAGACTTACCGAAGTCATTCCTCTGTCATATAACAGTGCAATACATTTCCTACTTAATAGCAAGTGAGTCCCAATTGCAGTTTATATCATAACAACAAACCTCTATTTTATAAATCAAGTATACGTTAAGCTTTTTAGCTTAACTGCCTGCATAAAATGCATTTCATGTATTATAGCCCAAAGTACAAAATCATATGATGCCATGGTACTCGAGTCATCACGACACGTAGTGTCTACGATGCTATAGCGTTTGCATCACCGAAGCAACTGAGATGAGTACATACTAGAGGACGCCCCTTGCTCCTCAAACTCGCACATTTGTGCTATGAAACACCGTAGTGTTTGAACCAACTCTGTAGAGTCTAACTCGACTCCGTGGAGTCTATCTCGACCTTGAAGAATCTACATTGTCTATCTCGACCGCGAAGAGTCTATATTGTTTATCTTGACCCCGAAGAGTCTATATTGTCTATCTCGACCCTGAAGAGTCTACATTATTTATCTCGACCCTAAAGAGACTACATTGTCTATCTTGACCCCGAAGAGTCTACATTATTTATCTCAACCCCGAAGAGTCTATATTGTCTATCTCGATTCTGAAGAGTCTACATTGTCTATCTCGACCCCGAAGAGTCTACATTGTTTATCTCAACCTCGAAGAGTCTACATTTTCTATCTCGACCCCTAAGAATCTACATTTTCTATCTCGACCCCGAAGAGTCTACATTGTCTATCTCGACCCCGAAGAGTCTACCTTGTCTATCTCGACCCCAAAGAGTCTACATTGTTTATCTCGACCCCGAAGAGTCTACATTGTCTATCTCGCATTGTAGTGCTATGACGCAACTGCTAGGACTCTATGGATATCCAATTATACCAAAGACTCTCACACTAATACTTGGGCATATCAATATATTATTTTTCATATTCTATATCCAATCTTTCAATACTATTGTCCATAATTCAATAATGAGCAGTGCATATCCAAATATCTAAAATTCGATTACCTTGAGTAAATCATTTTGCTACAATCATTGTATCAATATGTCATTTAATATTTCATGCTATTTGCATAAATAAGCCATCATACATTATTATTTATACAATGGCCGGTTCATCGCAAGTCGTTCTATTTATCAACATGTCATAAATATATATAATGCAATCACTCATATGACATATATAATAAATAAGTAAAAATGCACTCACCTTGGCCACTTAACATGATGCCTCTCTAGGTCCTAGTTCAATCCTTTCTTTCATAGTATCTCGAACCTTCTCTGATTCGGACTCGACTTGATTAATCATATAAATACAATAAAATATTTGATAGACTCAAATCTAACAATACCTTAAACTTGCTTTTTAACATAATCATTCGAATATAAAATTTCCAAATATTTTATTTTCTTTCTTGTACTTTTTGAAAACTCATTATGGTCCTTAATGACTAATTTGAACTTCCAATAATTCTTCCGAGATTGCTATCTAACCTTTAAATCCAGAATGTTTCAAATTCTATTTTCTGACAGTTTGCGCTACCTTCAAAGATTTATTTGAATAGGACAGAATACATACCGATTTTAATTTCCTTTATACTGGAGAAACTAGATTCGATAAAGGTTCGAAGGGTATAAGCCACATAAATTAATAAAATCTAAAACAATATTAGAAATCATTGAATTCACATCACAAATTGTTCAGGCAGAAGACAGCTCTATAATTTTTCTGACCTTCATTCGAATAAAATTCATATCTTTTAACACGGAACTCGAAATCAGTTTCCATTTGCTGGAAACGAAACTAGACTGACATACCTTTATGTCAGTATAAAATTCACTATCTAACCATTTTTATAGAATTTATGATGAATTTCTAAACTTACTGCCATAATTTAAATTCAATCTAACTTCCCATATTTAGTATCTAAATTTACCATAACTTCTCCATATTTCATTACTTATCAATTTAGTCCTATCATTTTACTTCAAATAACTAAATGAAACTTGTATTCATAAGTTCTCTTTACATCCTTCATCAAAATAGGCTTAAACAATTATTTAACCAAAAAATCAAAATTAGTCTCCGTCAATAGCTACATTGCCGGATTGATCCCAAAACTTTCATACTTGGTTGAATTAGTCCTTTAAGTAATTAAGCTACTATTCCCTTCCTTTATTCAATTCAAGTAATTAAATCAATAATCTAAATTAAGTACTCATAAATTTTTAGTATCACAATTCAATCCCTAAACTTCTTCATGCTTGCCATTTTGGTCCTTCTATCATTCAAGAACTTTATTTTTATCCAAACATCAAAATTAAACTTTCTATATTCAATTCAATGAAATATACTCAAACTATATTTTTCTAATAATTTTCCCCTTCATATAAGCCAAATCCGAATTGGTCCTTCAATTTTTCCTACTTGGCCGAAATGGTCACTTGAAGATACAAGCTCCCAACTTTTAAATTTAAGCAATTTAAGCTTGTTATTCATCAAATAAATCCAAGTTCATATCATTTCCAGCCATAATAGACCAGCCCCCCAACTTTACCTAATTTCGGTTTGGTCACTTAATGCAATTCAACATAATTGTTCATTCCAATCACTAAATCAAGCAAGTACAAGCCTTAATCTTTCATAAACATCCTTTAATTTCAATTCCCTAATAAATCCCAAAATTTTGGGGTTAGGATTCTTAACTTCATCATGAAATTAAACACAATCCAAGCTTAATTTGATCAAAACAACATTGAATTCATGTAATTCAAGTCATAACTTCAACTTAGCACAACAATTCTCTAATTCTTTCTCATCAATAACTCAAGTAGTTGTTCACAACACCATCCAATATTACTACCAAAATGTAGAGAATTGAATGTAGAACAAATTATTCTAAAGGAACATACCTTGAATCTTGCTTAAAAGCCTTCAAAATTGCCAAAGAATTTTTTTTTATCCTCTCCCCCAAGCTTTTCTTAATCTCACGAAATGGAGAGAAAAAGATGAGCAATTTTTTTGTTCATCTTTGACTTTCTTTTTTTATTGAATTTAATCCAATATTGCCACTTGTAATCAATTAAATAAATTTTAATTTCATTTAATTAATTAATCTTAAATCCAAGGGCTCAAATTGATCCTATCATAAATCAATGGCTAGGATTAAATCTTAAGATGGGAAATTACTAAAATGCCCATGCCACTTCCTGAATATTTCAAAATTGCCATTGGAGGCAAATTGACTAACTTGTCCTCAACTATTCACAATTTCATCTAGTTTGCCATTTTTGTAAAAAATCAACTAAATCTAGTTGAATTCTAACTAGACATATCAAAATATTCATACAATAATATTTTATGAATTTTCTATAACTTTTGGAATTGTCTTGAAAATTCTAGTTTGATCTGATGTACCGATAATTATCGGGAATTTTATCGATTACTAAATAAATTCATTAAAAAAAATAAATCATAGGATTCATCCTGGATCGAACTAAAAATATTTCCAAAACTTGGGAATAATTTTTATATCCTTCTTCTATCATATAGTAAAATTTCATAGTTTTCCATTTCGATCCGGATACCCAAATTCCACTTAAACTTTGACTGCGATTTTATCTTTACCGAGCTATTGGATTTATTTCGAAAATTTTATATTTTCATATTCGAAAAATTAATATTATTATCTCATAAAAACTTCCTTTCCTAAGGACTTAGACTGAATTTTCCTAACTCAGTCTATTATTCTGATAATTATCAAAAATCCTCATTGAGTAAAATTTCTCTTAGAAATCCTTTATCGAAAATCCATACGAATATTCTCTACTCTTATTGAGTCCAAAATATCGATCAAAAACACTTTTATGGGACCTTCCCGAAAGTTACTTATCCTAGTGTTTCCCTAGTTTGAGCACGCTTAATAATAGGGTTCGATCAAAATTCGATACCTTATTCTGCATTTTCATTCCCGGGACCTATATCAAATTTCACTCACCGATCGAATTTATCCATCTACAGAATAAAATTAGTTATTGAGCAAATCCTTCATTATGGATTTAAACTTTTCCTTTCTTTATGATTTAGCAACCAACTTTTGAAAATTATCATTTTGGTCACTAAAATTTAACCTTAAATTCCCATTCCAATTTTTATCGGATTTCAACCAAATTTTTGCATGTACCCTAATTTGCTTATCCTATATCTCATAATACCTTTAAACCGCAGAAATTTCTTTTCTAAAACTCCTAATTAAAGAAATCCCAACTTTTCCATTTTTGTCATTTTAGTCACTAAGTTAGTTTTTAAGCTACTAACTTAGTACCAAATGACCTTAATACTGTTTAACGAAATTTAGGGTGTTACAGGTATGAGTGTAATGGGTTAGATTAGTGATGTAATCTGGATTAACGTGGGTATTCGTGGTTTCCTCCCTCTTATGTCTCACGCCAAACAGTGCATGACGCAACCCTAATTTAATGCCAGCATAAAAACACCCTTGGCAAATAAATAAAATAAAGAAAAAAATGATGAAAATGATTATGAGTTTGGGTAGTAAAGTGGCTAGGGGAGTTAAGTAAATTTGATGCATATTGCCCGCACTTCACGCACACTTAATGACCTCAGACTAGAGCTATATTATTGTACTTGAATTTGGTTATTTGCTTGGCATTGATATACTGAATATCCGAGGACAAACCTAGAATCACATTTTTCTATTTGGCAGGTGTTGGTGACTATGCCAATTTTTGCTGAGGTATCTTTTTGTTTTTCTGTTTTATTTTTAGTTGCATTACTTGAGGATAAGCAATGAGCTAGGTTTGGGGGTGTTAACTCCTCAAAAGTACTATTTTATGCTTATTTTATAGTGCCTTTGCTTGCCCATTTATTACATTTAGTTGCATTTAGGTATTAAAATCATATATTTGCATAAGGAGTTTATGAGCTATTATATTTGTCAGTGTGAAGGATTATTTTGCTTTTTTTTACGTAGGACAAAGACAAGCAAGCTTGGCAGAGAATGCAGGAAAAGAAGCTAGAGAATTGTCGAGGAGCAGTTGGCACAGAAGGACCAATCAATGCCAAGTCCGGTTGGCAAAAGAGTGACGTCAACCGACCTGTCAAAGTCTCCATTGAACCTTGGACGCATCAGCCCTAGGATTCAAATCTGGATAAGATGCACTATCATTTTATCCCTTGTGCATTAAAAAATTAAATTCAAAGGTCTTATCCTAGGTTTCCCACGTAAGCCTATTTAAAGAGATTGATCAAGCATTTAAGAGGGGGATTGGAGAGATCAAATTGAAGAGGCTGAACGGTGGTGAACCAAGACGTTCGATTGAAGTAGCTTGGAGCTATTAAAGGGTTGCATCGACAGACCCCCTTCTTGCCCATTCTCTTCGTTTTTATTTATTTTGTTTAAATGATAATGTGGGGATATGATAATTTATTTAGATGGAAACCCCAACCATGAACCAAACTTTTACAGTTGGTTGGGGGATTTTGGATGGATGTTGATTTCATGTTTAGTTTTAACAATGAAAATGCCTTGGCTTTGTTTTCTATCTAGCATATACTTAACCTTTTTACAAATCAATTGCCATACTACAATTGGCATTGTGTGCTTATTGCACCTTAATATCTTAACAGACTTAAGGGGCAACGATCTATTGCCAGGTACTAAGGCGAGAAGCTTCAACAAAAGATGTTCAAGTAGACGAACATACTTTGGAAGTGAGTCTACCCCTTAGGAGTAAAGATTGTTGCTTAATCAAGTTAATTCGTTAGAAACATTCATTATAGACATATAAGCGTTTTATCATAGTTAACTTATGGTATTGCCATCGACAGAGGCAATACTACCTTTAATTCGCTCGGCAATAAACCAAGGAAGATCATTATTGAAGGCTGGCATAAGTAGCGTAAAATGTGGCATCCCCTTGCCAACGCTCATCATTCATTTTGAATAGCTCATTGCCAGACTGCTTATTTTCACTACTTTGTTTTGTGAACTTCTCAATCAAAATCCCAAAAGATTTCAAACACTTTTGAGGAAAAATAGAAATTAATATAGGATTTATGGGATAGTGGGAAACTGGAAGGGTTTATGGCGTGTGGAAGAGGAAAAGGACGTGTGGCGGCATGGGGAAGTAGATAACGGGAAAAGTAGGAGAGAGAACTAGTGTTGTAATGATTAGGAAAAAGAGAATATATTGTAATAAATTACATAAATATTCTTTCCCCTTTTTGTATCTAGCCACCGAAACCCTTAGATATATTAAAACCATATCTGCCAAAAGTCCACCATTCCAAGATCCTAGGAAAATTCTTTCCAAGTATTTGCTTTATATTTGGCAACATTAAGAAAATAAAATCAAAATAAAGTAAAATAAAACTAAACTAAATATGAAATTGAAAATGTGAAAAACTTAAAATTAATTCAAAATAAAAATTAAAATAATGCAAAAAAGTAAAAGGGAGTTGGACTGGATGCTCAAGCATCCAGTAGCGTGACAGAGATTTTGTCACAATAGACTGGTGCTCCATGGTAGGCCTTGAGTCTTTGAGCATTGACATTGAAGATCAGGCCATTCTTGAAGTTTCTGATATCAACAACACCGTGTGGATACACCTTGACCACATTGAATGGACTAGACAAATGAGACTTAAATTTTCCCTAAAATAGTTTAAGGCGTGAGCTATAGAGGAGAACTTGTTGGCCTTCAACAAAATGCCGAGGCATCAGTTTAGCATCATGCCATCTCTTAGTTTTCCCCAAATCTCCAAATGCCTTAGCAATTAGTTTGTTGTCGAAGTGGCTACCCTCATCACTGATAATGGCCCGAGGCACTCTAAATCAAGTGAAAATGCTCTTGTACAAAATCGAATAACTCAACTTCTAGGATAACATGTTTGGGTAGCTTATACCTTCTAGAGATGTTCCCTGTGTGTTGACATTTATCGCAAGCTTTAAAGAATGCCTAAGCATCCTTGAACAAGGTAGGCCAATAGAAGCCAAACTGTAGGACCTTGGCAGCAGTCCTATATCCTTCAAAGTGCCCTCTGTAGGGATTTGAATGGCAATGGAACAAGATATCCTCTTGCTCTTCTTTGGGTAAACATCTCCATATCATTTGGTCAACGCATTTATTGTAAAGGTAGGGCTCGTCCCAATAGTAGTACAACATCATGTCAAAAATTTTTCCTTCATGGCTATTCAAATCACAAGGCAAAATTCCACTAATAAGAAAATTAACAATATCAGTATACCATGACAATTCTGTAGCATTCAGTAATTTCTCATCAAGGAATTCTTCCTTAATGTCAAGTGTATCATCATGCTTGCATGCATTTTCTAGCCTAAAGAGATTATTGGCTACTTGAATTTTTAGTACCCTTTCTATGTACCACTTCTGTAATAACCCAATTTTTGGTTAGTGACTATTTTGCAAAGAATTAAAAGTTGGTGGTTTTAGTTCAGTGACTAAAATGTAAAATGTTAAAGTTTGGTGACCAAAGTGAAAAGTTGAGAAAAGTTCAGGGACCAACATGGTAATTTTCCCAATAATTATTTTATTCTATAAATAAATAGATCATATAAGGGTGTGAATCAAATATAAAATTGTTGGTTCGATTTGATGTTTCTATTATTGGGAAATTACAATTAAAGTTTAAATGTGATTCGTGTAATCATATGAGCTCGGAATGTGATGAAGTTTTGAAGGGAGTTGTAGGAAGTCTTGAAGAATATGAAATTTTGTTTTGGAATCGTTTTTAATCGATTTAGATTCGATTGAATATAGTATTTTGAAATAGTGCACAAATGGCATTTTTGTGAATACATGGATTCATTAATGGCATTTTAGTCATTTTGCCCTTACTTTTTGATTAAAGATGATTATGGAAAAGTGATAAGGTTAGGTGTCAACACCTAATTTGTTATAATTGAGGGGTAAAATGGTAATTTCACTATTGATGAAGATTTTTATATTAGGATTAAAGATTAAATATGTCATTTGTCATGTTAATTAATTAAAGAAAAAGCTAGAAACTCTTTCTTCTTCTTTCTCCATTTCGAAACCAACATAGCCAAGGTAAGGAAATTTTTGATTCAATTTTTGGCTTGATTCGAATGGTTTTTGGTTCAAGACATGAAATAGAAAATTAATCTCCATCAAATTTTCTTTCATTTGGTATAATTTTTGAGTAGTTTCCATGTCTATATGTTAAGTTTAGAGATTAGGGGTTATGAAGAACAAGTTGGATTTTCATGTGTTATGGATTCTTTTGATTAAATATGATGTTGTGATGTTGTTTCAAGCTTGCAAATAGTGAAAATTCCAAGAATTATGATGTAGGTTGAATTTGGGAAATGGAAAAATTAGGAGAAACTCTTGCAAAATTTTTATTTGAAGTGAGAATGATCTTAGAAGCTTGAATATGTTGTTTTGAGGTTGAATTCATGCTTGAATCAAAATGTAAAGTTTGGTCAAAGTGACCTTTGGTATTCGGCTATGGTAGAAAATATTGGGAAAATTATGGAAAATTTTCCTAAGGTTATAAATGGTGTAAGGATGATTTTATAAGCTTTAGAAAGTTATTTGAACTAATGTGAAAGTTTATAAAGTGTTGAGAATTAAGTTGTAAATTTTGGAAAGTTTAGGGGTTTGGTTGTTAAGCTTGGTTTTGAAGTGTATTGTGTTGGAAAATTAAGTTAAAGTGATTAGAAGGTTGATTTTGAAGTTGTGTTAACTTTGGGGACCAATTTAAAATTTCGGCAAATTCAAGGACTAGTGTGTAAATTTTTAAAGTTTGGGTCCTCAAGTGTACAGAATGAGAAATGTAAGGTTTGAACTTGAAAATGTTGGTTGGAAGTTTAAAAAGAGTACTTAGGACTGAAATGAATATTTTGGAAAGTTAAAGAATTATTAGGAAATATTATTCCTAATACGTAACAATGTTAGTATGATACTAACATGTACTTTACATGGTATGTGTTGTTGAAATGTTGTGTAGATCGTAATCGGGATACAAGCAAGGCTGCTGATAAAGATAAAATTCAAGAGTAAGGTTGGAAAGTAATAGTACAGCTTTTTAGTAAGGCAAAGGTGAGTGCAATCTTATTTATTTTAATTATGATACGAGGAAGACTTGTGATAAGTCAACCTCGAATGTTGAAAGAAAAGGATTTGATTTATATTAAATGGTTTTGAATGGTTTTGTGAATGATTTCGGGTATGAACTGCCCTATGCATATTTTTATATGTTAAAATTATTGATTTTGATCCATTGATATTATCGAAATGAATGAAAGGTTCATAATAGTGAATTGTTCAAAAAGCCCATTATATGATTTTTGAGAGTCTTGGTATATTGGCATGCCAAAGAGGTGGAGTATATCGATATAATATTACTGTCAAATTACAGTAATGATACAGTGAGCTGTGTTTTACAGCTATGACCTATCGGTTAATACTCTTGTTAAGTTACACGGTGATACAGTGAGTTGTGTTCTACAACTATGACCTATCGTTATTATTGATGTTGTTAAGTTACGGTAGTGTTTACATTGATACATTGACATTGATACATTGATATCGATACATTGATATATTGTTTTATTATGGCACAACAAATTGGTTGATGTCAGCACATACCATGTATTCTCATCCATAGTACATTGGGCTATATTGAAATTGAAAGTATAATGGATCATATTGATATAACATGTATTGTATATATATATATATATATATGAATATTGAGATTTTTACAGGTTACGAAAAGGAGAATGGGTTTGATAAGTTAGTCTTTATAATTTTCAAATCCTTTTTGATAGTTATATTGCACTCTATTTATTTCCATTATTACTTTGCAACGAAATGTTTTTAATTATTTTTACATTGCCTCACTAAGTATATACTTAGCGTGTGATTGTTTCACACGTAGATATTAAGGAACACAAGGAGTAAGGAGCAGCAGAAGACATCATCATATTTTGGAGAGCCGAATATCAGTATCAGTATGACATCTTTGATGTTATCTTTTGATGTTACTAGTTGGCATGTATATTTATTAATGTTTTAGCTGCTCTAATATGTATGTGGTTAGAAAAGAGTTAGTTTAATCGTATTTTATTTACTATTTAAATGATTTGTAAATTAGGCAGTTTTTAAGCAGTTTAATTAGCCATATGATTTAGAAGTAAACTGCCTAGTTGCAGCTTGAAACTAGGTTCAAATTTAACTTAAAAATATTAGTTTTAAATTTTACGCGATTAGCTAAATGACTAATTTAGAAGGTCATCTTTTATATGATAAAAGAAACAAGCTTTTATTGAATTTATATCTATGATAGATTGTAAATGCTTAATGACATCTCTGACTTGTATTCAGCAATGGATAGGGGAAGGGGGTATTACAACTTCAATATCAAATTATTGCAGTAATAATATCCACCTAATAAGTATAGCTTTAGCATCCTTTTTAGTAACTAAATATTTAATGGCTGAATGATCGGTATGCACAATGACTTTAGTTCCTATAAGGTATGCCCTAAACTTATCGAATACAAAAATTGTAGCAAGAAATTATTTTTCAACTGTGGTATAGTTCAATTAAGCTTCATTTAAAGTGTGTCTAGCATAGTATATAACGTGAAAGATTTTACTCTGACGTTGACCAAGTACGACACCGACGGCGTAGTCACTAGCATCACACATAAGCTTGAAGAGTAGTGACCAATCAGGTAGCATTACGAACGGTGCAAAAATAAGGGCCTTCTTCAGGGTCTTGAATACTGCACAACATTGGTCATCAAACTCGAATGCTCAGTTCTACTCCAGCAACGAACACACCGGCTTCAAGAATTTAGAGAAATCTTTGATGAATCTCCTATAGAAACCAACATGTCCAAGGAAGCTTCGAATGGCTTTGACATTAGATGAAGGAGAAAGCTTCTCAATGACTTCGATTTTTGCTTTGTCCACTTCAATGCCTTGCTTTGAAATTCGGTGCCCCAAGACAATGCCCTCGGCTATCATGAAGTGGCACTTCTCCCAATTGAGTACTTGGTCAGTTTCTTCACATCTCTTTAACGCCTTGGCAAGATTGCCTAGGCATTCGTCAAAAGAATCTCCATAGACTAAGAAATTGTCCATAAAGATTTCCAGGAAATCATCCACCATGTTCGAGAAAATGGCCATCATGCAGCGTTAGAATGTTGCTAGGAATTACATAGGCCAAAGGGGATTTGTCGAAAATCATAAATGCCTTAGGGACATGTGAATGTGGTTTTCTCCTAATCCTCCGGTGCTATAACAATATGGTTGTACCCGGAGTAACCATCTAGGAAGCAATAGCAGGGCTTCCCTACAAGCTTGTCGAGTAATTGATTAATGAATGGCAAGGGGAAGTAATCCTTCTTTGTGGCTTTGTTTAGCTTTCGATAATCAATGCAAATCCGCCACCCCGTGATGGTTCTAATAGGAACGAGCTCATCGCCTTCATTCTTGATCACGATCGTACCTCCCTTCATCAGCACACATTGGAAAGGACTTACCCAACTGCTATTCGAGATGGGATAGATGATCCCTACATCGAGCCTGTAACACCCCTTTTCCCATATTTTTTGCCAAATATGAGTCAGAGATGTTACTAAAAAAATTTAAAACAATTTTTCCCTAATAAAGTTAAATCGGTTGTCTGCGCTGTCCTTACTCAAAAATTTATATAAAATTTTATAGACATTGAAATTTCATTCCGTAAATTTCTAATTAAACTAGATTCATTCAGCTTTTTAATCATATAAATTAATAACTCAAATTCATTATACAAAAATTCAAAGAAATTCCTAGATTCACGTCACAGTGAAATTTTTCTGGAATTCTGCTGCCCTGTTTTGCTGACCCTTCCTCGATTAAAAATTCATAACTTTTAATATACAAATTGAAATCAGTCACCTTTTGTCTTAAAAGAAACTAGACTCAATTTCCAGTTTACACATATAAGATTCACTCTCAAATTCAACTTATGGAATTTATGCTGATTTTTCAAAGCTACTGCATTTGTATGATTCTTGAACAGAATTATGTCTTTCTCCACCATAAGCATATTATTCACTAATGACTTAGTCCTCCATACTATTAGAAATGTATCAAGGCTCACCATGATCATTATCCACATCATATGAGTTATTAAGCCAATCATTCTTTAGTCACAAATTATTACAAGCCATAATTAATTTATACATGCCATCTAGTATATCCAATTAAAAATGATAGATGTCATAACTGTGATTAGAGTGATATACCTTCAAATTTAGCATATGATGCTCAGCTACTCTCTCCTTCGTACTCCTTTAAAACCTACGCGTGAACATCATCACACGCTAAGTATATACAAGTGCAATTAACATAATATCAATGTATATAAACAACAATGCATATGATCACCTTACCATTTCATATTCATTAACATAAACAGATATGTAGCAACATGTATGAATATCAAAGTGATAAGATTAGACCTTATCAATACCATTGCCATTTCCACCCGTAAGCTTTCAATGCTTAGCAATACCTTTTTCCATTTCTCTTTGCAAGCTTATCTTCCCGTTTCTTTTCATTTTTGGTTCTTTTCAATTTATTTAGCCCAAGGTATCGAATTAAGAGATTCTATGTAGCCCAAGGTATCGAATTAAGAGATTCTATGTACACGAGTCATCCCCCCTATACTTACTTGAGTATAGTGTATTATTTGCACCGTAGTGCTTAGCACCCTAAGTGCTTCCGTATACCCAAACCTTGCATAAGTATACCCTCATTGAGTATTAATAAAATTGCACCATAGTGCTTAACACCCTATGGCTGTTTATGACTCTATGGCTAGCCAACTATACTATCGAACCTCTATATCATATATTGGGCTTCATTTCATCATTTAAGTCATCAATGGCAACATATATCAATATATATATATATATATATATATATATATATTAACAGTTGGCAGTTTATACTGGGAATAATATTTCAATTTCATCAATGTAAGAAATCATATGGTCAATGCATTTTATATTTAAATTCTTGACATATTACGATATGTCAATCATATGCCTAATGACATAAATATCATAGCAACAAAAATTTAGGGTAGGCTCATCGCAAGTCATCCCAATCATGTATAAAATATCAATGTAGTATGACATGTATGCAATTACACTCACCTGGGCTATTTATTTGTATGCCTCACTAAGTCCCATTGATCCTTTCCTTCATAGTACCTCGAATCTCCCTTGATTCGAACTTAACTTCATAAATCACATAAATAAAATATTTGTTAGATCCCAATCTAACAATATCTTAGACATATTGTCCAATATATTCATTCGAATACAAAATTTCCAAACTTCTTCCTTTCTTCCTTGTATTGTTCAAAAATCATTATGGTCCTTAGTGACCAATTTGAACTTCCATTAACCCCTTTCAAGCTTACTAATTAACCTTGACACAAAGTGTATCAATTCTCATTTTCTTGCAGTTTGCACTACCTTCAAAGAAATATTTCTATAAAATGATCTACAACTCGGAATTCAACTCCGTTTGTTCTGAAAGAAACTAGATTCGATAATATTTTCATCCATATAAATTAATAATCCAAATTCAACTTATACGATTTATGGCAAATTTTCAAAGTCAATTACAGTGCTGAAATTCGGAACTGACTGGTGTTCTGTTTTCTGACTTTTCGTCACTTAAAAATTCATATCTTTTGACTCGGAACTCGAAATTAGTTTCCGTTTGATGGACACAAAACTAGATGAACAAATCTTTACATCGGTATAAAATTAACCATCTAACCATTTTTGTAGAATTTATGGTGAATTTTCAAAGTTACTGCCATAAACCAGTTTTCTACACAACTTCCATAATTAAACTTCAAATTTGTATACTAACTTCTCCTTACTTCTCTACTTTTCCATTTAGTCCAATTGCTTGCTTTAAACCACCAACTCATCACCTTCTTCACCAAATAATTATTCAAAATAATTCTCCCTTATTTTTCATTCTTTGACTAAATAGTCACTAAAATGCAAAGATAAGGATTCAAGCTTCTTAACTTTGCAAATTAGTCCTCAATTCAACATTACTACCTTAACTCCATTACAACTAAAAATTAGATTTAGCCCCCATACAAAACTTCATTTTCGATTTGGTCACTTAACTTTGACAATTTGTCAAAATAGTCACTAATTCGATTCAACATCAATTTAACATTCTAACTTCAATTTCATGTCTCTAACATCATTAATAACATAAATACACACCAAAAACATAAAAAATCAGATTTGATCCTCTAACTTTTAAACTTGCCGAATTGGTCCCTATTCTTTTCTTCCTTGAATTTCATCATTTCAAGCATAGAAATAACACTACAACATCATTTCTAACATGATTGAACCTTAAAACATGAAAACTCAACATGTTCTTCAACCACCATAATCACCGACTTGGAGAATTGAGAGAATTTTACAACTTTTTCTTTATTTAATTCTATGCCAAATGGCATTAAATAATCCTTATTTTAATAAAAAAAATCCTTCATAGTAAAATGATCATTCTTCCCTTAGGTTATGACCAATTAGGTTTTGACACCTATGCTTCTCTTTAATATTTAGTCAAATATATTTAAAAAAGGATGGGTAAAATGACCATTTTGCCATTAATGAATTCTTGTATCTTCAAAAATGCCATTTATGCACTATTTAAAATACCGCATTTCAATCGTATCTAAATCGATCAGAAATGATTTAGAACCACAATATCATGTTACTCGGGTCTTCTAAAGACTCCTTTCAAATTTTTATAATATTTCGAGATCAAATGATCATCCGAATTCTATTTAAACTTTAACTGTAATTTCCCAATAATAGAAGCGACAGATTAAACCAAAATTTTTATATTCGATCCACACTCTTAAGTGATTTGTATATTTATGACATAAAAATAATTATTGGGAAAATTACCATGCTTGTCCCTGAACTTTTCTCCTCATTTCACTTTAGCCACCAAACTTTAAACGTTTACATTTTAGTCACTGAACTAAAAGCACCAACTTTTAATTCTTTTCATTTTGGTCACTAACTAATTAGTGGGGTATTACAGATCCTTCATAACCACATTCCTCATGATCAGATTGAGTCTCCGCTATGGTTTTATTGAGTTGATATGGCCATCTGCAAGCAAAATCTTATACATACAAAGAGCAGGGCTAATTCCCTTCAAATCAACAATAGTCCAACCAATAGCATTTTCATGTTGAGTCAAAACATGCAATAAACTATTCTTTTGGTTGGATGTAAAGCTAATAGATATAATCACAGACAATATATTATTTTCCCCTACATCTACATATTTGAGCTGTGGGGGAAGGGTTTTAAATCTAAGTCTGGCGGATGCTCTAGCGACAATTGAGGAGATTTAAAATCCGAATAATCCAAGGGTTCAAAGGACATACCTGGCCTGGTCAGAACAACATTGGATTGTTCAGCATCACCATCACATTCATCTTGTGCTTCTAGCATCGCCTTGTCAAATTTTGATTGCTCAGTAGCATCGAGTACATTGCTGCAACAAATTTCTTGAAGATTCTCTTTGATTAGTTTATTCGGAAAACTCTCCAATTGATGTTGTTGAAAGAAGCTTGACTGTTCTCGACCGTGAATGCAAGTAAGCCTTGTAGTCTGAATGCTTTGAAGATGGAAAGATGTTGAAGTGATAGTTGCGGAAGCTAGGATGCGTGGTGTTTAAGGGAAGAAAGAAAGGAAATGGTTAAGTGTTTAGGGTAGGATATGGTGAAGGAAATAGAAAAGAAAGATAGTTAAATGAAATGAAAAGGGTGATAATATTCAAAGGATTCAAACAAAGAAACTATACAAAAAAGTATAATCCCATTTCTTAAAAGAATGACTTTGAGGGTGGTAAGGGACTTGGACCCGTAGGTTAGATGAACCTAGAACCCGAAGTATAAATGGAAGGATAGGAAAGGCCACAAGCAAAGCTTGATAAGTCGATAAAGTTCTAAAAAGAACAAGTTTGAGAGAAAACCTCACAAAAGGAATTGTATTGAATATGAAAGTTGTGTCTTACAAAGTGCAAAATGAACCCCTATTTATAGTTTTCAAGGGGTTGGCTGAATAGACATGTACAAGGGTGAAAAGGTGGCCGAATAGGCATGTAGAGGCAACTTTTGACTCGTCAAGGTACACTTCTTTTAGAATGTGAAAGAACACATATGTTGGTCCTCTGAAAGTCATGTTTATTGGATCATCATCTTGAAGAGGTATGTTCTTTAGGATAACCTTGATTTGAAACAACCTTGAATCGACTTCTTTCCATACACATCTCCAAAAATGTTCGAGTAATGCTGTAATGTCTTTTGAAACTTCATCTAATCGAACCTCCCTTTTATTTCCTCACATCTTCCAGTGCAGTTCCTTTTCGAACTTATGTATTCTTTTGTTTCCTATAATCACAACCAGATCAGTAGAAAGAAAAATCAGATTCACAAGCATAGAGGAAACAAACCCAACAATGTTCATAGATGATGGCTGGTGTTTGATGTACTCCATGGGAAACATTATTGATTCATCAAAATATGAAAGTTGCTGATTCATCTTCATGATTGGCAATGTGTTTGGAACGTCCTTTGAAGTTTCATCAACCTCTAAAAAAGAAAAATCAAGAATAGGAGGAAAAGAAGTGTTAGAAAAAATCTGCTTCCCATTCTTCTTTTCTTATCCACATTCATTTTCAATTATGAGTTGCTTTCTTTCATCCACAATCTTTTTATTTTCAACTTCATATGTTTTTCCTTCTTCAAAATGTTCTTCTTCAATTGAATTCCTTTTGATGGCTCCAATGCTCTCTTTAAGATGGTTTTGGTCTTCAAGCACCTGGCTTGGTGTTAAAGGCACCATAATAATCTTCTGTCCTTCATATGCAAATGAGTAATGATTGGTGAAGCCATCATGTGTTGCTTACTTGTCATATTGCCAAGGTCGATCGAGTAGGAGGTGACTTGTATTCATGGAAACAACATTACACAAAACTTTGTCCTTGTACCTTCTGATTGAGAATGGCACAAGTACTTGCTTCGTGACTTTTAATTCTTCTTCGTTGTTCACTCATTGCAACTCATAGGGGCTTGGATTGTAATAGTTCAATTTTTGGACTAGTGACCAAATTGTAATTTTTGAAAGTTTAGGGGGTTAAAGTGTGAACTTGGAAAAAGTTTGGGGATTAAAGTGTAAATTTTCCCAACAAGCGATTTTATTCAGTATAAGGGTGAATCTAATCGAAATAAGAACCTTGATATCAGTTTTGAGAATTAAGATACAGTGGAAGGAATTGAATTTGGATTGAATAAAATTGTTAAGCGTGCTCAGGCCAGGGAAATATTAGGATGGTGACCTTCGGGAAGGTCTCATAAAAGTGTTTCTAATTGATAATTTGGACTTAGTAAAAGTAAACAATATTTGAATGGATTATCGATAAAGGATTTCTAAGAGAAATTGTATTTTATGGAGATTTTTAATAACTATCAGAATAATAGACTCAGTTAAGAAAATTCAGTCTAAGTCTTTATAAAAGGAATTTTTTTAAGGTTTAAAAGTATCATGTGATAGATAGTGAGTTAAATTGGGTACTTTCAAAGTTGGCAAAAGTTTGAGGAAAATTGAAGTGGGAATTGAAGTTCAGTGACTAAAATGGAAATTCTGAATGTTTGGTGGTCAAAGTATAAAGTTTGGAAAAGTTCAGGGATCAAAGCGCAATTTTCAAAAGTTATGTATTTTAACCCCGTAAATGAATAGTTCACCCCCAAGAGTGACACTTTCATGTTACTCAGATTTTTTGTACAAGGCCTATATTAGTGGCTATAAAGATTTAAAGTTCGTAAGAAGAAAATTTGGAAATCGTATTGAGTGAAATTCGAATATTTGGATCAAGTAAATTCCATAAATAAAAATCTAAGATATTTTGGGACATGGCTGGTTGGATTGGAACCAATTTGGTTCAATTTTAATGGAATGACAATTTTCAAGACTTGTTGTAAATAAAGTATAGTTGGAGGGCAAATTGGTCATTTGTCATGGATGGCATTTTTGAAATATTTTGGAAATTTGAGGGCAATTATGAAAGGTGAAAGCACATGGATTTAATCATGGCCATTGATGTTGATGAGATTGAATCTTGGCCATTATAATAAAAGGGCAAATTACTAATTTCACTATTTAAAATAAATTAAAAATTCATTTTAATCTTTAAACATGTGGATTGTTTAAAAGATGAACAAAATTCATCCTTGGGCTGTTCGAATAGCCAAGAGAGAAAGGGAAAAAATACCAAAATTTTCCTAGTCCATTTTCAAGGCTTTTGATTAAGAATTCAAGCAAGGTTGTTTAAGGTAAAGTGATCTACTCTTAATTCTCTATATTTTAATAGTAAAATTTCATGAAATTATGAATTTTGAGTTAGGGTTTGAAGAGAGAGAAATTAGGGTTTCATGAGATTTTATTAGAATTGTTGTAGTAGAGAGTGAATTAAGATTTGTTTTGATGAAAACAAGCTTGAAATCAAGTTAATTTCATGTTGGAAGTTGTAAACCCTAATCTTGAAATTTAGGGATTTGTTAGGGGTTTGAGAATTGATGGTGATATTGAAGAATTTAAGTTGTTTGAAGCTTTATGATGATGTTAGAACTTAATTTTTGAAGCTATGTATGGAAACTGTGTACAACTGGATTTTGGCAGTGAGTTTGAAAATTCACCATAAGTTCTATGAAAAAGGTTAGGTGGTGAATTTTATACCGATGTAAAGATTTGTTCGTCTAGTTTTGTCTACAACAAACGAAAACTGATTTTGAGTTCTGAATAAAAAGATATGAATTTTTAAGAGACGAAAGGTCAGAAAACATAGCACCAGTCTGTTCCGAAATTAGCACTGGAAATTGACTTTGAAAATTCGCCATAAATCTTACAAGTTGAATCTGGGCTATTAATTTATATGAGTGAAAATCTTATTGAATCTAGTTTCTTTCAGAACAAATGGAATCGGATTTCGAGGTTTATATTATTTTATAGAAATAAATCTTTGAAGGTAGTACAAAGCTGTCAGAAATGAAAATTTAGATATTCTGTATCTAAAATTAGTTAGCAAGTTTGGAAGAATTATTTAAAGTTCGAAATGGTTATTAAGGACCAAAATGAGGTATTTGACAGTATAAGAAAGGTAAGAATTTATGGAAATTTTTATGTTGAATAATTAGATAGCCTAATTGAAATATTGTTAGAAGTGAGTTTAACAAATGTTTATTTACATGCACGTGATAAATGAAGTTGGATTCAAAACAAAAAGAAGATTTGAGGTTCTATAAAGGAAAAGATTGAATAAAGCTTAGTGAAGTAAGTTAATAAATGGCGGGCCAGGTGAGTGCATTTCTAAATGTTTACTTTACATTGAAAATAGCATTGCATTTCTCTATAATACATGATATGATACAATGCTCGACATGGCAAGCTTGATGGAATACCGGGTACGGATTATTGTTTGTATAAATGATGATGCATTATGCATACATAAATATGGATAATGACAAGATTTAAATGAAACAAGATACACCTTGGGGATCCAAGCCCATAGTGCAAAATGCACTAACGAGGTGTTTAATATAAGGAGCAAAGAGCGTCCTTATATGAGGAGCAAAGAGCGTCCTCTCGAGTACGTACTCTACAAAGCACTACGATGCAGATAGGCTACGGGGTTTCCATGGGCCTCTAGCCAGACACATTAATAATAATACAATAAGGTTATATGATAAATCACGAGCATGCAAATGACTACATCATGATACATGAATCACATGATAGTGATGACACATGATCTATACGATACATGACACATGAAGTATATGAAAGAATACATGATATGCAAATGATTGCATGACAAAGTATGATCATGATAAAGTATATAAAAATGACTGCATAATAAATGTATGTTCATGATAGAATACATATCAAGCAAATGTTTACATGATAAAAGCAATGACCATGTTATGATATATGATATTATGAAAGTGAGTTACATGATCGTGAAGTATGTTACATAATGAGTATAAAAAGATACATGATATAAGTTCATTGTGAAATACTTGCCATGTTACTGAGAAATGAAATGCACTTTATTATGGCATACTGTATTTCATTATTTCATGTTATATACATAAGTTTTATTGCCTCACTAAGTTCGTACTTAGCGTGTGTTTTATTTCACACGTAGGTTCTTCAGATCAGACTTAGCAAGGAGGAGCCACTTATTTGGATGTCAAGTTATCGGTAAGTGAAAGTACGTACATCTTTAAAATAGTCAAGTACTAGTGGGCATGTAATTATATTTTCAAAGAACTGCTTGGTCAGCCTTAAAAGTATAAAATTTACAAATATGAAAGCTTAAGAAATTATGAAGTATGAAAATGAAATAATGTTAATGGTACGATGAAAGTAAAATGGTTTGGCTCAATGTTTAAACCTTATCACGTAAAATTTTTATAAACAAGAAAGGATCTAGGCAGTAAGCGACGTTTTCATCCTAAATAAGTTTTCTTTCAAAAAACTTAATTTTATACTTTATAAACCAATTCAGGGTTAAAACGAGCTACAATTGTCTAGAAATGTTTTCAGATGAAAATTTTGAAAATTGCTATTTACTGATAAAAAAATTAAGCCAATTTTTAGTACATGTTTTGTAGCATCTGTAATGTATATTCGTATTACGAGTATACATTATGGGTGATGCATTTGTTGGTATCAGAGCAAAGGTTTAGCTGATTCTGGAGACTAAATTAAGTCAGAAATGATTTGTTAATAAGTACATGCCCCTAGGATATTATGGTAAAGATGTACTACTTGTATAACTTGACATGGCTCCTCACTAGTATGAATAAGATTGAATAAGTTACTGAATGATAACCAATAGTAGATAATGCTTTATCACAACGCACAGTTAATTGTATTGATTATGAGGAAGATTAGACATAAGTAATTGAGGTATATTATGTTGTACCTCTAACTCCGATAAAGGTATTAAAAGGCTAATGAGCTTAAAAAGTTAGAATTTTTGAATATTATGGTGAAGACGGTCTAGTGGCCATCAATTTAGGGCTAAATAATGTTAAGATTTTGATGGAAAAGATTAAAATTATTCATGGTGTGAAAAAGTTAGAAGAAGTTGTATCATTGTTAAGGGAATATGCTTGAGATTGGTGGAAGAATCTTTGTACAAATGGTAACCGTTTCTAAGGATAATTTTTTTAGAAGTGTTTAAGGCAATATATATATTAGTAGTCGGTATAAGAAGAAAATGTTTCGATAATATTTAAGTTTGAAACAATGCAATCGTACTATCTAAGAGTACGAGTTAGAATATAATATGGTGGGTAAATTAGTAGTTGATCTGATGACGACTAAGAAGTACATATGTGAGTATTTATAATGTATTATCCAGAAGAGCAGACTAGAAAGTCTATTCAAATTAAGAGATTTGTAGTTACTCCACCTAGAGGATGAGGTCGTGGTGGAAGTTAACAAAGGGCAGTAATGCAGAATCATAGTAGATATGTTTCAGTTTTATAATGAGCCTGTATTTGCTCTAATTGATTTGGGGCCTATTCATTCATATATATTAATGTTAAGATAGTGGCATAAAGGAAATATCTACGAAGATATTTCTAGTGATGTGATTGTTAGTAATATACCTGAATATAGTATAATAGTGACACAGATATGTAAGAAATGTCTGTTAGTGATCCAAGAGAATGAGTTTCCATTGAACTTGATAGAGTTTCCATTTCATGAATAGAGATTATTCTTAAAAAGGATTTGGGTATCTTCTTATGATGCAAAGATAAAGTACAAGAAGAAATAACAATTATTTTCAGGACCGAAAAGTTCTAAAGTAATTATTACAGGAAAAAAGGAAAGGATTGTCTCAATTCAATGATCTCAGCAACAAAGGCTTAGAGAATGCTATGTAATGGATAAGAAGTTTATATAGTACATGTAGTGGATATGCAAGTAGTAGGTAAGAGGATAGAGAATATTCCCAATGTATAGGAATTTTTAGATATGTTTCTTGATGAATTGTTAGGACTACCACCGGATAAAAAAAGATACAGTCTATAATTGATATTTATTTAGGAACATAATTAGTATGGATGGTACCGTATGAAAGGGCACTAACTAAATTAAAGGAGTTAAAAGACTCAATTATAAGGAGTTGTTAAACTGAGGTTATATTCGACCGAGTGTAACACCATAGGGTGTTCCGATGTTAATTGTAAAGAAGAAAGATGGTTCCTTACGATTAAGTACATATTATCAATAGTTAAGTAAGATAATTATTAAGAACAAGTACTTGTTATTGAGAATTAAAGATTTGTTTGATCGGCTCAGGGGTATTGTAGTAACTTTTAGAGATCGATTTTCGATCAGGCTATTATTAATTAAAGGTTTAAGAAGAAGATATTTCTAAGATAGTATTTAGAACTGGTTATGGACACTACGAGTTTATAGTAAAGTTATTATGAAAGGAAGTCCCGGTTGAATGGATTGAGAAGTGTCAAGACAATCTTGACAAGTTAAAGAAAGTTTTGACAGAATTATCAGTCTAATATAGTGAGCATGGGAAGGAATAAATTTTGTATAGTGATGCTTCAGTATTGTGGTTTGAGATGTGTATTAATACAAGAGGGTAGTGTAGTAGCTTATATTTGAGATGGACTACGACTCATGAAAGAAATTTACGACACATGATTTAGAGACGATGGTTGTAGTTTTTACTTAAGAGATCTGGTGATATTATTTATATGGTGAGAAGTGTTATATTTATATGGATCACAAGAATTTAAGGTATTTGATGGGCAAAGAAATTTGAACCTGAGATAATAAAATTTCGAGTTAAACCAAACTTATTTGAACAAGATTGAGAGCTTATAAGTTAGACAAAGAATGTTTTGAAAGGAGAAGGTAAAGCTGAAATTGGTAAAGTACAAGATTACAATAGTAAGTCAGATGTGCAGTTAGAGTGGATGATTCAGATTTTATAAGATATGATTAGAGCTTGTATTATGAAATTCTCTGGATCATGAGAAATGTATCTTCTTTTAGCTAAGTTGCTTGAAATAATAGTTATCAAACAAGTATTAGAATGGCATCCTTTGGGGTTTTATATGGAGAAAGATGCAAGACTCAACCTAATTGAATTGAATTACAAGATTGAAATATACAAAGTGATTCAAAGATAAGTGGAGTTGATCTAGTCCAAGAAATGGAAGACAAGGTAAGAATTATTTAGAACAACCTCAAAGTTGGAGCAAATTGACAAACGACATATGTAGATAGGGAGAGGAAATCTTAGTCTTAGATTTATTAAGTCATATGAGACTTTAAAAAGGATTGGACTAGTGGCTTACCAATTAGTGGTACCTAAGGATATGAGTAAAATTCATGACGTGTTCTATGTGTCGATGCTTCGGAGGTGTCGATCAGATCCTTTACATGCTATTATTCTTGAGGAAATCAAATAACAATCGGATTTGACTTATGAAGAAGAACCAGTGAGAAATCTTAGCATATAGATTTAAAGAGCTAAGGAATAAGAATTTTTTGCTGGTTAAAATCCTTTGAAGAATCATAAAGTAAAGAAAATCCTTTGAGAAACTGAAGATAGAATGAATACTCAAAATACGAAGTTGGTTGAAACGACTAGACGATGAAAATTCGAGGACAAATATTCTTAAGGGGGAGGAATTGTAATATTCCAATTTTTGGACTAGTGACCAAATTGTAATTTTTGAAAGTTTAGGGGGTTAAAGTGTGAACTTAGGAAAGGTTTGGGGACTAAAGTGTAAATTTCCCCAACAAGTGATTTTATTCAGTATAAGGGTGAATCTGATCGAAATAAGAACCTTGATATCAGTTTTGAGAATTAAGATACAAAGAAATGGTATTGAATTTGGATTGAATAAAATTGTTAAGCGTCTTCTCAGCTAGGGAAATATTAAGATGGGTGACCTCGGGAAGGTCTCATAAAAGTGTTTCTAATTGATATTTTGGACTTAGTAAAAGTAAACAATATTTGAATGGATTATCGATAAAGGATTTCTAAGAGAAATTTTATTTTATGGAGATTTTTAATAACTATTGGAATAATAGACTTGAGTTAAGAAAATTGGTCTAAGTCTTTATAAAAGGAAATTTTCAAGGTTTAAAAGTATCATGTGATAGATAGTGAGTTAAATTGGGTACTTTCAAAGTTGGTAAAAGTTTGAGGAAAATTGAAGTGGGAATTGAAGTTCAGTGACTAAAATGGAAATTCTGAAAGTTTGGTGGTCAAAGTATAAAGTTTGGAAAAGTTCAGTGGATCAAAGCGCAATTTTCAAAGTTATGTATTTTAACCCGTAAATGAATAGTTCACCCCAAGAGTGGAACTTTCATGTTACTCGGATTTTTTTGTACAAGGCCTATATTAGTGGCTATAAAGATTTAAAGTTCGTAAGAAGAAAATTTGGAAATCGTATTGAGTGAAATTCGAATATTTGGATCAAGTAAATTCCATAAATAAAAATCTAAGATATTTTGGGACATGGCTGGTTGGATTGGAACCATTTTGGTTCAATTTTAATGGAATGACAATTTTCAAGACTTGTTGTAAATAAAGTCTAGTTGGAGGGCAAATTGGTCATTTGTCATGGATGGTATTTTTGAAATATTTTGAAAATTTGAGGGCAATTATGAAAGGTGAAAAATCATGGCCATTGATGTTGATGAGATTGAATCTTGGCCATTATAATAAAAGGGCAAATTACTAATTTCACTATTTAAAATAAATTAAAAATTCATTTTAATCTTTAAACATGTGGATTGTTTAAAAGATAAACAAAATATTATTTTGTTCATCCTTGGGCTGTTCGAATAGCCAAGAAAGAAAGGAAAAAATACCAAAATTTTCCTAGTCCATTTTCAAGGCTTTTGATCAACAATTCAAGCAAGGTTGTTTAAGGTAAAGTGATCTACTCTTAATTCTCTATATTTTAATAGTAAAATTTCATGAAATTATGAATTTTGAGTTAGGGTTTGAAGAGAGAGAAATTAGGGTTTCATGAGATTTTATTAGAATTGTTGTAGTAGAGAGTGAATTAAGATTTGTTTTGATGAAAACAAGCTTGAAATCAAGTTAATTTCATGTTGGAAGTTGTAAACCCTAATCTTGAAATTTAGGGATTTGTTAGGGGTTTGAGAATTGATGGTGATATTGAAGAATTTAAGTTGTTTGAAGCTTTATGATGATGTTAGAACTTAATTTTTGAAGCTATGTATGGAAACTGTGTACAACTGGATTTTGGCAGTGAGTTTGAAAATTCACCATAAGTTCTATGAAAAAGGTTAGGTGGTGAATTTTATACCGATGTAAAGATTTGTTCGTCTAGTTTTGTCTACAACAAACGAAAACTGATTTTGAGTTCTGAATAAAAAGATATGAATTTTTAAGAGACGAAAGGTCGAAAACATAGCACCGATCTGTCCGAAATTAGCTTCGAAATTGACTTTGAAAATTCGCCATAAATCTTACAAGTTGAATCTGGGCTATTAATTTATATGAGTGAAAATCTTATTGAATCTAGTTTCTTTCAGAACAAATGGAATCGGATTTCGAGGTTTATATTATTTTATAGAAATAAATCTTTGAAGGTAGTACAAAGCTGTTTAAAAATGAAAATTTAGATATTCTGTATCTAAAATTAGTTAGCAAGTTTGGAAGAATTATTTAAAGTTCAAATGGTTATTAAGGACCAAAATGAGGTATTTGACAAAGTATAAGAAAGGTAAGAATTTATGGAAATTTTTATGTTGAATAATTAGATAGCCTAATTGAAATATTGTTAGAAGTGAGTTTAACAAATGTTTATTTACATGCACGTGATAAATGAAGTTGGATTCAAAACAAAAAGAAGATTTGAGGTTCTATAAAGGAAAAGATTGAATAAAGCTTAGTGAAGTAAGTTAATAAATGGCGGGCCAGGTGAGTGCATTTCTAAATGTTTACTTTACATTGAAAATAGCATTGCATTTCTCTATAATACATGATATGATACAATGCTCGACATGGCAAGCTTGATGGAATAAAGCACGGATTATTGTTTGTATAAATGATGATGCATTATGCATACATAAATATGGATAATGACAAGATTTAAATGAAACAAGATACACCTTGGGGATCCAAGCCCATAGTGCAAAATGCACTAACGAGGTGTTTAATATAAGGAGCAAAGAGCGTCCTTATATGAGGAGCAAAGAGCGTCCTCTCGAGTACACGTACTCTACAAAGCACTACGATGCGAGATAGGCTACGGGGTTTCCATGGGCCTCTAGCGGACACATTAATAATAATACAATAAGGTTATATGATAAATCACGAGCATGCAAATGACTACATCATGATACATGAATCACATGATAGTGATGACACATGATCTATACGATACATGACACATGAAGTATATGAAAGAATACATGATATGCAAATGATTGCATGACAAAGTATGATCATGATAAAGTATATAAAAATGACTGCATAATAAATGTATGTTCATGATAGAATACATATCAAGCAAATGTTTACATGATAAAAGCAATGACCATGTTATGATATATGATATTATGAAAGTGAGTTACATGATCGTGAAGTATGTTACATAATGAGTATAAAAAGATACATGATATAAGTTCATTGTGAAATACTTGCCATGTTTCTTGAGAAATGAAATGCACTTTATTATGGCATATTTGTATTTCATTATTTCATGTTATATACATAAGTTTTATTGCCTCACTAAGTTCAGTACTTAGCGTGTGTTTTATTTCACACGTAGGTTCTTGAGATCAGACTTAGCAAGGAGGAGCCACTTATTTGGATGTCAAGTTATCGGTAAGTGAAAATACGTACATCTTTAAAATAGTCAAGTACTAGTGGGCATGTAATTATATTTTCAAAGAACTGCTTGGTCACTTTAAAAGTATAAAATTTACAAATATGAAAGCTTAAGAAATTATGAAGTATGAAAATGAAATAATGTTAATGGTACGATGAAAGTAAAATGGTTTGGCTCAATGTTTAAACCTTATCACGTAAAATTTTTATAAACAAGAAAGGATCTAGGCAGTAAGCGACGTTTTCATCCTAAATAAGTTTTCTTTCAAAAAACTTAATTTTATACTTTATAAACCAATTCAGGGTTAAAACGAGCTACAATTGTCTAGAAATGTTTTCGGATGAAAATTTTGAAAATTGCTATTTACTGATAAAAAAATTAAGCCAATTTTTAGTACATGTTTTGTAGCATCTGTAATGTATATTCGTATTACGAGTATACATTATGGGTGATGCATTTGTTGGTATCAGAGCAAAGGTTTAGCTGATTCTGGAGACTAAATTAAGTCAGAAATGATTTGTTAATAAGTACATGCCCCTAGGATATTATGGTAAAGATGTACTACTTGTATAACTTGACATGGCTCCTCACTAGTATGAATAAGATTGAATAAGTTACTGAATGATAACCAATAGTAGATAATGCTTTATCACAACGCACAGTTAATTGTATTGATTATGAGGAAGATTAGACATAAGTAATTGAGGTATATTATGTTGTACCTCTAACTCCGATAAAGGTATTAAAAGGCTAATGAGCTTAAAAAGTTAGAATTTTTGAATATTATGGTGAAGACGGTCTAGTGGCCATCAATTTAGGGCTAAATAATGTTAAGATTTTGATGGAAAAGATTAAAATTATTCATGGTGCAGAAAAGTTAGAAGAAGTTGTATCATTGTTAAGGGAATATGCTTGAGATTGGTGGAAGAATACTGTACAAATGGTAACCGTTTCTAAGGATAATTTTTTTAGAAGTGTTTAAGGCAATATATATATTAGTAGTCGGTATAAGAAGAAAATGTTTCGATAATATTTAAGTTTGAAACAATGCAATCGTACTATCTAAGAGTACGAGTTAGAATATAATATGGTGGGTAAATTAGTAGTTGATCTGATGACGACTAAGAAGTACATATGTGAGTATTTATAATGTATTATCCAGAAGAGCAGACTAGAAAGTCTATTCAAATTAAGAGATTTGTAGTTACTCCACCTAGAGGATGAGGTCGTGGTGGAAGTTAACAAAGGGCAGTAATGCAGAATCATAGTAGATATGTTTCAGTTTTATAATGAGCCTGTATT
Organism: Hibiscus mutabilis; assembly: GCA_019671005.1. NCBI lineage: Eukaryota > Viridiplantae > Streptophyta > Magnoliopsida > Malvales > Malvaceae > Hibiscus > Hibiscus mutabilis. The sequence continues at coordinate 19,122,716 of CM033737.1, read as the reverse complement.
TGCTCTAATTGATTTGGGGCCTATTCATTCATATATATTAATGTTAAGATAGTGGCATAAAGGAAATATCTACGAAGATATTTCTAGTGATGTGATTGTTAGTAATATACCTGAATATAGTATAATAGTGACACAGATATGTAAGAAATGTCTGTTAGTGATCCAAGAGAATGAGTTTCCATTGAACTTGATAGAGTTTCCATTTCATGAATAGAGATTATTCTTAAAAAGGATTTGGGTATCTTCTTATGATGCAAAGATAAAGTACAAGAAGAAATAACAATTATTTTCAGGACCGAAAAGTTCTAAAGTAATTATTACAGGAAAAAAGGAAAGGATTGTCTCAATTCAATGATCTCAGCAACAAAGGCTTAGAGAATGCTATGTAATGGATAAGAAGTTTATATAGTACATGTAGTGGATATGCAAGTAGTAGGTAAGAGGATAGAGAATATTCCCAATGTATAGGAATTTTTAGATATGTTTCTTGATGAATTGTTAGGACTACCACCAGATAAAAAGATACAGTCTATAATTGATATTTATTTAGGAACATAATTAGTATGGATGGTACCGTATGAAAGGGCACTAACTAAATTAAAGGAGTTAAAAGACTCAATTATAAGGAGTTGTTAAACTGAGGTTATATTCGACCGAGTGTAACACCATAGGGTGTTCCGATGTTAATTGTAAAGAAGAAAGATGGTTCCTTACGATTAAGTACATATTATCAATAGTTAAGTAAGATAATTATTAAGAACAAGTACTTGTTATTGAGAATTAAAGATTTGTTTGATCGGCTCAGGGGTATTGTAGTAACTTTTAGAGATCGATTTTCGATCAGGCTATTATTAATTAAAGGTTTAAGAAGAAGATATTTCTAAGATAGTATTTAGAACTGGTTATGGACACTACGAGTTTATAGTAAAGTTATTATGAAAGGAAGTCCCGGTTGAATGGATTGAGAAGTGTCAAGACAATCTTGACAAGTTAAAGAAAGTTTTGACAGAATTATCAGTCTAATATAGTCAGAGCATGGGAAGGAATAAATTTTGTATAGTGATGCTTCGTATTGTGGTTTGAGATGTGTATTAATACAAGAGGGTAGTGTAGTAGCTTATATTTGAGACAGACTACGACTCATGAAAGAAATTACCTGACACATGATTTAGAGACGATGGTTGTAGTTTTTACTTAAGAGATCTGGTGATATTATTTATATGGTGAGAAGTGTTATATTTATATGGATCACAAGAATTTAAGGTATTTGATGGCGCAAAGAAATTTGAACCTGAGATAATAAAATTTCAGGTTAAACCAGCTTATTTGAACAAGATTGAGAGCTTATAAGTTAGACAAAGAATGTTTTGAAAGGAGAAGGTAAAGCTGAAATTGGTAAAGTACAAGATTACAATAGTAAGTCAGATGTGCAGTTAGAGTGGATGATTCAGATTTTATAAGATATGATTAGAGCTTGTATTATGAAATTCTCTGGATCATGAGAAATGTATCTTCTTTTAGCTAAGTTGCTTGAAATAATAGTTATCAAACAAGTATTAGAATGGCATCCTTTGGGGTTTTATATGGAGAAAGATGCAAGACTCAACCTAATTGAATTGAATTACAAGATTGAAATATACAAAGTGATTCAAAGATAAGTGGAGTTGATCTAGTCCAAGAAATGGAAGACAAGGTAAGAATTATTTAGAACAACCTCAAAGTTGGAGCAAATTGACAAACGACATATGTAGATAGGAGAGGAAATCTTAGTCTTAGATTTATTAAGTCATATGAGACTTTAAAAAGGATTGGACTAGTGGCTTACCAATTAGTGGTACCTAAGGATATGAGTAAAATTCAGACGCGTGTTCTATGTGTCGATGCTTTGAGGTGTCGATCAGATCCTTTACATGCTATTATTCTTGAGGAAATCAAATAACAATCGGATTTGACTTATGAAGAAGAACCAGTGAGAAATCTTAGCATATAGATTTAAAGAGCTAAGGAATAAGAATTTTTTGCTGGTTAAAATCCTTTGAAGAATCATAAAGTAAAGAAAATCCTTTGAGAAACTGAAGATAGAATGAATACTCAAAATACGAAGTTGGTTGAAACGACTAGACGATGAAAATTCGAGGACAAATATTCTTAAGGGGGAGGAATTGTAATATTCCAATTTTTGGACTAGTGACCAAATTGTAATTTTTGAAAGTTTAGGGGGTTAAAGTGTGAACTTAGGAAAGGTTTGGGGACTAAAGTGTAAATTTCCCCAACAAGTGATTTTATTCAGTATAAGGGTGAATCTGATCGAAATAAGAACCTTGATATCAGTTTTGAGAATTAAGATACAGTAAATGGTATTGAATTTGGATTGAATAAAATTGTTAAGCGTGCTCAGGCTAGGGAAATATTAAGATGGGTGATCTCCGGGATGGTCTCATAAAAGTGTTTCTAATTGATATTTTGGACTTAGTAAAAGTAAAGAATATTTGAATGGATTATCGATAAAGGATTTCTAAGAGAAATTTTATTTTATGGAGATTTTCAATAACTATTGGAATAATATACTGAGTTATGAAAATTCAGTCTAAGTCTTTATAAAAGGAAATTTTCAAGGTTTAAAAGTATCATGTGATAGATAGTGAGTTAAATTGGGTACTTTCAAAGTTGGTAAAAGTTTGAGGAAAATTGAAGTGGGAATTGAAGTTTAGTGACTAAAATGGAAATTTTGAAAGTTTGGTGGTCAAAGTATAAACTTTGGAAAAGTTCAGGGATCAAAGCGCAATTTTCAAAAGTTATGTATTTTAACCCCGTAAATGAATAGTTCACCCCCAAGAGTGGAACTTTCGCGCTACTCGGATTTTTCGTATGAGGCCTATATTAGTGGCTATAAAGCTTTAAAGTTCGTAAGAAGAAGATTTGGAAATCGTATTGAGTGAAATTCAAATATTTGGGTCGAATAAATGCCATAAATAAAAATCTAAGATCTTTTGGGACATGGCTGGTTGGATTGGAACCATTTTGGTTCAATTTTAATGGAATGGCAATTTTCAAGACTTGTTGTAAATAAAGTCTAGTTGGAGGGCAAATTGGTCATTAGTCATGGATGGTATTTTTGAAATATTTTGAAACTTTGAGGGCAAATATGAAAGGTGAAAAATGATGTTGATGAGATTGAATCTTGGCCATTATAATAAAAGGGCAAATTAGCAATTTCACTATTAAAAATTCATTTTAATCTTTAAACATGTGGATTGTTTAAAAGATAAACAAAATATTATTTTGTTCATCCTTGGGCTGTTCGAATAGCCAAGAAAGAAACGGAAAAAATACCAAAATTTTCCGTGTCCATTTTCAATTCTTTTGATCAACAATTCAAGCAAGGTTGTTTAAGGTAAAGTGATCTACTCTTTATTCTCTATATTTTGATAGTAAAATTTAATGGAATTATGAATTTTGAGTGAGGGTTTGAAGAGAGAGAAATTAGGGTTTCATGAAATTTTATTAGAATTGTTGTAGTAGATAGTGAATTAAGATTTGTTTTGATGAAAACAAGCTTGAAATCAAGTTAATTTCATGTTTGAAGTTGTAAACCCTAATCTTGAAATTTAGGGATTTGTTAGGGGTTTGAGAATTGATGGTGATATTGACGGATTTAAGTTGTTTGAAGCTTTATGATGATGTTAGAACTTAATTTTTGATGTTTGAAGATTAAATTTCTATTATGGACCAATTCAAATTTTTATGGAATATTAGTGACTTAATTGTCAAAATTTATTTGACGAAAGAAATGAATAGAAAATGTTATTTCAAGCTTGAATTGACAATTTAGGACCAAATTGAACATTTTTAAAAGTTTGAGGATTTATTCGGTAATTTGAAGAAATAAAGGGTTACGTGTGGAAATTATTGTTTTGAAGAGGGATTGAAGATCCATTCTTGATAATATGATCAAATTAGCTTGATTTGGTAATTAGGTATCAAAATGGAATTTTTTGGAAATTGGAGGACCATTCGATAATTCTTGAAGATTTAGGGATCTTTTTGAAAATTCAAGAAAGTTATAGGATTAATCTTAAATTTATGAATACTTGATAGATTTGATGATTCAAGAGTGAAAGGAAGTTAAAAGGATTGAAATGACAAGGAAGGAAAGTTTAGGGACCTTTTTGAAAATAAGAATTTTTGTGAAGGTTGAATTGATAAAGATTGGAAATTAGTGGAAAATTTCTAGAAATAATAAAATGAGTAAATATTTGATTTGTGCATGAATTAAATGTACAAATATAAAAGTAGTGACTAAAATGTCATTCTTATAAAGTTTAAGGACAAAGGATATTAGTCCAAAATGAAGAGGTAGTATTGGAAATTGTTCAAATTGATCTTGAACATTTGTTTATTGTTCAAAATGATTATTAAGGACCATAATGAACATTTGGCAAAAAATAAATAGAGAAGTAGGGAGAAGTTAGTATAAAAGTTGAAGCTATGTACGGAAACTGTGTACAACTGGATTTTGGCAGTGAGTTTGAAAATTCACCATAAATTCTATGAAAAGGGTTAGATGGTGAATTTTATACCGATGTAAAGAATTTTTTGTCTAGTTTTGTGTCCAACAAGCGTAAACTGATTTCCAGTTCCGAGTAAAAAGATATGAATTTTTAAGTGACGAAAGGTTAGAAAACATAGCACCAGTCTGTTCCGAAATTAGCACTGGAAATTGACTTTGACAAATTGCCATAAATCTTACAAGTTGAGTCTGGGCTATTAATTTATATGAGTGAAAGGTTTATTGAATCTAGTTTCTTTCAGAACAAACGGAATCAGATTTCGAGTTTTAGATTATTTTATAGAAATAAATCTTTGAAGGTAGTACAAAGCTACTAGAAATGAAAATTTAGATATTTTGTATCTAAAATTAGTTAGTAAGTTTGGAAGAATTATTTATAGTTCGAAATGGTTATTAAGGACCAAAATGAGTATTTGACAGTATAAGGAAGGAATGAATTTATGGAAATTTTTATGTTGAATACTTAGATAGCCTAATTGAAATATTGTTAGAAGTGAGTTTAACAAATGTTTATTTACATTCATGTGATAAATGAAGTTGGATTCAAAACAAAAAGAAGATTTGAGGTTCTATAAAGGAAAAGATCGAATAAAGCTTAGTGAAGTCAGTTAATAAATGGCCCAGGTGAGTGCATTTCTAAATGTTTGCATTACATTGAAAATAGCATTGCATTTCTCTATAATACACAATATGATACAATGCTCGACATGGCAAGCTTGATGGAATACCAGGTACGAATTATTATTTTCATAAATGATGATGCATTATGCATACATGAAATATGAATAATGACAAGATTTAAAAGAAACAAGATACACCTTGGGGATCCAAGCCCATAGTGCAAAATGCACTAACGAGGTGTTTAATATAAGGAGCAAAGAGCGTCCTTATATGAGGAGCAAAGAGCATCCTCTTGAGTACGTAGTCTATAAAGCACTACGGTGCAGATAGGCTACGGGGTTTCCATGGGCCTTTCGCCAGACACGTTAATAATAATACAAGAAGGTTATATGATAAATCACGAGCATGCAAATGGCTGCATCATGATACATGAATCACATGATAGTGATGACACATGATCTATACGATACATGACACATGAAGTATATGAAAGAATACATGATATGCAAATGATTGCATGACAAAGTATGATCATGATAAAGTATATGCAAATGACTGCATAATAAATGTATGCTCATGATAGAACACATATCATGCAAATATTTACATGATAAAAGCAATGACCATGTTATGATATATGATATTATGAAAGTGAGTTACATGATCGTGAAGTATGTTACATAATGAGTATAAAAAGATACATGATATAAGTTCATTGTGAAATACTTGCCATGTTACCGAGAAATGAAATGCACTTTATTTTGACATACTCATTATTTCATGTTATATATATAAGTTTTATTGCCTCACTAAGTTCGTACTTAGCGTGTGTTTTATTTCACACGTAGGTTCTTCAGATCAGACTTAGCAAGGAGGAGCCACTCATTTGGATGTCAAGTTATCGGTAAGTGAAAGTACGTACATCTTTAAAATAGTCAAGTACTAGTCGGCATGTAATTATATTTTCAAAGAATTGTTTGGTCAGCCTTAAAAGTATAAAATTTACAAATATGAAAGCTTAAGAAATTATGAAGTATGATAATGAAATAATGTTAATGGGACGATGAAAGTAAAATGGTTTGACTCAATGTTTAAACCTTATCACAAAAAAATTTTATAAACAAGAAAGGATCTAGGCAGTAAGCGACGTTTTCATCCTGAATAAGTTTTCTTTCAAAAAACTTAATTTATACTTTATAAACCAATTCAGGGTTAAAACTAGCTATGATTGTCTAGAAATGTTTTCAGATGACAATTTTGAAAATTGCTATTTACCGATAAAAAAAATTAAGCCAGTTTTCAGTACATGTTTTAGTAGCATCTGTAATGTATATTCGTATTACGAGTATATGTTATGGGTGTTACATGGATGCTCGGTTTTCTTTAGCCCCAATTTCTCTACCATGTAGCACTGGCAGTGTTTGTACAACTTCCACCATCGATGATTACAAAACACACTTTACCATTTACATGGCATTGGGTGTGAAATGTATTCTTTCTTTGCTGTTCATACTCCACTAGAAAGATGAAAAAATTGTTAGTGTATAAAGAAATTGAATAAGATGTAAGGACCTTACCAAAATATCACTCATAAAAACCGCATGGTCACTCCAAAAAAAAATTGATGACACTCCACTCAAACACTCGTGTTTAACTCTCAGGAATTTAGCTTTTACTTCCCTTTCTAAACTCACCACTCTCTTGCCTTTTACCACTCGATTCTCCCATCGCAAGTTATTGAAAGAACTTACTCAAAACCTGTCAAACTTTAACTATATGGCTTTTGGGCTGCAGATAAGGTTAGGCTAGAAAAAGAAGGAATAAAAGAAATGAAAAAAGAATGGAAAGAAAAATGAAAAAGGTGGGATATAAGAAGAATATAAATGGAATGAAATTGAAGAAAGTAAAACAAACATACCACAGAACTCTCTTACAACTCGATCGAGAAACAAACAATCTTGATGTACTTCTTCGAGCCTGATTGCTTGCTTGTTTTATTTTGCCTTCACCACCTTTGTGTTTCACTATATACTTTTTTTTCTTTTACTAATTCGAATTCCTTAAGAAAGATGAGAAGGAATTCTGATTTTTTGCTTCTTTTTTGTACTCTTTTTTTTTCAAAATCAAATCACAAAAGATAGGGGCTTACTTGATTATTCCAAAAGCTCTGATTACCATATGATACGCTCCAACTCTCCAGTTGATGTTGTTGAGAGAAGCTTGATTGTTCTTGATCGTGAATGCAAGTAAGCCTTGTAGTCCGAATGCTTTGAAGATGGAAAGATGTTGAAGTGATGGTTGCGAAAGCTAGGATGCGTGGTGTTTAAAGGAAGAAAGAAAGGAAATGGTTTGTAACACCCTTACCAGTATCCCATATTCATTACTAGTCAGAGTGTCGCATAATGAATTGCTAACATTTCATATTAGTTATTTATTAGAAAATTATAATTAATCCATTTTACCATTTATCGCGTAGCATCAGTTTTCCAATTTTTAACCAACCGAATAAATTCCAATTTCAGGCAGTAACTTAGCAGTTCATATCTATGATCTATAAGGAATATAACTGTCTAAATTAAAAATATAATTTAATACTCTATTTATTCTTTTCTATTAATTACCCGATTTTATACTAGCAATCCATTTAACCCTATTAATTTAAAATAACTACTCACCACTCATTATAAACTTAAACTAGTTTATAAGTGTTGCGTGTCTTGGGTGCTTCATAATTGGTGCAAGTATACACGTCGCAAGTTATAGTATAGTAAGATATCATCTCCACAGGGATTGGTGAAACTCTAGTTTTTAACTTCCTGCATTGAAAAGATAAATGAATAGTGCTGATAGGTGTTTGGAAGTAACAAATAAAATAATTAAACAAGTAAAATAAATGAAGAAAGTAATCGAATAAGAGAGTAGGCTGGGTTATCGTGAGTAGTGGTGCAATGGGTGTTTGGATTGTCATGGCAATTGATTGCTGAAGCAACTCAATTGCTAAGACAATTAAGACCCGTTGAATTGCTGTGGCAACTAGGTCACAAATTATGCCGTGGCACCTAGTTTTCTTCCTTCAAAGCTCAGCGACCCGGCCTAGTCGCAAGACCGAACCGAGTGAGCTACATTAGGTTTACCGAGGTAAACCATTAAGAAAGAACCCAAACATGACCATTTTTTTCTTTTATCTTGTCTAAATGCAAAATCATTAACCTATTTGTTCATACTGACATTAGGTGAAAACACAACTCAATCGGGCTTCAATTTGACATCCAATTGGCTCAATTGCAAATTAGGGACCAAATTGCAATTTGATCAAACTACAGGGATTTAGCACATTTATAAGTTTCCAACCTTTAATTAAGAAGGTTCCATGTTCTCATGTCAAAAATCAGCTTGATTCGAACATTTAAACTCATTCAATTGCATCAATAACATTTAGGGACCAAAACGCAAGAAAACAGAACTCCACTTCCATGACATTAACTGAATTAACAGACAACTGTACCGATACGCGTGCCACCGTATCGATACTGTGCCTTACACAAGCCTGTACTATTTTGATACACTGTAACCCATTTCAGTATGCCTAGTTGGCAGTTCGTAAACGTTTGACAACCGTACTGGTACGGTATGATAGTGTTTCGATACGCGAGTTTTGTCCCAAAAAATAGTTTCCAGTAAAGAAAATCCGTACCAAAACATCCAAGCCCGTATCGAAACACCTTGCTTATTTTTGCCTAGCCGTACCGATACACACAAGCCCGTATCGAAACAACATTCTTGATTTTGCCTAATCGTACCGATAAGGTCCCCCACGTATCGGTATGCCTGGGCCTGTGATGTCACATTAAGCTAGTTTAACAAGCTCTTAGTCTATCCAAAACACCCTAACATGCTTTTAGCATACATCTAACATATTTAGGATACAATTCATAGCATAGTATCACAAATTCAACATCAATTAATGGCATTTTGCAACAAACGTAAATCTATAGGCATGCAACCTAGAACACATTCAAGTAAAACATGAAACTTCAAACCATCACCAAAAACAAACCATAAAGGCCATTTACAACTTTAGAGCAATCAAACTAACTTGCTCAAACAGGGAGTTTATCAAACATATCCCAAAGGCCAAAACAAGTACCCCATTGCCTTTATTACTTATAGTCTAGTCCAACATACTTTGGTAAACAAGTCTTGATAGGATCCTTTGCTCCTTGCTACCTCCAAAGCTCTCACATATCTGCATTTATGGACAAGAAGAGCGTAAGCACACACGGCTTAGTGAGGAGCGCTCACAAACAAAACACCATTAATGCATTTAAAACCATCTCTCAATAATACTTGGAACTTATTTCAAACAACATTTAAAACATTATCATGCCTTTAAAACCATGCACTTAACATCTTTAAACCGGCATATTGACCATATGCATCATGTACATTAACCAACAGCAAGTCCCATTGCTCAACCTCAATTTAAGCCTTCCCATGTATAACTACCATATGCAAAGCTTAAAGAGTAAACATGTATAAATCACATCATACAACATAAACCTTTCAATGATACATTAACAATTATATTGGCTTACAAGTGATCATTAAACAATCCCATTAACAAAAGAGTTCATTTGATACACGGACTGAACAAGTGTTCAACCAACACTTCAAGCCATCTCAACCGAAATAGCGATACAATAACAATCGCGGTACATTACCAACCGGGTACACCTTTCAACCCACAAGGAAACCAACCCCAATTATCAGTTAGATGCTTAATCCACTAATGGGAGTCTACAGTACTGTTTAACCTCTCTACCGTTAAGGTACTCGGATAGAGTTTTCGGTACACGGATATAAACCCCTCAACATCCAAGGTGACTTATTATAGTGCACTCAATCCTATGGCCGACCAACTATATCTGATAACCATTTTAAAACCACATCACTTTCCAATATAATTAACCATTTAACATTTACCTCACTATTTTTTTAACAAGCATTAACCAACCCATTTTTCCAAAGCAACAACCATGCTTTAAATCACGAGTATAACCCATACTTACAAGGATCACTTACCATGTGCATCCTTCAGCATTTCATGCTTATAAACAGTATATCAAACATTTTAAATCATGCTTAAACTGTAGGTAACATGTAAATCAAAACAAGTGCATAAAACCATTGAACACTAGCACGACCGAGAGAGAATATCCATTTTTACTTACTTCCGAGTTTAAACCAGCGTATCAAGCTAAGTTTAAACTCCCACAAACCACCTTAAAACATTCTAAAGCTAGAATCCACGTTCTCACTCACTGATACGCGAAGCCTTGATTTGCCGACGCGCAATCAAGCGTCCGAAGCCTCCAATGCCACACCGCTTGCTTCCAAAACAACCTCCCCTGTTTAAACCACATAACAACAAAGGATTAATGCATCTCCATACATTTACAACACTTTAACAATAGATCCTCACGGATTCTTGCATTCACCTCACAATTTCCCAACCACAACAACCGAAAACTTCAACTAATCCTTTCCAAACACAACCCAGCCACAACCTAACAATCTAACACCACTTTTATCATCAATTAACATCTAGAAACAGAATCCAATCAACCTAACACCTCAGCAAACACACAACCACCATAACACCTCAAAAACACAAATCTAGCAACCTAAACAATTAGAGATTCAAGAGTTTCGGGATTCCATTGATAAAATCGACTTATCAACATCATTACACATCCAAAATATGTTCAAAAACAATTCATAACACTAGAAATAAGATTCAATTCGAATCTTTCATCATTTCATCAATTTTACCAAATTAAATCTATATAAAAACATAAAATCAGATTATAAACCATAAATCAAGGATCAAATACTTGGGAATATCACTAAAGAACCATTTAACAGAGGAGATCATAGACCTTACCCCTATTATGTGATTTCTCCCTCAATTTGGTTTTTTAAAGCTAAGAAAACATAAGATTTCAATGAGATTTTGTAAAACAAAGTTAAAGAATTAAGTTAGAATCAATAATCTGCGTGAAAGGAATCTCTCACCTCTGGATTTTGATGAAATTCTGAGTGTTTGGCAGGAAAGAAGTTGAGAGAAAAGGTTTAGGAAAAAGTTACGTAATTTTTCTTTAAAAGCAAATAACTAACTTAGATATTTTAATCCCTCTTAAACCACATTTAAAACACATGTTTAAAATGATTAAATTGAAGGGAGAAACACTAGCAAAAACTTGGTAATTTAGCTCCTTAAGGATTCTAAGAATTTGACCCTTTTCATTTTAGTCACTTTAAAATAGTTTTCAAAAATTGCATTTTGGTCACTAACCAAAATGCCATATTTCCATATCCCGTTTTCCAAAATTGATTCCACTAAAAATCAATATATATTAAAAGATGATTTTTAACTATTTTCCACATTTTTATCTTACCAAAAAATATATGGTCTTCAATCCGACTCGAATAGCTAACCTGATCCACCAAACCGTCTAATAAACCTCAAAACCGCTAGGCCCAAAACCAAGGCGTTACAACTCTCCCCCACTTAAGAAATTTTGTCCTCAAAATTTACCTGGAGGAAACATATGCGAAAACTAGTCCAGCATCTCCGACTTGCGTTCCCACGTGGCCTCCTCAACACCGCGGTGCCTCCACACCACCTTCACAAGCTCAACTATCTTGCCACGCAAAACCTTACTGCTGGTATCAAGAACCTCTACTGGTTCTTCATCATAAGATAGGTCCGGCCTCAATTCGATATCTTCCACTGGCATAACATATGAAGGATCCGACCGATACCTCCGTCACATCGAAACATGAAATACATCATGTATTTTCTCCAGCTCGGGAGGCAACCTCAACCGATATGCAACAGGATCCACACGCTTAACAACCTCATATGGTCCAATAAACCTCAGTCTAAGCTTCTTTTTTGGCCCAAAACGCATCACCTTCTTCCAAGGCGATACCTTAAAAAACACTCGATCACCAACAGCGTACTCTATATCTCTACGCCTCAAATCCGTGTAGGATTTCTGATGGTCCAAAGCCATTTTCAAGTGCTCACATATCAAATTTACTTTCTCATTCGTGCCTTTTAAAACATCAGGCAAGGAAAGATGCTTCTCCCCAACCTCAGCCCAGCACACGAGCGTACGACACCTCATTCCATACAACGCCTCATACAGTGCCATCTGTATACTAGCCTGGTAACTGTTATTATAAGCAAACTCCACCAATAGTAGTTCCTTCTCCCATGTACCTTGGAACTCAATAATGCAGCACCTCAACATATTCTCGAGAACCTGAATCACATGCTCCAACTGACTATTTGACTGAGGATGATACGAAGTGCTAAAGTTCAATCTTGTCCCTAGAGCATAATAAAAGAACATCTAAAACCTTGCCATGAAACGCGGATCTCTATCTGAAGCTATGGATTTAGGTACCCCATGCAAACTCACAACCTCGGAGATGTATAGATCGGTCAACCTATCTAAGGTATACGTAATATGCACTGACACAAAATGCGCACACTTCGTAAACCGATCAACAATCACCCAAATGGAATCCTTCTTGGTCGGTGTCAAAGGCAATCCAGACACAAAATCCATAGTGATCCTTTCCTACTTCCATTCCGGCATCCTCAACAGTTGCAATAACCCGAAAGGAATCTGATGCTCAGCCTTAACCCGCTGACATACCATGCAACGAGAAACAAAATCAACCACATCTTTCTTTAGCCCAACCCAATAGTACTCTTCCTTCAACCCACGATACATCTTAGTACTACCAGGATGCATAGCAAAAGGACTAGCATGCGCTTCGGCCAGAATGGTACGCCTCAACTCTTCATCTTCAAGCACCACAATTCGACCTTTAAAATACAACACCCCATCATCATTGAAATGAAAATCCGTAAGATTTCCATCCATGATATCCTTCACATGCGGCACCAAACTCTCATCATGCGGTTGCCTCTCCTTGATCAACTGCGACAAGGACGATTTCACTTGCAACTCAACCAACAAACCACTGTCACCCGTCAGACTCAAACGAGCAAACATAGCTCTTAACTCCACAGCTGCTTTCCTACTCAAAGCATTCGCCACAACGTTGGCTTTTCCCAGATGATATTCAATGGTCAACTCATAATCCTTAAGCAACTCAAGCCACCTCTGTTGCCTAATATTCGGCTCCTTCTAGGACATCAAATACTTCAAGCTCTTATGATCCATATAAACCACACACTTCTCCCCATAAAGGTAGTGCCTCCAGATTTTCAAGGCAAACACAATCGCGGCAAGCTCAAGATCATGAGTAGGCTAATTATGCTCATGCACCTTCAACTGCCTATATGCATACGCAACTATCTTACATTCTTGCATCAACACGCAACCAAGCCCAACATATGACGCATCACTATAAACAACGAACTCCGTTCTCGATTTGGGTTGAACTAAGACTAGAGCTCGCGTCAAAGCTTCCTTCAACCTTTCGAAAGCTCACCGTGTATCCTCCATCCACTCAAACCGAACATTCTTCAGCAACAACTTGGTTAAGGGAACAGCCAAACTGGAGAACCCTTCCACAAACCTATGGTAATAACCAGCCAAACCAAGAAAACTCTGGACTTTTGTTACTGACTTAGGCACCTTCCAACTCATCACAGCCTCAACCATATATGGATCAACACGAATTTCCTCGGCCGACACAACATGCCCAAGGAAAACAACCTCCCTAAGCTAAAACTCGCACTTGCTTAACTTGGCATACAACTTATTAGCCAACAATGTCTGAAGCACAATCCGCAAATGTCTATCATGATCCTCCTCAGTACGAGAGTACACTAGGATATCATCGATAAACACCACCACAAATTGATCCAAAAACTCATAGAACGTTCATCATGTCCATAAAAGCAGCCGGTGCATTGGTCAAACCAAATGACATCACAAGAAACTCATAATGCCCATACCTCGTACGAAAAGCTCTCTTGGGTACATCTACATCCTTCACCTTCAACTGGTAGTACCTAGACCTCAAATCTATCTTAGAAAACACCAAAGCACCTCTGAACTGATCAAACAAATCATCTATCCACGACAACAGATACTTGTTCTTTATCATCAACTTGTTCAACTGCCGATAATCTATACACATCCGCAACATACCATCCTTCTTCTTTACAAACAACACTGGCGTACCCCATGGTGAAATACTTGGTCTAATAAACCCACAATCAAGCAACTCCTGCAATTGCGTCTTTAACTCCTTTAACTCCTTCGGGGCTATGCAGTACGGAGCAATAGACATCAGTGCCGTATCCATATAGGTTTCAATGCCAAACTCTACCTTACGGTCAGGTGGAAACCCTGGCAATTCTCGCCAACAACCACCACTTCAAAATCATCTGACAACCTCAAAAATATCTGTTTGGTTTCAAAATCCACCACAGCTTGATGCTCGGTCAACCAATCCATGCCCAAAATAACATCAAAACCAATCCACAGCAAAAACATGGCCTTGAACCATCAACAGGCACCTACGATACAACTTCCTAACTACAACTGTCTCCCCAAGAGAATTGGTCACTCTAACACCCACATTTAGAATTTCAATAGGTATATCAAGTAACTGGGCATGCTCACACAATATGTATGAATGAGTAGAGCCAGAATCAACCAGCAAATATAATGGCAAGAACTGTAAAGAGAAAGTACCTACAATCACATCGGTGTTATTGCGACCCTCGCGGTGCGCATACACCCTAGCCGGTCTACCTCTCTCAGGCTGGATAACAATGTTATGAGCCACAGTCTGCTTCCCACCATTTCGACGCTGAAACAACCCACGACCACGACCACAGCCTCACTGCGGAGCAACAACAGATGCACCCACTCGGGCCAACAATAGACAATCACGCCTCTGATGGTCGCCAGACCCACAACTCCAACAAGCATTGGCCACAACAAGCGCAGGTGCCTGACCCTCCATGGCCAGACGCGGACAATCTCGCCTCAGATGATCTCGGGATCCACAAACCCAGCAGGTATTAAACGACGCTCTAACCTGGGCACTTGCCCCTAGGCTCTAAGTCCTACAACACCTCTGCCATGCCTCAGCTCCGGGCGAAACCTCCTATCACGGTGTCTCTTAGCCTGACCACCGTTAGAACCAAAATTAGCAGCTCTCTTATCTGAGCTAATGCCTTGCGACCCAGAAGCCAAACCAAGATTCTGCTCTACATCTTTAGCCCACGAAACCAACAAATCAAAATCGGTGTAATCAGCAGCAAGCATGTATGTCTTAACATCCTGCACGAGCCCGTAGTGAAAATGATCACATTCTGGTGCTCGTCAGGGACTAACTCAAGTGCGTACTGACTCAGCCTCACAAACTGCACCTCATACTCTGTCACAGACATACTACCCTGCACCAAAGCCATGAACTCCCACTTTCTATCATCCTGATATCGGACTCCCAGATACTTCTTTCAGAAAGCACCATAGAAGAACTCCTAAGTCACATCATCGGTCATCATACCAAAAATCGTGGTAGTCCACCATGTATAGGCATCACCCTGTAACAGGGAAATAACACAACCCAGCTTACAGGCAACAGTACACCCCATCTAGCCAGTATCCTCTTTGTACTGGCCAACCAACCCTCTAAAGCCTCAGGCGACAAGCTTCGAAACTCAACTCCACCTAAACTGTGAAGACGCTCTAACGACAAACCTTGCCCAATCACTGGTGGTGTCGGCACATGAACACCCGCAATTACTGCCTGAAAAGCACGATCATGGCCTGAATCAACGGTGCCATATCACTCATCCCTGGCCCAGCTAGAGTAGGAGGTACTTGCTCCACTCCCTCAGGTGGAATAGGTAGGGGCGGTGGCAACCCTCTAGGAGGTACAACATCCTACCTAGTGGCAGCAACAATCATACCAGATCATAACTCTCTCCTTGGTCCCATCGTGCTAAAATATATCTAAGGCATGATAATTATTTCAAAACAAAACAGCCAGGCCAGCTTCAAGCAAGGATCCAAGACTTCCATTTTAAAACTCAAAACTTTTCAGACTATAATAATAAGTTAATTGGTTTGCCAAATTTCCCCCCAACATGGCATAAAGTAATCACTGTGTATAGAAAACATCAAATAACCATTCACAACCACATTACAACAATCAAACCAACTCCCAACTATCGCAAATCTATCTCCGATACCACTAAATGTAACCCCCTCGACCCGTCCTAGTCGTAAGACTGAATCGAGCGAGTTACATTAGGTTTACCTTGGTAAACCATTAAGAAAGAACCCAAAACGCGACCATTTTTTTCTTTTATCTTTTCTAAATGCAAAATCATTAACCTATATATTCATACTGACATTAGGTGAAAACACAATTCAGTCGGGTGTCGATTTGACATCCAATTGGCTCAATTGCAAATTAGGGACCAAATTGCAATTTGATCAAACTATGGGGATTTAGCACGTTTTTAAGTGGCCAACCTTTAATTAAGCAGGTTTCATGTTCTCATGTCAAAAATTAGCTCGATTCGAACATTCAATTGCATCCATAACATTCAGAGACCAAAACACAAGAAAACATAACTCCACTTCTATGACATTAACTGAATTAACAGACAATTGTACTAATACGCGTGCCACCATACCAATACGATGCCTTACACAAGGCTGTACTATTTTGATACACTATAACCCATTTTGGTATGCCTAGCTGGCAGTTCGTAAGTGTTTGACAACCGTAGTGGTACAGTTGGTAGTGTTTCGGTACGCGAGTTTTGTCCCAAAAAGTAGATTCCAAAAAAAAGAAAATTCGTACTGAAACACCCAAGCCCGTATCGAAACACCATGCTTATTTTTGACTAGCTGTACCGATACACACAATCCCCTAGCGAAACAACATTCTTGATTTTGCCTAATCATACCGATACGGTCCCCGTGTATCGGTATGCCTGGGCCTGTGATGTCACATTTAGCTAGTTTAACAAGCTCTTAGTCTATCCAAAACACCCTAACATGCTTCTAACATGCATCCAACATATTCAGGATACAATTCACAGTATAGTATCACAGATTCAACATCAATTCATGGCATTTTTAAACAAACGTAAATCTATAGGCATGCAGCCTAGAACCATTCAAGTAAAACATGAAACTTCAAACCATCACCAAAAACAAACCATAAAGGCCATTTACAACTTTAGAGCAATCAAACTAACTTGCTCAAACAAGGAGTTTATCAAAACATCTCCCAAAAACCAAAACAAGTACCCTATTGCCTTTATTACTTATAGTCTAGTCCAACATACTTTGGTAAACAAGTCTTGTTAGGATCCCTTGCTCCTTGCTGCCTCCAAAGCTCTCACTTCTCTACATTGATGGACAAAAAGAGCGTAAGCACACACGGATTAGTGAGGAGCGCTCACAAACAAAACATCATCAATGCATTTAAAACCATCTATCAACAATACATTGGAACTTATTTCAAGCAATCTTTAAGACATTATCATGCCTTTAAAACCATGCACTTAACATCTTTAAACCAACATATTGACCATATGCATCATGTATCATTAACAAATAGCAAGTCTCGTTGATCAACCTCAATTTAAGCATTCCCATGCATAACTACCATATGCAAAGCTTAAAGAGTAAACATGTATAAATCACATCATACAACATAAACCTTTCAATGATACATTAACAATTATATTGGCTTACAAGTGATCATTAAACAAGCCCATTAACAAAAGAGTTCATCAGATACATGGATTCAACAAGTGTTCAACCAACACTTCAAGCCATCTCAGCCGGAATAGCGATACAATAACAATCGCGGTACATTACCAACTGGGTACACCTTTCAACCCACGGGGACACCAACCCGAATCATCTGTTAGACGCTTTAAATCACGCTTTAAATCACGGGTATAACCCATACTTACAAGGATCACTTTCCATGTGCATCCTTCAGCATTTCATGCTTATAAACAGTATATCAAACACTTTAAATCATGCTTAAACAGTAGGTAACATGTAAATCAAAACAAGTGCATAAAACCATTGAACACTAGCACAACCGAGGGAGAATATCCATTTTTATTTACTTCTGAGTTTAAACCAGCATATCAAGCTAGGTTTAAACTCTCATAAACCCTACCTTAAAACATTCCAAAGCTGGAATCCATGTTCTAACTCACCGATATGCGAAGTCTTGATTTGCCGACGCGAAATCAAGCGTCTGAAGCATCCAATGCCACACTGCTTGCTTCCAAAACAGCCTCCCCTTTTTAAACCACATAACAATAGAGGATTAATGCATCTCTAATCATTTAATAGATCCTTATGGATTCTTGCATTCACCTCAAAATTACCCAATTGATGAAATCGACTTATCAACATCATTACACGTCCAAAATATGTTCAAAAACAATTCATAATACTGGAAATCAGATTGAATTCGAATCTTTCATCATTTCATCAATTTTACCCAATTAAATCTATATAAAAACATAAAATCAGATTATAAACCATAAATCAAGGATCAAATACTTGGGAATATCAATAAAGAACCATTTAACAGAGGAGATCACGGTCCTTACCCCTTTATTTGATTTATCCCTCAATTTGCTTGTTTAAAGCTAAGAAAACATAGGATTTCAATGAGATTTTGTAAAACAAAGTTAAAGAATTAAGTTAGAATCAATAATCTAAGTGAAAAGAATCTCTCACCTCTAGATTTTGATGAAATTCTGAGTGTTTGGCAGGAAAGAAGTTGAGAGAAACGGTTTAGGAAAAAGTTACGTAAATTTTCTTTAAAAGCAAATAACTAACTTAGATATTTTAATCCCTCTTAAACCACCTTTAAAACACATGTTTAAAATGATTAAATTGAAGGGAGAAACCACCAGCAAAAACTTGGTAATTTAGTTCATTAAGGATTCTAAGAATTTAACCCGTTTCATTTTAGTCACTTTAAAAACAGTTTTCAAAAATCGCATTTTGGTAACTAACCAAAATGCCACATTTCCAAATTCTATTTTCCAAAATTGATTCCACTAAAATCAATATATATTAAAAGATGATTTTTAACTATTTTCCACATTTTTATCTTACCGAAAAATATAAGGTCCCGAATCTGACTCGAATCTCTAACTTGGTCCACCAGACCATCTAATAAACATCAAAGCCGCTAGGCCCAAAACCGGGGCGTTACATTATTCCTAACCGAAGAACTAGCTAATTGTGCATGCCTTGGTGATACATCCCTGTGTTAACCTTGGGTGAACAACAACCAATCTACGCTTCTCTTAGTCGTTGAAATCCAAACCTTATTCCTAAGGTGGATTAATCTTCATCGACGATTTGTTGAATAAAGACCATGTTTACTCGTTTCTTGAATCTAACTTTCCCAAGTATAGATAAATTGATAACTCTCAAGATCTTCTCCCAATTCACTCAAAATCAAAGATAAGAACCAAGAATGAACAAACTTTGAATTTAATTTGCAAGCAAAAACCTAAGCCATCCAATTGTTTATCACAACCACAAACCCAAATAACCCCAGCCAATTTAAATTAGTTCATGGGCGGGGAGGAAGAAAATTCATTAAAAATAATCCTAGACATGGATCGCATAAAATAAAAATGAAGAAGATAAAGTGTGCGATCAGCCTTCTCTCTAGATTCTGATTCCCCAAAGTTTGACCCCCCCAAAAGCTACGATTTGATCTTCTATTTAAAGAGGACGATGTGATCAACTTTTTTGTTGATGAGGAGAATTTGAATGCGTTTGAATTCCCTAGAGATATGATCCTTATCTAATTAGGCATTAGAAATTTGAATATGGGCTTTATCTTTTGCGATCTGGATAATGTTGCGAATAATATTGCATTTATCCAGAATTATCTAGTTATGTCACGGCAATCAGCTTCGGAAACGCCTTTAGAAATAACCTCTTCTTTCTACTGTAACTCCTTCAGCAACGACCCTTACTTGCCACGACAATCTCCACTTGCCACGGCAATCCAGTTCTGCATAAAATAAAGCACACCGGTAGTGATTTTTCCATAAAAACCAACCAAATGCATTACCAAGCTCATTAACTAAGGAAACTGGAAAACTATGCGTGAATGCCTATCAATGCAACTAAAATGAGCCTAAGTCTAACAATAATATGAGTAAAAAAAGCAAGAAAAGCAGTACTTTTGCACACTCATCACAACCCCAAACTCAAACTATTGCTTATCCTCAAGCAACGCAAAACACTAACAATTACTTGCCAAAGCCCTTACCACCAAGAACATGCTTCTTACCTGACTTCAATCCTCAGAACCGTGGCACAAACAATTGATTGCCTTTCGATCTTCGGACAACACAAAGAATTCTACCAAATCAAACCACAATGCTAGTGAAAATGTGTGTGCAGAGTTGTGTACAAGTCAACTAATAGGATTCCATGCAAACAATAGGTTTTATCGAATTATTTGCTGGGGCAATTAAGTTCACTAGAGCCAGTTTAAGGCACCTCTAGCATATTTCTTTTTCTCTTCTTTTTTTGGGCTAGTGCCAGTTTCGGGCACCTCTAGCGCAATTTGCCCATTTTTAAATAACCTAAAGTTCACTAGTACTCTCTTAATCAACAAGTCACAACAGTGTCAAAATGTTCAGCATCATAGCAAAATTCCAAGTACTCTTCGTGCTAGTCCTAAAATCTAAGATTTTATTATATAAGTGCATTGGCACAAATTCATCATAGGATATCACAGCAGGTTTAGGCAGTTTAATCAAGTAAGAGACATGGCAAGTAATATATGCAACTTAACATGAGACAACAAAAAATGAATGCAACTAACTATGAAACAAACCCCCAAAACTCGAGAGAAGCATTATCCCCAATGCATGCAAAATGTAAACAAATCAAAAGAAAAGTGAAATGCAAATGAGTTAGTAGGAGAGGTCATCACCTCGAATGACTAGTTTCCTTCGAGCCATTTGCTTGGTCCTCTTTTCAGTTCATGGTGGTTGTTGATGCGAGGCTGGTGGTGCCTCCTAAACCATGGTTTCTGCAGCCTCATTTCTCGGTTCATCCTCCTTAGTGGCCTCCTCAAGGTCAGAAGCTTTACTCTTCACTATAAATTTTGATGGTGGAGCCGGAGGAGACTTCATTGGTGCGGAGTCGAGTCGTTTGAATCTAAAAAACCATGAAGAGATTTAGTATGAAAAGGTTCAACAATAGGGTCCTTACCTTTTTGTGGTACATCAATTGCTGCGGCAATATTACTTATCACAGGCACAGATTCAGATATCGGGGCAAGTAGTGCTGTCAGGACAATTCTCCAGGATCACTCTCGCCAGGGCTATGTCACAATCCTTCATGTAACGCATAAACAACAATTGGCATTCTTTCATCTTGTCCAACTGCTGTGTCAAAGGATGGAGAATTTCGGCAATCCCTTCTATAATTGGCGTGGCATGTACACTTGTCGTGACATGTGGACTTTCTGCGAGACCACCCACTTCTCTTGATCGTCTTCTTGTCCATAGCATCGGTTGGCACATGTTCTTTTTCACAAAATCTCGATATTAGATCAGGGAAAAAGAGCGCACCCACATCTTTTTGGCTACAAGCATATATTTCATCAACAATAATTTTCCCAATATCTATAGAACGTTTGTGCAAAATAGAATAGATTAATAATAAACGAGAATAAGAAACCATAGTATTATGAGTAGGAGGCATCAAATGAGTTTTAATGAAGTTCTTCCACAATTTACCCGCGGGCTTCAATAGGATGCGGTTCACCGTTCCCTTCAAATGTCTTTCGTTCCACGCAGCTCCCTCAATGATGAGATCTTGGAACACGTCCTCCACTTCTTCAGCTGTGATGTCTTTAACAAATTTTGTATGCTTGTCCTTCTCAATATACAACCCAGAATATGCGTTGGTTGTAGCAAAATCAACAAGAATCGCTCTACCACGCACATAAACACAAGGGTTATCTGAATTAGAAAGATGTGAATAAAATTCCCTTACCCACGAGATGTTACCCAATTTTGATTTCTTGCAAAAAAATTGCCATTTTATGGTGCTTGATTATCTTGAATATTGAAGCTTCAAGGCCATAGTTCTCAAGGGAAACATCATATTCGAACCCTTGTTCTTCCCACACCCTTCGATTTGCAAACTTGGCAAGGTATCTCTTTTCAATGATTGAAGATGCAAACCGGCGAAAAGATGGCTTGACTGCTCTTGACAAACTTACCTTGGGAATAGTCTTGAGATTCTTGGCCATGGCTTTTCGGTTCTTGATTGTAAAAGAAAGAAAGAAACTTAAGGAACAAGAGAGGAAACTTAGGATTGCAAAGATGAGAAGGAAGTAAAGGAAAAAGATGAAGTAGATGGAAATATTAATGGTTGAGTGAAGGTTTGGTCGAAGTGATGAATTAGATGTTCAATCAATGAGGGAAAAGAAAGTAAAGGGAGGTGGGGATTGGTGAGGCTTGGGTATAAGAAGAGGGACAAAAATTTTGGGTGAAAAATTTCAAAGGGGTAATTAAATCCCCTTTGAAATAGTAGAAAATTTGAATCCCCTAGATCAACTCATTATCCACTTCATTGGATATATTTCATTCAAATGAAATTCTATCCTAAGCTCAACTCATTCTTCTTTGAAACTCTTATCCTAAAAAAGCAAAACACAAAGATAATATTAAATAAAACTAAAAATAAAAGATAAAGAGATAAAGGCTAAAGATAAATATCAAAACAAATTTAAGATAACAACTAAATCAAATAAAAAGAAACGATAAAGACCTAAAATCTAAAAATAATGAAAAATAAATAAAAAACAAATAATATATATATAAAACAATAAACTAAAATGAAAAGTTTGAAAATTAAAATTGAAAAAAAACTAAAAATTTTAAAAAACTTTTAGAAAGAGCATTTTCATGCATCTTCTAAATTTACAGTCTCCCTATCACGAGTCACATGTGCACCAACGTAGTGCTTCAACCATTGTCTGTTAACCTTGAACTCATGTCCATCCACTGTTGATTCAACCACCATAGCCCCATGAGAGTAAGGTTTTACAACATTAAATGGACCAGACCATCTTGACTTCAATTTATGGGGAAAAGTTTAAGGTGAGAATTGAAGAGAATAACTAATTGCCCTGGCAAGAATTATCACGGCAATAGCTTCTTGTCATGCCAACGCTTGTTTTTTTTCTTTATAGATCTTGGTGTTGTCATATGCTAAGGCACAAAACTCTTCTATTTCGTTTAGGTCCAGTAGACGCTTCTGTCATGCACTTTCCCAATCAATACTCATGGTTTTGATAGCCTATTAGGCCTTATGTTCGATTTCTACCAGTAGATGGCAAGTCTTGCCGTAGACAAGTCTGTAGGGAGCTATGCCTAAGGGTGTCTTGTATGATGTTTGGTAAGCCCAGAGTGCGTCATCAATTCTCAAAGACCAATCCTTTCAAGAAGGATTAACAACTTTCTCAAGGATCTCTTCAATTCTCAGTTAGAAATTTTGGCTTGCCCGTTAGTCTGTGGGTGGTATGCCGTGGTAATTTTATGTGTCACACCGAGAATCTCCAATGTCTTGACAATCAGTTTATTGTCAAAATGTGTGCCCTCGTCACTGATAATTGCCCTTGGTTTCTTGAACCGTGTAAAGTATTCTTTTGTAGGAACTGTTGCACAGTCTTTGAATTATTCTTGGGAACTATAACTGCCTCCACCCATTTAGACATATAGTCCATGGCGAGTAGGATATAGAGGTTACCGAACGATGATGGGAAAGGCCCCATGAAATCGATGCCCATACATCAAACAATTTAACCTCAAGGATATTTTGCAATGGCATCTCATGCCGCCTTGATATGTTTCTCGTTCATTGACAACAGTTACATCCTTTATAGAAATTATGGGCATCCTTGTAAATAGCAGGCTAGTAAAATTCAGGCTGTAGAACCTTGGCTGATGTGCGAGTTCCTCCAAAATGGCCCCCGTAAGGTGAAGAATGGCATTGTCAAAGCACATTTTGTTGTTCCTCCTCAAGAACACATCATCGGATGACCTATCTGTATATTGTTTAAACAACAGAGGCTTGTCCCAATAATAATGCCTAACATAATGTCAGAACCAATTCTTCTCTTGGTGAGTAAGGTCATAAGGTAAAATACCACTAACTAGAAAATTTAGTATATCTGCATACCAGGGTGTTGCCGAGGCAATTAACAACTGCTCATCCTAGAATGCATCATAGATTTCCAAGGAGTCATTATTTGTATCGCCCCCGTCCAGCCTTGACAAATAATCAGCAACCTGGTTTTCTGTTCCTTTCCTGTCCTTAATTTCAATATCAAATTCTTGTAAAAACAATATCTAACAAATTAAACGAGGTTTGGCATCTTTTTTAGCAATCAAATACTTAATTGTCGAATGGTCAGTGTGGACAATTACCTTTGTGCCAATCAAGCAGAAATGAAATTTGTCAAATGCGAAAACTACAGCTAGTAATTCTTTTTCTGTCGTGGTGTAATTCAATTGAGCACCACTAAGGGTTTTACTAGCGTAATATACCACATAGAAAATCTTACCTCTCCATTGTTTGAGAATAGCTCCTATAGCGTAATCGCTTGCATCACACATGAGCTTGAAAGGTAAGGTCCAATAAAGGGGAATGACAATGGGTGCTGTGGCTAGTTGCTTCTTAAGGGTTTCAAATGCCTTGGCACAAGACTTTTCAAAATTAAAAGCCTTGTCCTATTCAAGAAAATTACATAAGGGTTTAGAAATCAAAGAAAAATTATGAATAAACCTTTTGTAAAAACTTACATGTCCGAGGAAACTTCGGATCCCTTTAACTGAATTAGGTGGCAGCAATCTCTCAATCACGTCCACCTTGGCCTTGTCTACCTCGATTCCCTTTGATGAGATCTTGTGCCCGAGCACTATACCTTCGTCCACCATAAAATGGCATTTCTCCCAATTTAACACTAGGTCAGTTTCTTCACAACGTGCCAACAGCTTCTCTAAATTGCCAAGGCAATTGTCGAAGATGTCTCCAAATACTGAAAAGTTATCCATGAAGATTTCGAGGAAATCCTCCACCATGTCAGAGAAGATCGCCATCATACATCACTAGAATGTCGTTGGGGCATTACATAGTCCGAACGACATTCATCGAAATGCATATGTATCATACAGGCACGTGAAAGTAGTATTTTTCTGATCTTTTGGTGCTATGGCAATTTGGTTATACCCCGAGTATCCATCAAGAAAAATAAAATGATTTACCTACAAGACGGTCAAGCATTTGGTCAATAAATGGTAAAGGAAAATGATCTTTCCTAGTAGCTTTATTTAACTTGCGATAATCCATACAAACCCTCCAACTAGTGATGGTTCTAGTTGGAATGAGTTCATTTTTTTCATTACTTACACCTTTATACCTTCTTTTTTTGGTACACATTGTACCGGACTTACCCATGCACTGTTAGAAATAGGATATATGATATCGGCATCAAGCCACTTGATGATTTCTTTCATCACAACTTCCTTCATGGTACGGTTAAGCCGCCTTTGTGCCTCGATAGAGTTTTTATGGTTATATTCTAGCAAGATTTTGTGCATACATTCTGCCGGACTGATTCCCTTCAGATCTGCAATTAACCAACCTATTGCCTTTTTGTGCAGCGCCAATATGGCAATCAACCTTTCTTCCTGTTCAGGCTGTAACTTAGAAGAAATGATTACGGGAAAAGTTTTATTGGTTCCCAAATAAGCATATTTCAATTGCCCTGGCAATGGTTTTGACTCTAAAATGGGGGCTGTTCAATGGAAGGTTTCTCTGGTTTACATTCTTTACTTGAATAATCAAGAGATTCGAAACTTTTACCTGGTCGACTTACCATCATTTCACTTCTTGTTGTGCCACAATGTCTGTTTCTACAGGCTCCCCTGTCTCGGCAAGCAAATTGCTGTGGCAATACTCTTCTATGTTAAAATTTAGTTTTGCGGTGGCTTGAATGACTTGGCACTCTTCTGGATCATCATCATGCTTTAAGGTTTTGAAAACATTAAGTGTGACTTGCTGGTCATTCACCCTCATGGTGAGCTCTCCTCGTTCGACATCAATCAATGTCCGTCCCTTTGCTAAGAATGGTCTTCCAAGAATAATAGGCGTGGACTCATCTGCTTAACAATCCAAAACAATAAAGTTAGCGGGAAAAATAAACTTATCCACCCTTACCAAGATGTCTTCAATTTTTCCCTCTGGGTGCACAGAAGTTCTATCCGCAAGCTGTAGCATGACTGTAGTAGGTCTCGCCTTCCCTATGCCTAATCTTTGAAAAATAGATTTGGCATAAGGTTTATGCTGGCTCCAAGATCGCACAATGCCTTTCCAACATAGTGATTGCCGATTGCACAAGGTATTGTAAAACTATCAGGATTTTTTAATTTGGGTGGCAAACAGTTGTGTAACATTGCCATACACCCTTCAGTCACAGCAATTGTCTCAAACTCTCCAAGCCTAGTTCGCATAGAAACAATTTCTTTAAGGAACTTAGCGTAGTTTGGCATTTGATATATTGCTTCAACTAGTGGCAAGTTGATATGGACTTGTTTCAGAATGTCAAGAAATTTCTTGAACTGGTATTCGTGTTTTTTTGCCTCTTCAGGCTCTGTGGGAATGGTGGTGGAATTTTGATCTCCTTGTCTTTTCCCTTCCCATCTGATTTGGAATTCTTGGATGGACTTGTCGCGGCAAGTGGACTTGCCGTGGCAACTGGTGAAGGCTCTTCATAAATGATTGCCAAGGCATTGTTGCTGGATACATCATTCGGGACAAGATTATTATCCTTTGATTGGGTGGATCTCTCATTTTCTTTTGATCCACTTCAGGTAGTTATCACCTTGCATTGTTCGTGGCCCGTTCCTTGAACAACCTCAGTGTCACTGGGCAAACCTCCTTGTGGCCTTGTATTTAGAATCTGAGCAAATTTCCCGACTTGCATCTCTAATGCTTTCGAAGCTGCTCCTTGACTCTGCATCTGCATCTCGGTCCTGTTAATGAAAGCGTCAGTCTTTTTCATTAAATTACTAGTCTCAGCCATATAAGATTTATTTTTAAACACGAAAGCATTTAAAGAGTTTTCCAAAGAACTAGTTGATTGTTGCTGCGGCATTTGTTGCCGTGATATATTCTTCTAGAATCCCGATGCTGCCATATTCTAGCATTGCTGATTATTAGAGTTGTTCTGGTTACTCTATTAAAAGTTTGGATGCTTTTTCCAGGCCAGATTATACATGTTGGAATATGCATTGTTGTTCCGGTTATAATTCCCAACATAGAAACTGGACTCTAGGTTCTTCATACACTCAGGAGAATCATGGTCAGCATTACATAAATCACAAAGTGGACCTATTACCTTGACCTCCTGTGTGTTGTTGGGTCTTTGTATATTCTTAACCAAATTGGTTAATGTAGATAGCTGTGCTAAAATAGTATTTGACGATTCTAGCTCAATTGTCGGGGCATTTCGCACGACAATTCCCCTTCTAGTGGTTGGGAACTAATAATCATTTTTGGCAAGTCTGTCCAAAATCTCCCAAGCTTCCTTTGCTGATTTGTCTAGAGGCGTACCATTTGTTGAGGCATTTAGCATCATCCTCGTTAGTGGGTTTACTGAATTGTAAAACATTGTTACTTGCCCAATCTCTGAATCCGTGCATGGGGCATTTACGTAAAAGGTCTTTGTAGCACTCCCAAGCCTCATACATGGATTCATCATCTGCCTGACGAAAAGAAGTAATGCCATTACACAGTTTATCAGTCATATTTGTAAAACTAAATCAAGAAAGGAAACTCTAGCATAGATCTGTCATAGAATCTAAAGATCCAGATGGGATACTATTTAACCATGACTTCTCATATCCTTCAGTGAATAGGGAAATAGTTTCAGCCTTAGGATGTCTTCAGGGACTCCTTGTTGCTTGAATGAATCACAAATCTCTAGGAACAATTTGAGATGTTGTCTGGCATCCTCAGTCGTTGATCCACCAAACTGACCAACTGTGTTGGTCATATTAAACATCACAGGTTTCAACTCGAAGTGAGTGGCTTGAATCTCAGGTGTGACAACTCCTGGAGTGAGACCGTTGAGATCTTGCTCTAAGTAGTCCCGGATGGGTCTATTTCGTACGATAGAAAGTTGACCCTATAGATTTGCTATATCTCATGCTGTAGCATTCTGATTGCCATTGGCATTCAGGTTGCCAGCTAGATCATTAGGTGGATCTGCCATTTCTGCTCTCAACTTTCTTCTACGTCTATGAATAGCGCGCTTGATCTCTAGTTTAAATGGATAAATCTGATGCTGTCGGTCTTGCCCTGGTCATACACCAATGCAAAACCAAAGTTATTAGCCTCTTGAAGCCGAACAAAAAAAATAATAAAATGAAAGAAGGTGCAAGAAAAAAAAACAAAGTCGTTATTTCCAATCCCCGAAAATGGCGCTAAAAACTTGTTGCGTGTTTTGGGTGCTTCGCAATTGGTGCAAGTATACACGTCACAGTTATAGTATAGTAAGATATCGTCTCCACAGGGATTGGTGAAACTCTGATTTTTAACTTCTTGCACTGAAAAGATAAATGAATAGTATTGATAGGTGTTTGGAAGTAACGAATAAAATAACTAAACAGGTAAAATAAATGAAGAAAGTAATCGAATAAGAGAGTAGGCCGAGTTATCGTGAGTAGTGGTGCAATGGCTGTTTGGATTGTCATGGCAATTGATTGCTGAAGAGACTCAATTGCTAAGGCAACTAAGACCAGCTGAATTGTCGTGGCAACTAGGTCACAAATTATGCCGTGGAAACTGGGACTAGTTTGATTGTCGTGGCAACTGGGTTCCTTTCTTCAAAGCTCGGCGAAGTGTTCTTCAATGTCTTCTTGTTATTCCTAACCGAAGAACTAGCTAATTGTGCACGCCTTGGTGATACATCACTGCTTTAACCTTAGGTGAACAACAACCAATCTACACTCTTCTTAGCCGTTGAAATCCAAGCCTTATTCCTAAGGTGGTTTAATCTTCATCGACGATTTGTTGAATGAAGACCATGTTCACTCGTTTCTTGAATCTAACTTTCCCAAGTATAGATAAATTGATAACTCTCGAGATCCTCTCCCATTTCACTCGAAATCAAAGATAAGAACCAAGAATGAACAAACTTTGAATTTAAATTGCAATCGAAAACCTAAACCATCCAATCGTTTATCACAACCACAAACCCAAAATAACCCTAGCCAATTTAAATTAGTTCATGGCTGGGGAGGAAGAAAATTCAATAAAAATAATCCTAGGCATGGATCGCATAAAATAAAAATGAAGAAGATGAAGTGTGCGATCAACCTTCTCTGTAGAATTTGATTGCCCAAAGTTCGACTCCCCCCAAAAGCTGCAATTTGATCTTCTATTTAAAGGGGATGATGCGATCAGCTTTGTTGTTGATGAGGAGGATTTGAATGCGTTTGAATTCCCTGGAGATATTATCCTTATCTGATCATGCATTTGAAATTTGAATATGGGCTTTATCTTCTGCTATCTGGATAATGTTGCGGATAATATTGCATTTATCCATAATTTTCCAGTTATGCCACGGCAATCAACTTCGGCAACGCCTTCAAAAATGACCTCTTCTTACCACGACAACTCCTTCAGCAACGACCCCTACTTGCCACAGAAATCTCCACTTGCCATGACAATCCAGTACTACACAAAATAAAACACACCAGCAGCGATTTTTCCACAAAAACCATCCAAATGCAATACCAAGCTCTTTAACTAAGGAAACTAGAAAACTATGCATGAATGTCTATCAATGCAACTAAAATGTGCATAAGTCTAACAATAATATGAGTAAAAAGGGCAAGAAAAATAGTACTTTTGCACACTCATCAATAAGCTGTTACAAACTTTATCTAAACTAGTTTAATACCAAAAAATTTTAACATATACATGCCAGCTAGTAATATAAAAATACATAAAAAGATGTCATTATTGATACATGATTATACTCTTGGCTAGTAGGATGCCAGTTTTTCCTTACTCCGATTTCTGCTTTCTACCTACGCGTGAAAACCATCACACGATAAGTATACATTTAGTTAGGCAATAATAATATTCAATGCAATACAACATGACTATAATTAATATTATGTAACAATATTCATGCATCATGATCACTAGATATGTATCACCATCATGTTAATCATATATTAACATAATATTAACTGGATATAAATTTATTACCAATATACTTGCCATTTACTCTGAGAATTCATAAACTCTTTCACCTGGTTATCAATTATTTATTAATAAACCATAGCCCAAATATAAACCTATGAGGACCCTGGGTACTCGAGTCAAATGTGTATCGAAGTGCTAATACACATAAGGTCGTGCCCACCATAATACATATAAGGTTGTGCCCGCCATATACACTAAGTGTCCTTTGTATACACTATAGTGCTAAACCGAATATGCAGCGTGCTACTGGACTCAATGGCATGCCAACTATACCATGTCCCTTAATGACATACTTGGGCATATATTCCATATTCATTTTATCCATGGCAATGTATATTAACATAATTTAACATTGGGCAGTTCATACCCGAAATAACATTCATAATATAACTAGTGATCCATGCATTTATATTTAACATTTGACATATTTAGAACATGTCAAATATATGATTAATGACAGGAATATCATGCTAATATAAACAAGGTAGACTCATCACAAGTCTTCCTAATGATGTATAAAACATCAATGTATCATGTTATGTATGTATTGCACTCACCTCATGCCTCACTAGTAAACCTTACTATCAATTTTAGCTTTACTCTTGAACTTTTTCCTTGTCTTTAAACTTGCTTATATTACGATCTCGATCACGATCATGATCTACAAAAACATCATGTACTAACACATACGATTCAAAGCATATGTTAGTATCTTTCTAACATAGGCGCATATTAGGAATTAAATTCCTAAAAATCCTTTCGATATTAATTCCATTTCACAACATCAATGTTAACCTTAATACTTCAAAATATTATTTCAAACCATTTACTATTCATATCCATCAATAATTCACAAGACAATTTCAAATTTCACAATTTAACCATGAAATGAATTCTTTTAAAATTCATCTCAATCTTTCCAAATTATTCAAAATGGTCCCTTGCCATTGAACTTCAAATTTAATGACTTAATAACATATTCAAGTAATCCAACAATACATTCAAGCTTAACACACTAATTTATAGTCAATTTCCATTTCAATCCCATATTTCCCTTAATATGCTATTTGATCCTTAACACTTTTTAAACTTCCAAATTGATCCAAACAATACTCCAAATCATGTAGAATTATTCCTACATCATTTCTAGCCTTAGGGAAAATTTTCATAATTTTCCCTAAAATTTTCCTAAAAGCCGAATATGAAGGGTCACCAAACTCAATATTTCCAACTTGATTCAAGCATGAATTTAACTTCTAAACATCATTCTCACACTTCTACAATCGTTCCCATCACAATTAAATTTTTGTAATATTTCCCCCTAATTTCTCAATATAATCGAGTGATCTCTAAAATACAATCCATGAAATTTTTATCAATTCAATCATAAAAACAACATCACAACTTCATATCCCACTTGAATAATCTATAAAACATGAAATTCCAACTTGTCCTTCATCCGCCCTAAACTCCAATATCAACTTAGAAGCATGGAAACCATTCAAAACTTATACCAAATGAAAGAGAATTCAAGGGAGAATAATTCTTTGTTTCATGTCCTAATCCAAAAATCACCCAAATCAAGCTCAAGAAATGAATTAAAGTTTTCCTTACCTTGTCTTGGAGACTCACGGCAAATGGAGGAGAAGATGTAGAAATTTCATGAAATTTTCCATTCTTTAATTAAGGCCATTTGTCATCTTTTTAAAGAAAATGAATTAAAAATTTATTTTATGACAAAATGTCCATTTTGCCGTTACAATCCAATGTCTCTCGTCTTGCCACATGTCAAAATGTTCATCCAGGGGTAAAAAATAAACCAAGAAGTTAGTGATTACCAACTTTGCCCTTGTAATTTTCTATAATTACAATCTTGCCACTTTTCATCCAATGGCTCATATTTAACATGGAAAATCTACTTTAATCCAATGTTCCATGTTAAATACTACCATTTTAAGACATGGAAATGACATTTTTAACCTTGCTTTATCTTTCTTTAAAATATCCTGAATATTTGATTTGATCCGATTATCTGAATATTTTTTTAAACTTTATCGCTTTATGGCCATTAATACAAACTCTATACGAAAAATATGGGTAACATAAAAACATCATTCTTGAGGGTAAACTATTCATTTACAGGACTAAAATACATAACTTTTGAAAATTACAATTTAGTCCCAAATCATTTCCTAAGTTTATACTTTAGTCATCAAACTTTCATTTTATTCATTTTGGTCACTACCTAAAATTTTGAGGTATTACATGGTTAAGTGTTTAGGGTAGGATATGGTGAAGGAAATTGAAAAGAAAGATAGTGAAATGGAATGAAAAGGGTGATAGTATTCAAAGGATTCAAAGAAAGAAACTATACAAAAAATAAAATCTCGTTTCTTAAGAGAATAACTTTGAGGGTGGTAAGGGACTTGGACCCGTAGGTTAGATGAACCTAGAACCTGAAGTATAAATGGAAGGATAGGAGATGTCATGAGCAAAGCTTGATAAGTTGATAAAGTTCTAAAAAGAACAAGTTTGAGAGAAAACCTCACAAAAGGAATTGTATAGAATATGAAAGTTGTGTCTTACAAAGTGCAAAATGAACCCCTATTTATAGTTTTCAAGGGGGTGGCCGAATAGGCATGTACAAGGGTGAAAATGTGGCCACATAGTCATGTAGGGGCCTTGTGTTGGTTCGACAAAGGGCTGGCGATGTTTCGGATTGAATGGTGTCTCCCTCCAAGCAAATGCTGCCCATTTTCCCTCCAAAAGTTGGTGCCAAACATTTCCCCCCCAAGGCTGGTCGGTTGTGTCCCTTAGGAAGGGGTTGTGCCCTTTGGGTGTTGAGCTAAAGGTGGTATCTTGGGCCGAGATGAGCTGATCGAGCTTGGAGTGAATTGGCTTGAGCTGAGGTAGCTAGCTGAGTGAGCTTCACTTTGTTTTCGAGCTTGTTTGAGCTGCTACGAGGTACCCTTAGCTAGGTGAGCTTATCCTCTAGTGTCCTTGAGCTTGCCTTGAGCTATTGAAGTTGAATTGGAGCTAATAGGAGCTGAAATGAGATGAACTGAATGAATGAGCTTGAATTAAGGTTGTTTTGAGCTGATTGAGCATTAGGGGAGTTGTCCTTCAATCTCCCCTTCCTTTATGTGGCTGGTATGTCCTATAAATGTTGCAAACACACATAAGTATGCATATAATATAAATAAGAAATAATTAAGTAAGGATGTGGGTCATATGCTATGCATGAATAATAAATTAATAGGACATGATAAATGGGACATATGATAAGCATATCCTAAGATATAAATACATGCTTATAACATCATAAATAAGGTAATAGAAAATGAAGTAAGGAAGAACTCCCTTAGAATCAGCCTTGAGGATCTTCAATGACGTGATCAAGTCATGGATAAAGTTGGTGCTGATTAGGATCACATCACTAGGGCTTCGTCACTATGCACAAGTTGGCATTCCTAATATTTATCCGCGAACTTAAGGGTGCTGAAGACATTAAGTGTGATCTTTTTGGTCATTTATCTTTATTGTAAACTTGCCCTTTCCACAATCAATCAGTATGCGCCCGGTAGCAAGGAATGGCCTCCCTTGGATGATGGGAGCATTCTCATCAGCCTCACAATCAAGAATGATAAAATTCCCTGGAAAGAGGAATCCATCAACATTGACAAGGACATCTTCAATCCTTCCTTCAAATAAAAATTGGGAGCGATCGACCAATTATAGGATGACCGACTTAGGTTTAGCTTTTCCCATACCCAATCTTATAAAAACTAACTTTGGCATCAAGTTCACACTTGCACCAAGATCACACAAAGCACGACCAGAGTAGTTGCAGCCTATGGAACATAGGATGGTGAAGCTTCCATGATGCTTCATCTTGGGCGGTAAGTTACTTAATACTTCCACGCACTCACCTATCGTAGCAATCATTTCAACCTCTCCCACCATGCGTTCCTTGGTCACAATCTCCTTCAGAAATTTTGCATATATCAATATATGATTGATGTCCTCTAAGAATGGGACATCGATATGCAACTACCTGAGCATATCTAGGAATTTTTGGAACTAAGCATCTTTCTTTTGAGCTTTCAATTGTTGTGGAAATGATGAATGTGGTCTAGCCTTATCGCGTGGTAGTTTGGATGATGTGGTATCCTGTTTTGTGCTTTTCTTACCGTCAGTAGCAAGGTCTTTCATTGTATTAGGCACTGGTGGTGCATCTGTAGGTGTTGGAGTATCGATTGACGTCTTGCTTAGGGTGGAATCAACAGGGTGTCTACTCCCAAACTTATTATTTTTGGTCAACTAGGTGCCATTATGCAACGTGATAGCATTGCATTGCTCCACACCAAAGGCCGTAGTGACTTCAGTGTCACTAGGTAAGCCGCCTTTAGGTTTAGTCTTCAGGATTTGGGCAATTTGCCCACCTTGCATCTCCAATGACCT
The DNA here is from genome assembly GCA_019671005.1 of Hibiscus mutabilis. Classification (NCBI taxonomy): domain Eukaryota; kingdom Viridiplantae; phylum Streptophyta; class Magnoliopsida; order Malvales; family Malvaceae; genus Hibiscus; species Hibiscus mutabilis. Next base: position 19,087,676 of record CM033737.1, on the reverse strand, counting down.
TAGTGAAGCGGTATGATTCTGCAAGATCAATTGTTGGTTTTGTAACATGGTTGCTTGCATAGTCAGCATGTCTCCATGGTTCTTAAGGTTTGCCGAATTGTCCTACAAAATAACCCTAACAGTGTCCATAATTTTTTTATAGGAAGTCTCAAAAGAATTTGAATTAGAATTAAAGACTCCCTGATTCTGTCTCTGGGCATTATGTTGAAATTCGAAAGGTTATGTCGTATCATTCTATTTAGCTCCTATTATCGAAACCATTTTTGAGACTAAAAATAGCTTGGACGATTTTTTTGAAATTTGGGGGTTTTATTTTAAAATTTGATTTTTATAAAGAATGAAGTCGCCACCGGTCACTTTGGTAGATCAAACACCATAAAAAAACCAAAGATTTTTAAATTTTTGGGGTTCAAAAGTCGATTACGTGTGAGGAAGGATTAGCACCCCCACAACGCTTGAATTTGGTGACTTTAATTTTGTGTTGCATTTTGGCATTGGAATAATAATTAGAATTTAATTTGATCGTTAATTATTAATTGTGTTTATATTTAAAATAAAAATAGTCCTTTTATAATAAAATATATTTTTGTTTTGAATAGAAAATTAGAAACATCCCTATACTATTAGGGCATCACCTTTTATATTCCAAAAAATATATTCACTTATAAAAGGTTTTTAATGCATGTAATTAATTATTGATAGTTCATTTTATGTCATAATCTAGAAAGGCACTAATTTAATTATGGATTATTTATCTATGAATATTATTTAATTTCAAAATTTATATAGGATAATATCTAATTGCCTTAGGATACCATCCCTTATTAAATTTCAAAATAATATTCCCTTACCATTTAATTATGCTATTTATTAAATTAATTAATCCTATCCAAGGCTCTATTTATGACTAATCTAGGTGTTTTAAAATTTTAGGGTGGTAGGTCTTTAAAGAACATGTATTTTCTCTAGATTTATGGATTTAATTGTCCCCGCATCAGTGTTTAACGCACCCATTTCTGAATTTTCATGTTTACATTTTTGCATTTTGTCTAACTGTAGTCTTAGTTTCTTTTATTATACATATTTTTGCCTTTTTGCTCTATGGTCGTTGTATTACTAATGTCCCTGCAGAGGATGTTTCACCACTGTAGCCAGCTCGACACTGCCAACTGTATTATTTGTTATAACAAAATTGGTACGGTAGAGGGTCACACAAAACATCTGAAAGACAAGTGTCTTGTCTTTAACATCTTATAAAAGGATAAATACGTGAAGAGAGAGAGTACACACAATTTTCATTTTCCTATCTTCTTCAACCTTCCGAGCTTTCCTCCCATGGTAGCTTAAACTCTATTTCTGGAGATCCAAGTTGAAGCAAGGCATAAATATTCGAGGATATGAGGATTCAAGTGCTAGTTCAAGAATAAATATATGTTATATTCTATAAAAAATTCTAGAAATAGATGTTTATTGGAGAGTTATTATATTTTGCGTGTTAATGACGTTGGTTCAAACTCTTTAAGCTACGTATGAACTTGTTTAAACTTTGCTTTTCAGTTCACTATATTAATATTAGCTTTCTTTATATTTCGATTGTTGGATCTGATATTTGTTTGAATAAGAGTGTTAAACATCGTCATTAACATTGAGAGATGCGGTGACAAGTCAGGTTAACAAGCCATTACAATGAGAGTTGAATGAGGATACAACAAGAGTTGATCCACTTGTTCAAGGAGTTATAGTTTTGATGAACAATGAGAGTTGTGGTTGATCTACATCTTTGCGTGATCAGTTGAGAATTGAACGGAAGCTAGTAAGCGTGCTTAACCATTTTATTTGTCATATGAGCCATCGTATTGTATTTCCTTGATTGTACTTGACATTCTGCCAAGCTGAATCGAGGGTATCCATATCTTCGCTTAATATTTCTTTTACCTCCTTATATTTTTTGTTCTTGCTATCACAATTGATTTTACACACATTACTTTATTTCTTTGATGCAACTACCATTACACTCACAATATTTCAGTTTACAGAATTACTTGCGACCACATAATAGTTCGACTAAATAATCATCCTTGTGGGATCGATATCTAACATGATTCTCCTGTTTCTATACTTGCATCGACAATGTTTGCTTGCATTTAATGGGTGACGATTATTCAACGATCAAGTTTTGGCGCCATTGTCGCGGATGGCGTTATTTGGTTTTTATGTTTACAATTCCATTTTATTTATCTAGTTTGTAGTTGTTTTTGATAGCTTTTGTTATCTTCTTTTCTTTTAATTTGTTTTATAGGTGTTGTATGACCAGAAGTGTTGCCACACCACTCTTCGTACCTAATCTGAAGTTGAAAGGACTTTTAGATGTAAACTTCGAGAACAAAGTGAGATGGCAAGAAAAAACAATAAGGGTATCCCTCACAATCCTAAAAACCCATCACTACACTCACCAGCCCAGAACAGAACAATCTATGAGGTTGTAGTTCCCCAGTTGGACAATTTGCAATCGGATGTTGTTCGACCACCTATTCAAGCTGAAAATTTTGAGTTGAAACCTGTTATGTTCCAAATGCTCAACTCTAATGGGCAGTACGTGGGGTTACCACATGAAGACGCTAGAGAAAATCTTCAATCATTTATTTTAATCTGTGGTTCTTTTAGTCAGCAAGGTGTTCCTAATGATGCCATATGAATTGCAGAGAAGAGCATGTACATGGATTCGTGGACTCCTTGCCATATCTATTACATCATAGAATGATCTTGCAACGCATTTTGTATTGTGCTTTAATCCACTGACAATGAACTCGTGCTTGAGAAATAATATTACTGCATACTATCAGTTGGATGATGAAACTCTCCCCACTATATGAGAAAGATATAAGTCCCTATTGCGATGATGTCCCAACCATATCCTTCAACAAAAAACTCAAATTGAGATCTTCTACAATTGGTTGAATGCAACCACAAGACATCTTGTCGGCGTATCATCTAATGGGCCACTATTGGATTGCACTTACACCGCTACTGTTGGTGTGTTGGAGCAATTTTCTTAGAATGATTCTCAATATCCTATTTCAAGAGCTGCTTCTTGCAAGGCTTCAACGTGAGTTTTCTAGCTTGATGATATGTCTTCCCTAAAGGCTTAGATTTCTTCTTTGGTGAATAAAATCAAGAATATAGAGGGAACAAGTGAAGTTGCTCCCATCCAGTTAGCACAACAAACCACTACTCATGTGTTCTCTTCTGAGATTTGTGGTGAGAACCATAGCTATGAAGATTGCCCACAACATGCATAAAATGTGAGTTATGCAAGCAACATGCGAGGCAAAAATATGGGTAATTCTTACAACACAACTAATAGGAAATCTTGGGGAAACTCCAATTCAGCACAAAAATTAGGAGTATTCCACTTTGGAAATAATTCTTTCAAGGGAACTCTAGTGTGCGTCAAGGGAATTTTAGTTACCCGTTGTTAAGTGTCTAAAAGTACCATTTTATTCACCCTTTTTATTCATATTTTAGGCTCATATTAGTTGCATTATTAGCCATTCTTGCATGTTTGCATTGTTTCCTTGGTGGACAAGCTTGATTTCATATTTTGCTTAATTTTGTGGAAAAAGGATGCTGCCGATAATTGTTTTTGTGTGTGTGCAGAATCACTTGCCTAAACAAGGCTGGAACCAGTTGCCAGGGCAGTGCATGAAGGAGATGCCAACGTAGTTGCCAGGGCAATGCATGAAGGAGATGCCAAGCTAGTTGCCAGGGCAATTGTCGATAAGGGATAAAATGATATGGCAGTCGAAATTGATGACTAGATAAGCCCAAGATGACTTGGAGCAAAGTTAAATCCCAAAGGAGTTTGATTTCCATGAAGAGGTCAAAGAGAAATTAAATCCCAAGAAGATAGGAGAAGATCTAGAAGGAATTTAAATATAATAAAGAATTATATTATTTTAAAGTATTTAATTCCAATTTAACTTCTTCCTCAATCGAGACTTTGACCTAGCCATCTCCTATTTAAAGGAGACCAAGCCGTCAACTTCAAAAGGCAGACAAAATGGGAGAGATTTCGATAAAGGCTTCAACCATTCTTCATCTTTTTCTTTCTTGTTCGATTAGGTTTGTGTTAGGGATTCTTTGTTTTGTGTTTCTTTGGAACCTAGCCATGAACTAAATCTATTTGACTAAGGTTATTGTGTTTTGTGGTTGTGAGAAACAATTAGATTTTGTTTAGGTAATAAGAGTTTGCACGTGCAATTCAAGGTTTACTCATTCTTGGTTTTTATTCTTGTTTGCGAGTGAATTGGGAGATGATCTCGTAACTATATATATTTATTTAATATCAGGAGAGTTAGATTGAAGAAACGAATGAGTATGGTCTTTATTCAATCTATTGATGGTGAAGATTAATCCAGCTTAGGAATAAGTTAAGGATTTCAATGGCTACGAGGAGCGCAAGATTGGTTGTTGTTCACCCTTGATTCACGCAGGGATGTATTGTCAAGGCATGCACAATTAGCTAGAGTTTCGACTTAGGGATAAGAAGAAACCATTGAAGAACGCTCTGCCAAACCTTGAAGTTGCTGCCCAGCCGCCCAAACAGTTGCCCAACCAGTTGCCTAGGCAACCGTCGATTAGTTGCCAAGGCAACCCCGCTGCGCAAATTACCGCGACAACTGAGTTGCCCTTGCACTCTTTTACCAAGACGATCCAATTGGCTATCATTCCTCAACTCACGATAACCTGGCCTATATTCTCTCTTATTTGATTTCATCTATTCTTTTACTTTATTGCTTTCTAGTTTAGTTGTTAGTTAAACTCATACAATCTTCTACTTGTGTTCTTTTACTTTTACAGTGCAAGAGATTAGATTCTTGAAGTGGCACCAATCCATGTGGAGACGATATCTTTTATACTATATCTTGCGACGTGTACACTTGCACAATTGTGGAGCACTTATTACGCACAACAAGTTTTTGACGTTGTTGCCGGGGATTGGCAATAGCAACTTTGTTTTTATTTTCTTGCACTTTTTATTTTTATTGTTTAAGATTCAAAGGGTTAACAAACTTTGGTTTTGCATTGGTATATGACCAGGGCGAGAACGATTACACCATAATATCCCTTTGATCCAGAAATCGAACGAATCTTGCAAAGACTCAAACAAAGGTTAAGAGTAGCAATGCTAATCAAGACGGCAATATGAATCAGGATGTTCTAGCAGGAGGAGGAGTGATTCTTGCATGAAACAGAACTATTCGAGACTATCTTGAAGAAGATCTTGAAGGATTTAATCCAGGAGTTGTCACACCTAAAATTGAAGCCGACCACTTTGAGTTGAAACCGGTGATGTTCAATATGATCAACACAATTGGTCAATTTGGTGGCTCAGCAACTGAAGATGCACGACAACATCTTAAATCTTTCTTCGAGATTTGAAATTCATTCAAAATACAAGGAGTTACCCCTGATGTTTTACGACTAAGATTATTCCGCTATTCATTGAGGGATAGGGCAAAAGCATGGTTGAATAGTATTTCTATCGGATCAATAGGATCTTGGACCAATCTTTGTCGTGATTTCCTTGCTCGATTTAATCCTACAAATTTGACTGATAAGCTTCGTAACGAAATTAATTCTTTTCGGCAGGTAGATGATGAATCCATGTACGAGGCTTGAGAGCGATATAGAGAACTTCTACACAAATGCCCCCTACACAGATTCCCAGTATGGACACAAGTAACAATGTTTTACAACGCTGTGAATACACCAATAAGGATGATGCTAGATGCCTCGGAAAGTGGCATAATCCTAGATAAGTCACTGGAGGAAGCAATGCAAATTCTAAACAGGCTTGCCAAGAATGATTATCAGTTCCCATCTGCTAGAAGAGGAGGAGTTAGATGCCAAGCCACAATACATGAACTTGGATCATCAGATTCAATTTCGGCACAGTTGGCCACTCTAACCAAGATGGTCTAGAACATGCATAAACCAAACAACACACAGGAGGTCAAGGTAATGGATTCCTTTTGTGAGTTATGTGGTGGTAACCATGATTCTTCTAAATGTATGCAGAATCTGAAATTTAGCTTTTATGTGGGGAATTACAACCGGAACAACAATGTGATGTCCAATACATACAATCCAACTTGGAAGAAGCACCTGAAATTTTCATTGGTGTAATCCCAACAATGCTCTAAACCAGAAGAATCAGAATGCACAAGCATCATGATTCCAGCAGAATATGCCACGGCAATAGTTTTCACAGCAACAACCGACAACATCTAGTTCTTTGGAAAATTCTCTCAATACTTTTATGTTGAAAACTGAATCTTATATGGCTAAGAATAGTAACTTCATAAAAAGAACTGATACTTTTATTAACAGGACCGAGATGTGATTGCAAAACCAAGAGGCGGCAATCAAATCATTGGAAAATCAAGTCGGACAATTTGCTCAAAACCTGAATACTAGACCGCAAGGAGGTTTACCTAGCGATACTGAAGTCGCAAGAGGAACTGGGCATGAGCAATATAAGGCGATCACCACCAGAAGTGGCCAACAACTTAAAGAGGCTCAAGCTCGCTCATCAAACAAAATTCCACTAAAAGAACAAGATGAACTCAGCGGCAAAGCCTCAGATGCTGAACCAGGAATTGCTGCAGCAACCATCGATAACTATGCCTCAGCAACCAACGATAGGCACGCCACGGTAACCCCAGTTGGCGATGGCTCGGCAACTCCAGTTGCCCTGGCAATGCCATCAATCAGGTTCTAGACCAATGAAAGGATCAAAGATATCCGACTTCCACCACCATTCCCATAAAGGTTGAAGCGACAAAAGCAAGAATATCAATTCAAGAAGTTTCTTGATATCCTAAAGCTAGTCCACATCAACTTGCAATTGGTGCAAGCAATTGAACAAATGCTGAACTATGCCAAGTTTCTTAAAGACGTTGTGTCCAAGAGAACAAGGATAGGAGAGTTTGAAATAGTTGCCACAATAGAGGGATGCATGGCTATGTTGCACAATCGCATGCCACCCAAGTTGAATGATCCCGAAAGTTTCATAATACCCTGTTCCATTGGAAACCACTATGTAGGGAAAGCATTGTGTGACCTTGGAGCAAGCATAAACTTGATGCCTAAATTGGTTTTTCAGAAACTAGGAATCGGTAAGGCAAGACCTACAACGGTTATGCTACAGCTAGCCGATAGATCCTATATGCATCCAGAGGGAAAAATCGTAGACATGCTGGTAAAAGTTGATAAATTTATTTTTCCCGCTGACTTTATTGTTTTGGATTGTGAAGTATGAAGAACCGATCGATGAGGAACAACAAGAAGAGGCAAATTGGTTAGTCAATTGACTACGTACATACTTTGAACCAGTGGATTACTCAGGTAAGGAAGGTAAACTCGAAAAGCCCTCCATTGGACAACCACCGATTCTTGAGTTGAAACAGTTGCCAGGGCGTCTAAAATATGCTTACTTGGGAACTGATAATACATTGCCTATAATTATTTCCTCTAAGTTACAGCCTAAGCAGGAAAAGAAGCTAATCAACATGTTGATGCTACACAAGAAGGCAATAAGGTGGACAATTGCCGACTTGAAGGGAATTAGCCCGACAGTGTGCATGCATAAGATTTTGTTGGAAGATGATCACAACCCTTCGATTAAGGCCCAAATGAGACTGAATCATGCCATGAAAGGGTTGTAATGAAAGAAATCACCAAGTGGCTTGATGCCAGCATCATATACCCTATCTCTGATAGTACATGGGTAAGTCTGATACAATGTCTATTGAAAAAGGGAGGTATAACTGTGGCAAGTAATGAAAACAATGAACATCATTCTAACCAGGACTGTGACCGGTTGTAGGGTTTGTATGGATTATCGAAAGCTAAACCAAGCCACTAGGAAAGATCACTTCCCCTTACCCTTTATTGATCAAATGCTTGACCGTCTTGCAGGTAAAACCTTTTATTATTTTCTTGACAGTTATTTAGGTTACAATCAAATTTCCATAGCACCAGAAGATCAAGAAAAGACAACCTTCACATGCCCATACGGTACTTATGCTTTCTGAATGATGCCGTTCGGATTGTGTAATGCCCCGACAACCTTCCAAAGATGCATGATGGCACTCTTTTTAGACATGGTCAAAGACTTCCTTGAAATCTTCATGGATGATTTTTCTGTATTTGGTAATGACTTCGACAGTTGCCTCGGCAATTTAGAGAAGGTGTTGGCAAGATGTGAAGAATATGATTTAGTCCTTAATTGGGAGAAGTGCCATTTTATGGTAGATGAAGGAATTGTGCTCGGCCACAAGATTTCATCCAAGGGAATTTAAGTAGACAAAGCCAAGGTGGACGTGATTGAGAGATTACCCCCACCAAGTTCGGTTAAAGGAATCTGAAGCTTTCTTGGACATGCAAGTTTTTACAGGAGGTTCATTCATAATTTTTCTAAAATTACTAAACCCTTGTGCAATTTTCTTGAACAGGGTAAAGTCTTCAATTTTGATGATTATTGCGCCCAAGCATTCAAAACCCTAAAGGAAAAGCTTGCCTCGACACCCATTGTCGTTCCACCCGATTGGATGCTACCTTTTGAGCTCATGTGTGATGCAAGTGATTTTGCGGTAGGAGCAGTCTTAGGCCAATGCACAGTTAAGACCTTTCATGTGATATACTACGCTAGTAAAACTCTTAATAGCACTCAAGTGAATTACACAACAATGAAGAAAGAGTTACTAGCAGTAGTTTTCGCATTTGAGAAGTTCCGATCCTATTTGATTGGTACAAAGGTAATTGTCCATATGGACTATTCGGCAATTAAGTATCTATTTGCTAAAAAGGATGCCAAACCTCGTTTGATTCGTTGGATATTACTTTTACAAGAGTTTGACATTGAAATTAAGGACAGGAAAGGAACAGAAAATCAAGTGGCTGATCACTTATCACGCTTAGAATGCAATAGGGAGGAGGATGAGGATTTAGAGGTATGCGATGCATTCCCAGATGAGCAACTGTTAGTCACCTCGGTAACCATAGATGCGCATGCCTTGGCAACCCTCGATGCCTCGGTAACTCTAGACGTGCATGCCTCAGCAACCCTTGAACCGCACGTCTCGACAACTCCAGACGCGTATGCCTCGGCAACCATTGATGCGCATGCCTCAGCAACCTTTCAAGTGTATGCCATGAAAACTCTAGACTCGCACGCCTCAACAACCATGGAAGTAGTTGCCACGGCAACACATGCCTCGGCAATACCCTGGTACACGGATTTAGTTAATTTCCTTGTTTGTGGTATTTTACCTTATGGCCTTACTCACCAAGGGAAGAAGCGGTTCTGCCATGAAGCTAAGCATTACTTTTGGGACGAGCCTCTTTTTTTTAAACAATGTGCAGATCAGGTTATACGCCGATGTGTCCCTAAAGAGGAGCAGCAGAATCTACTCCGGCAATGCCATTCTTCACCCTATGGAGGACATTTTGAAGGAACACGTACCGTGGATAAACCCTACATAGCCGACCAAAGCCTTCTCCTTCCCCAAATCCCCTAGCCGTCCCTTTCCCCCAATCAAAACCCTTGTTTTCTTTCTTTCCAATTAATCCCACCCACCATATTTACTACCTATCTTTTCTATATAACCCATCACCCTTAACTTCCAAGAAACCTATTCCTACTTTTCACATTGCAACTCTTTAGTTCCTTTTGCTTTCTTTTCTTTGTTTCTATGAAACTCACAACCAAGATCATCCATAGCCTTCAAAATCAAATTTTTGGTTCATCCAAGTTCCTCCAAAGAACCAAGATACAAAAAGTTTGCTACACCGGTGGTTCAAGAAAGATTTCACTCCAAGTTTGAAAGCTGGAAGATTTGCGAAGAACAAGGCTTCGAATACTCCAACTCTCATCAAGATTTTTGGCCTTGAACCATTCATCTTCGCAAGGATTGCACATCAAAAGTGGCAAATCTTTTGCCATCAATCGGAACCGGGTAACATATCATGGGTAAGAGAATTCTATGCTCACTCACCTAACCCGGATAATCCTTATGTTTTTGTTCGTGACAAGGCTATACTCATAAATCCCGAAAGCATCAACACCTTTTACGGGCTCTACGTTGAGAAGGACAAGCATCAAGCCTTTGTTGATCAACTCACGCCCAAGCAGCTCGACAAGGTGCTTCAAGAACTAACTCTACTAGGAACTCATTGGAACGACGGTAAATACAAGGGCACGGTAAATTGCCTTCGGCTTAAACCTGAGGCAAAATTATGGAATAAGTTTGTTAAAACTTCTTTAATGCCCAAAACACACAATACCACTATTGATACACTTCGTCTTTTGCTCATACATTCTATCTTGCATAATCGCATCATTAACATTGGAAAAATTATTTGTGATGAGATTTTTGTATGTAGCACAAAAGACAAGGGTTCTCTTTTCTTCCCTTACTTAATTTCCAATCTTTGCAAGGAGATGCATGTCCCAAGTAAGTCCACTGATGAAAAGGCCCTACCAAAGTCCAATTGGAATCGAGCACAAATTCGAAAGCTAATGGAAGAGGCACTGGTAAAATCCCCAACGCCTTCAATTGTCGCAGCAACTCCTGACGCCTCGGCAACGCCTAATGCCCAAGCAACTAATGCCATGGAAACTCGGCCAGCAACCCTAAGATAACTTGAAGCACTCTTACAACCGTTGGAGAACCGCCTTAGGCAAATTGAAGACCGACAACTAATGTTCATGCGGTACATGAAGGATCACAACAATGCCATCACCCAAGTCATCCTAGAAAAGTACCCGAACAGCCGCGTGCCATTCCCCATCTTTCCTGCCAAAATCCTTGCCACGACAACCAATGAAGCAGTTGCCACGGAAATTGCAACAGATGATGCCGCGGCAACCTACACTGTGCCTGTCCAAGCAGTTGCCATGACAACCAACACTAAAGATGCTGCGGCAACCAAAGCTAAAGACTCCCCGACAACCACTACAAAAGCCAAAGGTAAAGCGCCTATGCCCGAATCAACTCATACTGAATCATTATCTGATTTTTTAGATTCAGAAGAGTCCTCCATTGCACCAACAAAGACCACACCAATCGAATCCTCCAAGCCCAAGCGAAAGGCCAATGACATTGATGATGAGGATACCCCCATACGAAGATCGATTCCACCATCGACAACAAGAAAGCAACAATCGCGTTCAAGGAAAAGAATTAAGACATATGCCAAAAGGAAACTAATCATCCACGACGACGAACACTCAAAGTAAGTCCTCGTTTGCATTTTACTTTCCTTTATTGTTATTTTTATTTTTCTTTGTTGCATGCATTGAGGACAATGCCTCACTCGAGTTTGGGGGGGATTGTTATTAGTTAGTTACCATGTTTAGTTGCATTCATCTTAAGTATTGCATTTAGGATACACAAATTGCTTGCCATGCCTTTAGTTGGAACAAGAATTGCCTAGATTTGATGAATATCCGATGATGACTTTGCCAATGCACTTAATTGATAGAATTTTTTATTCTAGGATAAATGTGGAAACACTAGAATCTTACTATGATGCTAAACTTGATGAAAACTGTTGTGGCTTGATTGATTTAAGGAATTCTAGTGAACTTAGGTTGATAGTTAAAAAATTAGGGGATTATAATAAAAATTGGATGAATGCTAGAGGTGCCCCGAAACCGGCTCTAGTTAAAACATGTTAAAAGAACACAAGGAAGTAATTTGAAAACCTCTTGTTTGCATAGAATCTGAAAAATCAATTGCACACAACTCCGCACGCACTCACAAGCATTATAGTTTGATTTTGAGTAACTCCTAAGTTTTCCAAAAAATCAAAAGCCAATCATACTTTGTGCCACGGTTCTGATAATTGAAATCAAGTTCAAAGCTAAGTTTGTGAAAATTGAAGTCTTGGCGGGTAATTATTAGTTTGCATTGCTTGAGGACAAGAAATAGTTCGAGTTTGGGGGTGTGTTAACTGTCTAAAAGTATTATTTTATTCACCTTTTTTATTCATATTATTGCTAGACTTAGGCTCATATTAGTTGCATTATTAGCCATTCATGCATGTTTGCATTGTTTCCTTGGTGGACAAGCTTGATTTCATATTTTGCTTAATTTTGTGGAAAAAGGGTGCTGCAAATAGTTGTTTTTGTGTGTGTGCAGAATCGCTTGGCTAAACAAGGCTGGGACCAGTTGCTAAGGCAGTGCATGAAGGAGATGCCGACGCAGTTGCCAGGGCAATGCATGAAGGAGATGTCGAGCTAGTTGCTAGGGCAATTTTCGATAAGGGATAAGAGGACATGGCTGTCGAAATTGATGACTAGATAAGCCCAAGATGACATGGAGCAAAGTTAAATCTCAAAGGAGTTTGATTTCCATGAAGAGGTCAAAGAGAAATTAAATCCCAAGAAGATAGGAGAAGATCTAGAAGGAATTTAAATATAATAAAGAATTATATTCTTTTAAAGTATTTAATTCCAACTTAACTTCTTCCTCAAGAGAGACTTTGACCTAGCCATCTCCTATTTAAAGGAGACCAAGCTGTCAAATTCAAAAGGGAGAGAAAAGGGGAGAGATTTCGACAAAGGCTTCAACCATTCTTCATCTTTTTCTTTCTTGTTCGATTAGGTTTATGTTTGGGATTCTTTATTTTGTATTTCTTTAGAACCTAGTCATGAACTAAATCTATTTGGCTAAGGTTATTGTGTTTTTGGTTGTGAGAAACAATTGAATTTTGTTTAGGTAATAAGAGTTTTCACTTTCAATTCAAGGTTTACTCATTCTTGGTTCTTATTCTTGTTTGCGAGTGAATTGGGAGAGGATCTCGTAACTCTATCTATTTATCTAATACTGGGAGAGTTAGATTCAAGAAACGAATGAGTATGGTCTTTATTCAGTCTATTGATGGTGAAGATTAATCCGGCTTAGGAATAAGTTAATGATTTCAATGGCTAAGAGGAGCGCGTGATTGGTTGTTGTTCACCCTTGATTCACGCAGGGATGTGTTGTCAAGGCATGCACAATTAGCTAGAGTTTCGACTTAGGGATAATAAGAAACCATTGAAGAACGCTCTGGCAAACCTTGAAGTTGTTGCCCAGCTGACCAAACAGTTGCCCAGCCAGTTGCCCAGGCAACCGTCGATTAGTTGCCAAGGCAACCCCGCTGCCAAGTTGCCACGACAACTGAGTTGCCCTTGCACTCCTTTACCAAGACGATCCAATTGGCTATCACTCCTCAACTCATGATAACCTGGCCTATATTATCTCTTATTTGATTTCATCTATTCTTTTACTCTATTGCTTTCTAGTTTAGTTGTTAGTTAAACTCCTACAATCTTTTACTTATGTTCTTTTACTTTTTACAGTGCAAGAGATTAGATTCTTGAAGTGACACCAATCCCTATAGATACGATATCTTTTATACTATAACTTACGACGTGTACACTTGCACAATTACGGAGCACTTATTACGCGCAACACCCGTAACAACATTTTACACCGCATGATCCATTGCATTCACAACAGAATAGGATGCAACCGCAACATCCTTCTTCGCAAACTCCGCAATCGCAGTATGGTGTGCAATCACAATATAGAGTACCATCTCAGATACAATCATAGACTAGTCATTATACTCCATTGTCTATATTTGATCCATTTTCTCTCTTTGAGGAAATGATGCGCGAACACTTTTCTTGAACAGAGGCTATAGAATAAGGTCACTCTTCATCGATCTGTACTTTGAAAGTTTAATTGGGGCAGTTAGCTACTAACATGAACTCTTGACAACCAGGTGCACTTCCTAGCAATATTGAGAGTCCGATAATCAAGGGTAAAGAGCACTACAAAGCTATTACTCTCCGTAGTGGCAAACAAATTGCTGACTCGATGCAACCAGCACCCATATCTACTCATGAGTGAGGAGTCCTCTAAACCTGATCATACAGTAAAGGATGGAATAGAGGATGGTATGATGGATAATGCTGCTCCATTTATTACTATGCTTTCATCAGTTTTGCAAAATAAGTTGTTGCCACAATGCCCAATGTCGACGCAACCAGCAAATAATCCTTCTCGACCTTTCCTTTTATTGGATGCTCTTACTTAGATTCCTAATTATGCAAAGTTCATGAAGGAAAATCTATCCAAGAAGAAGAAGCTTAGTGCTATGGAAACTATTGCGCTCACAGAGGAGTGTAGTACGCTAATATCCACCCCTCTACTGAGAAAAATAAAAGATCCTGGCAGCTTCACCATCCACTGCTCTATTGGCAGTCACTACTTTAGCAAAGCTCTATGTGATCTAGTATCCAAAGTTAATCTAATGCACTATCAAGTTTTTAGAAGTTAGGCATTGGAGAAATGAAACCCACTGCAGTGACATTGCAACTAGCGAATAGATCTTTGACTCATCCGAATGGATAATTAAAGGATATGCTTGTTATTATGGACAAGTTCATTTTTCTAGCAGACTTTATTATTCTTGACTATGAGGCAGACAAGGATGTTTCATTCTTAGCAACAAGGAAGGCTATTATTGATATCTCAAAAAGAGAACTTATCATGCGAGTCGGCAATGACCGAGTTACTTTTGGGATGTTCAATGCAGATATTTGAAAGAACACAGAGGAATGACATCATATTGATATTTTTGACAATATCATCCAAGAAGATTTGAATCATTGTAGTATACTCATTGCTGAGGATACTGCACTGAAAATGGTAGAAGATAATCTCCCAAATTGTGACCACATTGTTGAAGTGCTCACTATTACAGTTTAACTCAAATATCAAGTTGAATCTTTAGATCTTGCACATCGTACAATTCATACTTTAAACCATCTATTGAAGAAGCTCATACTCTGGAACTGAAGACATTACCAACTAATCTCAAGTATGTATTTCTTAGAGAGGTGGAAACACTCCCACTCATTATCTCTGCAACTCTGGATGCAATGCAAGAAGCTAAGTTGATAAATATTTCTGAAGAACAAAAAATATGCTATTGCTTGGACTATTTAGAACATTAGGGGCATTAGTCCATCTTTTTGCATGCATAAGATCAAGCTTGTAATACCCCAATAAATGGTCTAGAAGTATGTTATATTGGATCATTAGTTAAACGACTATGAAATAGTCATCTTCAAGATTTAAAAAGTAATTTAGGACTATTTTGAGTCAAGAGACAAATTAGATAACCAACTTATAAGGGACCTAATCGATATTAAGTAAATTTTGATGTTTGTATGCTAAATTTAAATTAATAAAAGGTCTTGAACACTTGTCCAAACATGAAGAAGGCAAATTGTAAATGGAGGGGTGACTCACAGCATAGGTGTAGATAATTAAAGATGAACAAAATTCTATCATCTTCTTCCTCCTTTACTTTCCTCCATACCCGAGACCTAGAAGCATAGTGAGAGAAAGCTTAATTTTTGGGATAATTGTAAATCATATCGTGAGGAATATGTAAATAAACTCTTTCTTCCTTCCAAGTTTTATAGCCTACTTGGAATTTGATTATCAATTCCTTATGTATCATGTTTTATTATTGTTCGAATGTTAGGCCATACTAGAAAACACCCTTAGATCAATTTATTGATTCATACATTAAGTTGAATCATGTAGGAGAATTGTAAAGTTGTGTATAACATTCATGTTGAGCTTCGATTGTGTGATTTTTGTGAAGTTGTTGATCTTTCGAATGATATACATGATTAGATTGTTATGCTTTCTGATGTCACAACATGATTGAGAGGTTAGATTGCTTGATTATGAACATGGGTCTAATCGAATTGGCATATGTATATATATATATGAGTACATGTAAAAATTGGATTGCTTTAGGCACATAGAAAACCATATGGATTATCTTGTATATATATAAATGTGTACATATGAATAATTTGACTATTTTATAAAAGTGGTATTAAAAGAGGGGTTGTTTTGATAAATTCAAGGGTGTGTTTTGAATAAATTAAAGCAGGAGACTGTTTTGTAAACACATAGGGACTGTTTTGAAGAATAAAAGAATGAGCAGATTTTGATTTCAAACAAGGGACTAATTCAATCATTATAAGGTTGCTTTGAAATTGTTTTGAGAAGTATAGAAAAGATATGGGACTGTTTTGTATATAAATGAAAGCACGTAGGCTGTTTGTTGTAAATAAAATGTATACAAATGTATGGTTTGTTTTGATGTTTAAGAGTATGTACGTAAGTAATAGGAGACCGTTTTGGCATGAATAAATTTTAGTGGACTGCTTTAAATAAAGAAGGAAGTATGTGGACTGATTTGAACATGTACTTATGTATGTATATGAAAATGATATTTATAGGGACCTTAGAGGACTATTTTAAACATGTAATTGTACATAGATGAAAACAGGACAACAATGAAATTGCATGAACATTTGTGGGCTCATTTGAGCATGTACAAGTGTGATTATGTGTTAAGAAATGTTTTGCATCAATGAAAGTATATTAAGAACAGTCTTGAATATTATGTACATAAAAAGGGTTGTTTTGGAGCATTCAAGCATGTATATCAATATATAAATTGTTTTGCATTGATTAGAAAGTTGGTAAATTATATATATGTGATTATATATGTACATGAGACTGTTTTGAATTGGTGTATTTTGTTAGTAGACTGTTTGGTGTAAAATAACATGTACATGATCAATTGAGTAGTTACAAGAGAATTAATGTTAGGATCTTTACTAATACATCATCACATCTTTTTTGCTACATTTAGATCAAGAAGGAATTAAGGGACTTAGAACTAAAGGAGATCAAACAGTAGATAATCAAAGAATGGGACATGATTCGTGACCGAAACTTGCTCGGAATAGTTATGAGTGTAGTTTAAAGTCTTGGGATAGGATTGAAACCATCCCAAGCATTCTTAATTGCTTTATTTTACATTGCTTATTCATTTAATTAAGCTATGCTATATGCTTAAGCTTGGATTTAAGGTAAGTATCTAAATGTTAGGTATTCTATGTAATGAAGTGCTTGACTTGATCATATGCTTTAAGTGTTATTAATTCGTGCTTTAATATGCTCGTTAAGTAATCCTTGCCATGTTATTATTTGATAAAGATATATGCTTGAAGTAAGGATTATACATGGATCATAAATGCACTTGAAGTGAATATCAATAAGCTATGTTCGATTGATGCCTTGATTGTGAAGTTAAGTTCAAATTCTGAATTTTATACGATAAGTCACAAGATTTGCTTATGTGATTATATGAATGTGGAGCTATGCTCATTTCTGATAAGAATATGATAAGTTCATGATTATATGAATAAGGAGCTAAGCTCAACCTCGATTCAAATAAGATAAGATTATGTGAAAAGCCTTGGTTTCGAGTTAGTCATAGTTATAGTTGGCATGCCATAGAGTCCATAGAGGCCAAGTTTGAGGTGGACTACGATCCTGGATTACGGTCCTTATTTGGTGACAGCATGAGGGAAGTATTGTGGTCACTTGGAAACAGTAGGAGAGATTGGCTGGTACTGCGAGTACCATTTGTTGGCAACAGTTGGTTGGGGATTCGTGTACCTAGGCTTGTACTTGATTCTCAATTCTAAGTTAAAGATAAAATAAAGAAATTTCTAATAAATTAAATAATTATTTTAATATCTTATATAACAAGTAATTTATGCTCATGATGTGCTATGGTGGATGTTTTAAATGACAAGTAGCTAATGTTATATATATTATGATTGATGCGTTGCAAAATGAGTAATAATGAAAGTTATAAATTAAAATAATAAATTCTGACGGTAAATTGTATAATAAGTAAAGATGTACCTATGTGACCTTTGTACAAGTTCTTGATTAAGTTATATGTGTTGATTAAATATCGAATTATTCAAGTGGCCTGATCTAAAAACTTGTATGATAAGAAATAAGCTACAATGTGTATACCTGATTGAAGGACTATTCTGCATAAATCCAATGATGTTATGGACTGTTTTGAATGTCTAAATGTGTATACATGATTGAAGGACTACTTTGCATAAATCCAATAATGTTATGGATTGTTTTGAACGTTTAAATGTGTATACATGATTAAAGGACTATTTTGCATAAATCCAATAATGTTATGTACTGTTTTGAACGTTTAAATGTGTATACATGATTGAAGGAATGTTTTGCATAAATCCAATGATGTTATGGACTGTTTTGATGGTCTAAATGTGTATACATGATTGAAGGACTGTTTTGCATAAATCCAATGATGTTATGGACTGTTTTGAATGTCTAAATGTGTATACATGATTGAAGGACTTTTTTGCATAAATCCAATGATGTTATGGAATATTTTGAATGTCTAAATGTGTATACATGATTGAAGGACTTTTTTTGCATAAACCCAACAATGTTATGGACTGTTTTGAATGTTTAAATGTGTATGCATGATTGAAGGATCGTTTTGCATAAATCCAATGATGTTATGGACTGTTTTGAAATACATAAATTATGAACATATGACTAGTGGACCGTTTTGGACAAACCCATGCATGTAGAAGGTTGTTTCGAATATATATGTATATACATAACTCGAGATTGTTTTGCATGTAAAAAAAGTATGTATTGGAGTGTTTTGAGTGTATATAACTATTTCATAAATATGACTTGATACGTTTGACATCATATATGCTAGTTGGATAACTTATGGAATAAGTAACAATGTTCAAGAAATACTATGTTTAAATAACTTATATGAAAATAACCATATTCATGATATGCTATGATAGATAGCTTGTGTGACAAGTATCACCTACTTCTGAACCGTTATATGGGATAGCTTATGTGATGAGTACCATCTGTTTTGAATTTATTATGTTGTATTAAGAAGCCTTCACTCTGATATGCTAAGTGTGATGCCTTGAGTACTAAGAAATTTATGAATATGATATGTTACGCTTGAATGTTTTATATGCCAAGAAATTTATGGTGTAGTAAATGATAATTGATGACTTGGACAACAAGAAATTTATGAGCTAATGGGTTAAGTTAAAAAGAAACCAAGAAAGCTTATAAGATAATTACTGAATTAAGTAATGTCCTACTATTATTTGATTACCAACCGGGTGAAGATATATGTATGTTCAAAATGTTCATGTGTACTTAAGTTCATGCAATGTAGAACATCCATATATATATATATATATATAAATATATATATATTGTTTATCACATGCGTGATGTTGTTCAATCTTGATTCAAATATCATGCAACAATATAAGTGTGCGTTGGTGTGACTTAACCTTCATTGCCTAAACTCTTGTCCAAGCATAGTATATTGTATGGTTCCAGGAGATTGATAAAAGGATAGATTTTTGGTTTCATTTTATAAATCGCTTTAAGCTGCCTCACTAAGCAATTGCTTATTCTTTTCTTTTGTTATGTTTCAGGGTAAAATTGCTTTCATTTACATTTCGAGCTTGGACGAGATCACAAGGGTCAAGATGTATGTGTTGAGATATACCTTGCAGCTACTAGATGGTGGCACTTAGATGTTATATATGCATAATGCATTTAGTCCTTTCTTGGCTTATAGTTGTTTACAAGTGGCATTTAATTTGGTTTGAATTGTAATGGTCCTCTAAATAATCCTTGGTTGTTCTTCTATTTGAGATGGTTAATATGGTTATATGTTTGGTGATATACCTATGTATATGCGCATATAGTAGCTAGATCAATAGGATGTTACATGTGAGTGATTATTTTGAAGTAATTAACATAGTGTTAGGATTTTATTTTGTTTGTTAGATTGAATTAATGGTTGGATAATTATTTTAGTCAAATACTTATATGAATATGGCATGATAGGAATAGGATGATTTGGTCTAATTAATGGGATAAGCTAATTTATGTATTACTAAAGTTGATCTTTGGCTTTAATTGACCATTTTGGTATTAGGATCCCTTGAGTAATCAAATATGGTTGCCTTGTTTTGAAAATAAACTAAATATATGGTTGATGCTATATGAAAGCTGTATATATCTAAATATGCATGGTTCATGCTTGATGTAAATTTTGATCTAAGTAGTTGATCATATCTATCACCTATTTGTAAATGGTATATCATACCTAGTGATAGCTTATAGGTTAAATCATGATGCTATGATAACCGAATATTTGATTTATAATATGATTATGTTTGAATTGCTATTTGAATACTTGTTGTTACGGTTACATGTTTGGTTGTGTTATGTGAAGTTTGATGATAAATTTAGAGGATAACTTGTGATTTCAAATGATACAATTTATAAGATCAAATACTACTAATCAAGGGTTTGTTATTTTTTTTATTGTTCTTAAATTTTGGATTGTTATGTCTTAATCATGATTAAAGGTATACGTGTAGTAGCCATTATGGAACAATAATGCAATAAACCTTGCGATCTGAAATACATAGAAAATATGGGTATGTTATGAAATAGTGATGGAAGCATGTTGCTTAATGTTTAACTATTTGATCGTAATTGGTTTGAGGTTTATGTTAGATCTATGAAAATATATGTGAAAATGTTTAAAATTATTCTATATTCTGAAGGCATGTTTAGTTAATTACTCTAAGTTCTTCACGTATGTTTGTATGTTTGTTTAGTAACACGTCCTATACTGGTTTATTTTTCTAGACCGGGTAGGGGGTGTTACAAATATGGATGATGAGAGTAAACAATCTATTGAGCCGCAACTCCGACTAAATGAAAAGATGAAAGAAGTGGTCAAGAAATAAATTCTCAAATGGTTGGACGCATGTATTATCTATGCAATTTTTTATAGTTGCATCACTATGTTCCCAAGGAAAGTGGCATCATTGTAGTCCTAATGATGCTGATGAATTGATTCTGACTCACCTTCCTACGGTTTGGCGTATTTGCATGGATTATAGGAGACTGAATGCAGCTATAAGGAAAGATCACTTCCCTCTTTATTTTATTGATCAAATGCTTAATCGGCTTACGGGTAAGGAGTATTACTATTTTCTAGATGGGTATTCTAGCTACAATCAAATTGCTATTTCGCATGAGGACCAAGAAAAGACTACGTTTACATGCCTATTTGGGACATTTGCCTTTCTTCGCATGCCTTTTGATCTTTGCAATGCACCAACCACATTTCAAAGGTGCATGATGGCAATATTTTCAAATATGATTGACAATTTCCTAGAAATCTTTATAGATTATTTTTTGGTATATGTGAATGATTTCAACCATTGCATCGATAATCTGGAGAAAGTATTGCAGCAATATGAAGATACTAATCTTGTTTTGAATTGGGAGAAATGTCATTTTATGGTCACAAAGGGAATTGTGTTGGGTCATCGGATATCTACAGCAGGAATTGAGGTCAATAAAGCCAAGGTGGATGTTATTAAAAATTTCCTCCACCAACAAATGTAAAGGGCATTCAAAGTTTTTTGGGCCATGCTAGATTTTATAAAAGATTCATTTGTGATTTTTGAAAAATCACAAAACCACTACGTTCATTGTGGGAGCAGAACATAAAATTTGTCTTTGATGATACATGTCTGGATGCATTCAATAAAATTAAAAAACAACTTATGAATGCACCTATCGTCGCTGCACCCAACGGGAGCAACCATTTAAACTCATGTGTGATGCCAGTTATTTTGCTGTGGGAGCAGTGTTAGGTCAAATAAGAGACAAGGTATTTCATGCAATCTACTACGCTAGTAAGACTCTAATTGAGGCTCAAATTAATTATACTACTAGTGAGAAAGAGTTATTAGTATTAATTTTTTCTTTTGATCAGTTTCATTTTTGCCTTATCAGTGCAAAAATTACAGGTTTTACTGATCATTATGCCTTGAGATACCTTTTTTGCGAAAAAAGGATGCAAAACCAAGATTGATTTGATGGATTTTACTATTGCAAGAATTTGATATTGAGATAAAGAATAAAAAAAGGTCAAAGAATCAAGTTACCAATCATCTTTCGAGATTGGAAGTAGACATCGAAGATGGAAATAAACTGTAAATTGTCGAAACATTTCCTGATGAAAAGCTATTTGTTGTGGATGCAATGTCTTGGTACGCTAATTTTGTCAATTGCTTGGTATGTGGAAAAACTCCTTTGGGTGTTACGGGTCACAAGAAGGCACGATTTCTTCACGATACAAATAAATGTCATTGGAATGAACCTAATTTGTTCAAAGTTTGCAATGATAATATTATTATATGTTGTGTACTTGAGGAAGAAATGATGTTAATCTTACAGCAATG
Source organism: Hibiscus mutabilis (assembly GCA_019671005.1). Lineage (NCBI taxonomy): Eukaryota > Viridiplantae > Streptophyta > Magnoliopsida > Malvales > Malvaceae > Hibiscus > Hibiscus mutabilis. Next base: position 19,065,358 of record CM033737.1, on the reverse strand, counting down.
TCATAATACTCCATATGGAGGGCATTTCGGCGGTATGAGAACGGTCACAAAAGTCCTTCAATCTGGATTTTACTGGACTTCATTATTCAAGGATGCCAATGATCCAATGCTGTGATCGTTGTCAGTGCACAGGGTCAATATCTAGGAGAAATGAGATGCCACAAGAGCTAATAATGGAAATTGAGCTCTTTGATGTTTGGGGATTGGATTTCATGGGTCATTTTCTGAACTCTTTTGGCAATCTATATATTCTAGTCTCGATGGATTACATTTCTAAGTGGATAGAAGTTGTGGTTGTACCTAAAGATGATTCCAAAATGGTTTAAAGTTCTTTCACAAGCATATACTCACCCATTTTGGAACACCAATAGCATTAATCAGTGATTAGGGAAAGCATTTTCACTGCAGTCAGGTGGCTGCTGCATTGAAATATTATGAAGTAAATCATAGATTGGCCACAACATATCTTCCTCGGTCCAATGCACAAGCCGAGATCTCTAACCGGACTATCAAAAACATCTTGGAAAAAGTGGTAAATACCACTAGGAAAGATTGGTCCGCGCGCTTAGATGATGCATTGTGGGCCATTCATACTGCGTACAAAACTCCACTTAGGATGTCACCTTATTAGCTTATCTTTGGAAAATCCTGTCACTTTCTGGTTGAGGTAGAACATAAAGCTATGTGGGATTTGAAACAAGTTAATCTGGATTATAAGGCTGCGAGAAGAAATGATTGATGGACATCACTAAATTGGAAGAAATTTTCCGCAATGCCTATGAAAATGCCTCTATTTATAAGGACAAGAGTAGACACTGGCATGACAATATCATATTTCAACGACAATTTGAAGTTGGACTATTGGTTTTGCTATTCAATTCAAGACTGAAGTTGCACCCAGTCAAATTACAATCACGTTGGTCAGGACCTTTTGAAGTTGTGGAAGTATTTCCATATGGTGCAGTCACAATCAAGGATACTAAGGAGGGGATCCCATTCAAAATTAGTGGACAAAGATTCAAACTTTATTTTGGTGACTTTGATTCTAAGATTGTTGAGACCATTAAATTGGTTGAATTTTTTTGATGTTTTCTTTTAATTGCGTTGTTAGATGTAGATTTAGTTTTCTTCTTTTCCTTGTTTATCCTTAATTCTCTTTTATTTCTTTTTTGTAGAATAAATCTTCCTTTGTTTTGGTATGGAATCCTTTTCGAACTGAGTGTAAGACAAGATGAAAATCACATGATATGTATGGTTTTGGGGGTAATTCGGGTAATTTAATTACACAGATTAATCATCCTAAATTACAGCCTTCATTGGTGAGAGTGAGAGATGCATCGAATGGGTGTGATTTTTGCTCCGTAATTAGACCATCAAATTTCATCGCAGCAGTGGTAAAGATCAAGCCCTTTCATTTCCTTCATTTCTTCATCTTTTATTTAGCAGCTTTGATTATCCTGACATCTTCACTTAGTTTTCTCTATTTTCTTCTTCTTCTTCAAATCTTCAAAGTTTGAATTTTTTTATACAAAAATCCTTCATTTTCATCTTTTTCTTCACTATTTCATGGAAACGACTCGAGCAGCTCATAAAATTTCAATGGAAAACACTCAAGGCTCGGCTTTAAACCCTACAACCGAGGAGCCAGTTACACAAAAGGAGAACACTGAGTATGAGGTGTTCCGAACAAAAATGGCTAAGGTATGGCATAAGGAACATATCATGAAGTGGAATATCCTTCCAGAGCAAGGGATTGTTCTTTTGCAAGAGATGGAACCTAAAAAATTGATCCACCAGAGTATAGAGCTTCACAAATGGGGCACTTTTTGCACTGGCCCTGGCAATTACAGTGCCGCTCTGGTAAGAGAAATATACGCTAACCTTTACGAGCCTTCATTGAAATTGTTTTTTGTAAGGATGAGCTCTATACCTTGGAGTGTTGCCGTTATTAACAAGTTATTAAAAACTTCTGTGAGTGTTGATGAACATGCCCTGTTTGTGAGAGAAATTAATGAGGAAAAATTGGATTTGCTAGTTAGGAATCTATGCGTTGCCGATGCATTTTGGTCAGGGACCAATATTGGAAACTTCACAATGCATAGGAAATTTTAACCCTGCCTGCAAAGATATGGTTCTAGTTTGTTAATGTTAGGTTCTTTCCTTCTACTCATAGCATACTAGTCTCCATAGATAGAAAGTGTAAGATATATTCTATTAACAAAGGAAGCAAAATAAATGTTGGGGAGATCATTCACGAGGAAATTGCCGATTGCGCTGAGAGAAAGAAGGGAGTCTTGGCATTTCCTTCGTTGATAATGCAACTGTGCAACCTGAAGGGGGTCAAACCCTTAAAGAATAAGGAGATAACAACGAACAAGAGGCCATTGAATGAGGCTTCCATTGAAAGAATGATACAAACTACCAAGGCTCCTACACCAAAAGTGTGCACTGCAATAAGAGAAGAGAAAGGAAAAACAAAAGTGGAGTCTGCTATTGAGGATGTCCCCAGAAGCAATAAAGTGTAAATGAAAGTTCTAGTTATTGAGGGCAAACTCAATGCTGTGACTAGCACGCTAGGGAAGGTTGTAGACACAGTTCAAACACTTGACCTAGCACATAATTTATTTTATTTATATGTCAAGAAATGGCATAAGTCTGTTCTCACTGCAATGAGTAGAGTCACCACAGTTTCTTTGCCAGAATTCCCACCAATCATACACAGTTATAATTTTTCTTCTAATGCATCCATAAAAGAAGTCCCAGCTAAATCTATATATTCCCCTAAAAACATTAGCGAGGCTGAGGACACACCAAAAAAGAAGCATCAAGCAAAATGATCAAAGACTACCTTATTGATTTGAATGTCACAACAGAAGAAGAAACCACCCTGACTGCTCCAAAAAAAAGAAGAAAATTTTATGGAAGATATTGATAAGGAAAAAGAAGAGGGAATCCTTGTCGAGAAGTGTGATAAGGAGAAAGAGTTTGTTGAAAAAAGGTCGGTTGCATCCAAGTTTGTGGATGCAACCTGTGAAGGATCAGACCTTATGCGAGATTCTATGAGACCGACAAAAGCTATCTCTACACTAGATGAACGAGAGGACAACCCTCTCGCAATGATGGTGTATAAGGCACCACCCCTGTTTATCCCCACTGCAGACACGACCGATGATGCCAACAAAAAAGGGGAACTCGATAATGACGAGGAGCCTGAGCAAGAAGAGGAAGCCTCCCTTCGAAAGAAAGAGAAGAAACGTATACGCTCAAAACCCAAGGATAAAAATAAGAAGAATCGCAAGAAAGAAAAGAGGAGCAAGAAGAAAAGGCATTGCTCCGTCTCCTAATCTCAAGAGCCCTAATGGACTAAGTTAGTTTGTTTTAGTTTTTGTAGGCATACATCCATGTATTGTAATTTCATTTTGTTAAACTCTATTGTCATCACATATACATTGTTATTGTAATTGCATCTAATTTTATTATTATTGCATTTAGCATTGTAATCACATTCTGTCATTGCATTATGTTTTCTTTTACATTGGGCACAATGCAATCTTTAAGTTTGAGGGTATACACCTGGGAGTTGAAATGCACCCCCATTTCAAAAAAAAAAATAAAAGCAAATGCAAGGATCTTTTTTGTGTTGAAAATATTTTGCTTGCATTCAATGCGTAAGCTTTGAATCATTCTAATTGTTGATGAATTGGTTGGATATACTTGCTGGATGATTGCATTATAACTCTACATAAAATATATCAGCTTGTTTGAGTAAAGAATATCTAGCATCATCTCTTTGATTTTGGATGATTTCTGCCTTGTTCAGCTTGTGTTTTATATGCTAGTATATCTTATTAAGTATAAATAAAAGGCATTCCAATGTGAGTGTATTAAAAGTAGCTTCAAGAGGGAACATTCCAATGCATGTGTTAGAAAAATAAATCTGGCCGAAGGCTGTCACTACATGAGTGTGTGTCGAAACAATGAAGTACTTCTTGGGGGTTTGTTGCACAACATCTTACTTCTTAGGGTTTAAGGTGCATTCATTGTTTGATATCCCTCGCTACATAAAAAAGAGGAAAAATAAAATGAGAAATATTTATAATGATATTTATATTTTGTTATAAGTTGTACTAAATAAATGCTGATAGGTGGAAAGAATCTGAGGTGATAGGCATGATGCTAAGCATTGTTGAAATTATTGTTTATATATTGATGTTTGAGTTGTCTATGGAATCCTCTATCGTGTTGATGTAATGGATTCATTGGTTGGTTGGAATGATTCAAGTAACTAGAATGTTTCTAAACTTTGTTAGACCTTGTTACTTTCAATTTTACTTTTGGACAAGTAAAAACTCAAGTTTGGGGTGTGATAGCTCTTTAAAGAGCATGCATTTTCTCTAGATTTATGTATTTAATTGTCCCCACATCAGTCTTTAATGCACCTATTTTTACATTTTCGTGTTTATTTTCTGTATTTTGTCTAACTTTATTCTTAATTGCTTTTATTATACATATTTCTACCTTTTTGTTCTATTGTCTTTGTATTACTAATGTCCTTACAGAGGATGTTTCACCATTGTAGCTAGCTCAAAACTGCAGGGGCCAGTTGTCCAGTCTACTAAGAGATAAGGATGACCCTGCCAGTTGTATTATTTGTTATAATAGAATTGGTATGGCAAAGGGTCACACAAAACATCTGAAGGACATCTGTCATTTCTTTGGTAGCTTATAAAAGGATAAATCCAGGAAGAGAAAGAGAGAATATACATAATTTCCATTTTCCTATCTTCTTCAACGTTTTGAGATCTCCTCCCATGGTAGCTTAAACTCCATTTCTGGAGATCTAAGGAGAAGCAAGGCAAAAATATTCGAGGAAATAAGGATTCAAGTGCTAGATCAAGGAGAAATATATGTTATCTTCTTTAAAGTTTTCTAGAAATAACTGTTTATTGGAGAGTTATTATATTTTGTGTGTTAATGACGTTGGATCAAACTCTTTAAGCTCTGTATGAACTTGTTTAAACTTTGTTTTTCAGTTTGCTATATTAATATTAGCTTTCTTCATATTTTGATTGTTGGGTCTGATCTTTATTTGCATGAGAGTGTTAAATATCGTCACTGACATTGAGAGATGTGGTGACAAGTCAGGTTAACAAGCCATTACAATGAGAGTTGAATGAGGATACAACGAGAGTTGATCCACTTGTTCAAGGAGTTGTAGTTTTGACGAACAACGAGAGTTGTGGTTGATCTACATCTTTGCGTGATTAGTTGAGAATTGAATGGAAGTTAGTAAGCGAGCTTAACCATTTTATTTTCCATATGAGCCATCCTATTGTATTTCCTTGATTGTACTTGACATTCTGCCAAGCTGAACTGAGGGCATCCAGATATTCTCTTAATATTTTTTACCTCCTTATATTTGTTGTTCTTGCTATCACAATTGATTTTACACACATTACTTTATTTCTTTGATGCAACTACCATTACACTCACAATATTTCGGTTTACAGAATTGCTTGTGGCCACATAATAGTTCGACTAAATACTCATCCTCGTGGGATCGATATCTAATAGGATCCTCATGTTTCTATACTTGCATCGATAGTGTTTGCTTGCACTTAGCAGGTGGCGATTATTCACCGATCATAGGGTTTTAATGAATATTAAATGTTCAATTTAAGAGTTCATGTTGAATAACATCACATTGCTTTAGACACCATTCAAATTTAAGCTCTCAAATTCTTAATAAATTCTCCTTAATTTTCTATAATTATCTAAGCCTTAAACTATTTATTTAATTATAGACCTATTTAAAGAAACCTAAACTAAGGCTCTACATATTAATTAAACTCAACTAAGTGTTTAACTTGATCTAATAAATACTACATGCCTTAATTAAGTCATATAATTACTAATTAGAAATTAAATTGCATTTAATTAAACAATTATATTAAAAAAGACTAAATTAAAGGAAATTAAAACTTGAAATTATGATTTTTATTAAAAATGGACTAAATTGAATTGTTTACAAAGTTCAGAGCCTGAATCATGAAAGCCCAAGAGTAGGGCGCGGGTCATATATCCGACCTGAATGAAAATACGTGGAACTAAGATCCAGCCAACACCCAAAACGGTGAATTTTTCACCTCGCATATTAATACCCTTCAGCCTTAATTTTTCCCCTATTTTTTATTTCTACTCTCTCTCCTCTATCGAACCTCTCACCATTTCTCACTCTATAAACCCCTTATTCCCAGAAAACATATCAAAAACACTTTTTTTTCTTGGTGTTCTTCGTGATGAACACGATGGACACAAAGAACACCGGCCTTCCTCTGCCGTGACCTCCGCCACCATTTTCTCCAATAAGCCTCCAACCACCTTTCATCGTTTGTCGATCACCGAGAAGTGATTCTCAGTCGCCGCTCTGGCCGCCGTCTGAAACCCTCATTATTGCTAATAGCTTTCTCTCTCTATTTATAGTTAATGGGCCGAACGACATCATGGATGATGTTATCCTGATGATGTCATCAATAGCTGGGTCCATGTAGTACTGAAGAAGCATATTCCTTGTGCTTGTCTTTCGACCAATAGACGGCTGCCACATGGCACATTTGGCGGAAAAAGTCCAAAAATGGTTTAGTTGAGCTGTAATGTGCTGGCATGGGTTGTATATCAGATGTAAAGGAATTGGGGATTTGGGCTTTGTTGTAAATGAGCTTTAATATATACAAATGGACATTATTTAACATAAATGGACTTGGTTGGATTTTATTTATATTTATTATTTATTTATTTAATATCTAATTTATTTATTTTTATTTACTAAGATAAATTTATATATAAATAAGCTTATACCTGGATAAAATCCAGGTGTTACAGCTATTCCTCTTTGCTCATTGATGTGGAACGAGAATTGGGTAAAGATTGAAAATACACGAATTTTGTCCGAACCTACTGATTGTCTTCTGAGCTACATGTTCTTTTGCAATATAGGTGAAGTCTGAAACAATTTAACTATTCATTCTTTTGAAATGTGGTAAGGTCTGAAAATTGAACTATTCATCCTTTTGGAAATATTGATGAAGTCTGAAAAAGATACACTATCCATTATTCTAAAATGTTCGCGAAGTTTGGAACAGTTACACTCTTCATTCTTCTATAATGTTGATGAAGTCTAAAAAAGTTAAAATATCCATTCTTTTAAAATGTTTGCGAAGTCTGGAACAGTTACATTCTGAAATGATGATGAAGTTTGAAAAAGTTAAACTATCCATTCTGCTAAAATACTGGCGAAGTCTAGAACAGTTACACTCCTCATTCTTCTAAAATGTTGAGCCGCTTCTACTTCTATGAAGCGACATGACCTGTCTAAAAGCTTGGAGCTACAAGTTCTTCCTATATAGAACTTTTTGCTCTTCTTGGAAATGCTGATCCACCTCTCTACAAAGGTGTTGAACAAGCGAGTTCTTCCCATTAGGAACTTTTCCTTTGTTGAGCAAACTCTTCTCATTATATGTTGTTTATTCTTTGTTAGATTTAAAGATTTCATTCAAAAAAATAAAATGCTTTGATGAATGTTAGCATGATCATGGTTTACAAATATCTATGTATTATGCATGAACAGTGACCCTCTAGGACCATTCGGACAACTCCCGCTTCTTGGAAGACTATTCTGGCCTTTCTTTCCTATGCTCTTTCACTAGTTCTCGATTTAAATTGGCACTTCATCTTAGACTTGGGATCAACCTTCATAACCCACTTCCCAAATTTCTAAAATTTTGCTCTAAAGCGCCTTATCAAGTTTTCTCATTAGATTACTTTTCTCAAAGCGCCCTTTCAGGTTTTCACTTCGGTTTTTCTTTTTATTTTTCTTAAGACGCCATTTTGGGTTTTTACCTTGGTTTTTTCTTCTTTTTTTCCTTTTTCTTTTTTTCTTTTTTTATTTCTCTTATTTGGCGCCCTTTTGGGTTTTCACTTTTTCTTTCCATTCGTTTTTCTTTATTTTTCTTTTTTCCCTTTCTTTTTGTTTTGCTTGGGTAATGTTTGGCACAAGCGTCTCACTATTCCTTCCTTTCCCTCGTTCTAGCTGATTCATCGTACAACCTCATCTTCTCCATACACTCTTCAGCAATAACCACGAGTGTTAAAGATCACCTGCATTTCTCAAAAACATAGTAATACCAAGAAATCCTCTATTTTTTAATGAATCTATATTAATCTACTTGCATGATGCTTAAGAATAAAAAGAAAGCTCGGAAGAGCATTCGATAATTTTATAAATGCTTGAGAAAAATACAATTGAATTTGAAAAGTCATGGCAAACTAAAAATGACAAAATTAAGAAATAAAGTCAGATGCCCAGGCATCCATAGCATGAAGGATTTAGTAACCCATCGATCGAACAAAGTTCTGAGCTAAGATGTGAGCCTTTGTCTATCAGACTTTGAATGTTGGCAGATGTGAAATCGCTCCCAAAATACCAGGTTTTCGAAAGGTTTTCATTGTCAAATGCCTATTCACAACACATCTGAGCCCCCATTTGTGAGTTTCAACTCAGATCCTCCTTTGGTTTCAAGACGCTCTTTGCTAGTTTTCATCTTGAACCCTTATTTTTTATTTCTTTTTTATTTTATTTTTGATACATATGGCGCACTTTTTGGGTTTTTACCATAGATATTTTCATTTTGTGAAGCGCCCTTTATTGGATTTTCACTTTGCTTTTTCTTTTTTCTTTTTCAATCTCTTTTTTATTCTTCTAGTGTAGCATATTTTAACCAAATTTGATTTCACTAGCTTGTGCAACTCTTCCCCACCCATTTCAGTTAAAATCAACGCTCCTCGGGAAAATGCATTTTTGACAACATACGACCCCTCCCAATTAGGCATCCATTTCCCAAGGAAATATCTACGAATTGTCAAAATCTTTTTAAGCACTAGATCACCCTTTCATAATTCTCTTGGACGAACTTTCTTATCATAAGCTCGCATCATTATTTCCTGGTATATTTGTCTATGATATATAGTTTTCAGCCTCTTTTCCTCAATAAGATTCAACTAATCAAATCGAGCTTGTACTAATTTTGCTTCATCCAATTTTACCTTAGTCAGAATCTAAATAGACGGAATCTCAACTTCAATCGGTAACACTGCTTCTCTCCCATAAACCAAAGAATATGGTGTTTCCCTAGTAGAAGTTCACACTGAAGTTCGATATGCAAATAGGGCAAAAGGTAGTTTCCTATGCCAATCTTTGCATCTGTTGTTTTTGATATGATCTTCTTGATGTTCTTGTTTGCCGCTTCTACTGCCCCATTCATCTTAAGACAGTAAGTTGCAGAATTGTGATGCATCATTTTGAATTGCTTGCACACTTCTGCTATCACCTTGAAATTAGAAGCATTGTCAGTGATAATTCTTAATCTCGTTCTTCAAGAACTTGCATACTATAGATCTTGTAATACTAGTATAAGAAGTCACTTCAACCCATTTGGTGAAGTAATCAATAACCATAAGGATGAAACGATGTGCATTAGAGGCTTTTGGATGAATATGTCCAATAACGTCTACACCCAATGCTGCCAAAGGCCATGGTGCATTCATTGTGTGTAGAGTTACAGGTGGAGAATGAATAATATTAGCGTATATCTAGAACTTCTTAGCATAGTCAATACAGTCTCCTTCCAAAGTTGACCAATAATATTCATATCTCATAATCTTTCGTGCCATTGAAAAGCCATTAGCATGTGTTCCACATATTCTATCATGCACTTCTACCACAATATTTCTAGCTTCTTAGGCATTGATGCATTTAAAAATATATGATTTTTCCCCTTTTATACATGATTTCACCATCCACAATATATCCTACTGCCATTCTCCTAATGGTTCTCTTATCATTCTCATTTGCTTACTTAGGATAAATTTGAAAATTGATATACTGTAGGATATCAAAGTACCATGAGTTTCCATCTGCCACTTGCTATATGTTGTAGTAGTGAGCATAGGTTTCTGAAGTCTGCATTCTGATCGGCATCATATCATCCAGTTTATTTACTTGAAATACTACAGCCAGAGTTGCCAAGGCATCAATCATCTGATTATCATCTCTAGAGAGGTAAGTGAAGGTGATTTCTTCAAATTCCTTTATCAATCCGAGAAACAATTTTTGATACTCAATCAACTTTACATCTTTTGTTTCCCATTCTCCCTGGAGCTGGTAAATGATCAACACTAAATCCCAATATAATTTCAAAACCTCTATTTTTCTTTCAATGGCTGCTCGTATCCCCATAACACAAGCTTAATACTCTGCCATATTATTGGTACAAAGGAAATCCAATCTACTCGTGAAAGGGTAATGCACATTCTTTGGAGAGATCAACACCGCTCCAATTCCACGTTCTAGGGCGTTGGATGCCCCTTCAAAATATAATTTCCAAGACTCATTCTCTGGAGTTTTGCTTTCTTCTGTGAAGATACACATTACATCTTCATCTAGAAATTCAAAGTTTAGGAACTCATAATCATCTAAAGCGCGGCTTGCCAAGAAGTCTGATATAGTGCTCCCTTTTATTGCCTTATGGCTCACGTACACAATATCAAACTCTGAAAATAGCATTTTCCATCAAGCTAATCTCCCAGTCAACATTGGTACTTCCATCAGAAAATTTAATGGATCAAGTTGGGATATCAACCAAGTAGTGTGGTATAGCATATATTATCTGAGTCTACGAGTTACCCAAACCAGTGCATAACATAACTTTTGAATTGGCGGGTACCGTACTTCACACTCAGTAAACTTCTTGGTCAAGTAGTAAATGACTCTTTCTTTCTTTTCGGAATCATCATGCTACCTAGTAGCATCCCATTGAATTTTCATCGACCGTCAAATAAAGAATTAATTGTCTATCTGGAAATGGTGCTACTAGAATTAGAGAATTTATTAGATATTTATTGATCTTGTCTAGCATCTCTTGGTATTCCTCGTCCCATACTCATAGATTATTCTTTCAAAGCAATTTGGATATTGGATCACATTTATCGGTCAATTGAGAGATGAAATAAGAAATATAATTCAGCTTTTGCAGGAAGCCTCAAATTTATTTTTCTATAAGAGGGGGGGGAAGATTCTGAATAGCTTTCACTTCCTTTTCTGCTAACCATAAAGCTAGGAGTTTTCCAGATGTAACCCCGAAAGTAAACTTATTCGGATTGAGCTTCAACTGGTACTTCCTCAATCTTTGGGACAACATTCTCAAATTTTGAATATGCTCATCTTTAGTTTGAGACTTGGCGATCATATCTTCCACGTACACTTCGATTTCCTTATGCATCATGTCATAGAAAAGAGTTACCATGGCTCTCTAATACATTGCGCCTGTATTCTTTAGTCCAAAGGGCATCACTTTGTAACAAAACGTGCCCCAAAAGGTTATGAATGTAGTCTTCTCCATATCTTCTCGATTCATTTTTATCTGATTATATCTCAAGAACCCATCCATGAAAGAGAACCATGAATGTCCTAATATATTGTCAACCAAAATATCTATGTGGGGCAAAGGAAAATTATCCTTCGGATTGCTCTATTGAGATCCCTATAGTCCACACACATACGTACCTTCCCATGTTTCTTCGGTATCGGGACTATATTGGATACCCATTTTGGATATTTAGCCACTTGTAGAGACTCTGCCTTGATCTATTTTTGCACCTCCTCTTTCATTTTCAAAACCATTTTTGGCCTCAACCTTCCGAGCTTCTGTTGAATCTGTTTGCGTTTAGTCCTTATGGGTAACTTGTGCACAACTATGTTCGTATCCAATCCTAGCATATCTTGATAAGGCTGGGCGAAGATGTTAACTCCTCAATAGATGTACTTTTCATGCTTATATTACCATACTATTTCTTGACTTTAGGTACATAATAGTACATTTTGCTAGTAGTTTCATGCATTTGCATCTAGGAGTTAAGGAATGCATAGATTTTATTGCCAGAATAAAGGGGGTATTTTCATGTTGTGGTACACAGGTTAGGCAGATCTAGAGTAGGTTAAAGCAAGAGAGAAATTTTGAGTGCAATTGGCAAAATGTAGGATGACGAACGCCAAGCTTGGTTGTTAAAAAAGAAGTCTGATGCCCGATCAAGCATCTGTGAGTCAGATCCAGGTCAACCCTAATTCAATGAGAAGATAATGCAACGCAAATGCTGGTAACAAATTCTCAAATCCCTAACCCTAATTAGGGTTTCCGTGAGCTCCTATATAAAAGAGTCCAATGAGTGAGAAAAAGAGAGATGCGCCATGGGGAAGAGAGAGGGTAGAGGCAAACCAGGGTTCAACCAAGCAGTTTTTCTGAGAGTTCTATATCCATTGAAAGGCTGCATCAACGAATCTCATTCTTTAGTCCATTTCTCTTAGAGTTAATTAAGATTTTGGGAATATGTTTAATAGAGATGATGTGTTGTTGGTTTCCCCAGCCATGAACTAATTCTTTAAGTTAGCTAGGGGTGTTGGCAATGAACGCTTAGCTTTTAAGTTTTTAATAATTGAATGTCGTAGCATTATTGTCTATTTTGTATGTGCTTCCATTTCATATATTTTATGCCATACGATAGTTGGCATTGAATGCTCATTATCCCCTATATCTTAACAGACTTAGGAGGTAAGGATTAATTGTCAAATACTAAGGAGATAAGCTTCGACAGAAGATGTTCAAGTAGATGAGCTTACTTCTGAAGTGAATCTACCCCTTAGGAGTAATGATCAAATCTTCATCAAGTTAATTGTTTGAAAACTCACTATAGAAATATAGGTGTTAAAAGTAATTAACATAGAGTATTACCATCGACAGAGGAATGCTAACTTAAAATCAGCTCGGCAATAAAACCAAGGTTGAATGTTATTAATTGCTGCCATCGCTAGCGTGAAATCCAAACATCCCTTGCCAAGCCCATCAATCATCTTGACACAAGTGTTTGCTAATCTACCTGAATCTTTGCTTCATTTTCCTTTTAATCATTTTTTAATCAAATCCAAAAACAATTATCATCGTATTTGTTTTAATTCACAAGTATTTATTGTGGCATTTAATTCATGGGCAGTCCTTGTAGATACGATACTCAACTCACTACTATATTACTTGCTGACCATATATACATGTTCTTGGCATTATTTACTTGCATTATTGCACTGAATCATCATCATTTTGCCAAGTAGTAGTCGGTCGACAAGTTTTTGGCACCTTTGTCGGGGATTGCGACAGAATTAATTGTTTTGATTTTACTTGTTTTTGTTTTTTGTTACTTATCACATTTTATTTGGTGTATCACCAGGAGCTGCACTACGAAGGAAAATTTGAAATATGACCCAAAAATTGATAGAACCATATGCAGACTACGAAAAGAACATCAAAAAATGGTTCACAATAGGATCAATGGAGTATATGGTGTCATTAATAATACCAATAACCACGAGAATCCGGCATTACACGACGAGATACCGCTCGTGCCTGCTATTGTTGCAGAGAATCCTGAAGAATGACCTATTAGATAACACTTGGCACCAAACATGGATAGTTTGATGTCAGGACTTATTGGTCCAGAGGTAAATATAGCTAATTTTGACCTTAAACTGGTAATGATTCAGACACTATTGAATATAGGTCAGTTTGATGGATCACTTACTGGAGACCCAAGGCAGCACTGGAAGCAATTCATGGAAGTTTGCCATCTATTTCAATAACCTAGTGTGATATAAGAGACAGTAAAGCTGAGGCTATTCTCATTTTTTCTGAGAGATAGAGCGAAATTGTGGCTAAGTTCTTTGCCACCTGGTTCAATTACTACATGGGCAAAACTATGCCAGAAGTTTCTTTTGAGATTTGAGCCACCTAAACTTAATGCCAAGCTATAGAGTGAAATCTTTACTTTTAGGCAGGCTAACGAGGAGACTCTATATGATGCATGGGAGCTTTTCAAGGACCTATTGAGAAGATGCCCCATGCATGGATAGCCTATGTGGAACTAGATGGAGACCTTTTATAACGAACTCAATGCTTATGCCAGGACCGTGGTAGATGCTTTGGCAAACAGTTCATTGCTAGACAATAATTACAATGATGCCTATCACATCCTTGAAAGAATTGCCACCAATGACCTTCAACACCCTACTGCCATATTAGGAACTGGGACAAAAGTAGCTAGAAAATTAGAGATTGATGCATTCTCATCTATCAATGCTCAAATTGCCAACCTCACTAACATAGTGAAGTCAATGCAAAAGCCAACTGAAGTTCGAGAAGTAAAAGCATTGGAACCATTTTGCACAATTTGTGGAGAGGTTCATAATGTAGAAGAATGCTCAACAAACCCAAAAATGGTATATTTTTTTTGGAAATTTCAACCGTAATATTAACCCATATTCCAATACTTATAATGTAGGTTGAAGTAGCATCCAAACTTTTCTTGGGCGAATCAGGGAGGTATCCAATATAATCCCATCGTCAGAACACCAATGCACCACCAGGATTCAACCATAATGTAATGCCACAGAGAGCATAAAATAATTTCCATCCAGGGCAGAGATCTACCCTAGGAAACACCCTAACAGAGTATATGGAGCGAAATAATGCAACTGTCCAGAGTTAGTATCAATGCAAAACTTGGAGGTCCAGCTAGGATATATTTCCAATGCACTTAGTAACAGACCTCAAGGAACTTTGCCAAGTGATACGGAGGATGCTCAACAAAAAGGGAATGAACAATGCAAAACAGTCACCCTCTGGAGTGGCAAATAAGGCCAAGAATAAAAGACCTACCAAACAGCCAATTGTTTGCTAGAAAGAGAAATCAGTGCCAGTAGACGAACCCAAGAAAGCTGAGAAAGGGGAGGCAAGCACTAGAAATGCCAGATCCCAATCTGATGCAAACACCAACATTTACTTATCCACCACCACCTTTTTCCATAGAGACTTCAGAAACACAAGCAAGATCAGCAGTTTAAGCCTTCCAAAAAGTACTTAAACAAGTGCAGATTAATATTCCATTAGTGGAGGCACTCGAACAAATGTCCAACTACGTTAAATTCATGAAGGACATATTGTCCAAAAAAGGAGATTGGGTATTTTGAGACTGTCGCGCTTACTGAGGGATGCAGTGCAATGATAACCAATATATTGCCACCAAAACTAAAAGATTTGAGAAGTTTCACTATTCCCTACACGATTGGAAATAGATTCATGGGCAAATAACTGTGTGATTTGGGAGCCAATATCAATTTGATGCCAATGTCAATTTTCAAGAAACTTGGTATTGGAGAAGCTAGACCTTCCACAATAACACTTCAATTGGAAAATCGATCGTATGCACATCCCAAGGGTAAGATTGAGGACGTGTTGGTAAAGGTAGATAAATTTATATTCCTAGTTGATTTCATTATTTTAGAGTATGAGGCTGATGTTGATGTCCCAATAATACTAGGAAGACCATTTTTTCCATAGGTAGGGCTTTAATTGATGCTAAAAATGTGAGCTTACTATGCGCATGAATGGCCAACATGTTATATTTAATGTATTTCAAGCTCTTAAGAGTGTAGATGATCCTAAAGAATGCCAGGTTGTTGAGCTAATGAAATCCATTTTCAATGTGGGCATAGCACAGATATATCAAGGAACAAAAGTTGATGAAATAGAGCAGGATGATGAAGATATGATGAGTGAAGAATTTGAAGAACCAACCATGCTGAATGAAGTCATGAATTATTATAGGAGACCTGAATCACTTGAGTTGGATGGCAGAGAAATTAAAGAACCAAAGTCATCCATTGAGGAGCCACCAAACATGGAGCAGAAACCATTGCCAATTCACCTTAAATATGCTTACCTAGGAGATAATTCCACTCTACTAGTGATCAATACTGCTAATTTGACTGAAGACCAGGAGGAAAGATTGCTGGAGACATTGGGCAATTGCAAGCAAGCCTTGGGGGTGGACCATAGCCGATATACGAGGGATAAGCCCAACAATTTGCATGCATAAAATTATTCTGGAGGAAACCCATGGCAAAACATTCGAGGCCCAAAGAAGATTGAATCCCAACATGAAGGAGGTAGTCAGTAAAAAAGTCCTAAAATGGCTGGATGTTGGGATAATTTATCCATTTTTGATAGCTCATGGGTTAGCCAGTGTAGTGTATGCTAAAAAGGGTGGAATAGTCGTGGTTCAGAACAACAAGAATGAATTGATCCCCTCGAGGACCGTGATGGGCTGGAGGGTGTGCATGGACTACATGAAACTAAATAATGTTACCTATAAGGACCATTTCCACTGCCCTTCATCGATTAGATGTTAGACAGACTAACAAGGAAGGCATTTTATTGCTTCCTAGAGGGCTACTCGGGCTATAATCAAATAGCCATTGCTCCAGAAGATCAAGAGAAAACTATGTTCACTGTCCTTTTGGGACATTCACCTTCAGAACGATGCCCTTTGGATTGTGTAACGCCCCAGCAATGTTTCAGCGTTGCATGATGTCGATCTTATTAGATGTGATATAGAATAACATATAAGTCTTCATGGATAACTTTTCCATCTTTGGTAAAAGTTTTAATGAATTCCTTCATAGTTTGGAACTTGTTCTTCAAAGTGACTAACAATAGACTGGAAGTAGACAAGGAGAAGGTAGAGATAATCAAACAATTGCCACTGCACATGAGTGTCAAAGGTATTAGAAGTGTCTTGGGACATGCAGATTTTTATCGTCTCTTTATTAAAGATTTCTCAGAAATTTTTAAACCTTTATGCTTACTTTTGGAACAGAATACCGCTTTTGCCTTTGATGATTCTTGTTTGAAAGCTTTTTAGGAATTGAAAGATAGGTTAGTCAATGTCCCTATAGTCGCGACACCATACTGGAATGAGCCATTCAAGATCATGTGCGATGCCATCGACTATGCCATTGGAGTTGTGTTAGGACGAAGGTATGGAAAAGTTTTCCATACCATCTATTATGCCAGCCGAACTTTGAATGAAGCCCAGCTAAATTACAAAACAATTGAGAAGGAGTTCCTTGCAGTTGTCTTTGCATTTAACAAATTTAGATCTTACCTTGTAGGTAGTAAAGTTGTGTTATACACAGACCACTCGGCAATCAAATACCTCATAGACAAGAAAGATGAAAAGCCTAGATTGGTCCAATAGGCACTCTTATTACAAGATTTAACCTTGAGATTCGAGATAAGAAGGTAAGTGAGAACTTGGTGGCTGACCACCTGTCTCGATCAGAGCACCATAGTGAGGATGACAACAATACTGTGATCATAAATGATTTCTTGTATGAACAGTTGCTTATGACTACTACCATTACATGGTATGCTGACATAGTCTACTACTTGGTCAGTAATATTATGCCACCAGACTTGCCAGGTAATGCTAGAAAGCAATTTTTGAGAGATATTCGGTAGTACTATTGGGACGAGCCATTCTTGTTCAAACAGTGTGTCGATCAAGTCATTCATCGTTGTGTGACACGGGATAAACAAGAAAACATTCTCCAGCTATGCCATGTAGCACCATATGGAGGTCACTTTGACGGAATAAAGGCAGCAGCTAAAGTGTTGCAATTAGGATTTTCTAGCCAATGTTAATCAAGGACGCCCATTCTTTTGCTAAGTGTTATGATGGGTTCCAAAGAACTGGAAACATTTCCACCAGGCATCAATTGTCACTTTAAAATATCATGCCTATAGAGCTGTTTGATGTGTAGGCGATAGACTTTATGGGTTCTTTTCCCCTATCGTTTGGTAATTTATACATACTCGTGGCAGTGGATTATGTCTCGATATGGGTTGAAGCCATTGCTCTCCTAACAAATGATGCCAAGGTAGTAGCCAAGTTCTTACATAAGCACATCTTTACTAGATTCGGTGCCCCCAAAGCCATTATTCATGATGGAGGTACACATTTTAAAGGTCAATTAATCACTAATGCTCTACGCAGGTGCGAAATCCAGCAAAGAATTGCCATTGCCTACCACCCTCAAACAAACGGGCATGTAAAAATTTCAAACAAGGAGATCAAGAACATCTTAGAGAAGACTATGAATCCAACCTAGAAGGATTGGTCATTGAGGTCAGACGATACCTTATGGGCATACAGAACAACGTTCAAAACACCATTAAGGACATCCCCGTACAAGCTTTGTTTGGAAAGCCATGCCATCTTTCCGGTGGAGTTAGAACACCGAGCATATTGGACAACCAAGAGGTTGAACATGGAATTGAAGGCTGCAGGATAGAAGCGGTTGTTAGATCTGAATGAGCTAGAGGACTTTAGAACACAACCCTATGAAAACACCAAACTTTGTAAACAAAAAACAAAAAGGTGGCATGACAGTAGAATATTGCCAAGACAGTTTGAAGTTGGACAAAAAGTGATGTTGTTCAATTCAAAGCTTAAGTCATTTCCAGGTAAACTCAAATCCAGGTGGTCAGGGCCCTTTGAAGTTGTCAAGCCTTATGCTCATGGAGCATTAGATATAAAGGACTTAAAACGAGGACAAAATTTAAAGTGAATGGTATAGGTTGAAACATTACTGGGAAGGAAGTCAGTGTAATGCCAAGGAGACTATTCTCCTTGAGGAGATTCAATAAATTTTGCCACCTCGGTATGATCATTGTAAATATATAGGATAGTTATTTTCTTTTTGGTATTTTGGTTTAATTATTTTAGTTTTTCTTTTTCTATTTTGAAAGGTTTTTGTGAGTGTTAGCGTAGGTAATTTTGCCAAGGCATTATGCCATGATAGGTTGCCATTCGGACACCCATCATCACGAGTCAAGCTAACACGTCGACCCTCTTCACATCAGGCCCAAGGGAGATTAAGTCTTGCTGAGCGGGAAACCCTAGCAGTAGCAGCCCTAATTAAAATTTCAAAGTTTGAAATTTTAACCCTATTTCTAGCCGTGCCCTGTTTCTCGCACTGTCACTCTCCTACATGCCCAAAATCATGATTATCCCACTCCCTCGTACACGTCTTAACTGCCACACCATCATTATCCCCACTAATTCAACTTTAATCCATCCCAACCGCCTCTATAAACCCTATTTAATGCACCGTTTCCTCCTTAATCAAGAACTTTTCCCTTTTTCTTTCTTTCAAACTGGTGAACTCAATTTCCTTTCATCTTCTACATTGATCAACTTTATTTCCTAAAAATATTCAATGGCATCTTTATCAGTCCCTCCCTAAATCTTCTTTAATAATGAGATTAAGAAGAATTATGAAGAAAACTACTCGGCACGAACCTTTTGCTATGAGAAGGGGTTCAATTTCAAGGATGAGCCCAACATGGGGTATTCGGCGGAGGTGACTGCTATTGTCAAAAAAACATAGCTGGGAGGTCTTTTGCCTTTACCCTAACGATGTCCACTCAACCATCGTCCGAGAATTCTATGCCCATCTCACCACAAAGGCTTCACCTTTTGTGTTTGTTTGGGGTAAGTGTATTCAGTTTGATGAAGGGTTTATTAACAAGATGTTTAAAAGGGAAAGAACACTCGACATTCGTCGAGTCCATTGATGAGGCCAAACGCCAGCTTTTCTTGATAGATTTGTGCGAACCAGGCACAAAGTGGAATGTATCCTCCAAGGACAAGAAGACCGTGAAAAGGCTGACATTAAAACCATAACTACAAGGGTGGAACCATTTCCTGAAGGCCTTCTTAATGCCAACCACCTATAATAAGAAAATATTAGAAGACAAGATGGTATTGCTATATTCAATCATGACTATAAGAAATATTAATGTTAACCAGCTAATAATCGATGAGACTTACAAGTGTGCCGACTGCAATTGTGATAGCTTAAAATTTCCTTCTATAATTTCCACCATTTGCATCCAGCATAAGATGCCCACTCTCAACTTCGACGATGTTTAGAAATGTAAGGGAACTATCAATCCTGCTCTTTAGGGGCACTTGTTTGCTAGGGAGGCAAGAGAGAAGGGTAAGGGAAAAGCTGCCATGCGTCTACTGCCAAGATGCCCAAACCTGAACCTTCCACACAAATGCCTTATAATACGATGGCATTGCTCTCCCAAGTCTACCAACGCCAAGAACTCTTTTTTCAGAAGTTTTAAAAGGTTGAAGACCAATACTTGGTGCTCTGGTAATATGTTGGGACTAGAGATCATGCCCTAAGGATGACTCTTGAGGGCATGTCCACCAATCTTTTACCACCATATCCAAAGTTCCCTACTGAGTTTTATGCACCGAAAGGAATGCTAGCCCCCAGTCTGCCCATACTCTAGCCTAGCAATCTGATGCCTCTATACCAGTATCCTCTACCAATATAGATTCTACCCAATCTGATGCCCATACTCTACCATGCATACCGGATCCAAAAACATATAAACAACTTTTTCCAAGGTTTAATTTAGAGTAGATAATTTTGTCAATCACATTGCTAGCATAGTGAGATTTTGTTCTAGTATGCTCATGTTCAATGATGAATTTAGAATCTCTAGTTTAACATGAGCCAATAGTCTCAGTAATGAGAAGTTGCTTGGTAATTGATCTTTAACTCAAGGAAATTTAGTTTCACTCAAACACGTAGCATGCATCTAGTTCCCAAGACAAAGAGAGGATTTTTGAAAATGAACTCATAACAAAAAAGAAAAAAATGCCAAGGTAAAAATAAAGAATAAGGCAACAATGTTTTGCCAAAGACATGAAAAAATTTTAGAACACTCATCTGTCTTAGAGACAATAAGTAACTTGGGGCTTTGTAGTTTGCTCTCTCTTAGTTCTCAGGCCAACAAAATCTTTAGGGTATGAGTGTAATGGGTTAGCTTAGTGATGTAGTATGGATTAACGTGGGGTTTCGTGGTTTGCTCCTTCTTAGTTCTCACTCCAAACAACATTATGACACAAACCCATATATAATGCCAAAAGAAAAAAAGCAACCCTTGGTAAATAAAATAAAATAAAATAAAAATGTTCTGAGTTTGGGTAGTAAAAATTGACTAAGAGAGTTAAAGGATACTTGATGCAAACTACTTGCACTTCATGCACAATTTATGACCCTAGGATAGAGTTATAATGCTGCACTTGAAATTGCTGATCTATTGGCATTACTACTCTGAGATGTTTGAGAAAAGAACTAGGGCCATATTTTGCTTGCTAAGTTTGTGTTGCTTATCAGAAAAATTTGCTGAGGCACTTTACTTTTATAGTTTTTAGTTTTTCATTACTTGAGGACAAGCAATGAGCTAGGTTTGGGGGGTGTTAACTCCTCAAAAGATGTACTTTTCATGCTTATATTGCCATGCTATTGCTTGACTTTAGTACGTAGTAGTACATTTTACTAGTAGTTTTTTGCATTTGCATCTAGGAGTTAAGGAAGGCATAGATTTTATTGCTAGAATGAAGGGGGTATTTTCTTGCTATGGTACGCAAGTTAGGCATGTCTGAAGAAGGTTAAAGTAGGAGAGAAATGCTGAGCGCATTTGGCAAAATGTAGCATGACGAATACCAAGCTTGGTTGGCAAAAAAAAGTGGTCTGATGCCCAGTCAAACAATCATGAGTTAGAGCCAGGTCAGTCCTAATTCAATGAGAAGATAGCGCGCAGCAAACGGTGGTATCAAACTCTCAAAACCCTAACCCTAATTAGGGTTTTCATGAACGCCTATATAAAGGAGTCCAATGAGTGAGCAAAGGAGAACTGCGTTGTGGGGAAGAGAAAGGGTAGAGGCAAACCAAGTTTCAACCAGGCATTTTTTTCGAGAGTTCTGGATCCATTGAAAGGCTACATTAATGGATCTCCTTCTGTAGTCCATTTTCTTAGAATTAATTCTGATTTTGTGAAGATGTTTAAAAGAGATGATGTGTTTTTAGTTTACCCAGCCACGAACTCATTCTTTAAGTTGGCTAGGGGTGTTTGCGATAAATGCTTAGCTTTTAGGTTTTTAATAATTGAATGTCGTGGCATTATTGTCTATTTTGCATGTGCTTCCATTTCACATATTTTATGCCATACGACAGTTGGCATTGAATGCTCATTATCCCCTAATATCTTAACAGACTTAAGAGGTAAGGATTAATTGCCAAATACTAAGGAGAGAGGCTTTGACAGAAGATGTTCAAGTAGACGAGCTTATTTCTGAAGTGAATCTACCCCTTAGGAGTAAAAATTAAATCTTCAAGTTAATTATTTGAAAACTCACTATAGACATATAGGTGTTAAAAGTAATTAACTTAGAGTATTGTTATCAACAGAGGCAATGCTAACTCAAAATCTATTCGGCAATAAAACCAATGTTGAACGTTATTTATTGCAACCATCGCTAGTGTGAAATCCAAACATCCCTTGCCAAGCCCATCAATCATCTTGAAAAAGTGTTTGCTAATCTACCTGAATCTTTGCTTCATTTTCCTTTTAATCATTTTCTTAATCAAATTCGAAATCATTTGCCATCGTATTTGTTTCAATTCACAAGTATTTATCGTGGCATTTAATTCTTGGACAATTCCTGTGGATACAATACTGAACTCACTACTATATTGCTTGTTGACCGTGTATACTTGCATGCATAAAAACACGTTATTGCATTATTTACTTGCATTATTACGCTGAATCATCATCTTTTTGCTGAGAAGTAGTCAGTCGATAGAAGAAGTCTTTAAATTCTCACAACAGATCTACCAACTCTTATCTTGTTTTGGGTAGAAAGCAGTATCGATCTTTGCCTCTCTTTTTGTTTTATCCGTTTCCAGATTCAAAATTTCTATTACTTCCTTGTGAGGTAAGATATGTTTGTCCTCTTTTTCTACAAACCATAGTAATTCATCAGGGATTTCACATTCTACCTCATCTTGACACTCATTGAGTTCTACTAGACACACGTGCCGCTTGAAATCTATTTTAGGATTAGGTTCAAAATCATTCATGCAATTAATAATAGGGGATCGTCAAAGAAAATTTTAGACAGGGATGTAGATTTGGAACGGAAAGTAAAAAACAAGAAAAATGTTTGCCATTTAAGGAATAAAAGGAAAGCATCTTTATTGAAGTAAATTTGCATAGTAGCCCTTTACGAAGGATCTCTTGCGCTCGCAGGCAGACACACATAGTGGTTCTTGGCATTACTTGTCTTAAAAACTAAGTGGAGATCTTTCGTAGTCTAGTTGGTAAGTGCTTTCCCAGAAAAGCAAAGGTGGATTCCATCCAAAAACTTTCCAGTCTTGGATCCTTTAGCTATGCCATTCACGTGTAGCCCTTCCATTGCTTCACCAAAGATCTCTTCCTCATGTAGTTTATCAATTTCTCGAATCTCCTTCTCTAATTGATTCTCAAAATTCTCAAACCCAAGAAACTTGAATGTGTCAATCAAGTCAGGAAATGTTATAGGTTCAAAAACAGCGTCAACTCTAAGAAATTGGGCCCTCCTCATGTCTTCCCTCTTCTTCAACTCTTTTCCCTCTGTAGAATGTTGGGCTTGAACTTGAGTTTGAATATGTCTCTCTTCTTAATGACAGGCACCGTAGACAACCCTGAAGATTCTTCCCAAAACCTTTTCTAGTCTTTGGTCCTCTACTCAGAGTCTCACGGACGATCATTTTAGTGCAAATAGATAACCTTGGGCAAGGTATCTTCTTCCCTTTTGCAATAAATTCTGTATTTAAAAATTCCAAGACCCTGAAGGAACATTCCATAACATTCTTACCAGCCTCTAAATATGGGGCATCCATAGATACAGAGGTGATAAAGTCTTCCTTATCTCATATACTCACCAACTTCCCATCAATCACAAATTTCAAATTTTGGTGCAGGGATTAGCGCACAGTGATAAGTGTTCAAAAGTACTATTTTTATTACCCTTTTTTACTCATATTATTGTTAGACTTAAGCTTATATTAGTTGCATAATTAGTCATTCATGCATTAATTCATATTTCTTTCCACAGTTGAGCTTGATTACATAACTTGGTGATTTTTGTGGAAAAAGATGTTGCTTTGGTGTGTTTTTGTATGTGTGCAGAATCACTTGCCTAAACAAGGCTAGAACCAGTTGCCAGGGCAATGCATGAAGGAGATGCCGAGCTAGTTGCCAGGGAAATGCATGAAGGATATGCCGAGCCAGTTGCTAGGGTAATTGTCGACAAAGAATAAGGTGATATGGCAGTCAAAATTGATGACTAGACAAGCCCAAGATGACGTGGAGCAAAGCTAAATCCCAAAGGAGTTTGATTTCCATGAAGAGGTTAAAGAGGAATTAAATCCCAAGAAGATAGGAGAAGTTCTAGAAGGAATATAATTATAATAAAGAATTATATTCTTTAAAGATAATTTAATTCCAACTTAACTTCCTCCTCAAAGAAGGACTTTGACCTAACCCTATAAATTAGAGGCCATGTTGTCAACTCCAAAGGGAAGAAGAGGGGAGAGGATTTTCGACAACTCCAAAGGGAAAGAAGGAAGAGATTTCGACAAGAGAGCAAGGGGGAGAGAGTTCGATTTCTTCTTCTTCTTCTTCTTTGCTTCCATTAGATTCATGGTTTGGGGATTATTCTTTGTATATCTTTTGAACCAAACCATGAACTAACTTGATTGGTTGGGGTTATTGTGTTTTGTTGTTGTGAGAAACAATTGGATTTTGTTTAGGTAATAAGAGTTTGCACTTTCAATTCAAGGTTTACTCATTCTTGGCTTTTATTATTGTTTGCGAGTGAATTGGGAGAGGATCTCGTAACTTCATCTATTTATCTAATATCGGGAGAGTTAGATTCAAGAAACGAATGAGTATGGTCTTTATTCAATCTATTGATGGTGAAGATTAATCTGGCTTAGGAATAAGTTAAGGATTTCAACGGCTAAGAGGAGCGCAAGATTGGTTGTTGTTCACCCTTGATTCACGCATGGATGTATTATCAAGGCATGCACAAGTAGCTAGAGTTTTGACTTAGGGATAAGAAGAAACCATTGAAGAACGCTCCGCTGAACCTTGAACTTGCTGCCAAGCCGCCCAAGTAGTTGCCCAGGTAGTCGCCCAGGCAACCATCGATTAGTCGCCCAGGCAACCATCGATTAGTTTCCAAGGCAACCCCGCTGTGCAAGTTGCCATGGCAACTGAGTTGCCCTTGCAATCTTTTACCAAGATGATCCAATCGGCTATCACACCTCAACTCATGACAACCTGGCCTATTCACTCTATTTTAATTTCATCTATTCTTTTAGTTTATTGCTCTTAGTTTTCTCGTTAATTAAAACCTTTATTATCAATTGTGTTTTTATTTTCATAGTGCAGTAACTTAAGCAAAGTGGCCCAAACCAATCCCTGTGGAGACGATACTCGATACTCGTATCACTTTATTACTTGTGACTTGTATACTTGCACATTTGCATAGCACTTATTACACGCAACAAGTTTTTGGCGTCGTTGCCGGGGATTGGCAATTGGTGTCAGTTGTTTTTGTTATTGCATTTTTTCTCTTAGTTTTACTAACTTTTCTTTTTGTTTGTTTTATCAAAAAAATAGGTGCGCTACAAGTTAAGGGACATCAACATGTCGGGAAATAAAAGCCGATCTATTCGAGAGTTGATGTTGGAAGATATGAATCAATCTAATCAAGAGTTTCTTGCACCCTTTGATGATTACCTATACCAACTGAGAAAAGCCCAAAGAGCCTATACCGTGGAAAAATCTTGTGCTATGTGTGGATAACATCATGTGTTTGAAAATTACCCTCACATTTTCGGTGCATATGACTACATGGAGGACCATAGAGGGAACCAGTAGCAAAATTCTTCATAGTTTGGTCAAAAAGCTCAATTTTTTTTTACCATAACAATTTTGCCGCAGCAACAGATATGCCATGGCAATGTAGTCCTTTTCAAGAGCATTCCAATTCCTTGGAGGAAACAATGCTAGCTTTCTTGGCTAGACTTGACGGATCAATTGAAGAGATTCGAGAGCTATCAAAGTCCATGGATACGAGGATAGCTCAGTGGGACGCAACCTTGGGGGATTTGGAAGATCAATTGAAGAGATCCATATATGTCATGGATAACATGCACCAACAATTAATTCCTAGGGATATTGAAGTCCCAAGGCAAGAGGACAAGGAACAATACATGGAAAGCTCTTTGATGTGTGAGGAACAACTAAAACCTCAATGTCAAGAGTATGTTGATGAGAAAGACTGCGCAACACATGATGAGCCTGAGCAACAAATTGCCTCGGCAATAATTGAGGAGCCTGAACAGAGCAATGTCGCGACAACACTCAATGAAGCTAAGAACAACAATATTACAGCAAATTCTAAGGAACCTGATGCCCAGAAGGTTACAACGTTGATGTTGAAGCAGGAATTTGTAGATTGCTCTCATCTACAGTTGCCACGGCAATTGCACGACCACGTGCAAGATCATCGAGATAATAATACTTTGCCAATGGAATATGAGCAGGTAATGGTTGAACCTTTTGAATTCTTTAAAAACTCACCTCGTCCATTGCAGGTATATCTTGAGGAACCGATGTTGGTAGATTTGAAGCCATCGAAATCTCTATTGATGGAGATGTTTGAGAGGCCAAAAGAAAAAGGTGTTTGGATTCGTAATGCTTTTAAGAAAATTGGTTCTTCCCTTGACTTACAGCAAATTTTGGAAACTGATTGCCACGGAAATTGGCTAGAGCAGCAATTGCCACGACAACGAAGGCTACATCCAACCATGATGGAGCCCGACAAGAATGAGGTAATTAAACGGTTGGATGTTGATATAATTTTTCCTAATAATATATCCATGCCTTCAGGAACAGTAGCAAGGTGGAAGATGTGCATGGACTACAAAGGAACACAAAAGAAAGATACCTCCACCATGGTAACGCAAAAGGGAGTAGTGGGAAGCACATTGGCCAAACTCTTTTTGGGCAATATTGTCACCCGATGGAGGGTGCAGATGGACTATAAGAAGTATCGAAAATGACCATCCTCAAGTTTTCTCAGATATGCAGTAACATTAGAAGATGCATGATGGCACTCTTTTCAGACATGGTCGAAGACTTCCTTGAGATCTTCATGGATAATTTTTTTTTCCATTTTTGGTAATGACTTCGCCGGTTGCCTCGGCAATTTAGAGAAAGTGTTGGCAAGATGTGAAGAAACCGATTTAGTCCTTTATTGGGATAAGTGCCATCTTATGGTATATGAAGGAATAGTGCTCGGCAACAAGATTTCATCCAAGGGAATTGAAGTAGACAAAGACAAGGTGGACGTGATCGAGAGATTACCCCCACCAAGTTCGATTAAAGAAATTCAAAACTTTCTTGGACATGCAGGTTTTCACAGGAGTTTCATTCATAATTTTTCTAAAATTACTAAACCCTTGTGCAATTTGCTTGAACAGGACAAAGTCTTCAATTTTGATGATTCTTGCGCCCAAGCATTCGAAACCCTAAAGGAAAAGCTTGCCTCGACACCCATTATCGTTCCACCAGATTGGACGCTACCTTTTGAGCTCATGTGTGATGCAAGTGATTTTGCGGTAGGAGCAGTCCTAGGCCAACGCACAGGAAAGGAACAGAAAATCAAGTGGCCAATCACTTATCACATTTAGAACGCAATAAGGAGGAGGACGTGAATTTAGAGATATACGATGCATTCCCAGATGAGCAACTTTCGTATGCCTCGGCAACCCTCGATGTCACAGCAGCTCTTGACGCGTCTGCCTCGGCAACTCCAGCCACACATGCCTTGGCAACCGCTGATACGCACGCCTCGGTAACCATGAATGCGAATGCCTCGGCAACTCTAGACACACACACGCCTCGGCAATCTTGGGAGCAGTCGCCACGAAAACACATGCCTCGGAAATACCCTGGTATGCGGATTTAGTTAATTTCCTTGTTTGTGGTATTTTACCTTATGGCCTTACTCACCAAGGGAAGAAGCGGTTCCGCCATGATGCTAAGCATTACTTTTGGGATGAGCCTCTTTTGTTTAAACAATGTGCTGATCAGGTCATACGTCGATGTGTCCCTGAAGAAGAGTAGCAGAATGTACTCCGGCAATGCCATTCTTCACCCTATGGAGGACATCTTAGAGGAACACGTACCGCGGCCAAAGTTTTGCTATCTGGTTTGTATTGGCCAACACTGTACAAAGATGCCCAAAAGTTTTACAAGCAATGTGATCGTTGCTAGAAGACAGGCAATATCACCCACAAACCAATGGGCAAGCAAAAATTTCCAACCAACAATTGAAGGGTACACTCGAGAAAGTTGTAAATCCTTCTAGGAAGGATTGGTCAGTAAGACTAGATAACGCACTTTGGGCATATCACACTACATTCAAAATACCCTTAGGTATATCCCCTTTCCGACTTGTCTATGGCAAAACATGCCATCTACCGGTGGAAATCGAACACAAGGCATATTGGGCAATCAAGACCGTGAATATGGATTAGGAAAGTGTCGGGCAAAAGCTTTTGTTGGACCTCAACGAGATAGAAGAATTCCGTGCACTCGCCTATAACAATGCACAAATCTACAAGGAGAAAACAAAGCAATGGCATGACAAGAAACTATTGTCGCGGCAATTCATGCCAGGGCAACTAGTTCTCTTATTCAATTCTCGACTGAAACTTTTCCCGGGAAAACTAAAATCAAGATGGTCAGGACTATTCGAAGTTGTCAAACCATTCTCCCATGGTTTCGTGATAATCAAGTCCATTACCGAAGAACATGAATTCAAAGTTAACGGATAGAGATTGAAGCACTACAACGGTGCCCATGTAGAACGAAACAAAGAAGTTGACACCTTAGGAGATGCATGAGCATGTTCTCCTTTCGATATTTTCTTTTTCTTTTTCTTTTTTTGAACTATTTTTTCGGTTATTTTTTTCTCTTTATTTATTTTTGGAATTTTTATGAGAGATTTTATTTTTCTTCATTATCTTTAGTTTCCAGGTTTTCTTTTCCACAACAAGACTCACAACCACCATGCTAAGGAAATTCACTGCCGACTACTTGCCACAGCAACCACAACAGAAACTGGCGATGCCCAGGCAACAACAATGGCTTCAGCAACTACTGATGCCCATGCAAGTGAACCTACATCGTCAAACACGGATCAAATCAAAGCAATGCTATTCACGCGGTACCAGCATTCAACCACCGACTGAAAAATTAATCAAGCAAACGGCACGAAGGAAACTTATCACTCGAGGTGACGACCTCTCCGACTAACTTATTTCATTTAGTTTCTTTTAATTTTTTTTTCACTTTTATATGCATTGAGGACAATGCTTCTCTCGAGTTTGGGGGTGTTGGTTTCTAGTTAGTTTCATGTTTAGTTGCATTCATCTTTAGCAATCACACGGTTATGGCTTGTTGATTGAAAGAAACTTAGTGAACTTAGGTTGCTTAAAATTTGGGTAAATTTAAAATTGAAAATTAAATGTTAAATTCTTGCTAGAGGTGCCCGAAACTAGCTCTAGTAGTAAATGCACTTTCTTGCTAGAGGTGCCAGAAACTGGCTCTAGTAGTTAATGCACATTAAAGAATCGCTAGAGGTGCCTGAAATTGGCTCTAGTCGACTAAAATAAAATGAGAAATTGATTACTTTGCTAGAGGGGCCCGAAAATTGGCTCTAGTGAAAAATAAATAAATGCCCCGATAATTAAATTGATAAAAGCCTATTGTTCACATAGAATCTTGAAAATCAACTTGTACACAACTACGCAGACACATTATCACGAGCATTATAGTTTGGTTCTGGGTAACTTTTGTGCTATCCGAAAAATTAAAAGGAGATCATACTTTGTGCCACAATTCCGAGGTTTGAATTCAAGTTTGAAGCATGTCTTTGATGATTAAAGTCTTGGCAGGTAATTGTTAGTTTGCATTGCTTGAGGACAAGCAATAGTTCGAGTTTGGGGGTGTGATAAGTGTTCAAAAGTAATATTTTTATTACCCTTTTTACTCATATTATTGTTAGACTTAAGCTCATATTATTTGCATAATTAGTCATTCATGCATTAATTCATATTTCTTTCCACCGTTGAGCTTGA
This sequence comes from Hibiscus mutabilis, assembly GCA_019671005.1. Lineage (NCBI taxonomy): Eukaryota > Viridiplantae > Streptophyta > Magnoliopsida > Malvales > Malvaceae > Hibiscus > Hibiscus mutabilis. The sequence continues at coordinate 19,035,294 of CM033737.1, read as the reverse complement.
TTACATAACTTGGTGATTTTTGTGGAAAAATATGCTGCTTTGGTGTGTTTTTGTGTGTGTGCAGAATTGCTTGCCTAAACAAGGCTAGAACCAGTTGCCAGGGCAATGCATGAAGGAGATGCCGAGCTAGTTTCCAGGGCAATGCATGAAGGATATGCCGAGCCAGTTGCCAGGGAAATTATTAACAAAGAATAAGGTGATATGGTAGTCGAAATTGATCACAAGACAAGCCCAAGATGATGTGGAGCAAAGCTAAATCCCAAAGGAGTTTGATTTCCATGAAGAGGTTAAAGAAGAATTAAATCCCAAGAAGATAGGAGAAGTTCTAGAAGGAATATAATTATAATAAAGAATTATATTCTTTAAAGATAATTTAATTCCAACTTAACTTCCTCCTCAAAGAAGGACTTTGACCTAGCCCTATAAATTAGAGGCCATGCCGTCAACTCCAAAGGGAAGAAGAGGGGAGAGGATTTACAAAAACTCCAAAGGGCAAGAAGGAAGAGATTTCGACAAGAGAGCAAGGGGAGAGAGTTCGATTTCTTCTTCTTCTTCTTTGCTTCCATTAGATTCATGGTTTGGGGATTATTCTCTGTATATCTTTTGAACCCAACCATGAACTAACTTGATTGGTTGGGGTTATTGTGTTTTGTTGTTTTGAGAAACAATTGGATTTTGTTTAGGAAATAAGAGTTTGCACTTTCAATTCAAGGTTTACTCATTCTTGACTTTTATTCTTGTTTGCGAGTGAATTGGGAGAGAATCTCGTAACTTCAATTCAAGTCTTCATGAGTATGGTCTTTATTCAATCTATTGATGATGAAGATTAATCTGGCTTAGGAATAAGTTAAGGATTTCAACGGCTAAGAGGAGCGCAAGATTGGTTGTTGTTCACCCTTGATTCGCGCAGGGATGTATTATCAAGGCATGCACAAGTTGCTAGAGTTTCGACTTAGGGATAAGAAGAAACCATTGAAGAACGCTCTGCCGAACCTTGAAGTTACTGCCCAGGCGCCCAAGTAGTTGACCAGGAAACCATCGATTAGTTGCCAAGGAAACCCCACTGTGCAAGTTGCCACGGCAACTGAGTTGCCCTTGCACTCTTTTACCAAGATGATCCAATCGGCTATCACACCTCAACTCATGATAACCTGGCCTATTCACTCTATTTTAATTTCATCTATTCTTTTAGTTTATTGCTCTTAGTTTTCTCGTTAATTAAAACCTCTATTATCAATTGTGTTTTTATTTTCACAGTGCAGTAACTTAAGCAAAGTGGCCCAAACCAATCCTTGGGGAGGCGATACTCGATACTCATATCACTTTATTACTTGCGACGTGTATACTTGCACATTTGCGTAGCACTTATTACAAGCAACACACAGCACCAGCATAATGGATCCAAGGCCTCCCCGATAAATAATTGTAGTTGGGCTTAATATCCATTACCACAAAGTCATTGGTATACACTATGGTCCAATCAGGAGAATAACCTCAATCTTCCCTAGCACACTACGTTGTGTACCGTTAAATACTCTGGCAGTGTTCTTATAAGTCTTCATGTGTGAATTGTTTATAGGCAACCTGTGTAGATTCACCATAGGAAGAATGTTTAGAGCTGACTTGTTATCGATTAATACTCTTTGTAGAACATGCCCCTTGTAGTGAGTTGTGATGTTCAGGGCTTTAACTGATCCTATTCCACCCTTCAGGATCTCGTCATCAATGAACGTGAAATATTTGTCAGTTGTTATATGATTAATAATTTAATCCAACTTGTGTACTGATATGTCATTAGAAACAAATGTCTGATTCAGCACCTTTATTTGAGCATTATGGTGCCCCTCAGAACTTAATAAAAACTCCAACATAGAAACCTTAGGTTGCTTCATGTGAAGCTGTTCAACTATGTTATACTCACAGTGCTTCAAAAATTTCAAAAACTCTTGAGCTTGTTATTTAGTAATTGGCTCATTAATCTTGGGTGGAGGTTTTTCCCCAAATGTCTTTTCAGGTGTAATAACTGCTTTCCCTTTCACCTTCTCAGCTTTCTTAGATGTTTAAGGAGAATAACATATTTCACTTCTTGTAAAATGACCCACTTCTTTCACTACCCCAGTTTCTAATTTTTCATCCTGTGCTGGTTTTGTCTCATCAGGCAACTTTATTTCCTCATGTGATTTCACCACTTTTGGTATGGTCACATTGGTAGCATAATTCCAGGGAACCTTCTGGGTATCCTTGTTAGGGAAAAGAGTCAGAGGAGAGATCAGAATCTTAGGAGCTACCACCTGCTTCTCTTCATTGAATAAAATTCCAACCTTTGACTTTGCATAGATAATCAATGGTCTATTCACCCCATACTTGATTCCAAAGCTTTTAGATGTGCACACATCTAATTCTTTCTTTTCTTCAGTTTTTTCAAAGAATTCAATTTCCTTAAATCAAACTTTTGAATTCAGAAAAATGTTGACTCTCGTGTCCATCTTCTTGATGATATTCGCGGTACATTCTCAAATCTTTTTTCTCAACTTTTATATCCATATTTATCATTCTGACATTATACAACTATTTGAATACCTACTTCAATAGAGATTTATCTCTGATACATCAACCTTTAATTGTCTGGCCTCATCTTCCTCTTGTATAGCATTCACTCCTTGTCCTCTATGGTTGGGCAATGGATTAGCCACTATATTGGGTTCATTGAACTTCAAAACCCCATTGTTTTTAAGATTTTGCACCACCTTCTTAAATAAAATGTAATTTTCTATTGTGTTCACCGTGATCCCAACATGATATTCAAAGCGAACCTTCGCATCATACCATGGAGGGTATAGAGGTTGAAGAGGAGCAAGATAGTATGGTCGAACCAAATATGCCTCAAACAACTGTCAATACAATTTAGCATATGACACTGGTAAAGGTGTGAAATTCATCTTCTCATCTCTTCTTGTGCCTCGAGATTCTTTCTTGTTCGAACTTTGTGAACTTCCTACTGCAATATTGGGTGGTGTGATTGTACCATTCTTTGGAGCATCATAAGCATTCATATTATTCACATCAATATCTTTCCTCTTAAAATTTTTGCCAGAATTATCTCTACTATCGATCATCCCACTCTTTATTGCTATTTTTACCAGCTCCCTATTCATCGCCATTTTAAGAAAATTCTTAGTAGCATTACCTATTAAGCGGTCAAAGAGTTGTCCCCTAAGATTTTGCACAAACATGAGGGTAATTTCACTCTCCATCAATGGGCGTAGCACTTGTGCTACCATATCTCTCCATCTTTGAGGTATTGACAAAGACCTTTATTTGACTTCTATTCCATTCCTTGTAACATAAGGCAATTAGAGACCATGTCAGTCACGTGTTTATACTGTTCCACAAAAGCTCTAAAAAGGTCCTTCCACGACCTGATATTCACCCGACTTAGTTGGGTATACAATCGTGCTATTGAGCCTGTTAGATTGTCTTGAAAATAGTGAATTAATAGCTTTTCGTCCTTCACAAAAATTGCCATCTTACGACAATACATTGTAAGATATGCTGAAGGATACATTCTAAGATGTGCCGAAGGACTAGATTAGATACAAGGCTCAAATCAGCCGCACTAGATCCATACTCATTTGTCTTCTGCTTTGCTTGCAACACATCTTCCAGATCTCTGTACCGCATACTTCTTTTATATCTCAGCACAAATTTTATCAATCTCATTAACAGAATTCAAATCTAGGACTTCATTCTTATTGTCACACCCAAATTTTGGTCCTAAGTCGACTGGATGATTGGCAGTTGCTCTAGCTACATTAATATGAACTTTCTTTGTGGAAGGGGTGCCTCAAGTTGAGCCTTTATGTGAGATGTATTATACGCTTGCTCCTCTAATCATTCTAAGCTCTATCCTGAGCCTTGTCCTTACCAGATTCCTTGGGTCCCAGAAAAGCGGTCAACTGACTGATTATTTCCTTTTGTGCTTGTGCAATCAGGCCCTTCATAGTCTTTTCAACACGATCTAGTCGGTCTTGCACCTCTATGCGATTATTCTCCAAGCTAGCATTTCTATCTTCCATATCCATGGTCTTGGAATATAAGTGTGTCCCATACAATTGCGTAATGTTTACAGCTCAAAAACCAAAACTCTACCATAGAACCTTTCCTTATTAATTTCATTATATTTTGCAAAATAAAATGCAATGTGTAGATGCATGTATGCATGAATGCAAGAGCTATCGATTCAAGAACAAGTCTTTTGAACAACTTTCACTGACCAAAAAGTTTGAATACAAAGAATAGACAATAAAACTACAAATAACAGCTAGCCCCAACTCCTAGGTTTACTACTTCGTTCTGCATCCTTGTCAGTGCTTGACCCAGCACAATGTCAATGCCAATGTATTACTGCAGGTTAATTGCTTCAGTGTAGAGTTTTTCTAACATTTGGCAATCGATTGAATATTTAGTGTAAAAGTGAAAGAAAGCAATGCCAAGGTAAGTCTTATGCGTGCAAGTATACACGGTCAGCAAGTAATACAGCAGTAAGCTGAGTATCGAATACACAAGGATTCACCAAGAACTTATTTGCTTAATGTTTACTTGTTTGCAAGAAAAATTAAAGTGTTTGAATGATTTGGATTTTTGATCGAAAGATAGCAAAAACAAAGTAGTGAAAAATGAAAATAGTTTGGCAACGAAAGTGTTCAATTGAATGACGAGCGTTGGCAAAGGATTCCTATATTTCACACTACTTATGCCAACCTTTAATAATATCATGCCTTGGTTTTATTGCGAGCAGATTAAAAGTAGTATTGCCTCTTTTGATGACAATACCTTAAATTAACCATGAATAAACCCCTATATGTCTATAGTGAAGCTTTTCATTAATTAACTCGATTAAGCGTCAACCTTTACTCCTAATGGGTAGACTCACTTCTGAAGTAAGTTCATCTACTTGAACATCTTCTGTCGAAGCTTCTCGCCTTAGTATCTAGCAACTGATCGTTGCCCCTTAAGTCTGTTAAGATATTAAGGTACAATAAGCGCACTATGCCAACTATCGTATGACAAAGGATTTGAGAAAACTAAGTACTTGCAGATAGAAAATAATACCAAGGCATTTTAAATTATTAAAAACCAAACATAAATTTAACGTTCGTCACAAACATCCCCCAACCAACTGTAAAAGCTTAGTTCATGGTTGGGGCTCCATCCACAAAATATGATCGTAACTTAATATCATCATTCAAATAAAATTAAAACTAAGAGAATGAGCAAGAAGGAGATCCATCGATGCAACCCTTCAATTTCTCTATAGCTTTTGGTCTTAGCTGGTCGGACCATGTCGCCTCTCGATTCACCACAATGCAGCCTCCCTTCCGAATCGATCCCCCCAAGTGGTGGCTTGAGCTCCTTTAAATAGGCTTGTGTGGAAACCCTAGGATAAGCTTTTAGAATTTGAAATTTCGATGCGCGAAAGGATAAGATACAGTATCCTCTTATCCTGATTTGAATCCTAGGGCTGACGTGTAAGGTCCAACGACTACTTTGACCGGTCATCGGCCATCAATCTTGGCTACTTGTGCATTAGATTGTGTCAGAGTGTGGACAAAGTGAGGATTGGCTGGCATGTCATCCTTGGTAAGGAGGTTGTTGTGCGTAATAAGTGCTACGCAATTGTGCAAGTATACACGTCGCAAGTAATAAAGTGATATGAGTATCGAGTATCGTCTCCACAGGGATTGGTTTAGGCCACTTTGCTTAAGTTACTGCACTGTGAAAAGTAAAAACACAATTCATAATAGGAGTTCTAATTAACGAGTAAACTAAGAGCAATAAACTAAAAGAACAAATGAAATCAATAGAGTAAATAGGCCAGGTTATCGTGAGTTGAGGTGTGATAGCCGATTGGATCGTCTTGGTAAAAGAGTGCAAGGGCAACTCAGTTGTCGTGGCAACTTGCACAGCGGGGTTGCCTTGGTAACTAATCGATGGTTGCCTGGGCGACTAGCTGGGCAACTACTTGGGCGGCTGGGCAGCAACTTCAAGGTTCGGCGGAGCGTTCTTCAATGGTTTCTTCTTATCCCTAAGTCGAAACTCTAGCTACTTGTGCATGCCTTGATAATACATCCCTGCGTGAATCAAGGGTGAACAACAACCAATCTTGCGCTCCTCTTAGCCGTTGAAATCCTTAACTTATTCCTAAGCCAGATTAATCTTCACCATCAATAGATTGAATAAAGACCATACTCATTCGTTTCTTGAATCTAACTCTCCCGATATTAGATAAATAGATGAAGTTACGAGATCCTCTCCTAATTCACTCGCAAACAAGAATAAAAGCCAAGAATGAGTAAACCTTGAATTGAAAAGTGCAAACTCTTATTACATAAACAAAAGCCAATTGTTTTTCACAACAACAAAACACAATAATCCCAACCAATCAAGTTAGTTCATGGTTGGGTTCAAAAGATATACAAAGAATAATCCCCAAACCATGAATCTAATGGAAGCAAAGAAGAAGAAGAAGAAAAAATCGAACTCTCTCCCCCTTGCTTTCTTGTCGAAATTTCTCTCTTCTTGCCCTATGGGGTTGTTGAAATTTTCCCTCCTCTTGCTCACTTGGAGTTGACAGCTTGGTGATCTATTTATAGGGCTAGGTCAAAGTCTTTCTTTGAGGAGGAAGTTAAGTTGGAATTAAATTATCTTTAAAGAATATAATTCTTTAATATAATTATATTCCTTCTAGAACTTCTCCTATCTTCTTAGAATTTAATTCTTCTTTAACCTCTTCACGGAAATCAAACTCCTTTGGGATTTAGCTTTGCTCCACGTCATCTTGGGCTTGTCTTGTCATCAATTTCGACTACCATATCACCTTATTCTTTGTCAACAATTGCCCTGGCAACTGGCTCGGCGTCTCCTTCATGCATTGCCCTGGCAACTAGCTCAGCATCTCCTTCATGCACTGCCCTGGCAACTGGTTCTATCCTTGTTTAGGCAAGTGATTCTGCACACACAGAAAAACACACCAAAGCAGCATCTTTTTCCACAAAAATCACCAAGTTATGTAATCAAGCTCAACGGTGGAAAGAAACATGAATTAATGCATGAATGACTAATTATGCAACTAATATGAGCTTAAGTCTAACAATAATATGAGTAAAAAGGGTAATAAAAATAGTACTTTTGAACACTTATCACACCCCCAAACTCGAACTATTGCTTGTCCTCAAGCAATGCAAACTAACAATTACCTGCCAAGACTTTAATCATCAAAGACATGCTTCAAACTTGAATTTAAACCTCAGAACCGTGGCACAAAGTATGATCATCTTTTAATTTTTTGGATAGCACAAAAATTACCCGGAACAAAACTATAATACTCGTGACAATGTGTGTGCATAGTTGTGTACAAGTTGATTTTCAAGATTCTATGTGAACAATAGGATTTTATCAATTTAATTACCGGGGTATTTATTTTTATTTTCACTAGAGCCAATTTCGGGCACCTCTAGCAAAATAAGCAATTTCACATTTTATTTTAGTCAACTAGAGCCAATTTCGGGCACCTCTAGCGATTCTTTAATGTGTATTAACTACTAGAGCCAGTTTCGGGCACCTCTAGCAAGAAAGTGCTTTTACTACTAGAGCCAGTTTCGGGCACCTCTAGCAAGAAATTAACTTTTAATTTTCAATTTTAAATTTACCCAAATTTTAAACAACCTAAGTTCACTAAGTTTCTTTCAATCAACAAGCCACAACCGTGTAAAAAAAATTCAGCATCATAGTAAAATTCTAAGTTCTTTTCATGTAATCCTAAAATTAAAGGTTCTTTCAATTAAGTGCAGTGGCAAAAATTCATCATCGGATATTCAACAAGTCTTAAGCAATTAAATCCAATTAAAGGCATGGCAAGTAACATATGCAACCTATATGTGATTGCTAAAGATGAATGCAACTAATCATGAAACTAACTAGAAACCAACACCCCCCCAAACTCGAGAGAAGCATTGTCCTCAATGCATGTAAAAGTGAAATAAAATTTAAAAGAAACTAAATGAAATGAGTTAGTCGGAGAGGTCGTCACCTCGAGTGATAAGTTTCCTTCGTGTTGTTTGCTTGATTCATATTCAGGTCGGTGGTTGAATGTTTGTGGCCGATACCCCGTGAATAGCATTGCTTTGATTTGATCCATGTTTGCCGATGCAGGTTCACTTGAATGGGCATCAGTAGTTGCCGAAGCCATTGTTGTTGCCTGGGCATCGCCAGTTTCTGTTGTGGTTGCTGTGGCAAGTAGTCGGCAGTGAATTTCCTTAGCATGGTGGTTGTGAGTCTTGTTGTGGAAAAGAAAACCTGGAAACTAAAGATAATGAAGAAAAATAAAATCTCTCCTAAAAATTCCAAAAATAAATAAAGAGAAAAAAAAATAACCGAAAATAATAGAAAGAAAAAAATAGTTCGAAAAAAAGAAAAAGAAAATATCGAAAGGAGAGCATGCTCATGCATCTCCTAAGGTGTCAACTTCTTTGTTTCGTTCTACATGGGCACCGTTGTAGTGATTCAATCTCTGTCCGTTAACTTTGAATTCATGTTCGTCGGTAATGGACTTGATGGGAGAATGGTTTGACAACTTCGAATGGTCCCGACCATCTTGATTTTAGTTTTCCCAGGAAAAGCTTTAGTTGAGAATTGAATAAGAGAACTAGATGCCCTGGCATGAATTGTCGCGACAATAGTTTCTTGTCGTGCTATTGCTTGGTTTTCTCCTTGTAGATTTGTGCATTGTTATAGGCAAGTGCACGAAATTCTTGTATCTCGTTGAGGTCCAACAAAGCTTTTGCCTGGCACTTTCCTAATCCAAATTCACTGTCTTGATTGCCCAATATGTCTTGTGTTCGATTTCCACCGGTAGATGGCATGTTTTTCCATAGACAAGTCGGAAGGGGACATACCTAAGGGTGTTTTGAATGCAGTGCGATATGCCCAAAGTGCGTCATCTAGTCTTACTGACCAATCCTTCCTAGAGGGATTTACAACTTTCTCGAGTATACCCTTCAATTCCCGGTTGGAAATTTCTGCTTGCCCATTGGTTTGTGGGTGATATTGCCCGTCCTATGGCAACGATCACATTGCTTGTAAAACTCTTGGGCATGTTTGTACAGTGTTGGCCAATACAAACCGGATTGAAAAACTTTGGCCGTGGTACGAGTTCCTCCAAAATTTCCTCCATAGGGTAAAGAATGGCATTGTCGGAGTACATTCTGTTGCTCCTCTTGAGGGACACATCGGTGTATAACCTGATCTACACATTGTTTAAACAAAAGAGGCTCGTCCCAAAAGTAATGCTTAGCATCATGGCGGAACCGCTTATCCCTTGGTGAGTAAGGCCATAAGGTAAAATACCACAAACAAGGAAATTAACTAAATCCGCGTACTAGGGTATTGCCGAGGCATGTGCTACCGTGGCGACTGCTCCCAAGATTGCCGAGTCGTGTGTGTCTAGAGTTGCCGAGGCATGCGCGTCCATGGTTGCCGAGGCATGTGTATTAGTGGTTACCGAGGCGTGCACATCTGGAGTTTCCGAGGAGTGCACGTCAAGAGCTGTTACGGCGTCGAGGGTTGCCGAGGCATGTGCATCCATGGTTGTCGAGGCGTTAAGGGTTGTTGCGGCATTGAGGGTTGTCGAGGCGTGCACATTTGGAGTTTGCCGAGGCGTGCGCGTTAAGAGCTGCTGCGGCGTCGAGGGTTACCGAGGCATGCACATCCATGGATGCCGAGGCGTCAAAGGTTGCTGCGGCATCGAGGGTTGTCGAGGCAAGCTTTTCCTTTAAGGTTTCGAATGCTTGGGCGCAAGAATCATCAAAATTGATGACTTTATCTTGGTGGGGTAGTCTCTCGATCACGTCCACCTTAGCTTTGTCTACTTCAATTCCCTTGGATGAAATCTTGTGGTCGAGCACTGTTCCTTCATCTACCATAATATGGCACTTCTCCCAATTAAGGACTAAATCAGTTTCTTCACATCTTGCCAACACCTTCTCTAAATTGCCGAGGCAACTGTCGAAGTCATTACCAAAAACGGAAAAACCATCCTTGAAGATCTCAAGGAAGTCTTTGACCATGTCTGAAAAGAGTGCCATCATGCATCTTCTAATGTTACTGCATATCTGAGAAAACTTGAGGATGGTCGTTTTCGATACTTCTTATAGTCCATCTGTACCCTCCATCGGGTGACAATATTGCCCAAAAAGAGTTTGGCCAATGTGCTTGCCACTACTCCCTTTTGCGTTACCATGGTGGAGGTGTCTTTCTTTCGTGTTCCCTTGTAGTCCATGCACATCTTCCACCTTTCTAATGTTCCTGAAGGCATGGATATATTATTAGGAAAAATTATATCAACATCCAACCATTTAATTACCTCATTCTTTTCGGGCTCCATCATGGTTGGATGTAGCCTTCGTTGTCATGGCAATTGCTGTTCTAGCCAATTGCCGTGGCAATCAGTTGCCAAAATTTTCTATAAGTCAAGAGAAGAACCACTTTTTTGAAAAGCGTTACGAATCCAAACACATTTTTCTTTTGGCCTCTCAAACATCTCCATCAGTAGAGATTTTGATGGCTTCAAATCTACCAACATCGGTTCCTCAAGACATACCTGCAATGGATGAGGTAAGTTTTTAAAGAATTTGAAAGGTTCAACCATTACCTGCTCATATTCCATTGGCAAAGTATTATCATCTCGTTGATCTTGTATGTGGTCGTGTAATTGCCGTGGCAACTGTAGATGAGAGAAATCTACGAATTCCTGCTTCAACATCAATGTTGTAACCTCCTGGGCATCAGGTTCCTCAGAATTTGCTGTAGTATTGTTGTTCTCAGCTTCATTGAGTGTTGTCGTGGCATTGCTCTGTTCAGGCTCCTCAATCATTGCCGAGGCAATTTGTTGTTCAGGCTCATCATGTGTTGGGCAGTCTCTCTCATTGGCATCATCTTGACTTTGAGGTTCTAGTTGTTCCCCACACATCGGAGAGCTTTCTTTGCATTGCTCCTTATCCACTTTCCTTGGGACGTCAGTATCCCTAGGAATGAATTGTTGGTGCATGTTATCCATGACATATGTGGATCTCCCCAATTGATCTTCTGAATCCCCTAAGGTTGCATCCCACTGAGCTATCCTCGTATCCATAGATTTTGATAACTCTCGAATCTCTTCAATTGATCCGTCAAGTCTAGCCAAGGAAGCTAGTAACGTTTCCTCCAAGGAATTGGAATGCTCTTGAAAATGACTACATTGCCATGGCATATCTGTTGCTGCGGCAAAATTGTTATAGTAAAAAAAATTTTGAGCTTTTTGACCATACCATTAAGCATTTTGTTGTTGGTTCCCTCTATGGTCCTCCATGTAGTTATATGCACCGAAAATGTGAGGGCAATTTTCAAACACATGATGTTCTCTTGACATAGCACAAGATTTTTCCACGGTATAAGTTCTTTGGGCTTTTCTCGGTTGGTATAGGTAATCATCAAAGGGTGCAAGAAACTCTTGATTGGATTGATTCATATCTTCCAACATCATCTCTCGAATAGATCGGCTTTTATTTCCTGACATGTTGAAGTCCCTTAACTTGTAGCGCACCTAATTTTTTTAATAAAACAAACAAAAAGAAAAGTTAGTAAAACTAAGAGAAAAAATGCAATAATAGAAACAACAAACACCAATTGCCAATCCCCGGCAACGGTGCCAAAAACTTGTTGCGCGTAATAAGTGCTACACAATTGTGCAAGTATACACGTCGCAAGTAATAAAGTGATATGAGTATCGAGTATCGTCTCTACAGGGATTGGTTTGGGCCATTTTGCTTAAGTTACTGCACTGTGAAAAGTAAAAACACAATTGATAATAGGAGTTCTAATTAACGAGTAAACTAAGAGCAATAAACTAAAAGAATAGATGAAATCAAAAGAGTAAATAGGCCAGGTTATCATGAGTTGAGGTGTGATAGCCGATTGGATCGTCTTGGTAAAAGAGTGCAAGGGCAACTCAGTTGTCGTGGCAACTTGCACAGCGGGGTTGCCTTGGCAACTAATCGATGGTTGCCTGGGCGACTAGCTGGGCAACTACTTGGGCGGCTGGGCAGTAACTTCAAGGTTCGACGGAGCGTTCTTCAATGGTTTCTTCTTATCCCTAAGTCAAAACTTTAGCTACTTGTGCAAGCCTTGATAATACATCGCTGCGTGAATCAAGGGTGAACAACAACCAATCTTGCGCTCCTCTTAGCCGTTGAAATCCTTAACTTATTCCTAAGCCGGATTAATCTTCACCATCAATAGATTGAATAAAGACCATACTCATTTTTTTCTTGAATCTAACTCTCCCGATATCAGAAAAATAGATGAAGTTACGAGATCATCTCCCAATTCACTCGCAAACAAGAATAAATGCCAAGAATGAGTAAACCTTGAATTGAAAAGTGCAAACTCTTATTACCTAAACAAAATCCAATTGTTTCTCATAACAACAAAACACAATAACCCCAACCAGTCAAGTTAGTTCATAGTTGGGTTCAAAAGATATACAAAGAATAATCCCCAAACCATGAATCTAATGGAAGAAAAGAAGAAGAAGAAGAAATCGAACTCTCTCCCCCTTGCTTTCTTGTCGAAATTTCTCTCTTCTTGCCCTATGGGGTTGTCGAAATTTTCCCTCCTCTTGCTCACTTGGAGTTGACAGCTTGGTGATCTATTTATAGGGCTAGGTTAAAGTCCTTCTTTGAGGAGGAAGTTAAGTTGGAATTAAATTATCTTTAAAGAATATTTATTTATTATATTATATTCCTTCTAGAACTTCTCCTATCTTCTTGGAATTTAATTCTTCTTTAACCACTTCATGGAAATCAAACTCCTTTGGGATTTAGCTTTGCTCCACGTCATCTTGGGCTTATCTAGTCATCAATTTCAACTACCATATCACCTTATTCTTTGTCGACAATTGCCCTAGCAACTGGCTCGGTGTCTCCTTCATGCATTACCCTGGCAACTAGCTCGACATCTCTTTCATGCACTGCCCTGGCAACTGGTTCTAGCCTTGTTTAGGCAAGTGATTCTGCACACACGCAAAAACACACCAAAGCAGCATCTTTTTCCACAAAAATCACCAAGTTATGTAATCAAGCTCAATGGTGGAGAGAAACATTAATTAATGCATGAATGACTAATTATGCAACTAATATGAGCTTAAGTCTAACAATAATATGAGTAAAAAGGGTAATAAAAATAGTACTTTTGAACACTTACCAGAGGTTGGCATGGAACTTAGGGAATGCTGGCAGTGTTTGTGTAGACATGCCTTCAAGGGTTTTCTTTATGGCACAATCTCTGGAATACACATTTTGCTAGAATAAGGAGTTCTGCTCCTCAGCTTTCTCAAACTTTTGGAGGACGATCTCCTGGCGTTGGTAGATCTAGGAAAGCATTGCCACTGATCCAACTGGCATCTGAGTCACAGGTTCTATTTTTGGCACTTTTGCATTTGGCACAGACTTGATCGTCTTTTACTTTCCCTTATCATTTGCCTCTATGGTAGTAAACTGTCTCCACAAGGCATGAGTTATGGTGGTCCCCTTACTCTTTTGAATACTGTCTAAATCAAGCTGTAGCACGTCGTGCTGCATGCAAATGGTAGAGATTAGAGAGGGAAAAAGTAAACTTCCATTGCTCTTACCAGAACACTTAAAAGTCTCTTTGATGATAAGCCGTCCAACATCAATCATGCGACCAGTAATGATAAAGTGTTGTTATGCCAATCTTTCCTTTGAAGCTATCTCATTGTGTATAGTCGGCATCAAGTTTGCCTTCAAGAAGTGATTCTAGCCCCTTGGTTGAGACTTTTATGCCAACCATTTTACAGTCTGATGTTCTTTTGATGACACATTCCATTGGGTGTCGGCCTCACACAATTCCTTCAATATCATCTTTCTCTTAGCATCATCCAAAGATTTCGCAAACTTGGTGTGTTCGTCCTCTATTCCATCCAAAGAAAACATATCATTTATATAACCTTCATCAAAACAAACACACTTACCTCATACCATCAAAAAGGGTTAGTCTTTAGTAGTAAGATGAGCATAGAATTCTCGAACGACGTTGGTATGGACTTCCCCTAGTGGTTGGCAGAATTTCTCTCACTTATGTGTCTTTATCACCTTAACAAACTCTGGGAATAGCCTAAGTTAAGTTCGTTCTTGAACTTGAAACCCTTCTCGTAGTAGAAGATTATTGATGCAAAATTCTCCTCATACTTTTTGCAGATCTCTTCACTGAAAATGATCTTGAAGGGTGTTAAGAGGATGACATGAAAATCTCTTGAAAACTCGAGTGGTTTTGTCAAAGACGGATTTAAGTCTTGATTTTCTTTCTTGATAAAGATAATGGAATGAATAGTAAAAGTTTTTAGCTAAGAATCAGTTAGGGTTTAAGTAGATGAATGGGTAAAACGGTTGAGTGTTTTAAATGGTGTTCTTAATTTGGCTTATTGAGTAGGGATAATGATAAGGGTTTAGCGTGTTTGGGGAAGATAAACAATGATGTGATAAGAGGTAAAGTGATAAGACAGCGCAGGGGGGATGAAGTGATAAGGTGATTAGGTTAAAATTTGAATTTCAACTTTTCACCTTGGGCGGCTAGGGTAAAATTCAACACCTAGCAAAAATTTTCAATCTTTCTTGGGTCGAGCTCTATCAAGCCTTGGTCGTTTATGGCAAATTCCCTTTTTTATATTACCCCATGCTAGTCTTTTTCCTTGGCATTCTGCCAGGCGACAAAATCTTGTATCCATTCAACAAAAACCTTTCAATGCAGTAAAAGGAAGATAAAAATTAAAAAGAAGGAAAATAAATGAAAAACAACTAAAATAAAAAACATCTAACCTAATATATACAAAAACCAAACCATGGTGATGACATTCACGGAACCTCTGCCAAGAGGGTAACCTTCTTGGCATCATTTTGAGTGCCTTTCAAATAGTGTTTCAATCTTTGGCCGTCTAATTTGAAAATTGTTCCCATTTTCAAATCCTTGATATCTACTGCTCCATGAGCATATGGTTTCACAACTTCAAAGGGTACTGACCATCTAGACCTGAGCTTTCCTGGAAACAACTTTAGCCTCGAGTTAAATAACAAGACACGTTGGCCTACCTCAAATTGCTTTGGCAATATCCTGTTGTCATGTCATCATTTTGTTCTTTCTTTGTAGAGTCTAGCATTCTCATAAACTTGCGCATTGAATTCCTCTAATTCATTTATGTCCAATAAACATCTTGCACCGGCAGCTCTCCACTATATGTTGAGCTTTTTGATTGCCCAATAAATTCTATACTCTAATTCCACTGGTAAGTGGCATGCCTTCCCAAACACGAGACTGTAAGGAAAAGTTCCCAACGGAGTTTTAAAGGATGTTCTGTAAGCCCACAAGGAATCATGTCTCAAAGACCAGTTCTTCCTCGTCGAATTCACAGTTTTTTTCCAGAGTGTTCTTGATTTCTTTGTTTGAGATCTTCGCTTGGCCATTTGTTTGGGGATGGTAAGCTATGGCAAAATGTTGTTGGATTTTGTACTTGCATAGAGCTCTATAGATTAAATTGCACTTAAAATATGTACCTTTATCATGAATGATGGCTCTAAGGGCACCGAATCTAGTAAAGATATGCTTATGAAGGAGCTTGGCAACAGCCTTGGCATCATTTGTTGGCAAAGCCACTGCTTCTACCCATTTTGAAATGTAGTCAACAACCACCAAGATATATAGGTTCCCGAATGATGAGGGAAAGGGACCCATGAAGTCTATGCCCCATACGTCAAATAGCTCCACTAGTATAATATTCTAGAGCAACAATCGATGTCTGTTAGAGATGTTACCCGTCCGCTGGCATCGATTACAGGCCCTTGGCAAAGTCATGAGCATCTTTAAACAATGTAAGCCAAACGAATCCGGACTGCAACAACTTGGCAGTTGTTTTTATTCCAGCAAAGTGTCATCCATATGGTGTTGCATGGCATAACTGCAAAATGATGTGCTACTCCTCACCTGGCATACATCGACAGATCACTTGGTCGACATATTGTTTGAACAAAATTGGCTCATTCCAATAATATTGTCAAACATGGCATTACTCTCTAGATTCGGTGGTAAAATATTGCTTACCGGGTAATTGACTATGTCAGCATACCATGGCAAAGAATCGAGTATAAATAAGTATTCATCGGGGAATTCATCTCTAATGGTAGTGGCTTTCCCTTCCTCAAGGTGATTCTATAATCGTGATAAATGGTCAGCTACCAAGTTCTCACTCCCTTCTTGTCTCTAATCTCGAGATCAAATTCTTGCAGCAAAAGCATCCATCAAATCAGTTTGGGCTTGGCATCCTTTTTTGCCAAGAGGTATTTTAATATCGAGTGATCTGTATACACCACAACTTTGTTACCTACTAAGTAAGATATGAACTTATCAAATACAGATACAACCGCGAGAAATTCCTTCTCGGTAGTGGTGTAGTTGAGTTGGGTTTTATTCAATGTTCGACTGGCATAGTAAATGGTATGGAAAATTTTGCCACGCTTTTTTCCGAACACAACTCCAATGGTATAATCGCTGGCATCACACATGAGCTTGAAAGGCTCAGTCCAGTCCAGTGGTATGACTATAAGAACATTAATCAATATGTCCTTAAGTTCCACGAATGTTTTTAAACAAGAATCATCAAACGCAAAAGTGGCATTTTGTTCCAAAAACAAGCATAAAGGTTTAGAAATTTTTGAGAAATCTTTAATGAACTGACAATAAAAACCTGCAAGTTCTAAAAAACTTCTGATACCTTTTACACTTGTTGGGTGGCAACTGTTTGATTACCTCTACCTTCGCCTTGTGTACTTTCAGGCATCTTTTGATTACTCTGTGACCTAGAACTATGCCTTCCTTCACCATGAAATGGCATTTTTCCCAATTTAAGACCAGGTTAGTCTCAATACATCTCCTCAAAAGAAGTGCTAGACTTTAAAGGCATTCCTCGAATGTTTTGCCAAACATTGAGAAATCATCCATTAAAACTTCTAGGTTGTTCTTAATCTTGTCAGATAAAATAGACATCATACATAGTTGGAATGTTTCCGGAGCATTATATAGTCCAAAGGACATTCTCCTAAAGGTTAATGTTCCATAAGAATAAGTGAATATGGTTTTCTCCTGATCCTCTAAAGTGATGGCAATTTGATTATAACCTAAATAGCCGTCTAGGAAGTAATAGTATGCCTTACCTGCAGTCTATCCAATATTTGATCGATGAAGGGCCGGGGGAAGTGATCTTTCTTGGTGGCTTATTCAGCTTCCTATAGTCCATGCACACTCTCCGCTCGGTAATAGTTCTAGAAAGAATCAACCCACCCTTGTTGTTTTGAACTACGATTATGCCATATTTCTTTCGCACACACTGCACTAGACTGACCCACGAGCTGTTAGAAATAGGATAGATTATCCCAGCACCTAGCCACTTGATAATTTCTTTCTTAACTACCTCATTCATGCTTGGGTTCAATCTTCTCTGGCCCTCAATTGTTTTGCCATGATATTCCTCCAAGATTATTTTGTGCATGCAAATAGTGAGGCTTATTCCTCGGATATCGGCTAAGGTCTATCCCAGAGCTTGCTTATATTTGCTTAAGATTTCCAACAATATTTCCTCCTGATCATTAGATAGATCAGCAGAAATGATCACTGTATAGTAGAGTGTTTACTTAAGTAGGCGTACCTAAAGTGGTCTGGCAACAATTTCAGTTCCAATTCTGGTGGCTCCTCGACGGATAGTTTAAGTGCCTTGATTTCTCTGCCCACCATCTCCAATGGCTTTGGCTGGCCAAAGTAATTAGCAAATTTATTCTCCAACGTTGGTCCTCTAGTGTCTTCATTCGTCTTAATTTCATCATTCGTGTCTTGGCACAGCTGTGCCACATTTATAGTGAAAATAGACTTCATCATATCATCAGCTTGGCATTCCTTTGGTTCATTTGCACATTTAAGAGCTTGAAATACATTAAACATAACATGTTGATCATTCATGCGTATAGTAAGTTCACCTTTATGAACATCTATTCAGGCTCTACTTGTGGCAAGGAATGGTGTGCCCAATATGATTGGGATATTCATATCTGCACCATAATCTAAAATGATAAAATCAGCTGGAAATATAAATTTATCTACCTTTACCATCACATCCTCAATCTTACCCTTAGGGTGTGCAAAAGATCGATCCGCCAACTGAAGTGTTACGGTGATAGGCCTTGCTTTGATGTCGAGCTTTTTAAAAATAGACATTGGCATCAAATTGATGCTAGCTCCCAGTTCACACAGTGCTTTACCCATGAATATGTTGCCAATGGTACAAGGAATAGTAAAACTTCTCAAATCTTTTAGCTTAGGTGGCAATCGATTGAGTAGCATTGCACTGTATCCCTCAGTGGAAGCTACAATCTCGAAATCATCTAATTTCCTTTTTTTGGACAAAATTTCCTTCATGAATTTAACATAATTAGGCATTTGCTCAAGAGCTTCTACTAACGGTATGTTGATCTGCAACTGCTTAAGAACTTCCAAGAAGCGCTTAAATTGTTGATCTTGCTTGTGCTTCTATAGTCTTTGTGGAAACGGTGGAGGTAGGTAAGCAAATGCTAACTCTGCCAACCTTGCCAAGGGTTTGCTGGCATCCGATTGAGGTTTGGCATTAGATAGCGGTTTGGCATTGCTTATGTCCATTTCTTTCTTCTTTGCTTCTTTTGGTTCATCTACTGGTCCTTTCTCTTGGTACTTGGTTGACTGCTTGATAGGTATCTCAGCCTCGCATTGTTTGCCACTCCAAAGAGTTGCAACTTTGCACTGTTCATTGCATTCTCTGCCGGGCATCTTCTATATAGCTCGGTAATGCTCAATGGGGTCGATTGTTAAGTGCATTGGCAATCTATCCAATATGAATCTCCAAGTTCTGCATAGATGCTGCCAAACTCTGAACAATTGCCTTATTTATCTCTTTGTATTCTGTCAAAGTCCCCTAGTTGTTTTTCTGTCCTGCATAAAAGTTTCTTTACGCCCTCTGTGGTATGGCATTATGATGGAATCCTTCCTAGACACTGCTATTCTGACGCTGGGCATTGTGTTAATTACCTCTTTGAATTCCCCAAGCTAAATTTAGGTGTTGCCTTCATCATGCATTGTAGGTATTGGAATTTGCATTACAATTACGATTGAAATTGCCAACAAATTTTACCGACTTGGGGTTGGCAGGGCAATCTTCCATGTAATGGTTCTCCCCACTTAATGTGCAGAATGGGTCTAACGCCTTAGTCTCCTGCAATTCTTTACTCTTTTGCAAAGTTCTCACCATGCTAGTAAGATTGGAAATCTCAGTGTGGATGGATGTTAATTCATCTAGCGCTAAGTTTCCTCCAGTTTTAGTTTCGGTCCTTAATCTGGCAGTAGGATACTTGAAATCATTAGTTGAGATTCTTTCAAGGATACCAACAGCCTCTATAGAGTTCTTGTCTAGTAGTGAACCATTTTTCGAAGCATTAACAATAGTTCTGGCATGAGTATTGAGTCCATTGTAGAAGGTCTCCATCTGGGTCCAATTTGGGAATCTATGCATGGGACACCTTCTCAATAGGTCCTTGAATCTCTCCCAGGCATCATATAGGGTCTCATCATCAGCTTGCCTAAACATAATGATCTCGCTTCTTAGCTTAGCAGCGAGTTTAGGTGGCTGGAATCGCAGCAAAAATTTCTGGCATAGATCTCCCCATGAGGAGACAGAAGTAGGTGGCAAGGAACTAGGCCACGTTTTTTCTTTAACTCTTAGGGAAAATATGAATAATTTCAGCTTTATTGTATCCTCTGACACTCCATGTTGCTAAAATAGTTGGCAAACTTTAATAAATTGCTTCAAGTGTTGCCTTGGGTCTCTAGTAGGTGCTCCATCAAAATGTCCTACATTCAAAAGCTTTTGTATCAATATCGGTTTAAGTTCAAAATTTGGTGTATTTACTTCTGGACCAATCAGTCCTAGCATCAAATTGTCTATGTTCGATGCTGACCGTTCTCGGATAGGTCTCTCCTCCTCCACATTAACGACTGGGGCAGCATGTGCGGCTGTATCACAGTGTGGTTTGGTGGATTTCCCTTATTGTTTGGGTTACCATCAGCTCCTCTATTGCCTCAATGTGCCATCTCTCGAGCTTTTCTTTTTAACCTCCATAAGATTCTTTCAATTTCTCTGTCATATGGCCAATCTTTCACCAAAGGGTGGTTTATGGTCATACTCCAGTTAAAATAAGTAAATAAAATGAAATAATAAAAGAAACAAAACAAGTAAAAATCAAAACAATAAATTTCATCGTAATCCCCAGTAACAACGCCAAAAGCTTGTCAACTTTTGCTAACACTTAGCAAACGATTGAATATTTAGTGTAAATGTGAAAGAAAACAATGGTTTTTGATTGAAAGATAGCAAAAACAAAGTAGTGAAAAATGAAAACAGTCTGGCAACGGAAGTGTTCAATTGAATGATGAACGTTGACAAATGATGCCTAGATTTCATGCTACTTATGCCAGCCTTTAATAATGTCCTGCATTGGTTTTATTACTGAGAAGATTAAAAGTAGTATTGACTCTGTCGATGACAATACCCTAAGTTAACCATGAATAAACCCATATATGTCTATAATGAAGCTTTTCATTAATTAACTCGATCAAGTGTCAACCTTTACTCCTAACGGGTAGACTCACTTTCGAAGTAAGTTCATCTACTTGAACATCTTCTATCGAAGCTTCTCACCTTAGTATCTGGCAACTGACCGTTGCTCCTTAATTTTGTTAAGATATTAAGGTGCAATAAGCACACTATGCCAACTATCGTATGACAAAAGATTTGAGAAAATTAAGTACTTGCAGATAGAAAATAATGCAAGGCATTTTAAATTATTAAAAAACAAACATAAATTTACGTTCATCGCAAACATCCCCTAACCAATTGCAAAATCTTAGTTCATGGTTGGGGGTCCATCCACAAAATATAATTGTATCTTAATATCACCATTCAAATAAAATTAAAGCTAATAGAATGGGCAAGAAGGAGATCCATCAATGCAGCCCTTTGATTGCTCTAGAGCTCCTGATTTTAGTTGGTCAGACCACGTCGCCTCTCGGTTCACCACGGTGCAGCCTCTCTTCTGATTTGATCCCCCAAGTGGTGGCTTGAGCTCCTTTAAATAGGCTTGCGTGGAAACCCTAGGATAAGCTTTTTGAGTTTAAAATTTGAATGCGCGAAGGGATAAGATACGGTATCCTCTTATCCTTATTTGAATCCTAGGGCTAACGTGTACAGAGTCCAACAGCTACTTTGATTGGTCATTGGATATCCATCTTTTGCCAGCCAAGCTTGGCATTGCTTGGTCCATCTATGCCAACTACTAATTAGCAATTCTCTTGCTTTATTTCTTTCGTTCTCTGTCAGTGCCTCTCAGCCATGCATGCCTGTCTGCCTGTGTCCTGCATCAAAACCTGCAAAAAAAACCCTTCACACTGGCAACAAAATATCTCCTAACTCCTTATGCAAATGCATGAATTTTGACAACTAAATGCAAACATACTTACTTAAATGCAAGCAAAAGCATTGTGAAATAAGCATAAAAATCAGTATTTTTGAGGAGTTAACAGTATTGCTGCAGGTTCATTGCTTCATTGGACAGAATTTGCACATATTGAGTGATTCCTTGTACTTGGTTCCTGAAGTTAACCATCTCATTCTTCTACATCTGTATCGTCTGTGTGGCAGCTTCAAGCTTACCCTTTAGTGCATTGTTTCAAAACTAGCAAGTTGGTCCTTTAGGTCCCGTACTGCACTTTCCATCTCTGCTACTTTCTACTTCAACTCTTCATTTTCTTGCTGAATGTTGACTCTTTCTTCGTTATAATAACCCTGAATAACCTTCTCTATTTGAGAAACTTGGGATGTCAGTTCTGAATTCAAAGTCTGTTCTTCTTTTAAATTTTGCTTGGTCTGTTTTGTGAATCCTTTAACTCCTAAATCTTTTTCTTTACTGCCCTCCTAGTTTCTTCATACGATTTCTTGTAGCTCTTTGCATTTTTCATAGATTCTTCTAGTTCAAACAATTCTTCAACCATTTTGCTCAAACTTTCTCTTTGCAGTTTCTGGCCAAGTCCAGCTTTGTCATAGTAACTTTGTATTTTAGGTCTTGAATCCGTTTCTCATATCCTTTTAGGGCTTGTTCATGATCATGCTTCAACTTATCCAATGCTGAGGGAGCATTTCTTACATGTTCATCTACTGGCTGAACATTTTCTTAATTTGCCTTGGGGATATTGTTATTAATACTTCGAGCCTTCCAAGCCTCGTATTCCAGATTAATCCCTTTTGATCTTGGTTCCATGTTCTTTCCAAGCATCAGCGACACTTTGTACTTTGGCCTTGTAATCATCAGTCTTGTGTGCAAACTCAAACTGTACCATTCTCGTAGTAGCCGGAGTAAATTTTCTTGACACAAATTTTCTGGACACTAGCAGAGGATAGTAAACAGTTCCTCCCCACACTCCTGGTAATAGGACCCAATCCTTATCTCCGCTTCGGTATAGATAACTTCCTTTAATTAGCCAGGGCCCTTCCACGCAACGTCAGTATCCTTCATGTCTTTGAAACACTGAGTCCACTGATATTCTAAAATCTTCTCAATTGTACACTTCACAAGATGTTCTTTTAATGAAGATTATGTGCTGAGAAACCTCTGATAATTGTGAGCTATCCTCCATCGGTGTCCTCGAAACCAATCCTCTAAAAGTTGCGCAAAGCCTAGGAATCTTCCTACTCCTAACTTTTTGCAAGCAGTCAATAACCTGAATGTATCCACTAGAATTGTCGGTACGGATTAATACTTTTTTCCAAGTGTTCAAAGAACCTCAAACTAGATGGATCAATGTAATCTAAAGTTCTTGGGAACATGACTAGTCCATAAATGCATAAAATAAGCTTCTTTTCCTCGTTGGGTTCTCACTTGTTTGAATTAATCCTCGAATAACCCTCTAATTTATGCATTCCTTATCCTCTTTTTGGTCATTGTTTCCTTTTTCAGCTATTTTCCATTAAACCAGTCCTCATTCATCCCCGTAACAACTTTTAATTTCTTCCTAAAACCCTGATGGCTATGAGGTCTAGTATAAAGCTTATCTTTTTGAATCTTTGGACAGTGCAGGAAAGCTTAGTCCCTATTTCATCAGCCCTTTTGAAATCATTGGGAATATAGGTCTCGTGGCTTAATCTTCCAAGTCAATTTAGTAGAATTCATAATGTATTCCATGTTTCTATGCTCCAGAGGTATCGATCCGACCCTTCCCATATGTTAGAACCTAAACAGATGGAAATCAATCCAGATCTAACTTACGAGGAAGAACCTCCTCAGATACTAGCTTGTGAAGTTAAAAGGCTTCGCAATAAATCTATTTCTTTAGCAAAAGTCTTATGGAGCAATCACAAGTCTGAAGAAGCTAGCTGGGAACCTGAAGCAATTATAAGAGATCAATATCCTTACCTCTTTAATTTAGGTAAAAAAAATCGAGGAGGGGAGGAAATTGTAGCACCTTTAAAACCAAGTTAGTCAGTATTGGATTAATTAATGACTAATTATTGTTTGTATTAAGAAATGATAAGTTAGTGACTTAAATTTGTAAATTTGGAAGTGAATGACTTTATTGTAATGGTTAACAAATACTAAAGGTGACTATTTTTTTTTTTAAAGTGGGAAACTTTATGCTTGCATGTAAAACTCAAAGAGTTTGAGGGCTATGTGCATGTGTCACATGCATAGCCAAGAAGAGTGATTATTCATCACTTTTATTAATGAAAAAATTAATTAGAAATGGGGAAAATGAAGGGATAGCCGGCTAGAGGAAAGAGAAATGGAAATTCCAAAACAATTGCCTGCTTCCCTCTTCCATTTTCACTGAAAATCACCATGGATAGACAATTAAGTTCTTCGTTGCATTGAAGATAAGAAGGACTGAAATTCCTTTGATTTATTATTTTGATTGCATTAAGGTAATGTTATCAATATAACATATGAGAGGAACTCAATTTTTGTTTGGTTATGTAATTAGAAGAATAGTATTGTGACTTTGTTCATGTTTTGGAAGATTAGGTGATTGTATTTGGGTATATGATGAAATATGTCCATTTATTTTGAAATTAAGTTAGATAAAAGGGGCTTTTCGATGAAAGAATTAGAATGTATTGTTGTTGCTCTGTTGGATGCAATTACACATTTCATATTTGGGTTAAATTGTAAGGTAAGCATGTACGATATGGTGAATGATTTGTTGTTGTTGTGATCGTGACTTGAACTGGAAATTTTGTATACGCAGCGATTACTTTAAAACAATGAGAATATAATTAGTAATGTTTTAGGTAATCATTGAAAAGAAAATGTTTGTTAGTTAGCAATTGAACAAAAGTAGGGAAAATGGATTAATATGGTGTTTGAAGGTTAAACTTAAGTATGGAACTTAAGCTGGAAATTATATATTTAGTTTGGGAGGATGATAGGAAGCATGAGAGTAGAGTTTGATGCTAAAAAATATAATATAAGTTTATGTGATAATAACTTGATTAGTAAATAAAAAGAGCTAGTTTAGGAAATGAAAATTGTATATTTTATAGTGTCAATAATCAGATGATGAAATAGGATTTTTAAGACTATGATGCTTTGGGACTGTTTTAGTATATGAAATTGTATGATCACGATTGTAAGACTATGAATGCTATGTATGAAGGAAAGTGTTAAGTGTGATAAAGCTTATTCATGCAATTTTAAGTGACGTTGTTTTTACTAGAATAGAATGACCTTTGATGCATGTTTGCATTTTGTTGTTGTGCTTAGACCTAGAGGTAGTTGAAGAAGCAAGGTCCAAGGCGGGTAAAACAGTAGAAAAGCAATATGGGATAGTGATTCGAGATCAAGTATAGCTTGGATTGCTTGTGAGTGGTTTAAAGTCTTGGGATAGGTTTGAAACCTTCTCGAGCCTCCTTTTATTTTACATACTTTGTTGTTATCCTTGGATAGCTCGTGAATCTACAACTGATCAATGGCTAAACTATAAAAACATAGTTGGTAAGTTCGGTAAGTCATGCTTGTAGTAGTATGAAAATTTTTATGAATCGTGTTTTGAAATTTATGAACTATGAAGATTTTATGCTTTATAAAGAAATGAATGAACATGAAAGCTTAAGATTTAAATGATATAAATTCTAAAATTTTTGGAGGCTATGTGATACATATAAAAGAAGTACTAGAGCTATGCTCATCTTGTTATTTGAAATATTGAGCTTAGGCTCATCTTTGAATATGAAATGTCAATTATAAATCCTTGGTTTCGAGTCAGTCATAGGTATAGTTGGCATACCATAGAGTCTGTAACAACGGCCCCGCGCCGCGGTGGCTGCTTGACACGTTCTTACGGAAAATCGGTTTGGATGGAGTCACCACCAATCTTTTTTATTTAGGTGAGATTAGATCACCTGGAAATCCGGTTATTTTAATAAAACATGTTTTTTTCATTTTATTAAAATGACGAGTTTTGGTCTGCGAAACCAAAAAAACAGGTTAGAGAGTCAGTTACGTGTGGGGAAGGGTGAGCACCCCCACAACGCCCAAAATTGGTACTTGGTCGATTATTTATTGTCTAAACGAGGGAAATTAAGAATTTGAATTTAATTTAAAATTTGTGATCACTTAATATATTTTAAAAGAATATTTCTGTGTGAAAGGAATTTACACCCCTACGCTCGGGGCATGTTTTTCGTTAGGTTCTCGAATAAAATGAATCTATTGAAAATTACAGTTTAAAATTAAAAAAATATATTATGTGATAGAGATTAATGGAAAGAGGCATCCCTTACGTTCAAGGTACGTTTTTCACGATAATCCCTAATAAAGAAAATCGTTTTAAATTTAGAATTCAATTAAAACATATAATATATATTTTGTATATAAACATATATTAAACTATAAATAAATAAATAATAATATTGAACATATATGATAGCATTAATAATTATAAATAATAGTAATTAGTAATAACAATAATAATAGTAATACTAATATAATATAATAATGATAGTAATAATATAATAGTAATAATTATAAAAAAATATAATAAACATATAATATAAAATAATTAGACATAGTATATACTATATAAATATGCCATAATATAATAATATATACATAAATATAAAATACATTATATGTACTAAGAACATAAAATATATATATACATACATATATAATAATATGTAAATATTATCAAAAATAATAATAAAAATAATAATAATTATAACTGTAATAATAATAAAAATAAAAACAATGACTAAAATAAAAGAAAACGTAAACTAAATGATGAAAATATAAAGGATACAAAAATGGAGGGACTGAGTGTGCAATTTCCCTATCCGTTCAAAACACGCAGATCCTGGACTCGGGTCGGGTCGATGCACGGGTTATAGGGGTTCAAAACGATGTCGTTTAGAATCCCCTTTAAATACCTATTTTGTGCCCAAAAAATCATTTTTGCAACAGATTATCAAAAAAAATTATGAAATCCTCTCAACTCTCCATGCTCTTTGCCAGCCGTCTTCTAATCGCCGTCCGAGCTCCGTCGCAGACCTTCACCATCGACGATGGATATCGCAGTCTATGGCGTCGAATGTTAATAAGGCGGTGCCTTTTTTGCTCATTTTGGTATGCCGAAGTTAGATCTAAGGTCGGATTTTACTAAGAACAATCCTAGCCGAGTAGATATGAGGTATTCCAAAGGTTATATATATATATATATATATATATTATCTTTCGATTTTTTGAACATGCAAGATAAAAAGAATGAGATTTAGAATATGTTTTTATTTCTTGCGAACTGTTCTTCCCTTTTTTTACATTCGAACCAAAACTTTTCTTTTATTCCCAAAAAATTTCCCCTGATTACAATCTAGATTCGGGTTTTCATAACCCAAAAAGAGATATAAAATATTTCTTTGATTTGGAGATTTATGTCTTCTTTTTCCTTTTTGCAGGTTGGCGGAGCAATGCGGCTTGGCGGTGGAGGCAGAGGCCGGCGCGCGTGGCCACTTCGGCCAGAGGTGCGGCGGCTGGCAGAGGATAAGGGTTTAGTTTTAGGTTATTTTTAAGGTTAGGGGAATTTTGTAATTAGGGTATTAAAGGGGTATTTTTGTAATATGGGTATAGTTTATTTGGGTTATATTTGGGTATAAGGTATTTTATTATAAATGGGTTATTGGTAATGGGTCAAATATGGGTCCGGGTTGAAAATGGGTCTATAGGGTTTGGGCTTTTTTATTTGGGTTATTTGAGCCCAAACTTCTTAGGTACTTTTTGTTCTTTTTGTTCTTGTACTTGAGCCCTCTACTGCACCAATAGCTCAATCTAGGTAAAAATCGGAAAAAGTTTATACTTGATTTCATTGTTACTGCTACGGGTATCTTTATAATCCTTGTGATCCGAGACTCTTATTCTTGTCTATAAACACTTCTAGGGAAATTTCTATTAGCCGGAACAATCCTCAGCTAAACACACTTCCTTTGACTTCATTAAGGAACTAATCTTTTTTTTAAAAAAATTAAACGTTTATTTTTATAATCACTTCTACCTTGTGCACAGATAACCAACTTATCTCAATTACACTTCAGATTCTCGAGATGATACCTTCATAATACCTTTGTGATCAGTGTAACTAGGACACTTCTTACCAGTCCAATGGAATACTTTTTTATGATAGTTGAGTAAATAGTAGAGTAATAATAGATAAATACTACACAAAACATTTATAATATTCAGCTAATTTCTAAGAAACTCTAAACTTTAGAGACATTTTTCGGCGCCTCTTATTCAAGAATATATTGTACTTCCTTGGAATTCAACTCTTATTCCTTCAGCTGATACTACATGTCTAAGGAAAATTACTTCTGATAACCAAAATTCATATTCAGAAAATCTTACATAAAGGTGCTTATCTCTTAATGTTTGTAATACCACTCAAAAATGGTAATCATGTTCAGCTTCTACCTTTAAGTAAACCAGAATATTGTCCATGAAGAGTACTACTACAAACTGGTCTAAGTAGTATTGGAATACCCTATTCATCAAATCCATGAATACAGCAGGGGCATTTGCATGTCCAAATGGCATTACCAGAAATTTGTAATATCCATAACGAGCCCCGAATGCTGCCTTTGATACATCTTCTTATTTGCTCTTGAATTGATAATAACACGATCGAAGATCTATCTTTGAGAACATTGTTGCACCTCTAAGCTGATCAAATAGATCTTCAATCCTTGGTAGTGGATACTTGTTCTTAATAGTTACTTTATTCAACTACTGGTAATCTATACATAATTGTAGAGAAACCTCTTTCTTATCTACAAATAATACCAGAGTACCCCCATGGTGATACACTAGGTCAAGTGTAATCCCAGTCTAGAAGTTCTTGCAATTGAGCTTTCAACTTTCTTAGTTCAATTGACACCATCCTATATGGTGCTATCGATACCGGTTTAATTCTAAGATAGACATCAATCCCAAATTGTACCTCTCTATCCAGAGGTAGTCCTAATAACTCATCCGAAAACACATTTGAAATTTTCCCATAATTGGGATATCTTTAATCTTCTTGGGTGACATTTGTATAATCATCACATAAATTAAACACGCCTTACATCCATTTACTTAACAACCTCTAAGCTATTATCGTAGAAATCACTGACTCTAAACAGTCAGTTCTTTCTTTCACATTTACTTCTGATCCATCAGGTTCTTGAAGCACTAACCCTTTTTTTACACATCAATTCTGCATCATATGCAGATAGCCAATTCCTTCGGAGGATAACTTCAAATTCATGAAACGGAAGTTCCATTAAATTTGCTAGGAACTTAATCCATTGAATTACTAATGGACATTTCTTATATATTCTAGTAACCCATACACTATGTCCAAATGGATTACTAAAAATCACATCACTAGAAATAGTTTCCTTAAAAATCTTTCTTTGTGCCATTATCTTAGTACTAATGTATGAGTGAGTCAAATACGGATCAATTAAAGTAAATACAGGCTCTCTCTCTCCATAGCCTTTTCTTTATTTAAAGAATTCTGATAAACCAATAAACTCATACCTAACAACATCTCTTTATTAAACTGATCGCCCATATATTTGGTTTTAAACACTTTTTAAAAGAATTTCCGAATTACTTCCTTAACAGATACTAACTCCGTGGCATTAGACCACTAAATACGAACGTGTTCCCTTAGCAGGATACAGCTTCTTCTAACTTCTTGGCATATATGCAGTTTAATTCCTCTATAGCATGACTTTAACATCTTTATGCCACAAATTGGAAATTATCGGACCACTTTCTCCATTAAATTCAAGAGCTCCTAACTTTTAAGCTCCTTAACAAACGACATCCTTACTGGTGCAAGCACAAGGGTCTTAATTCTATTAACCACAACCTTTAAAGCTCATACTAAGGTTTCATATTTTTGTGCTAGAGTTCTCTGCTATACAAGTGGCTTTACTGAGGTAAGAGCCAGAGATGGAACATTCTGTATTTCATTACTTCTACTTTGGACCTCCTTTTTGTCTCAATTATCAGATGTCCAACACAGTCCAACAATACTTGACATTACTTATTTCTACTATAACTTATTCATGTTATTGAGGAGCATAATCAAGTTACACAACAGTACGTCAGTAACATGACATCCTAGGGGCATGTATTTAACATCAAATCATATTAAACTTGGTTTAGCCTCTAGAATCAGCTAAACTTGTAGCTCTGATACCAATAAATGTATCAACCTTAACGTATACTCGTAGACCAAATATATATTAAAGATGTTACGAAATCATTGGAAGAAATCTTGACTAATTTTTTTAATACCAAAATTTAATTTGTAGTTTAACCCTTTCTCAATTTTAAATTTAAAATTATGTCATCTAGGTGTAGCTAGTTTTGACCCTTAATTGGTTTACAAAATTTATAATTGAATTATTGAAATAAAAATATAATTCAGGGTGAAAACTACATAAGCTGCCTAGACCCTTTCTTGATTTTTAAAATTTTTACGCGATTAGGGCTAAACATCATCTTAACCATACCAAAGATTTTGCTATTGTTAACAATTCATATTTCTAAACTTATCCATCCATAAAAGCGTGTAATTACGTTGTAAACTTATACTGTAGCCAATTCAACTTTAAAATACTAACATGCCCACTAGTCTATCAAATTATGATAAAGACGTACTTACTGAACTTATTGTAGTAACTTGATTTTTCCCAAGTTTCTGCTCCTCCTCGATAGACGATTTCCAAGAAAAGTAAGTGTGACATAAGCCACACGCTAAGTACGAACTTAGTGAGGCATTCAAAACAGTTTATCAAAACATGAAGTAATATAATTTAGTATGTTATATATAAAGTACAATACATTTTTTTCTATAAATGGCAATCATGTCACAATATCAATGTTTTACGTATCATTGCTATCATGTGAATCATGAATCAGCAATATCATGTAAATCATAAAACATCATTATCATCTATAACATGAAACATCTCTATTCTGTATCATATAACATCTCTATCAAGCATCATGTAACATTTCTATCATATATCATGTAATATTTCTATCATGTATCATGTAACATTTCTATCATATATCAATATCATTTCTATCATGTATCATGTAACATTTCTATCATGTATGCCATGTACTTCTCTGTCATGTAACATGTAACTTCTTTTTCATATATCATGAAATCATGTAACATCTTTTTCATATATCATGTAATCATGTATCATGTTCTTTCATGTAACCATCTTGTAATATTATCAACGTGTATGGATAGAGTCCCATAGAAACCCCTTAGCCTATCTACACCGTAGTGCCATGTAGAGTACGTACTCGAGAGGACGCTCTTTACTCCTTATATAAACACCTCGTTAGTGCATTTTGCACTATGGGCTTGGATCCCCAGGGTGTATCTTGTTTCATTTTAATCTTGTCATTTTCTTATGTGAACATGATTCATCATTATTTATGCAAACATTAGTACGTACCTTGTATTCTGTCAAGCTTGCCATGTTGAATCATGCATCATATCACGTATTATGAAGAAATGCAATGTAAATTTTAAATTATGGTCGACTTATCTCAAGTCTTCCCTTTTTCAACGTAATGCAAACATATAGAAATGCACTCACCTAGGCCATGTAATAGTATGCCTCACTAAATTCTACTCTATTCTTTCCTTTATAGTATCTCGAATCCTCTTTGATTCGTGTTCGGCTTCATTAACCACATGAATATAAATACTATTTGTTAGATTCATTTCTAATGATATTTTAATCAAAGTATCGAATCATTCAACATAAAAATTTCTATACTTTTCCTTCCATCCTGATACTGTCCAAAAACTCATTTTGATCCTTAATAACCTTTTTGAACTTCAATTAATTCTTTCTAGCTTGTTAACCAACATTTAGATACAAAATGTACAATTCTCATTTTCTGACAGATTGCACTATCTTCAAAGAAATATTTCTATAAAATAATCTACAACTCGAAATTATATTCTGTTTATTTTGAAAGAAACTAGATTCAATAAGCTTTTCAACCATATAAATTAATAGCCCAAATTCAACTCGTACGATTTATGACAAATTTTCAAAGTCAATTTCCAGTGTTGATTTATGAACATACTGACATACTGGTTTCTGACCTTTCACCACTTAAAAATTCATATCTTTTTACTCGCAACTTGAAATCAGTTTCCGTTTGTTTGAAACGAAACTAGACGAACAAATCTTTACATCGGTATAAAATTCACCTTCTAACCATTTTTGTAGAATTTATGGTGAATTTTCAAATTTACTGCCATAATCTAGTTTTCTACACTGCTTCCATAAATAACTCCAAACTTTATACTAACTTCTCTTTACTTCTCCGCTTTTCAATTTAGTCCCAATACTTGATCCAAACTATCAACTTCTCACCATTTTTATCAAATAATTATTCAACATTGATCTCCCCAAATTTTTCCTTCTTTCCGAATTAGTCACTAAAATGCAAAGATAAGGATTTAAACTTCTTAACTTTGCAATTTAGTCCTCAAATCAACATTACTACCGCAATTATATTATTTCAACTAAAATCAGATTTAGTACTTCTCTAAAACCTCATTTCTGAATTGGTCACTTAACTTTGACAATTTGTCAAAATGGTCACTAACTCAATTTAACATCGATTTTGCATTCTAACTTCAATTTCACATCTTACTAGATCATTTTGGTAAATCTTAAAAATTCAGATTATTCCTTTAACTTTTAGAATTACCAAAATGGTCCCTATACCTTTAATTTAGGGTTTTGCTTCCAAATAATAAATTCAAGCTTACTAGATCATTTATCCAACATCACAAAACCTAAATCAAACTTGAATCCATAAAACCTAATCATCTTCATACAAACTAAAATATGTAGGGTTTAAATCTCAACTCAATAACATGATTTTAACATTATACTAGCTTGATTTCAACTTGAATTTCATCATGAAATCATAAAATTCCAGAAGCCCCAAACTTTTTCCATAAACACTCATTTCTTCTCATGCAAAATTTTCATCAATCAAGCATGTTTTTCATGAATTATTTACACCAAAAGATAGAGCTTGAAGAGTAGAACAACTTTGCAGTTGAAAATATTACTTGAAAATCGAGTTTCGGGGCTTGAATTAAACTTGGAAATTTTCTCCCCTTCCTTTCTCATATTTTTGATTGGTAGAAGATGAAGAAGTCTTCATCTTTTGCCACTTTGTTCTTAATTCTCTACAGTTATGTCACTTATAAATATAAATGAATTTTAAATTCATTTAAATAGTGAAATTACTAAAATGCCCTTTTAATCCAATGGTTATGGTTGATCTTATCATCAATCAAGGGCCAAGATTAAATCTTCCATTTCCTTCTTCAAAAAATGCCCTTGTAACTTTTTCAATATTTCAAAAATGCTATTGGGGCTAAATGACCAATTTGCCCTCTAACTAATTTTTATTTACTAGTTTACTTCAAAAATGCCGTTCCATTACAATTCAACTAAAATAGTTCATTCCCAACCGGTCACTATTCTTAAAATATTATTTTATAAATTTTCCATGGCTTATGGAACAGCCTCTGAAATTTTGATTCGATCTGATTTCCTGATATTCGTAAAATACTTCTAATGCGATTTTACCTTTTTCAAACTGTCGGATTTATT
The DNA here is from genome assembly GCA_019671005.1 of Hibiscus mutabilis. NCBI lineage: Eukaryota > Viridiplantae > Streptophyta > Magnoliopsida > Malvales > Malvaceae > Hibiscus > Hibiscus mutabilis. Next base: position 19,001,855 of record CM033737.1, on the reverse strand, counting down.
CCAAAAATTCCATATTTCCATATTCGGGAAATAAACTCTATTATCTCATAAAAACTTCCTTTCCCAGAACTTAGACTAAATTTTCCTAACTCAGTCTACTATTTCGATAATTATCGAAAATCTCCATAGAATAAAATTTCTCTTAGAAATCCTTTATCAATAATCCATTCGAATATTCTTTACTTTTAATGAGTCCAAAATATCTATTAGAAACACTTTTATGGGACCTTCTCGGAGGTCACCTATCCTAGTATTTCCCTGGTCTGAGCACGCTTAATAATTTTATTCGACCCAAATTTGATACCTTCTACTGTATCTTAATTCTCAAAACTGATATCATGGTTCTTATTTCGATCAAATTTTCCCTCATGCTGAATAAAATCACTTATTGGGAAAATTTATACTTTAGTCCCTAAACTTTTCCAAAGTTTATACTTTTAACCCCAAAACTTTCAAAATTTACATTTCGGTCACTGACCAAAATTTGGGATATTATATTCTATGAAAGACCTGGGTGAAGCAACCTACATATTAGGAGTCAAGATCTATAGAGATAGATCAAGACGATTTCTAGGACTAAGTCAAAAATACATATGTTGATAGATAAAGAACTGAAAAGATTCAGTATAGAATAATCTAAAAGAGGATTCTTACCTATGAGACATGGTATTTTACTCTCCAAGGAAATGTATCATTCAACACCTCAAGAAAGAGAGCGCATGAGTAAGGTTCCATATGCTTCGGCTATTAGATCTTTCACGTATGCCATGCTATGTACACGTCCAGATGTATCATATGCATTAAGTATGACAAGTCAATACCAAGTGGATCCCGATGAAGGTCATTGGGTTGCAGTCAAAAACATCCTTAAGTACTTAAGAAGAACTAAGCATACATTCCTTATGTATGGAGGTGAGGAAGAGCTAAGTATAAAAGGTTATACTGACGCAAGCTTCCAAACTGATAAGGATGATTCTCGAACGCAATCGGGTTTGGTGTTTTGTCTTAATGGAGGTGTTGTAAGCTGGAAAAGTTCAAAGCAAGATACAATAGTAGAATCTACAACAGAAGCTGAGTATATTACAGCAAGAGATGCTGCAAAAGAGGTTGTTTGTGTCAAAAAGTTCATATCTGAACTAGGGGTTGTGCCTAGCATATCAAATGCTATAGATCTATGATGTGACAACAATGAAGCCATCGCACAAGCAAAAGAACCCTGATCTCACCAGCGATCCAAACACATACTTAGGCATTACCATCTCCTTCAAGAAATCATTAATCGAGGGGACTTAGAAATATGCAGAGTACCAACGGATGACAATATTGTTGATCCACTGACACATCGAAAACATGATTGTCACACTAGGTCTCTTGGTATTAGATACATGAGTGATTGGTCTTAGTGCTAGTGGGAGATTGTTGGAGTATGCCCAAAGGCCAATCATGAGATGGTTTTAAAAGACATACTTATTTTATCATGTTTATTAATATAGAGCCATTATTATTTTTTAGTTTTATTTTGTGCATTTATAAATAAACAGAATTATAATAAAGTCCTTAGAATAATATAGTGATTCTTGAATGTCCTTAGTCGAGTATTATTGTGGGCATGGACAACAATAATATATTAAGACTAATATATATTTGATTGATGACAAAGTGTTGTCATTTACATGAAGATGTCAAAATCATTACATAAGCATGTGTTAGAGAACGTCATATTGGACTGACCCGCTATGAGCATGTTTCTTGGATTATTATGTGACAGCCACAACATAGCTCATAGTGATAACTACATGCATGATCCTTAGACTTGAGATCATCATTATTTCAACGTCGTGAGTGACATATTTTGATGCAGTCAAATGTGTGTCGTAACTGACTACACTGTAAAGACCAATATTGGATATGCCACAATCTATGTAGCAGAATATGCTTGATCAAGATAGGATTTGTCCCACCTACACAATAGGAGTAATATCATAGGCCACTGATTGAGTGAGACTAGAAAATGCATGGCCATGCTCGAATAAATTGATATGAGATATTATAGTTATTCGTTTATAATAGTCTACTCAAGATATCAAGAAATATTAGATGGACTATACAAGTGTGGCTATTAAATGACTTGTGTTCGATCTAGATATGAGGACAAAAGAATGTAATACATGAAAAGAGTTAATCACGAAAAAGGTTATGTTGAACCACAACTTCCTGTAACTTAGGTACCAATGATGCATTGCTAGATGCCACTCGTTGCTTGTAATATTAGAATTGTTCTAGATATTATTGCTAACGTTACATGAACCTACAAGGGTCACACCCTATGATTGAAATGAACAAATATCGACTAGATACCATGTGTACAAACTTGTTGTGCACATAATAAGTAAAAACCGAAATTATTATAATTATTGTAATTATAGATAATCTTGTTTATATATATTTTAATACTAGATAATTATTGTAATTATCAAATACTATTAAAATATATATCTCTAAAGAAACCTAATTAAAGTAGAATCATATTCTACATATTTAATTATATTCGGTTAAATATATTCTATATTTAATGAATCCGAATTTAATTAGAATTAGTTTTTTGAATGCTATATAAAGGCTTAAGGTCTAGCAGCCAAAAATATGTGTTTTGCGAAAAACCTCTCTAACAATTAAAGAAGTAAAATATTATTCATTTCATTCGAGTGGACTGCGTAGAGGTCGGCACGCTGTTGTGACGACTTAGGTTCGATATCGTGCTAGAAGAATTGGATTCTCCTAATTCCTTGCGGTTTTTCAAATTTATTTAAGGTAACGTTTCATCCCTTTTCACCCTGGATTTGTTCCTTGTACATGGATTACTGGCAGAATACGCCGGATAATTTTTCTGCTACGCTATGGGGTGTACCGACATTTCCCAACAAGTGCAATTACATACATATCATGACACATTGATGTTTTATACATCATTGGGATGTCTTACGACGAGCCTACCTAAATTTTATTGCCATTATATTTATGTCAAGGAGCATATGATTGACATATTTTAAATATGTCAAAACTTGAATATAAATGCATGGATCATTAGTTATATTATGAATGTTATTTCGGGTATGAACTGGCCAATGTTAAATTATGTTGATATACATTGCCATGGATGAAATAAATATGGAATATATGCCCAAGTATTTCATTGAGGGACAGGGTATAGTTGGCATGCCATAGTGTCCAACGGTTTAGCACTTTGTGCGGGCAGTATAGTGTATATAAAAGTCACTTAGTGCATATGGTTAGCATGACCTTATGTGCGGATAAGGATGACCTTATGTCTATTATGGTTAGCATTGCCTTATGTGCAGTTTGACTCACGTACTCAGGGTCCTCATACGCTTATATTTGGGCTATAGTTTATGGTTAATAAATGATAAATAGGTGAATAAGCTTATGCGCTTTTGGAATAAATGGCAAGTATATTGGTAAGAAATTTATATGTGATTTATATCAAGTTAATATATGAATAACATGATGGATTTACATGTCTAGTGATCATGATGCATTTATGCATATAAGGCACATTATGACAAATAAACAAGCATGAAAGTCTTATGACATTAGCATGTAGTAAATCATTACTAATACAATGTGAAAGTTGATTATTTGGCATATATATCATGTTATATAAACATAGCCATGAAGTCGAATAAAGTTTAAATTATTGTTACTAACTTCCTTTATTGCCTCACTAAGTTTGTACTTAGCGTGTGTAAATCAAGATGAGAGTGAAAAGAGCATTGCATCAATATTGGAAAGCTCAACAGGTAATCACAGTAATGACACCCTAATTGAGGTTTGATTATTATAGTGGAATCTATACTTGCTAAACCTATTTGAGTTGTGATTGGACTTTAAAGTTCGTTATGGTTTCATGAGAATTGCCATTTCTAGAAAAATTCAAAGTTAAGAGTAATCTCAGGTGATGAGTTGCATTCTAAGATAATTGAGAGCATGTATGTTTTATGATAGTCAATTATTCCCTATAAGCATACATAACATTTGAACACATTTGGAAATTGAATTAGTATGAATTAGAAATATAAAAATGCAAGAATGTGCATTTTAGGACAGGGTGTACCAGTACTCAAGATTTGGGTTAAAAATTATCAAAACTTGAATTTTGTTTCAAATATTATTAATATTTAAGGGGAGTAAAGTTGTGACATTCTTGATTCGTATTCATCGTATGGATACGAAAAAGGGTGTTACAGATAAACTTGTTGGCGTACCCATTCTGCTGCCACTTCAAGGAGATGAGATTGTTGTCGCTCTCATTTTGCTGCAAGCTTAGGAAGATGAAACTGCTGACGTGCTTATTCTGCTGCAAACACAAAGAGATGAAATTGTTGTCACCCATTCCGCTGTAAACTCAAGTAGATGAAACTATTGACTTGCTCATTCTTCTACAAACTCAAAGAGATGAAATTGTTATCGTGCTTATTCCGCTGTAAGCTCAAGGGGATAAAACTGCTAATGTGCTCATTCCGTTACAAACTCAGGGAGATGAAATTGTGGTCACGCTCATTCCGCTGCAAACTCGGGGAGATGAAACTGTTGACGTGCTCATTCCACTACAAACTTAGGGAGATGAAATTGTTGTCACACTCACTCTGCTGCAACTTCAGAGAGACGAGATTGTTGAGATGTCCATTCTACTGCCACTTCAGAGAGATAAACTTATTATCGTGTTGACCTGCTCTACCACTTATTGGAGAGATAGAATCCGAAAAAGATAGTTGATCCATTACACCTTGTTACGGCTGAGATAGGACCTGCAAAAGTTAAAAGAGTGTCTGATCAAAGTAAGCGACAAATTAACTATTTTATTTAAAACTGGAAAGTATGATCTGAATATTCTATTTGATTGATTCACTCCTTGATGTCAAGGATGTTAGATCTCGTTAATGTTTGTTTGTTTCTTCTTGGTTGAAGGCACCAGACAATATTTACCCCATTTCTTCATGCCAAAGATACTAGAATTTGTTGATGATGATGATCTGTTCCTTCGTGTTTAAGGATGTCAACCCCGTAAATCTTTGGTCATTTAAGAAATGATCGAGTAAAGAAGTCTTCTCTTTCTAGCTCAACTTCTCTCGGATTCAACTCTTGTTCAAAGTTCGCTTCGGCAAATGTTTGCCCCCCCAAATTTCATTATTCTCATTCTTTTCTGAATTTGAACTTTTGAGTTGAATGACCCTATTGTCATCTCCTATCTTATTCTCAAGGGAAAATGACTTGCGACACCACCGTCGGAGATGCAAAATCTGGATTAAACTGGCCTATCACCATTGACGGAGGTGAGATAAAAAACGTTGGTTCTATTACTTCATGGCGGGGAAGTTATGACCTAAAAACAAAAAGAAACTTTAGTTAGTAATCCGTTCAAAAAATTTTGCCGTTTGTCATGTGGATGTTTGTGCTTTTTGTATATTCAGCCTCCTTTAGGGCTAAAAGTTGGTCATCAATTATTGCCCCCATAGTTGATGTTCTCCGGTCTCTTTCTTCGGCCTGTTTGCACGTTCAAGCCAAAAAATACATTTAGTATGAATGCATCTGTGTGCCTAAATGCATTTGTTTAGCCTAAATGCTTTTGTTTATCTAAATTCATGGCGAACTTTAGATATATGCATGCACTTGATGTTAAATGGTCTTAACGAATGTGTGAATGATTTTTCTTGCCCCTCAAAGGGACGCCTCTGACTTTATGTTGGTCGGACTGAGTTTTTGGTATTGTATTGAGAAGACGACCCCCAATCTTCCTTGGCTTTGATCTTCCTATGGAGTGATCTTTCAGGGTGTATGCCCCAAAAATATTTTCATTGAACTTCGTCTGGACTGAAGCGAGTTTGAAGCTTAAGATATATTATCGCCTTTCCTTTTAGGACTTTTGTTGTTTTCAAGAACATGTTGTGTGCACCCCAGTCGGGCCTATGAATTTGTTGCGTTATTTCACGTCAGCTTATTACTTTCGGCTCTGGCAAAATTCAAGAGACGATAATTGATGTAGTCATCTAGGGTACAGAAGTCTGACTTGGCACCGAAGGCTCACTTTTAGAACTCATCTGGAAATGGTCCGTAGATGTGAGGCCTTGTAGAAGCATGGCGTCTGTATGAACGCGGAGGTTCTTCTGGAAAATACCCCTAAACTGGGCTCTCGTATATGTTCAAGATGGTGCTAGATCGACCTACTCTGCTTTATCCAGTATTTGCTGACATGGGGCATCCCAGGGGGTCGATTTCAAAATTTTAAAAGTATGTATGTAAATGAAAGGTGTATGTCTTGGATGCAAAGGTACTGATTCAAAAATGGTGTTTGTGGCTTAACCTCAGAATTCACGGGATTTATTTGCAACTTTGGATATTACATTGATGTGTATGGTGCTAGATTTTCTCCCGATGATGATTCTTTTTCAGATTGGGAACCAGTCGTGAATTAATACTTCATGCTGGTGAAATGCCAAAAATAATGGTGTCCTAAAAGGTTGTCTAAATTCCAGGCATGCCCAACGTTATCCCCTCATCAGTTCATCTCAGGGACTCTACTATTGAATTTCAAAATGCCATTTTCAATCATATTTGTACCTTGTTTCTCAGGGCTCGACAATTCTAGGTAGTGTGGCCCGCACTTCCTAAATGATAATCACACACAGCATTAACATCATAGCCTTCTCGGTATGGAGGCTCCTTTGGTTTAGAGTGAACCGGGGCTAACAAGTTCTTCTCAACAAGCATCGGAAGCAACTCTGGATTGAATGGATAACTTTTTGAAATGTCGTAGGTCGACGAGAGAATGAATAGTTTGATTGGTGCGAGGACCAAAGTCGATTGGATGGATAAGACCCCACCATATGAACCTCTGATCCACTTCCTCCTTCGATGATCGCACTGCTAAAATCTATGATTTTCCCTTGCCTGATGTCTTTTTCAACGAGCTCACCTGATATCAAAAGGTCTTTGAAATTCTTGGTTACATTTCCTAGCATATACTTCAGGAATGGATCTTCTACGGTTCTAACAAAAGTAGGCGTTATCTCCTTTTCAAGTAGAGGCAGTTGTATCTGCGCTGCAACATCCCTCACCTTTACACATACTGCCTAAAGCTCTTGTTGGGCCTCTTCTTCATGTTTTGCAATGTTAAATGATCTGGGTCAATGTTTGTACTACTCTGTGAAGGCTGTAGCCGGATCCTTCCATGATAGTATCTTGTCCTAGCTAAGCTGATTGTACCACCTGGTAGCAGACCTTTTCAAACTGTCTTGAAAATAGTGAATTAAAATTTGATCATTATTGACATGCCCCGTCATTTTTTGACAGAACATGGTGAGGTGAGCGGATGAAGATCTTGTTCCATCGAAATTTTCAAACTCAGGCATTTCGAACTTTAGAGGTAACACCAGATTAGGGATTAAACTTAATTCACTTGCGTCCATTTCAATACTGCATTTTCCCCTTCTACAACTTTCAATGTTTCCCCAAGCTGTCGAAACCAATCTTCAAGCTGCTTGGGTAGTTTGACCTTCGGCTTACCTACTTCGTTCAGATCTGGGACAAAGCGCTCTTTAGTTCCTCTGTGCGATGTAGATCCAGCCTGAAGACCTTGTTGTTTTCCAATTGAAATTGACACTTATAGAGGTGTCTTGTCGCAAGGATTCTCTGACTTTTGTAGAGCACTGAGGTCAATGGCCAATCCTTTTCCCCTTTTCAAGATCTTTACCTGCCAACATCGCAGCTATCTTGGCCAGTAGATCCTCTTATGACTGTGATGGGGTCGTGAGTTGCTTGTTGCACCTTTTCCAGTTTTTGCTCCATGTCATTCTCTATATCTTTGCATGCTTTTTCAACCTTTTCCAAATAGCCATCCATTTTTTAGCCTTGCTTCGAGTGAAGAACCAATGTTGACTTCGGCCGGATCGAATGCCCCAAAATCAATACAATCACAGTTCTCTTAGGATTAGAAGCTCGACCAAGAAATGATTATGCAATATGATGTGATGCGAATGCATGCAAAAGTAGATGTTAATGCAATGCGAAAACAAAATAAAGCAAGCTAGTACGAATTAAATGATCAATAATTTATTGCAAGAAATTAAAAGGTGTAGAACCTATAAGTAGACATGCTTTACTCGAATAAAAGCAATCCTACCCCATCATGATTTCTACCTGCATATTTTAGACAAAAAGTGGATCCTACCCAAACATGCTTTTGTACCCGCATAAAATATATCGGCATGATACCTAGTATATGATGTATTGTGAGAAAATAAACGATACTAAAATTAAATAGCATAATTGAAAGAAATTAAAGAAACCCCTTAACTCTCTCTACCATGCACCTATCAGGTGATTCTCTAAATGGGCAGAGGTTTGGTATAGTTCTAGACAAGGTAGGCTGATATGGTTCACTACATGTGGTTTAGGTTCTAGAGTAACGGTACCCGAACTGTCTCAAGGACATCGATTCGAGATGATACATTTCTCTATGTCTGTGTGGAGATGATGATCTCACAGAGACAAAGGTATCGATGTATCCTGAAAGTGATCCTCTATCCTGCACGGAGGCGATACCTCACGAAGGCGTAGCTTCTCACTCCCACTTAAAAGGGACAGAGCTCAGGTGCAGAGCTCATGATATGCAAAACCAGGAAAATAGATTTAAAAAAATTGAAAAAAAATTAGAAATAAAAAGAAGGGATCACAAAATAAATTAAACCAAATTTATAGTTTCCACTCAATTATGACAAAAACTAATTGACCGATGGCTCGACTCTAAAAAAAAGGGTCCCCAGCGGAGTCTCCAAGCTATAACAACGGCCTCGTGCCGCGGTGGGTGCTTGACGCGTTTTTACGAAAAATTGGTTTGGATGGAGTCGCCACCAATCTTTCTTATTTAGGTGAGATTGGATCGCCTAGAAACCTGGTTATTTTAATAAAACATATTTTTGTCATTTTATTAAAACGACGAGTGTTGGTCTGTGAAACCAGAAAAATATGTTCGGGAGTTAGTTACGTTTGGGAAAGGGTGAGCACCCCCGCAACGCCCAAAATTGGCACATGGTTGATTATTTATTGTATAGACGAGTGAAATAAGAATTCAAATTTAATTTAAAATTTGTAATCCCTTAATATATTTTAAAATAATATTTATGTATGAAAGGAATTTACACCCCTACGCCTGGGGCATGATTTCCGTTAGATTCCCGAATGAAAGGAATCTACTTTGAAAATTATAGTTCAGAATTAAAAAATGGTATTTTGTGATAGATAGTGACGGAAAGCGGCACCCCTTACGTTCGAGGTACGTTTTTCACGATAATCCCTAATAAAGAAAATCGTTTTTAATTTAGAATTAAATTAAAACATATATAGGATATATATTGTATATAAACATATATTAAACTATAAATAAATAAATAATATTGAACATATATGATAGTATTAATAATTATAAATAATAGTAATTAGTAATAACAATAATAATAGTAATACTAATATAATATAATATAATATAATATAATATAATAATGATAGTAATAATATAATAGTAATAATTATAAAAAATATAATAAACATATAATATATGTAATAATTATTCATAGTATATACTATATAAATATGCCAGAATATAATAATATATACATAAATGTAAAATACATTGTATGTACTAAGAACATAAAAAATATATATACATAATAATAATAATAATATGTAAATATTATCAAAATAATAATAAAAATAATAATAGTTATAGTTGTAATAATAATAAAAATAAAAACAGTGACTAAAATAAAAGAAAATGTAAACTGAAGGAGGAAAATATAAAGGATACGAAAATGGAGGGACTGAGTGTGTAATTTCCCCATCCATTCAAAACACGCGGATCCTAGACTTGGGTCGGGTTAATGCCTGGGTTATCGTTTTGAATCCCCTTTAAATACCTATTTTGTGCCAAAAAAATCATTTTTGCACCTGATTATAAAAAAAATTTGTGAAATCCTCTCAACTCTTTATGCTTTCTGCCAGTCGTCTTCCAATCGTCGCCCGAGCTCCGCCGCGGCAGCCTCCATCTATGGCGTCGAATTTTAACAAGGCGATACTTTTTTCTCTCCTTTCGGTGTGCTGAAGTTAGATCCAAGGTCGGATTTTACAAACAACGATCCTAGCCGAGTAGAACTAAGGTAATCCAAAGGTTTTTTATATATTTTTTTATCTTTCGATTTTTTGAACATGCAAGATAAAAAGAATGAGGTCTAGAATATGTTTTTATTTCATGCGAATTGTTCTTCCCTTTTGATTACATTCGAACCAAAACTTTTCTTCTTTTTTTCTGTTTCTGAAAAATCTCCCCTAATTACAATCTAGATTCGGGTTTTTATAACCCAAAAAGAAATATAAAATATTTCTTTGATTTGGAGATTTATGTCTTCTTTTTCCTTTTTGCAGATCGGAGGAGCAGTGCGACTTGGGCGGTGGCCAGTGTGGCTTGGCGGAGGAGGTAGTGGCCGGCACGCGTGGCCACTAGTGTTGCGCGTGGTGGCCTCGCGCAGGGGTGATCGGGTAGAGGTGCGGCGGTTGGTAGAGGATAAGGGTTTAGTTTTAGGTTATTTTTAATTTTAGGGGCAATTCTGTAATTAGCATATTAAAGGGGTATTTTTTGTAATATGGGTATAGTTTATTTGGGATATAACTGGGTATAGGGTATTTTAGTATAAATGGGTTATTGGTAATGGGTCAAATATGGGCCCTGGTTGAAAATAGGTCTTTAGGGTTTGGGCTTTTTTATTTGGGTTATTTGAGCCCGTACTAAAATGGGCTACTACAGAGTCCATTGAGATCGAATAAGGAGGGACTACGGTCCTTATTTGGCGACAGTAGGAGGTATGTGTATAAGGTCATTGGCGGCAGTAGGAGAGATTGACCATTATATGATATCAGACGACAGTTGGTTGGAGATTCATGTACCTAGTCTGCTTGGAAACCAAGGATAATACTAATAAAACTATTAAAAATCTTTGTATTAAAAAATCAACTTGATTCATTTTTATTTGGATGTTACATCACATTACATTATTTAAGCCTTTGGTTGCTCTATATTAGATATGAAAATAATAACCTAAAGAATCAATTCATATTTATGTCATGCCTGTAATGTAAAATGTACGATTTACTTGAAATTTGAATCAAGTTGAGATCAATTACTGATTTGCTATGAATTGGTTTAGCCTTTGAATATAATATTGTAGATTTATCTTTCTTTTTGACGTCAATTTACATGAATCTACCTCACTAAGCCTAGTTTCTTAATTAGTTACTTTTGATAACTATTCAGGAATAACATTGCCTGAGCAACAGCTTCGTATCATCGGAAGTTCAAGTCACAATCCTCAAGTAACTATTTTGTAGTCTTTCTTTTGAAAACTCCTAGAATGGTGGCTTAAATCATGTTTAAAGTGCATATAGGTAATATATATCTTTATACTATAATGCATGGTATGCATTTTTGGTTTGTATAAAGACTTTAAGTATCCACTATGCTATGTTATTTTTTTTATGGTTCCGAATAGGGGAGGTTAAATCTAGTCAATGCTAAACCGTGTAATAGTATGCTAGATAAATTATGGTTTTGTCTGTTTGGTTGTGTACATGTATGATATAGGATTTAAAAACTTGTCCATTTGGATGTCTTAAACGTTAGTGGACTGATTATATCCTATTCAAATTAGTTAGACTAAGAAATTGTACTATAATAATTTTGAAACACTCGGGGAGATTTTCAGATTTTAGGTGAGATATGATAGTATTATGGTTTAAATCTTTTAACTTTAGATAGGTATGTCATATATGATTTTAGGGTATATCCTACAAATCCTAATGTGGAAATAATATACATATATATTTATATTTATAAACACCTCTCATTTACATAAGGATTAAGAAAGATAATTGTAGCTTAACATAGGAAGCAAATCAAATAGAAATAGTCATTGTAAAAGTTCAGGATGTATTAACTTATTATGATTATTTTTAAATTAAATTAGGTTTTTGACTAAGTTTTGAACCAAGTGATACATGATTAAGTCAATTATGGGACTTACGCATTGAACTATAGTTTTAGTTTCCATTTGAGTAAAAACTCTTACAAAGCAAGTCATTTACATGTATCTAATCATACGAATAGTTGAGGCATTTATATCCCGATGTTTACCTTGTTTAGGAATTGTTTCTATTAGGTTAATCATAAGTTAATTAATTAGAACTTATGATTCTATGTGTATTTTGTAATGCAACTTCTCATGTATCGGATTATCTACTAAACCGAGTAAAGGGCGTTACATAGATAGCTTCCTTTAATTAGTCATGGGCCTTCCACACAACGTCAGTATCCTTCATGTCTTTGAAACACTGGGTCCACTGATCTTTTGAAATCTTCTCGATTGTACACTTCATAAGATGTTCTTTTAATGCGGAGTAAGTGCTGAGAAACCTCTGATAGTTGTGAGCTATCCTCCAACGGTGTCCTCGAAACCAATCCTCTAAAAGTTGTGCACAACCTAGGAATCTTCCTACTCCTAACTTTCTGCAAGCAGTCAATGACCTTAATGTTTCTGCTAGAATTTTCGGTACTGGATTAATACCTTTTTACAAACATTTGAACAACCTCAACCTAGATGGATCAATGTAATCTAAAGTTCTTGGGAACATGACTAGTCCATAAATGCATAGGGCAAATAAGCTTCTTTTCCTCATTGGGTCCTCACTTGTTTGAATTAATCCCCAAATAACCCTCCAATTTATGCATTCCTTATCCTCTTTCTGGTCATCCTTTTCGTTTTCCGCTAATTTTCTATTAAACTAGCCCTCATTCATCCCCATAACAGCTTTTAATTTCTTCCTATAACCCTGATAGTTATAAGGTCTAGTATAAACCTTGTCTTTCTAAATTTTTGGACAGTGCAGTAAAGCCTCGTACTCTTCCATAGTCGGTGTCATGTATACGCTTCTAAAGGTAAAAAAATTGTACGCTGGGTTCCAGAATTGGGCCATAGCCCTGAACAATCCTTGGTCTACTTGAACATCTAATAAGAGTGCTATGTCCCCATACATTTCTTGGAAACGATCTTTCATATCGATGTCCCACTGATCACATATTACCTTCAATTCTGGTAGACTCTCATTCTGTTTGGAATTTATACGGGTATAACCTTTCATCTGTGACATGTGATCCCATTGGATACTATCCCCTTTCTTGAATTGAGTTTCTTCAGACCAAGTCCACACTAACGTATTGTCTTCTTCTTGTTTATCAAGCCCATTAGCCATTATGATTGCCTTCTATTTGACTGACCCTTGAATGCATACCTCTAATGATGCAATGATTGTAATATCCCAAATTTTGGCTAGTGACTAAATTGTAAATTTTAAAAGTTTAGGGGGTTAAAGTATAAACTTTGGAAAAGTTTGGGGACTAAAGTGTAAATTTCCCCAACAAGTAATTTTATTCAGTATAAGAGTGAATCGGATCAAAATAGGTACCTTGATATCGGTTTTAAGAATTAAGATGCAGAAAAAGGTATCGAATTTGGATCGAATAAAATTGTTAAGCGTGCTTAGGCCAGAGAAATACAAGGATGGGTGACCTTCGGGAAGGTCCCATAAAAGTGTTTCTGATTGATATTTTGGACTCAGTAAGAGTAAAGAATTTTTCGAATGAATTATCGATAAAGGATTTCTAAGATAAATTTTATTCTATTAAGATTTTCGATAATTATCGGGATAATAGACTAAGTTAAAAAAAATTCAGTCTAAGTCCTTAAGAAATGAAGTTTTTATGAGATGATAATGCTTATTTCCCGAATATGGAAATATAGAATTTTTGGAATAAATCCGATAGTTCAGGAAAGGTAAAATCGTATGAGAAGTATTTTACGAATATCGGGAAATCAGATCGAACTGAAATTTCAGAGACTGATCCAAAAGCCATAGGAAATTCATAAAATACTATTTTATGACTATTTTATTATAGTTGGTTGGATTCCAGCTAGACTTAGTTGAATTTTTACCAGAATGGCAAACTAGTAAATAAAAACTAGTTAGAGGGAAAATTGGTCATTTGGCCCCAATGACAATTTTGGAAAGAGGAAATGGGAGATTTAATCTTGGCCCTTGATTGATGATAAGATCAATCTCAACCATTGGATTAAAAGGGCATTTTAATAATTTCACTATCTAAATGAATTTAAAATTCATTTATTAAAGACAAGTGGCCAAATTGAATGAAAAACAAAATTGAAGAGCATTCTTCATCCTCAAATTTCAAAATATGAGGGGGAGAAAGAAAGAAAAATGGAGAAATTTTTTCCAAGTTTGATTCAAGCCTCAAAACTCGATTTTCAGGTAATCTTTCGAACTACAAAGTTGTTCTACTCTTCAAGGTCTATCTTTTGATGTCAATAATTCATGGAATACATGCTTGATTGATGAGAATTTTGATGATAAATAAATTAGGGTTTATGGACTAAATTGGGGTATTTGAGATTTTATGATTCTATGTTGAAATTAAGTTGTTATGATGATAAAATCATGTTTTTGAGTTGGGATTTAAACCCTACATATTTTAGTTTGTATGAAGATGATTAGGGTTTATGGATTCAAGTTTGATTTAGGGTTTGTGATGCTGGATAAATGATTAGTAAGCTTGAAATTGTTATTTGGAAGCAAAACACTAAATTAAAGGTGTAGGGACTATTTCGACAATTTTGAAAGTTAAAGGACTAATCTGAATTTTTATGATTTTGAAGTGTATATATATTATTATTGATGTTGGAGATGTGAAATTGAAGTTAGAATGCAAAACCGATGTTAAATCGAGTTAGTGACCATTTTGACAAATTGTCAAAGTTAAGTGACCAATTCAGAAATGAGGTTTTAGAGAAGGACTAAATCTGATTTTAGTTGAAATAATAAAATTCAAGTAGTAATGTTGATTTGAGGATTAATTTGCAAAGTTAAGAAGCTTGAATTCTTATCTTTGCATTTTTAGTGACTATTTAGGAAAGAACGAAAAAGTAGAGGGAATTATTTTTGAATAATTATTTGATGAAGAAAGTGATACATTAGTGATTTGAATCAAGTAAGAGGACAAAATTGACAAATAGCAAAGTAAGGAGAAATTAGTATAAAGTTTGAAGTTATTTATGGAAGTTGTGTATAAAAACTAGATTTGGCAGTAAGTTTGAAAATTCAACATAAATTCTAAAAAAATGGTTAGATGGTGAATTTTATATCGATATAAAGATTTATTCGTCTAGTTCCGTTTAAAACAAATGGTTATTGATTTCGATTCATATATCAAAAGATATGAATTTTTAAGTGATAAAAGGTCAGAAAAAAGAATAGCAGTCTGTTTCGAAATTCAATACTGGAATTTGACTTTGAAAATTTGCCATAAATCGTACAAATTGAATCTGGGTTATTAGTTTATATGGTTGAAAATCTTATCGAATCTAGTTTCGTTTCCAACAAACCGAAACTGATTTTGAGTTTCGTGTTAAAAGATATTAATTTTTAGTCGAATGAAGGTCAGAAAAATTACAGAACAATTTCTGTCAGGATAGCCATGTAAACGGGAGTTCGATGAATTTTCATAATTTTTGTAGATTTTATCAAATTATGTGGCTTATACCGTTAGAACCGTTATCGAATAGTTTCTACCGTATAAAGGATATTAAGATTCTGTATGTATTCTGCCATGTAGAAGTAAATCTTTGATGGTAGTGTAAGTTGGCAGAAAATGGAAATTGAGACAATTTGTGTCTAATATTGGTTAGCAAGCTTGGATGAATTATTTGAAGATCAAAATGGTCATTAGGAAGCAAAAATGAGTTTGTGAACAATATAAGGAAGGAAAGAAATTTATGGAAAAATTTTATGTTCAATGATTAAATAGCTTAATTGAAATATTGTTAGAAGTGAATCTAAGAAATGTTTATTTATATTCATGTGATAAATGAAGTTGGATCCGAATCAAAAGAAGGTTCGAGGTACTATAAAGGAAAGGATCAATAGAGCTTAGTGAGGCATATTAATAAATGGCCAAGGTGAGTGCATTTCTATATGTTTGCATTATGTTGAAATTAGCATTGCATTTCTCTATAATATGTGATATGATGCATTGCTCGACATGGCAAGATTGATGGAATACCAGGTACGAATGATTTTTTACATAAATGATGATGAATTATGCATGCATGAAATATGGATAATGATAAGATTAAATGAAACAAGATACACCCTGGGGATCTAAGCCCATAGTGCGAAATGCACTAACGAGGTGTTTATATAAGGAGCAAAGAACGTCCTCTCGAGTACGCACTCTACATGGCACTACGGTGCAAATAGGCTACACGTTAATAATAATACAAGATGGTTACATGATAGATCATGAGCATGCAAATGACTGCATGATGATACATGAAACATTTATATTGTGACATGATTGATGACAGAGATATTACATGATACATGATAGAGATGTTACATGATATATGATACATGAATCACATGATAGTGATGACATATGATATTGATGATACATGATTTATATGATATATGATACATGAAGTATATGATAGATGCTACATGAATTATATGAATTGATTTTACATGGTATACATGATGATGATGATACTTGGTTTACATGCTATACAAATGATTACATGATATAAGCATGACCATGAGATGATACATGATATTAAGAAAGTATGATATATGATGAAAATTGTGAAAATGATATATAAAATTTATGGAATATGAGATACATGATAATCATGATCATTATGTTATGTTGTTATGGAAATGTTTTAGGATAAAAGCATGTCCATGACAGAGAATATGTTATGCAATATTAACATGAATTATATGATAGTTATAATACATTACACATGTACATTGTGATAACTTGCCTTGTTGTAGAGAAATATGAAATGCATTCTTATATGAAGTACTATAAACATCATTTCATGTGTAAATAAATAAGTTTAATTGCCTCACTAAGTTCGTACTTAGCGTGTGTCTTATGTCACACGTAGGTTCCTAGAAATCGTCTATCGAAGAGGAGCATAAACTTGGGGAAAAATCAAGTTACTACAATAAGTTCAGTAAGTACGTCTTTACCATAATTTGATAGACTAGTGGGCATGTAAATATTTTAAAGTTGAACTGTCTACAACATAAGTTTACAACATAATTATATGCTTTTATGGATGAATAAGTTTAGAAATACGAATTGTTAACAATAGCAAAATCTTTGGTATGGTTAAAATGTTGTTTAGCCCTAATCGCATAAAAAATTTAAAATAAAGAAAGGGTTAAACTACAAATTAAAATTTTGATATAAAAAAAATTTACAAGTCAAGATTTCTTCCAATGATTTCGTAACATCTTTAATGTATATTTGGTCTACGAGTATACGTTAAGGGTGTTACAATGATATGCCACATATATAAAAAGATAACAAAAGAAAAACAAAAAAAAAACACTGAGTTAGTATAGTAAAATAATCATATAAGCAAAAAATAACAGGAAAAAATAACCAGAGAAATGTATTTAAAGCAACGAAATCATAACAACATGTTATCTAATTGACAAGCACGTAACTAGTCTGTAATTAGAGCAAGTATACTCGTCGATCAATTAATAAAGTGATAAGTAAAGTGTCGAACCCGCAAGGATTAGAGTAACAACCTCAAAGCAATTACTCTTACGAGTTAGTTGAAATAATATTGTGTGATGATATGATTTCAAACTAATTGCAAGAATAGTAAAAACATCAATGATCAAAAGGCAAATAGATGTTGTAGCAAAGATTCAGATAGTTATGGATGCTAGGTTTATTGTCTAGAACTTATGCTAACTACCATTTGAATGTTGTAGCAGTTGGTAATACATGTCTGGGTTAACCAATTATATCTTTATCTATTCGACAGGGTTTTCTAACAACTCCTAGACTCTCTCGATACCTAGTAGTAACAACAAGAAGCTATTGCAATACATGTTTGCGTAAACCCTAACTACTTATTGTTTATTCTAGTTCCCTTTATTAGTCGTTGAAATCCTAAACTTATGTCTAAGCTGGATTAGAACCTAAGTTAACAGCTGAAGCTCCATTGTTCACGTTTATCTAACTTACCTTTCTCGATATTAAGCCATAGATCAATAACTTAAAAGGCCTCTCTCGATATCTCTTACAATAATTATGCATGAAGAACAATGAACATAATAGATAAAGGAAAGGTGCTATAGCATTGAATACGTAATTAAAACATAAAATCATTAAAACAATAAACCTAACAAAAGAGTATTTAGCTCATTTCTGAGCAAATAACATCCATAAAAATAGTAAAGAACATGATAGTTTATAAAGCAAAGAGGAAGAGGTCAGGCATCCTCAATATCTTCTCCAAGCCTTCCAACTGTGTTGTAGCGCTCCTCACTCCTCGAGCCTCTCTCAATAGCTCTCGTCATGTGGAGACTCCTCTAGACCTTCGACTATGGTGGTTTTCTGATATCTCAAGACTAGAGTTGTTGTATACGATCAAGCTCTATTAGTTTGTAGCCTAAGTCGTCTTTATTTATGTGGTGAAGTTAGGGTTTAGAAACCCTAAAGTACGCTAAGTCACTTAATAAGGATCTTGTTTTCCCGCTTCATTAAATGAAGCCCATATTATATAGAAGTCCACGTGTGCCAAAAATCTAGCTTCGTCTCCAACTCTATTGCTTTCCTTGGTTCATCATATATATATATACGCATTTAAAAACAAGCACCATTAACTCCCTAACTACATTCAAACTACATGTAAACTACTCCTAAATGCAACTATATGGGCTTAAACACATGCAAAAGCTAAGTAAAAGGGGACAAAATATAGGTTATCTACATAGTTATCACTAATTCTAAGGTTATCCACATGGCTCTAGTGGGATGGGCTCTTTGATTCACATAATGAGGTTTGATCTAGACTCTGGGTACCCGAACTGTAGCTATTTTCTACTAAGATAGTAAGACATCGATCCAGGGGTATATGTTCCCTTATACCATGCAGAAGTGAATACCCCACGGAATATAAGGTTGGTACTTGAAAGAAAGACAATTTCCTCAATGAGGTGGAAAATCCCACGTAAGAAAATCTCTCGTTCCCACTTAAAGGACAAAGCTCGGGTAGAAGGCTTATGCATGAATGACAATTACATCATCAAATCACCCAAAGAAAATGCATATTTTCATTTTTCCTATAAACACAATAAATAATTAATAAGGAAATTAAATTTGAATTATTATTTAAGATGCCAAAATGCAACACAAAATTAATTATGACCTGACTCGCGAAGTGATCCCCAGTGGAGTCGCCAAGCTGTTGAAACCATTTTTGAACATAAAAATAGCTTTGACGATTTATTTTTTGAAATTAGGGGTTTTTATTTTAAAATTTGATTTTTATAAAGACTGGAGTCGTCACCGGTCACTTTTGTAGACCAGACACCATAAAAACAACCATATATTTTTAAATGTTTGGGGTTTGGAAGTCGGCTTGTGGGGAAGGATTAGCACCCCATAAACGCCCAAAATTGGTACATTTAATTTCAGGTTGTATTTTGGCATTTAGAATAATAATTCAAATTTAATTTGATCATTAATTATTAATTATGTTTATATTTAAAATGAAAAAATTATTTTATAATAAAATATATTTTTGCTTCAAATATAAAATTGGAAACACGCGTATATGATCAGGGCATCGCCTTTAATATTCCAAAAATATACTCCACTTATAAAATGTTTTTAATGCATCTAATTAATTATTGATAGTTCATTTTAATTCATAATCTCGAAAGGCACTAATTTAATTATGGATTATTTATCTATTAATATTATTTAATTTCAAAATTTATATAGCATAATATCCAATTGCCTTAGGATACCATCCCCTATTAAATTGCAATATTATAGATAATATTCCCTTACCATTTAATTATGATATTTATTAAAGTATTTAATCCTATCTAAGGCTCTATTTATGACTAATCTAGGTTTTTTAATATTTTAGGGTTTTAATGAATATTAACTGTCCAATTTAAGAGTTAATGTCGAATAACATCACATTGCTTTAGGACACCATTCAAATTTGAACTCTCAAATTCCTAATAAATACTCATTAATTTGCTATAATTATCTAAGCCCTAATCCATTTATTTAATAATAGACCTAATTAAAGAAACCTAAACTAAGGCTCTACATATTAATTAAACTAAAATAAATGTTTAAGTTTATCTAATAAATACTACATGCCTCAATTAAACCATACAATTAATAATTAAAAATTAAATTACATTTAATTAAATAATTAAATTAAAAAATGACTAAATTAAAAGAAATTGAAACCTAAAATTCTAATTTTTATTAAAAAGGGACTAAATTGAATTGTTTACAAAGTTTGGAGCCCAAATCATGAAATTCCAAGAATATGGCGCATGTCTGATATCTGACTCGCATGAAAATACGTGATCTAAGATCCGACCCGCACCCAAAATAGTGCATTTCTCACCTCATATATAAAGGTCCTTTCAGCCTTTATTTCCTTTTTTTTGCCCCATTTTTTATTTACACTCTCGCTCCTCTACCGAGCCTCTCACTATTTATCTCTGTTTCTCACTCTATAAATCCCTTATTCCTAGAAAAAACCTAAAAACAGATAAAAAACACTTGTTTTTGCTCGGTGTTCTTCGTGTTCATCAAGAACACGATGAACACCAACCTTCCTCTACCGCAATCTCTACCGCCTTGGTTTCTCCGATGAACCTCCGACCATCTTTCATCATTTTCAGACATTAGGAAGCGATTTCTAGTCATCGTAGGTAACTCTGGTATGCCGTTTTAGCCGCCATCTAAAACCTTAAAATTTCAAAAACCCTCTTTTCAACCAAAAAACCCTAAAACTAACCTGATCCGACAGGATCTCCCATCTCTGATCAACCTAGGCCTAAACTACCCTTAAACTGAGCCTCCTTTTCGACTCCGCCATCATCTTCAACCACTCTGACAATCGTAAGATAAGTATTTCGGTCATCTCCTCCGATTTAGTTTCTATATACATTTTGTTTCTGTTTTTATGTGATAACTAACATTTTTGTGTTTTTTTCAAAAAAAAATAAAAAGCAAGGAAGCATATACCTCACCAGTGATGCAATCACTGTTTTGATTTTCCTCCTTCAGCGATGATCGGACTTTCGACGACGCTTCCACTCCAGTCGATTTGGCTGTCCATGTAGTTTTCTCTCTCTCTTTTTAATTCGGCAATAATTGTGCAATTATTATCCTTATTACTGCTAACAAATTTCTCTTTATCTATTTATAGTTAGTTGACCGAACGACATCATGGATGATGTTATCCCAATAACGTTATCGACAGTTGGATCCAGATAGCATCTGAAGAAGCACAATCCTTGTGCTTGCCTTTGGACCAATAGGCGGCTGTCACATGGCACATTTGGGCGGAAAAAATCCAAAAATGGTTTTGTTGAGCTGTAATGGGATGGCATGGGTTGTATATCAAATGTAAAGGAATTGGAATTTTGGCTTTGTTGTAAATAGGATTTAATATATGTAAATAGACACTATTTAATGTAAATGGACTTGGTTGGATTTTATTTATATTTATTATTATTTATTTAATATCTAATTTATTTATTTTTATTTACTACGAGAAATGTATGTATATATATAAGCCTATACTAGGATAAAATTTGGGTGTTACACCTGTGTTGGAGGAGTTGCCTCCTTAATTACCCCATTCGAAATTTGGATGTTGTTGCACCCAGGGTTGTAGGTGTTTGCCCAGGGATTGCCAATACGGTTGTTGTAGCACCTAAAAAATGGAAGTGGGAAAGATGTAGGTTGTGGGAATCAATCCCACAATCTCTACTCCCTAAGCTCAAACACCCCGCCATCTAAGCTAAACAAGCTCTTAGTGCTTAAACTACCTAAAATAATATATAAGCCAACCTGAGCTGGCTTTAATAAAATTAATTAAAAGTTTGAACCAACCCATCTACCCATTATTACCCATTTGAGTTTGAAAAAAAGGTTCCAGATCCTTCTCTCTAACCCTTCGTCTCCTCAGCTCTGACAGCCCTGATCTTCATCATCGTCGGTTGGTGGTGTGCACCACCGGCACCAAAACATCCCCCTCATCTGTCCGATCAAATCCCCAACCCACTCGCCTGATTACCTCCCCAATCACCGTCCAACACGATTTAAAGCTTTGACAAAAAAACTCATTAAGAACCACTCTGTTTTATTATGTTTTCAGTCACCTCCGTCATTGTTTGGGCGTGTCGACGGTTCAGGCGAGTTCAGCGTGAGGGGGCGATCAAAACCCAACCAGTCGATTGTCTTTTTGACTCTGATAAGGCCCTCACCGGAGCTACGTGTCATTCCAGCAAGTTTTGGCATTTAAAGTATCTTTTTTTTGGCTCAAATCTGGCTTCTTTTGAGTTGTTGTTATGGGTTAGTTCTTGAATGGTTAATCTGTGTTTTTATTCGGCAATTTGGCAACCTCTGGAGACTCCGGCGACCATTTCCGACGATCGACCGATGAGTTTTGTCTTGTGGTAAGTGAGCCGGGTTCAAACCGGTCGAACTGAGCCAACCAGCCTTGAACCGGTCTAGAAAGACCAGGCTTAGTTAATTAACCAAGTCTTGGGCCAGCCTATTAAAGCCCTTTAACACGAGCCCAAGCTTGGTATCCGATCGGACCTATTTGACCCGAACCTGACTTGTTTGACCCGAACCTGACTCGTCTAACCCGAACCTGACCCGTCTAGCTTAACCCATTGACTGAGTTAACCTGTCCAATTCAGCTCAGTGAGTCAACTCACCCGAGTAAACTCAGTGGGTTTACTCGCTCGAGTTAACCCGGTCGACCAGTTGACTGTTGATGTTAGCATTGACTGTTGACCGCTGACGTCAGCATTGACTTTGACCCAAAAAGTAAACTTTTTTTGAAAACCTCTATTTTATGTTTTTCAACGTCCTTAGTCCAATTTTGAAGTTTGTTTCGCAAAATTCTAACTCAAAAGCCTTTGAATCTGACCTTGAACTTGAACTAGTGTATTTATTCAAGTATTCAATTTGTATGCTTGTGAGTAAGGTCTGATTATAGATCTTGTTAATTGAATGTATTCTTGCATCTTTGGATTCGAGAGGCTGAGGGATGTCGAATTCAAAAGTGTTTGAATGAAGTATTATGGATCGATCATTGTAGATAAGAATCAAGGTAATACTTTACTACCTCTTGCATGCTTAATGAAACATGATAGTATCTGGTTAATATATACACGGTTAAGGTTAAGTGTACTATTAGCTTTGAATAAGTCAAATCTATTGTGAATTATAAGAAGGGTAATCTGGAAGAGATTGATTATTCAAATAAAATGTTTGATAATTGAGAGTATTTCTGAGTTAAGTAAATAATTAATAATTGGTAAATCTCCAATCCTGATTATTTATATTAATGGAGTTAATGTCTGAAATAAATGGATATGAAATGACAAAATTACCCTTGAGATGTAAGAATGGCAATTTGCTGGGATTTATATCGAATTTTTGATAAACTTTAAGTACTTCAGAATTTTGAGTTGATATAAGTAACCGAATTGACTGAAATATTTTCAAGCATCAAATTTGCTAATTTTTTTAAAATGATGAATATGCCCTTGAGTTTCAGAAATTAATAAAATATTCAAAATAACCAAAGATAAGCCATAATGTCTGTAATGACCAAAATATATTTGAGCAGCAAAAACTTTCGATGAATAAGATGTCCATGACCCCTAAAATAATTAAATTACCCTCATATCGTGACATAAGTGAATACCCTGGATAAGTCTTAATTCATATAAAGTGTGATAAGTGAATCGTTCCTAAAGGTTGAGGAACCGAATCTAGAAATGTTAGTTATCTCAAATACTACTATAAAATTGGTTTATCAAATATAAAGACATGTTCGACTATGCGGAGGAAGGTCGACAATGAATATGATGGTGATCGGTTCAGCTTATGACGCTGTTAGTACTAAGAAAATAACGCTCATGAGTTGTATCTGTCGAAATACTGGGAACCACATTAATATGGTTATGGTTAAACTGAATGATTGTGAAAGTCAAATTAGCCGCTTAAAATTGCGTACATTGCGAATTCAACTTTACCCCTCTTGGGTTAAATTACTAAATTGCCATTGGGAGTCAAAATGCCCTTATGAGCAAATTGTCTAGTACTCTCCGAGTATATTTTAAAATTCTGAATAAATCTATTATACCTGAAATCTTGTTTGGTCATGACCTACACAAAATCTTGAAATTATCACTATAATCCCAAATTCTTGCATCATCATGATAGATCGAAATTTCTGAATGACCATGAGGTACAAATCCATAAGCATCTGGATGAAGACGATGATTATCAGACTCTTCAAATAAGTTTCCTAATTCTGAAATCAGTATAGCATGAACTAAAGTTCAAAATATTCCATCTGTAATTATCAAGGATCTCTATGTGATAAATTGAACCATCTAGTGTGTTCCTTGCACATGTATATTTTCTCTATTTTGAAACTAAAACTCTTTCTCATCTGAACCATTAATCATGTCTGTCTGTAAATATATCGCAATGTCTGATATGAAAAACATGTTGTCTGGTTTCTAATACTCTAAAAATATATGTATGATTGTATGTAAGTTATATGTATGAAAAACATGTATAGTTGGGGTACTTCTGGGATATGTTATGAAGCCTCTGCAGGTTCAGCATTGGTAATTCCTTATGGACCCAAGGTAACCCCTTAGGTAGGTTCTGATGCTTCGGCTCGGGTAATCTCTTATGGACCTAAGGCATCCCCTTAGGTTCGCACCTGTGTCCAATGGACCTAGGGTAAGTCCTTATGGGCATAAGGCATCCCCTTAGGTTGTCTACTACACCCTTTGGGCCTAGGGTAAGACCTTATAGAAACAGTCTCTGTCCCTTATTGCCCCTGTCAAAACTCTTCAATTGCCGAAAAACATTTTGTTATCATTCTTAATCAATAATTGATGGAACACACTAATCTCCCTAGCTCAATTCTCGTAATCTATTTTTTTCTCTGATTATCTAAGTTCTAGATTTTTTTGTCTGGTGTCCGGGAAATCAAATCAGAAATGACTTTGTTACTTTCAAGCATAACAACATTATGAATTTCAGTTTACGTCTGAAACATGTTACTGGCTTATCATATTCATTTTGATTAACCTTATACCTACTTGTTGCATATAGCATCATCTAGTAGTTCTGTATTACTGAGCTTTTTCGAGCTCGTGTTTTTACCATCGCAGGTTCTAAAAGTTTGAGCATGGTAAGTTATCGACATCTGTATGGGAGTTCTTTCGGCACTTCTTGCAGAGTACGGTACTCGTGTAATTAGGGCACATGTATGTCATATCTTGTTTCCATATCATAGTCTGAAACTTGTATTATAACTTGAACCATATTTTTTGTTATTTGTTCGAATGATTTTTAGAACTTATGTTTTAATTTATAAATTATTTTTGATTTTAAATGTTTAACGATTTGTTTATTTTAAATTTTATTGCGGGTCGCTCTTGTGGCCCTAATGTGACACCTCATATCAGATCGGGTTACCCTATCGATCTGAGGGGGTTACATTTAGTGGTATCAGAGCTTAGAGTTGCGTCATTCTGGGTAGATCAGTCGATCGTCTATCTTAGGTTGTATGGTTTGTGCATGCCCTTAGATCATAATTGTAATTTCCCAAGCCAAAACTCCGATGTCAAATCCTTTTTTACTAAAATAAGTGAATCTAAGTATTCTTTCTGATATAGCTCAATTTATACTGGCCAGGAATGCTTGTAACGTTCGTCTGTGATTCAGGTTTGCATGATGGATTCAAATCTAGATAAAGAACATGAGATAGTTCATATATGTGAAATTGAAGATCTGATTCTGGTTGCAAAAAAAATATTTGATTATGTGAGGTGACCGATATAAGATTACAAATATAGCTATCCAGTGATAATAATTATGTTTGAGAATATTCTGATGAAAATTTGATAAGATTATTATGAATTTAAAGGAAAGATGTCCTTGAGCGTGGTGAAAGTGTAAATTCTATGGTAACTCTGTTATACACGAATGAAGTAGTTGCCTGAATATTACGCTAAAGACAAGAGATATCCATTCAAAACCTTGGTTGTGTTCAATCGGCTTAAAGAAAGATTTATTATTTGAAATGTGGCACGGTGTATTGTTATATATCATCCATAACTGAAATTCGATGCTACACCCTAATTCTGGAAGGCTATATTGGAGGCCTTGAGTACTTGTCTGAACTGTAGTTGCAGTTTTCTTTCATAATTTGTTGGTCAACCTAGAAGAGTAGTACATATTCTAGAGGATATACTTCAGGGTTGTATGATTGACTTCTATGGTGGTCGTGGAAGCCTCTATCTCTAATTGAGTTTGCTTATAATAACGGTTATGAGACAAGCATTCATGACACCGTATGAGGTTCTGTATAGTTGCAAATATAATATTCTGGTTAGTTAGTCTAAGTTGTATAATGTGATGACTTTGGTCTAAAGTTAGTCTGAGTGATGGGGGAACATTACCGGATTGATCCGTGATTGTCTGTGATACTCGAGAAATAAGCATACTCTGATGGATAAATTCAGTTGAAGAATAGATGAAAGAGTAGTATCTGTATTGATTTGTCCCAGGTAAATTTCGAGGCCAAAATTTCTTTTTAGGGGGAGAGCTGTAACACCTAAAAAATGAAAGTGGAAAAGATGCTGGTTGTGGGAATCGAACCCACAACCTCTGGTCCCTAAGCTCAAACACCCAGCCATCTAAGCTAAGCAAGGTCTTGGTGATTGAACAACCTAAAATAATATGTAAGCCAACTCGAGCTGGCTTTAATAAAATTAATTAAAATTTCCAACCAACCCATCTACCCTATTATTACCCATTCGAGTTTGAAAAAAAGGTTCCAGATCCTTCTCCCCAACCCTTCGTCTCCTCATAACTGGCCGCCCTGATCTCCCTCATCATCGGTTAGTGGTGTGCATTGTTGGTACCAAAATATTCCCCTCGTCCATCCAATCAAATCCCCAACCCCACTCGTCGGATTACCTCCCCAGTCGTCGTCCAGAACGGCTTAAACTTCGACAAAAAAATCTCTTTAAGAACCACTTTGTTTTCTTCTGTTTTGGGTCACCTCCGTCATCGTTTGGGAATGTCGATGGTTTAGGCGAGTTCAGCGTGAAAGGGTGACAAAACCCAACTAGTCGATCGTTTGTCTGACTCTAATGAGGCCCTCATCAGAGCTATGTGTCGTTCCGGCAAGTTTTGGCATTTAAGGTATTTTTTGGCTCAAATCCAGCTTTTTTTTAGTTGTTGTTATGGGTTAGTTCTTGAATGGTTAATCTGTGTTTTTTTGTCATTTTAGCAACCTCTGGAGACTTCGACGACCATTTTCAGTGATTGGTCGGCGAGTTTTGTCTTGAGGTAAGTGAACCAGGTTAAAACCGGTCGAACGAGCCAACCAGCCTTAAACTAGTATCGATAGACTAGGCTTGGTTAATTAACCAAGTCTTGGGCCAGCATGTTAAGGCCCTTTAACCCGATCCCAAGCGTGGTATCCGACCCGACCCGTCTGACCCAAACCTGACTCGTCTGACTTGACCCGTTGACTGAGTCAACTCGCCCAAGTTAACTCAGTGAGTTAACTTGCCCGAGTCAACTAAGTAGGTTGATCTGTTGACTATTGATGTTAGCATTGACCGTTGATCGCTGACGTCAGCGTTAACCTTGACCTGTTAACTTTGATCTATGATGTTAGCATGATGTCATGTTGACATCAGTATTGACTTTGATCCAAAAAGTCAACTTTTTTTCAAAAACCTTTGTTTCATGTTTTTCGATGTTCTGAGTCCGATTTTGAAGTCTGTTTCGTAAAATTCTAACTCAAAAGCCTCCGAATCTGACCTTGAACTCGAACTTTTGTGTGTATTCAAGTATTCAATTTTTATGCTTGTGAGTAAGGTCTGATTATGGATCTTGTTAACTGAAGGTATTCTCACATCTTTGGATTCGAGAGGCCGAGGGATGTCGAATTCAGGTTTGAAAGTGTTTGAATGGAGTTTTATGGATCAATCGTTGTAGATCAGAATCAAGGTAATACTTTACTACCTCTTGCATGCTTCATGAAACATGATAGTATCAGGTTAATATATGCACGATTAAGATTAAGTGTACTATTAGCTTTGAATAACCTAAATCTATTGTGGAGTTTAAGAAGGGTAATCTGGATGAGATTGATTGTTCGAATAAGAAGTTTGATGATTGAGAGTATTTATGAGTTAAGTAAATAATTAATAATTGGTAGATCTCCATTGTTTATATTAATGGAGTTAATGTCTAAAATAAATGAATATGAAATGACAAAATTACCCTTGAGATGTAAGAATGACAATTTTTTGGGATTTATATCAAATTTTGGATAAACTTTAAAGATAAAATATTGGAAGTACTTTAGAATTCTGAGTTGATATAAGTGACCGAATTGACTGAAATATTTTCAAGCACCGAATTTGCTAAAATTTCTAAAATAACGGATATGCCCTTGAGTTTTGAAAATGAATAAAATATTTGAAATGACCGAAGATAAGCCAGAATGCCTTTAATAACCAAAATATATTTGAGCAAATAAAACTTTCAAGGACTAAGATATCCATGACCCCTGAAATAATTAAATTACCCTCATATCGTTGCATAAGTGTATACCCTGGATAAGTCTTAATTCAAATAAAGTGTGATAACTTTATCACTCCTAAAGGTTGAGGAACCGAATCTAGAAATGTTGGTTATCTCACATACTACTGTAAAATTGGTTTATCAGATATAAAGACAAGTTCGACTACGCGGTGGAAGGTCAGTAATGAATATGATGGTGATCTGTTCAACTTATGACACTGTTAGTATTAAGAAAAGAACGCTCATGAGTCATATCTGTAGGAATACTAAGAACCACATTAATATGGGTTACGATTAAAGTGAATGATTGTGAAAGTCGGATTAGCCGCTTAAAATCACATACATTGCGAGTTCGGTGTTACCCTTATTGGGTTGAATTACTAAATTGCCCCTGGGAGTCAAAATGCCCTTATGAGCAAATTGACTGGTACTCTATGAGTATATTTTAAAATCCTGAGTAAATATGTTATACCTGAAATATTGTTTGATCATGACCTGCTCGAAATCTTGAATTTATCCCGATAAACCCAAATTCTTGCATAATCATGATATACCAAAATTTTTGAAAGACTATGAGGTACAAATCCATGAGCAACTGGATGAAGACGATGATTATCGGACTCTTCGAATAAGTTCCTTAATTCTAAAATCAGTATAGCATGGACTACAGTTCAGAATATTCCATCTGTAATTATCAAGGATCTCTACGTGATAAATTGAACTATCTGGTGTGTTCCTTGCACATGTATATTTTCTCTATTTTGAAACTAAAACTCTTTCTGATCCGAACCATTAATTATGTCTATTTGTAAACATGTCGTTATGTCTGATATGAAAAACATGTTATTTGGTTTCTGATACTCTGAAAATATATGTATGATTGTATGTAAGATATATGTATGAAAAACATGTATAGTTGGGGTACTTCTGGATTTGTTATGAAGCCTTTGTAGGTTCAGCGCTGGTAATTCCTTATGGACCCAAGGTAACCCCTTGGGTAGGATCTGATGCTTCGGCTCGGGTAATCCCTTATGGACCTAAGGCATCCCCTTAGGTTGGCACCTATGTGCAATGGACCTAGGGTAAGTCCTTATGGGCCTAAGGCATCCCCTTAGGTTGGCTTCTACACCCTTTGGGCCTAGGGTAAGACCTTATGGAAGCAGTTCTGGAGAACTGTATATCGAAGAACGGTTTGAGGTTAGTTAGGTTGATATTAAACTTTCTCTGTCCCTTATTGCCCCTGTCAAAACTCTTCAATTGCCAGAAAACATTCTGTTATCAGTTTTAATCAATAATTGATGGAGTAAACTAATCTCCATAGCTCAATTCTCATAATATATTTTTTCCTCTGATTCTCTAAATTATAGTTATTTTTTCTGGTATCCGGGAAATCAAATCAGAAATGACTTTGTTACTTTCAAGCATAACAACGTTATGAATTTTAGTTTACGTCCAAAACATGTTACTGGCTCATCATATTCGTTTTGATTAACCTTATATCTGCTTGTTACATATAGCATCATCTGGTAGTTCTGTATTACTGAGCTTTTTCGAGATCATATTTTTACCATCGCTGGTTCTAAAAGTTTGAGCATGGTCAATTATCAACATCTGTATGGGAGTTCTTTCGGCACTTCTTGCAGAGTATGCTACTCGTGTAATTAGGGGACATGTATGTCACATCTTGTTTTCATATCAGAGTCTAAAACTTGTATTATAACTTGAACCATGATTTTTGTTATTTGTTCGAATGATTTTTAGAACTTATGTTTTAATTTAGAAATTATTTATGATATTAAATGTTTAATGATTTGTTTATTTGAAATTTTATTGTGGGTCGCTCTTGTGACCCTAATGTGACACCTCAGATCAGATTGGGTTACCCTATCGATCTGAGGGGGTTACAATTATAGTTCCTGCATAGCATCCAAATTCTTGTTGCTGGTGGCATTCACTAGACTAGTGTTCCCCGTTGTAATTCTCACAAGTGTATTGAACCACTTTGGCATCTCGTGTGTTGGATGATGGTTGCAAGTTCTTAAGCATATTTGTGATGGTAGAGGTTGAGCCGCCATACTTTGGGACTCTTCCAAGTTGATTATTCTAGATGCTTTGGGGCTGGGACTCAACCTCGCCGTATGAAATTAATAGTCATTATTAGCTACCTGATCAAGGATTTCGAGTGCCTCCTTAGGATCTTTGTCTAGCAATATGCCATTGGCCGAAGAGTCAATCATCATCCTCATCGGAGTATTGACACCATTATAGAATGTTACCACTTGGAGCTAATCCTGGAAATCGTGAATCGAGCACTTGCATAGCATATCCTTGTATTTGTCTCAGCATTCATGCATGGACTCATCATCCCTCTTTCGGAATGGTATAATGTCACTCTGCAACTAGTTGTTCACATTTGATGGATCGTATCGAAGTAGGAAATGTTGACATAGATCGTCCCAAGATACGATAGATCCTGGTGCTACTCCCATCAACCATGCTCGTACTTTATCTCTCCAATAATAAAGGAAAGTTTTAGTTTTAGCACATCATCGGGCACTCCTTGTTGCTTGAAGCGTTCGCATACTTCTAACAAGGCACAAATATGTTCTCTAGCATCATCCCTTGGCGATCCACTAAATTGTCCGATAGAGTTTAGCATGTTGAATATGACAGACTTTAACTCGAACCGAGTCACATATATCTCTGGTACAACAATTCCTAGAGTTATATCATCTAAAATAGGTACGAAGTTGTCCAAGATGGGTCTTGTCCAAACATTGTCTCGTATATTCTACTTTCTATTCTATTTCCCATTAGCAATCGCTCAAGTATAATGGATGCGCAATTAAGAGCAAGTATACTCATCGCTCAAGTAATAAAGTGATAAGAGGTGTGTCGAGCCCATAAGTATTAGAGTGATAAACTCAAAGCAATCGCATGTAAGAGTTAGTAAGATAATGATGGTATGGTGATAGGATTTATAAACTAAATGCAAGAAAAGTAGATTGTAGCAATGATCAAAGAACAAGGAGATGATGTAGCAAGTATTCAAATGATTATGGATGCTGGGTTTATTGCCTAAGAACTATGTTAATTATCATTTGAATGCCATAGCGGTTGACAATACATGACTGCGTAAACCATCGATACACTTAGCTATTCAACAGTGTTTTCTAATAAACTATCTCAATATCTAGAAGTTGATAATAGGATGTTATGGCAATACATGTATGCGTAAACCTTATTAGTCATTGAAATCCTAAACTTATATCTAAGCCAGATTAGAACCTAAATTAGTAGCTTAAGCTCCACTGTTCAAGTTTGTCTAACTTAACTATCTCAATATTAAGTCACAAATAATTAATTAATGGCCTCTATCGATAGCTCTCACTATAATTAAGCATTATGAACAATGAACATAATAGATAAGGAATTAGTGCTATAACATTGAACAAATAATAGAAACATAATATCTTTAAAAACCCAACAAAAGAGTATTTAGCTCATTACTGAGCAAATATTATCCATAATAAAAATAGTATAAGTCATGACAGTTTATAAAGCAAGAGAGAAAGAAAGTTGAGCATCATCAAGCTTCTCCTTCAAGCTCACAAACTGTGTTGCAGCGCTCTGTACTCCCTAAGCCTCTCTCGATAGCTCTCATCGTATGGAGACTCCTCTTGACTCCAATGATGGTGGTTCTCTGATAGTTGAAGACAAAAGGCTATCTATCCTTGATCAAGCTGCCTTTGTTTGTTACCCAAGTTGTCTTTATATATGCGGTAAAGCTAGGGTTAAAAAACCCTAAAGCGCATACAATCCATTAATGAGGATCTTGTTTTCCATGTCATTCAATGAAGTCCACAAAGGAGAGGGTTCCACGTGTTATTTGGTCATCAAGAGTCAAGGTTCATCTCCAACTCTGTTGCAATGTTGTGGCTTCGAGTCCATCAAGAGAATGTTGTTCCATCTATCATCCTTTCCAAAGTTTCGTTGCTTCCTACACAAGCACCACAAAAACAATACCTTTCCCATTAATAGCATCAATATATATAACAATTAAGCTCAAGAACCATTAACTCCATAACTACATGCAAACTACTCTTAAATGCAACTATATGAGCTTAAACTCATGCAATATTCCAAGTAAAAGGGTCTAAAATATAGGTTCTATATGCATTCATCATTGCCCCAATAACGCATAGGTCTTGGAGTACTTTATCGTATGTTTCATCAGATGCGGAAGTAGCGAATGCGACATGCTTATTAGCTTTGGGCAACAACCCAAATACAGTATTAATCGCCTCAGCTAAGAATAAAGCAACACCCCCCACACAAAAGTAGTTTAGGCTTTGGGATCAATGACATGCGTGTAGAACTCTTTCACCCATGATACATTAATGTCTTTCGGTTGCTTCACTAATTCCTCCCAATCATGCTTTACAATAATGGCAAGGGTTTCACATCAAAGTTGGCTCGAGTTTATTGTTTAAACTCAAACCCTTGCTCCAAAATCAATTGCTAGTCTTTAAACCTGGTGAAGCACTCTTCAGGGGCCTCATCTTAGAAGGTCCTGAATGGGTCTAGTGATGCCAACGACGTTTGTAGAGGTGTGCGGGATGAGGACGACACCGAAGAGCTGGAGCACTATGGTGATGGTGATGGAGATTTAGTTTTATTTTAAGGGAAGGGGAATGGTCACGGCTGTACTGGAGGATTTTGGTGGGTCTCCCATGAGACATTCTTGATCCTTTCTATGGTGGTTTTGCCGAGGACAATGAAGAATAGTGCACAAGAAATCCAGGGCTTTCAAAATCTTGGAGAAGAAGAAAACAGTGAAGATGAAGCAAGTTTGGTTTTAAAGATAAACAAATCTCTCTTTCGCTTTTAAAGTTTTTGGAAGAGATGAAGATGGAAAGCTAAAAGATTTGGGTTTAATATGTAAAGGTCTAAAGTTTTGGAGGGAAATTAATGAGGGTTTATGGGATAGTGAGAAAGCGGGGAAAGTGGGGGAGTTAATGGTGTGCGAAAGATGGTTTTGGACATGTAGAGGCATGGGGTTTTAGAGAACCAAAAAACTAAGAGAGGGGGTATAGGGTTTTTAATGATTATGGAAAATAAAAATATTTTGCATTAAATGTAACATATTATCTTCCTTTTTATCTTTTAACCGTCCAAAAATAACATAAAATATTTAGGAACCAATACTACTAAAAATGTATTTTTCTCTAGTTCCTATAAAAATTAGATTTTCTTTCCATGCTTTACGAATGCAAAATAAATAAAAGAAAAACAAAACATTTAAAAAATAAATGATGCTGAAGCAAATGATACAAAAATTAAATAATGAAATGAAATGTTGAAGCATAAAAAATAAAATTAAAGTTCAGAATAAAAGAAAAATTAAAAAAATGCTAAAAAGTAAAAGAAAGGTGAAGTGTATGCTTAAGCATCATGAAGCGTGATAGATATCTTGTCACGTTGGATTGGTGCACCATGGTAAGCCTTAAGTCGTTGGCGATTGACTTTGAAGATGGGATCATTTTTGAAGTCCTTGATGTCAATGGCACCATGTGATAGACTTTGACTACTTCGAATGGCCCAGACCAACGAGATTTCAGTTTTCCTGGAAAATATCGATGGCGCGAGTTGTATAAGAGAACATGTTGGCCTTGAACAAAATACTACAACATCAGTTTCTGATCATGCCACCTCTTGGTCTTTTCTTTGTTGATCTTGGCATTCTCATAAGCATCCATTAAGTGCTCTACTAACTTTTTCAATTATAAAATCATCTCTTACCAGGCAATTGGTAGTTGAAATTGATATTTTTGATGGCCCAAAAGGCTTTGTATTCCAGTTCAATCGGTAGATAGCACGCCTTGCCATAGACAAGTCTCTAGGGGGACACGCCCAAGGGTGTTTTAATCGCGGTCCGATATGCCCATAAGGCCTCATCGAGTTTTAAGGACCAATCTTTTCAGCTAGGGTTGACTACTTTCTCCAAAATCTGCTTGATCTCTCGGTTGGAAAATCCGTCTTGCCCATTAGTTTGCAGATGGTATGTTGTAGTAATCTTATGGTGGACTCCATATCTCTGTAGTGCCTTAGTAATCAGTTTATTACCAAAGTGGATCCCTTCATCGCTAATGATGGCTCGAGGCACTCTAAACCGAGTGAATATATGTTTGTGCAAAAACTTTAGCATCGCCATCGCGTCATTTTTGCTGTAGCAATGGCCTCAACCTACTTGGATACATAATCGTCTATCAACAATATATATAGGTGTCCACAAGATGAGGGAAAATTTCCCACGAATTCAACGCCCCAAACATCAAAGATTTCAATTTCCAATATGATTTGAGTGGGCAACTCGTTCTGTCTTGATATGTTCCCCATTTGTTGGCATCTGTCACATGATTTATAGAATGCTTGAGCATCGTAAGACCTTTGCTGTAGTCTTGTGTCCTAAAAAATACCCTCCGCATGGAGTTTAATGGCAATAGAACAAGATTTCTTCTTGCTCATCTTTGGCTACGCATCTCCAGATCATTTGATCAGTATATTTCTTGAAAAGGTAGGGCTCATCCCAATAGTAGTAGCACACATCATGGTGGAATTTCTTCCTTCCCTTGCTATTCAAATCACAAGGAAAAATTCCCCTAACAAGAAAGTTAACAATATCAACATACCAAGTTGATGATGTAGCATTTAAAAGTTTTTCATAAGGGAATTCTTCTTTTATATCAAGTCATTATCATGCTCAGATGTGTTTTCTAGCCTAGAGAGATGAACGGTTACTCAATTTTCAGAGCCCTTTTTATCCACTACTTCAATGTCAAATTCTTGCAATAATAAAATCCACCTAATAAGTCTAGGTTTAGCATCTTTTTTAGTCACTAAATATTTAATGGTTGAATGGTCAGTATGCACTATGACTTTAGTTCCTATAAGGTATGCCCTAAATTTATCAAA
The DNA here is from genome assembly GCA_019671005.1 of Hibiscus mutabilis. Lineage (NCBI taxonomy): Eukaryota > Viridiplantae > Streptophyta > Magnoliopsida > Malvales > Malvaceae > Hibiscus > Hibiscus mutabilis. Next base: position 18,965,974 of record CM033737.1, on the reverse strand, counting down.
TGCAAATATCACAACAAGTAATTCTTTTTCAATGGTGGTATAGTTCATTTTTGCTTCATTTACGGTGCAGCTAGAATAATATATAACGTGAAAGATCTTACTTTAACGTTGGTGAAGTACAGGGCCCATAGCATAACCACTAACATTGCACATCAACTCGAAACGTAGTGTCCAATCAGGGGGGGCACTACTATAGTTCATGAAATGAGTTCTTTCTTTAGTGTCTCGAATGTTGCACAACGTCGGTCATCAAAATCAAATGATCGATTCTCCTCCAACAATGAGCATAAGGGCTTTGAAATTTTGGATGTCTTTGATGATTCTTCTATAGAACCTAGTGTGTTTGAGGAAACTACAAATATATTTGATATTATAATGTAGGGGTAGCTTCTCGATGACTTCTACCTTGGCTTTGTCCACTTCAATGCCTTGCTTCAAAATCTAATAAACTAAGTCTATGCCCTCGGCAACCATGAAGTGGCACTTTTCCCAACTGAGCACTAGGTCAATTTCTTCATATCTTTTCAAAACTTTGGCTAGATTATCGAGGCATTGCTCAAAGGTATATCCAAAGATCGAGAAATCTTCCATGAAGATCTCTAGGAACTCATCTACCTTGTCCGAGAAAATGACCATCATACAACATTGGAATGTTGTTGGAGCATTGCATAGGCAAAAAGGTATTCGTTGAAAGGCATAGATCACATAAGGACATGTGAATATGGTCTTCTCATGGTCCACCAATGCTATAGCAATTTGGTTGTACCTGACATAGCCGTAAATAAAGTAATAAAATGATTTCCCCGCTAGCTTATTCGACATCTAGTCGATGAACGACAAGGGAAAGTGGTCTTTCTTGTTGGCTTTGGTCAACTTGCGATAGTCAATGCAAATCCTCCACCCCGTGATGGTTCTTACAGCAAGAAGATCGTCAGCATCATTTTTTTATCACGGTCACGCCTCCCTTCTTTGTCACGCATTGGACGAGACTCCCAACATCGAGCCACTTGATGATCTCCTTCATGATCATATTCCTCATGATTTTATTAAGTCTCTGTTGTGGCTCAACTAAGTTTTTGTGGTAATCTACAAGTAAAATCTTATGTATACAAATAGTATGGCTTATGCCCTTCAAGTTAGCAATAGTCCAACCAATAGATCTCCTATGCTAAGTTAATACATGTAATAAACTCTTCTCTTGGTCAGGAGTAAGGCTAGCAGATATAATCACACACAATGTATTATTTTCCCCTAAATATGCATACTTGAGTTGTGGGGGAAAGGTTTCAGCTCTAAGGCAGGTGGATGCTCAAGAAAGGTTCGAAAGACATATATAGCCTTGATAGGACAACATTGAATTGTTTAGCATCCGCTTCGCTGTCATCTTGTGTTTCTTCTATTGTCTTGTAGCATTCCAATTGCTCATCAGCATGGAGCGAATTACTGCAGCATAATTTTTGAATGCTTTCTTCGATAATAGAATCTTCACTGTGCACAAGCTGGCATTCTTCGTGGTCATCTACGAACTTGAGAGTGTTGAAGACATTCAATGTGATCTTTTGGCCATTCATTCGCATAGTAAATTCATTCTTCTCGCAATCAATCACTATGCGCCCGGTAGCAAGGAAATGTCTCCCTATGATGATGGGAGAATTCTCATTGACTTCACAATCAAGAATGATAAAATCTGTTGGGAAGACGAATTTATCAACCTTGACAAGGATATCTTCAACTCTCCCTTTAGGTCAGACTTGGGAATGATTGGTTAATTGCAAAATAATTGTTGTGGGCTTTGCTTTCCCCATGCTGAGTTCCATGAACACGGATTTCGGCATCAAGTTCACACTAGCCCAAGATTACACAATGCTTGGCCAACATAGTTACGATATATGGTACATGGAATGGTAAAGCTGCCAAGATCCTTCATCTTTGGAGGCAAATTGCTTAGGACTGCCATGTACTCGCCTGTTGTAGCAATCATTTCAACCTCTCCTATCATTCTCTTCTTGGTTACAATTTCCTTCAGAAATTTTGCATGGATGTGCATTTGATCGAAGACCTCCAGGAACGGGACACCGATATGCAGCTACTCAAGCATATCTAGGAATTTTTGGACTTTAAGATCATGCTTTTGAGCTTCAATCTTTGTGGGAACGGTGGTGGGGGTCTAGGCTCTTCTCGCGCTGATTTGGGTTCTATAACATTCAGTTCTGGATTCTTCATACCCTCAGCAGTAGGATCACTGGATTTATCCTGCACAAGTGACTCGTTTGTTGATGTTGTAGCAATGATAGATTTGTTGCTGGGGTTGCAAGCATCAAGGTGTCATCCCCCAAACATGTCATATTTGTCCACTTGCTTGCCACTTTGCAGTGTAATGACATTGAATTGCTCCTTGCCAAAATTCTTAATGACTTTAGTATCACTAGGTAAACTGCCTTGAGGTCTGGCATTCAAGATTTGAGAAATATGCCCAACTTGCATTTCTAATGCTCTCAGTGAAGTAACGTGATTTTGCAGCATTGTTTGTTGGTTTTGTGGCAAAGCTCATTATGTCTGCAACATATCTTCATGGTTCTTAAGGTTCATTGAATGATCCTACAAAATAACCCTAGTGGTGTCCATAAAATTCTTATAGGAAGTTTCAAAAGATTTTGAATTAGAAGAAGAAGAAACTCCATGATTCTGCTTCGGTGTATTTTGTCGAGCTCCTGTATTGGAATTGTTTCCTCCTTGATTTCCCCATCCAAAATTTGGATGTTGTCGCCAACCAGGATCGTGGGTGTTGGAATAGGGGTTATTGTTTCGGTTGTAGTTCCCCACATAGCATCCAAATCCTATTGTTGTGGGTATTTGGTCGAATGATGTTCCCCATTGCAATGCTCACAAGCAAAATTGGCCACCTTGACATCTCGAACAATAGATGGCCGTTGAAGGTTCTTGAGCATGTTTGTGAGGGTGGAAAGTTGTGCCGCCACACTTTGGGACTCATCCAAGTGAAAAGTTCCTAAATATTTGATTCCAAGACTTAACTTTCCGGTAGGAAATTAATAGCCATTGCTGGCTATCTAATCAAGAATTTTGAATGCTTCTTCAGGGTCTTTGTCTAAAAGTATGCCATTGGCTGAAGAATCAATCATCATTCTTGTGGGAGCATTAACACCTTTGTAAAACGTTACCACATGAAGCCAATCCTAAAAACAGTGAATTGAGCGCTTGCTCAACATATCTTAATATCTATCCCAACATTCATACATGGACTCATAGTCCATATGCCAAAATGCTATGATGTCGCTCCGTAACTAGGTGCTTACATTTGATAGATTGTACCGAAGTAGAAAACATCGACAAAGATGATGAGATCATGTCTGGAACCGCAAGTGAAGCAGACATGTCTGCCAACGCGAGCGAACCACAAGAGTTACCAAGCGAACCTACCACTCATGCAAGGGCTAAGAAATTGCAAAAAATCATGACGCGCAACTACTATCAAGCCTGGGAGGCAATCTCTTTGCCCAACGAATGAACAAACGACTCACAGATGAGTAGCCATGCAACATGTTGCATGCGTATTTCTAGATCACCTTTTTGTCCTTACGTTTGCATGCATTCACATCCGCATTGCGTCCGCATTACTTGCCTATTTGCGTCCGCATCAAACCTTTTTGTCCTTATGTCTGCATACATTCACATCTGTATTGCGTCCACAATACTTACTTATTCGCGTCTGCATCAAACCACTCACATTTTTGACTAACATTGTAACCCCCTCGACCCGGCATAGATGCCAGACCGAACCGAGCGAGCTACATTGGGTTTGCTGAGACTAACCCGAACGATGTACTTGGAATACAGTCAATTTTTTCCTTTTTATCTTGTCTAAATGCATAATTAAGTCCTAAGGTGATCATGCTAGCAGCGGTGAAATTGATAATTAAATTGAGTGTCGAATTAACATCCACTTGGTCGAGAACGCACTCTAGGGACTAAATTGTAATTTAGAAAACTAGAAGGACTAACTTAACTCCAAAGTTACAAAACCTTAATTAATCAAATTACATGCATTTCGGTTAAATTTCAACTTAAAATAATCATCCAAACTCATTTAATTGAATGATCAAGAAACAAGGACTAAACTGCAAAGATTCAAACTTCAAAAAGCATATTACCAGAAATAACAGATAGCGTACCGATACGCCCCTTGCCCGTATTGATACTGGTATAATTTAGGAAGGGCATCGGTATGGTCCTCAAGCGTACCGATACGGTTGTTTGATATTAAAGATAGGAGATTCCAATAGCTAAAAGGCATATCAATACGGTTGCCCATGTACCAACACCTAGTGTAATTTTTTGCTATGTGTACCGATAAGGCTACAAGGCGTACCGATATGCCTATGTAATTTTGCACAGAATTGATCCGAGACAGACCCTATGAACCAATCCTTGAGGACCCGTACCGGTACAGACTAGCCTATAATGACCTCTTGGTCGAACATATGACACTTTGGCTCAATATAACATACTTCAAACACCTTACAAATATCATATAACATTCTAAACAACATTTCCACTGTCAAATAGACATGATAGAGGATCATTCAAACCATAGCAAATCCAATCAAAGATCCTATAGGCATGATCTCTCCCCAAGCATACAAAAAATATCCCAACCCCTCAAAGCAAGACAATAAGTATCATACAAGTCCAAAACATCAAATGAAACTTATCCAAACCAGGGAGTAACCAAACAACCCTCCCAATTACAACTTGGTCACAATGCCACTTATTACTAATAAGTATTTACAAAACCGCACTTGAAATAGCTCAATTCCTTGGATTGCTTCTTGCTTGCTCGTTGTCCAAAATGCTTACTTTTCTGCATTGATGAGAAATGAGAGCGTAAGCGTATAAAGCTTAGTGAGGGAATCTCAAAAACACTCATCAATGCATTTAAAACCAGTTGCTTTCAAAACATGTATTAAATATCATGCCAAACATCTCATGCTTCTATTGTCTTTTCAAAACATGCACTTTTCATCATTTGCAACACATGTATCATGGATTTCTAGCATAAACCTCAATTTAAGCTTTGTCATGCTAAAACCTCAAAATAGCAAGCTTAAAGAGCATCACATGTATAAACCATATTATAAAAAACTTAATCAATTTCTCATGATACATTAAATCATATATTGGCATTCAAGTGACCCAAAATCATTTCATTCTATTTATAAAAACACATCAAATACACGGAATTCCCAAGTGGTTCCTTCAACCACTTCACAGACATCCTCGAACTAGAGCATGGTACAACTACCCATCAATGGTTATGATGTATAAATACACCAGCGGGAGAATTGGTACACTCTTGACCCCTCGACCTTTACGGTTCTCACGGTGGAGCATGGCACTCTCTTGACCCCTCGACACACATGAGGTGACTTATTATAGTGCACTTTAAACCCTATGGCATGCTAACTATATCCGATAACATTTTAATCGCAGCCACTTGCCAATATACTCTATCAAAACATGTTACCTCATTATTTTACATATTTGTCAAATCAAGCCAATTTCCAATACAATAAACCATGTATTCTAGTATTCTCAAAACTTTTTTCATAATTCATTTGTCATACTCAATAATCATCACATATGATCATTTGCAACATCTTTCATTTCTCAAACATGCATATAACAGTATGTAATCCAAATCATAATCATGTACATGAGATTATGTTTTGCAAAATCGAAAACGAGAGCGAGAACATCCAATACTTACTTTCGTGCTTAGAAAAGTGTTTCAAACTTAATCTAAACTCCCAAAATTCATCATCAAACCTTTATAAAGCAGTAAACCACATTTCCACTCATCGACAACACAACACTCCACTAACCGATGCGAATTCAAGCTTTCGAAGCCTCTGGAACCTCTCCAAAAGATGATGGGTCCGTCTCCCCTATTTTGCCCACACAAAAATAGAGGATTAATACATTTCCATGCATCTTTAAACAAAGTAACACATCTTCTCAACTTTGCCTCACTAAAAACCATCGCACACTTCTTTAACACAACCGAAATCATAACCAAACTCAACCTAAACTAAGCCCATCCAAAACCTAACTATTTTAACATCTTAACATCATCAATTGACATCCAAAAACAACAATATATCAACCTTATATCTCCAGCAACCTTTTAACACCAAGATCACCACAAAATCTAACTATTTACATCCTAGAAAATTAGCAATTCACTTAGTTCCAGGATTCCTTTTATTAATATCTTCTCATAACATTAAAACACATCTTACAAGTAATCTAAATCAATTAGAATCAACACAAAACATATCTATTATCAAGAACCATCAAATTTCTTATCAAAACTCAATTAAAAACCTTTTAATCATGATTTAATCATCAACACATAACAAAATCAGTTGTAAAGGATCAAGAACTTGGGAATTTCAGTAAATAACCTTTAATTAGAGGAGAGAAATGAAAATCACCTCTAATTGCTAATTTCCCCCTCAATTGGCAAGATTTGAGTGAAATCTCCAGGAAAACAAATAAGATTTGGTGTAGAAATCAAAGGAGTCAATTAAGAAATCAAAAAGGAATGATTCCTGGTCATTTTAGAGTAAAGTTGATAGTTTGGTTGCTGAGAAAGTTGAGAGAAAAGTTGAGAGCAAAAGTAGTTACATAAGAAAATGAAATTGGCTATTAAAATCTTTTTAATCAAATCTATTTTATTTTTAAATAATAACCATTTTAAAACCTTTTAAAATAGCCTAAATTAAGGGAAAATCTGATTAAAAATTTTGGTAAATTAGATCCTTAAAGATTATAAGTTTTGACCCTTTTTACGATTTAGTAACCAAAACAATTTTGAAACTTTACATTTTAGTCACCAGACCAAAATGTCCCAAAATCCGATTTTATTTCTTCAAACAGAGTTTCCCAAAACCCTTAGAACATTAATTAAACATTTTCTAATATTTTTTCATATTTTATTTTAGCCAAAAACAATTTATTATGAATTAATTCCCGAAACTAACTCGAATCGCCTAATCTGGTTCCCCCGGACCGTCTAATCGATCTAGCTAACATCTAGGCCCAAATTAGGGGTGTTACAAGTCTCCCCCACTTAAGAAATTTTGTCCTTGAAATTACCTGATGAAAAAATGTAAGGAAACTGCTTCTTCAAGTCCTCCTTACTTTCCCACGTGGCATTTACCAACTCATTGGTCTTTCCACGAAGAACCTTGCTGATAGAATCAAGAATTTTCACGTGTCCTTATCATAGGTCAAATCCAAATTCAACTCAATCTCCTCAATAGGCATCACATGCAATGGGTTTGATCTATCTCTGAAGCATCGATACATGGAAAACATCATGTATCTTCTTTAACTCCGCAGGCAACCTCAACCTATAAGCAATTGGACCAACACGCTCCAACACCTCATAAGGCCCAATGAACCTTGAACTCAACTTGCTCTTACGTCCAAACCTCATTACCTTCTTCCAAGGCAAAACCTTAAGAAACACTATATCTCCAACAGCAAACTAAATTTCTTGACGCCACAAGTCAGCATATGACTTTTGCCGATTCGAAGCCGCTTTCAACCGATCACTAATAAGCTTCACCTTCTCATTAGTGTCCTTCAGCAAATCAGGCAGGGAAACATACTTCTCCCCCTAGCCCAACAAAGCGGCGTACGACACCTCCTAACATATAAAGCTTCATACGGAGCCATTTGAATACTAGCCTAATAACTATTGTTATGGGCAAACTCCACCAACGGTAGTTGCTTCTCCCACGTTCCTTGAAAATAAATGGTGCAACACCGCACCATTTCCTCCAATACTTGGATAATGCGTTTAGACTGACCATCCATTTGAGGATGATATGAAGTATTGAAATTCAACCGCGTACCCAATGCCTTATGCAAACACTCCTAAAACCTCGATCTAAAGCACGGATCCCTATCTGATACTATAGACTTAGGCACCCCATGCAACCTCACAATTTCAGCAACATGCAACTCTGCCAACTTATCCAAAGTAAAAGTCGTATGCACAGCCAAAAAATGTGCACACTTCGTAAACCTATCCATAATCACCCACACAGAATTCTTCTTTGATGGCGTCAAAGGCAATCCGGTTACAAAATCCATGCTAATACTCTCCCACTTCCATTTAGAATCTTCAACGGTTGCAACAACCCGAAAGGAAACTGATGCTCAGGCTTCAAGCTGACATACCATACATCGAGCAATAAAATCCGCTATATCCTTCTTCAACCCAACCTAAAAATATTCCTTCTTCAAATACTGCTACATCTTTGTACTCCCCGGATACATAGCAAAAGGACTAGAATGAGCTTTAGTTAAGATAGTGCGCCTCAGCTCCTCATCTTTTGGCACAACCACTCGACACTTAAAGTACAAAACACGCTCATCACTAAAACAAAAATCCATCTTATTACCATCCATAATGTCCATAACATGCAATACCAACGAATCATCATACAGCTGTTTCTCCTTGATCAACTGCAACAACGATGGCTTTACTTGCAACTCAGCTAACAAACCACCGTCTCGCGTCGCACTCAATTGAGCAAACATTGTTCTCAACTCCACTGCAACCTTCCTACTCAAGGCATTGGCTACAACATTAGCCTTTACCGGATGATACTCAACTGTCAAATCATAATCCTTGAGCAACTCCAACCATCTCCGTTGCCTAAGATTCAACTCCTTTTACGATATCAGATATTTCAAACTCTTGTGATCAGTATACACAATACACTTCTCACCATACGGATAATGCCACTAAATCTTCAACTCAAACACCACCGTAGCAAGCTATATATCATGCGTAGGATAGTTGTGCTCGTGCACCTTGAACTGCCTAGATGCATAAGCCACAACTTTTCCCCTTGCATCAGCACACACCCCAAACCAATATAGGATGCATCGCTATAAACTACAAACTCTTTCCCCGGCTCAGGTTGAATCAGGATCGAAGCTTGCGTTAAAGCTCCCTTCAACTTATCAAAAGCTTGTTGTCTACTCTTTTTCCATTCAAAACTTACATCCTTTTGTAACAAATTTGTCAAAGGAGCAACAATCTTCGAGAAACCATCAACAAAGCGACGATAATACCCTGCTAACCTCAAGAAACTACAAACCACTATCATCGACTTAGCTTGATTCTAGTTCACAACTGCCTCATTCTTTTGCCTTCCGCCGAAAGCACATGACCAAGAAAAACCACTTGTTTAATCCAAAACTCACACTTGCTCAACTTGGCATAAAGCTTATTATCCAACAGAACGTGCAATACAATCTATAGGTTTCGATCGTGATCCTCCTTTGTACGAGAGTACACGAGAATGTCATCGATGAACACTACCACGAATTGATCCAAGAATTCATAGAATATCCGATTCATCATGTCCATAAAAGTTGCGGGCACATTAGTCAACCCAAACGACATTATTAAGCACTCATAACACCCATATGGAACCATAATCCAACAACTCCTGCAATTGCGTCTTCAACTTCTTTAACTAATTCAGTGCCATACGATACAGTGCAATCGACACCGGATCTGTATCCGCCTACATCTCAATGCAAACTCTACCTCTCTATCCGGTGGTAATCCAAGTAACTCCTTTAGAAACACCCTTGGAAAATCACAAATGGTACAGATATCCTGGGCATGTACCTCCTTCATATTTGGGTTCATAATATAAGCCAGATACGCTTGAACCCTAAGCCCTAACAACTTGAGCGCTTCCAAAGCCGAAACTACATTGGACAAGAATTTAACATTCTCGCCCACAACTACCACTTTATAATCCTCAACAATTTTCAACAAAACTCGCTTGATCTCGAAATTGACCACAACCCTATGCTCAGACAACCAATCCATCTCCAAGATTATATCAAAACCATGAAATGACAACTGCTTCAAATCATCCGCAAACACGTTACCTTGAACCATCAAAGGACAACTCCTAAACAACCTCCTAGCGATTACCGTCTCACCAAAAGAACTAGTTATATGCATACCCACATCTAACACTTCTGCAGGTATATCAAGCAAGCATGCATGTTCGCGCAACATGTATTAATGTGTAGAACCATAATCTACCAAAGAAAGTAATGATATGGACTGCAAAGTAAAAGTACTTGCAATCATATTTGTTTTATTCCTTCCCACGTGATGCGCATAGATCCTCCTCGGTCCACCACTCTCAGGTTGAACCGCCACGGTATGAGCAACAGTCCTATGAACTTCCTCCTTAAGCTAAACTCTATGTACAATAGCAGGCGCAAGAGCCTGTCTATCTCTAGCCAACTACGGACAATCACGCCTAAGGTGATCTCGTGAACCACAGTTCCAACATGTAACAAGAGTACCCTAACACTCCCCTGAATATCGCCTACCACACTGCCCACACCCAGGTGCTCGAACACAGGAGCTCTGACTATGTTGTCTACGCCCAGCACCACCTCTATTGCGTCCTTAATCAAGGTGATACCTCCTATCCCGATGCTTCTTATACTAGTCACTACCAACATCCGACTCAGCAATTCTCTTCTGAATGCTAGAACTCCCCAAACGTGAGGATAATCTTAGATTCTACTCTATATCCTTAGCTCGAGAAACCAAAACATCAAACTCAGTGCAATTTGTAGCCAACATTTAAGTCTTCATTTCCTTGACCAAACCATATTGAAAATGATCACATCGTTGATTTAACGCCCTGAAAATGGGAATAGATGCAAATCGGGTTGGACCGCAGGTTCGAAAGAACCAGTTTAGGCAATTTGAATAGTTTCAGGAAAATAATTTTATAAAAGTGATTTTGGGGAAAACAAAACATGGAAAAAATGCTCTAAAATAATTAATTAATATTTTAATTAAATTGGTGAAGTCAATAAGGAAATTAAATCTGATTTTAAGACATTTTAGTCTAATGACTAAATTGGAAGTTTTCAAAACTGTTTTTGGTGACTAAATCGAAAAAGGATCAAAACTGTAAGAATCTTTAAGGAGCTATTTGACCAATCTTTTTCAACAGATTCTCTCTTAATTTAGGCTATTTTTAAAGTATTTTTAAATGGTTTAATAATTGGATAAATGAGGATTTAATTAAAAATATCTTTATTTCCTAACAACATTTTCATACGTAACTACTTTCTCAAAATCTTTTCTCTCAACTTTCTCAGCAACCAAACTAATATTTCTACTTCTAAATCTCCAGGAATCAATCTTCATTGACTTCTTTTTTTATTTCTATTTGATTTCTTCAAATACCTTTGCAAAATCTCTTTGGATTTCAGCAAAGCTTGGCCAATTAAAGAGAAATCAGCAATTAGAGGTGATTTTCGTTTCTCTCCTCGAATTAAAGGTTCTTTAATGAAATTCCCAAGTTCTTGATCCATTGTTGTTGATTTATATTGTGGAATTGTGATTTAAACATTGATTTGTTAATTAAATTGAGTTTTCTTGGAAAATTAATGGAAGTTGAATTGGATATGTTTGGTGATGGATTTAATTGATTTACATATTAAATTAGATGTGTTTTAATGTTGGAAGGATTGATAAATAAATAGAATCCCGAAACTATATGGATTGCTAGTTTCTAGGTTGTTTATAGTTGGTTTTTGGTGTGATTTGGTTGTTGTGGTGTTGCTGGAGATATAAGGACGTGTTTAGGTTGTTGTTGGATGTTAATTGATGTTAGTAATGTGTTAGAATCATTAGATGTTGGCTGGGCTTTGTCTGAGTAAGGTTTGGTGGTGTTCTTGTTGGTTTTAGGAAGGTGTTCGATTGATTTTTGAGAGGCGTTGTTGAGTTTGTTGGTTGCTGGAGGGTTTTGATACAAAGATGTGTTCTTAATCCTCTATTTTGGTTGGGTAAAGCAAGGGAGCTGAATCCTTTACCTATCGAAGAAGGAGCGGGAGTTGCGGAGGCTTGATTCGCGCATCGGTAAGCAAGAGTTGGTCTTTTGGTAATTGGAAAAGTGTTTTACTACTGTTAAAAGGTTTGAAAAGGAGTTGTGGGAGTTTAGATAAAATTTGACACACTTATCTAAGCTTGAAAGTAAGTATCGGTTGAGTTTCTCTCAGTTTCGGCTTTTGCAAAATAAAATCTCATGCAGATGTTATGGTTTTGATTACTCACTGTATTATGCATGTTTTAAAAATGATTTATGATGCAAATGATCATTGATGATTACTTTTGGGAATGGCATATGATTTATGCAAGTAGTTTGAGAATATGAAAATCATGGTTTAATGTATTTGTGGAAAATTGATTTAATGCATATTTAAAACAGTGAGGTAATGTTGTTTATTGAATATATTGGCAAGTGCTTGTGTTTAAAATGATATCAGATATAGTTGGCATGCCATAAGATTTAGAGGGCACTATAAAAAGTCGCCTCATGTTTGTCGAGGGGTGTTAAGAGTCCATAATCTCCAACATGAGAACCGTAGCGGTTGAGGTGGGTAAATGTTTCATTTACTCCCGCTGCTGGACAAGTGTGTCGTTACTCCGGTTTAAACCGTTGAGGTGGGCAAGTGTGCCATTACTCTAGTTGAGGTATGTATGTAAAGTGGTTGTGGAAACCACTTGAGAAATTCGTGTATCCGATAAGTTTTGTGAAATGTAAGGTTGCTGGTTTTGAGTCACTTGAAAGCCAATATATGAGATAATGTATCATGTGAAATGGAATATGTTTGTATAATGAGACTTATACATGTGTTACTCTTTAAGCTTGTTATAAGGGTGTTGTGGTGTGAAGCTTAAATTGAGGTAGAGATCAAATCCATGATACATGTGTTGAAAATAATTTAAAAGTGCATATTTGAGATGTTGAGAAAAGCATGAGATGTTTTGCCATAAGATTATTATAAGTGATATGATAGAAATGGTTTTAAATGCATTTATGAGTGTTTTGCGTTTTCCCTCACTAAGCTTATAGCTTACACTCTATTTTCCTCATCAATAAAGAGAAATAGCTTTCTTGGACGGCACGTGAGCAAGGGAGGATCCAAGAAACACTTTGATTCAAAGTATGGTTTTATATATGTTTAGTAGTAATAAGAAGGCAATGTGACCGGTTATTTGGGAGATGTGTTTTGAGATACTCCTTGTTGTAATAAGTTTGGTTTGATGTTTTGGTTTGGTATGATGCTTTTATATGTGGTTTTGAGGGGTTGGGAGACATTAAGCATGCTTGGGTAGAAATCATGGTCATAGGTGATTGCTTTAGTATGCCATGCTTAGTGTAGCTTCATTCTATGTTGATATGTTGGATGATTGAATGTTTATGATGCTTCATGATGATTTGAGGATGAATGAGAGGTGTTAGACTGAGCCAAAATGTCATATGTTGGACTTAGAGGTCATTACATGTTGCACCGTACCAGTACTGACCCCTCAGATTTCAGTACGCGTGGACTCGTCCAGGCTCAAGATGTTCAAAATAGCCTAGGCATACCGATGCGTCTGGCAATCGTATCGGTACGCATAGAGAGAGAATAGTGCTCATTTTGGTACAAGGGTTACAATATCGATACGGTGTTTAGCTACTGGAATTTTGATTTTTGAAATACACAAGCCCGTGCCGATATGCCTAGGGACCGTATCGGTACGCCTTTGTCTTTTAGTGTTGTATCGAAATGCATGACACCTGTATCAATAAGCAGACCGTTAAATCTATTGAGATGCCTTCTAATGTTTGGAATCTTTGCATTTTGGTCCCTATTTCTTGAATGTGCAATTAAATGATTATGAATGGTCATTTTGAGTTGATATCTAACATGAATTCATGTAACATGACTAATTAAGGATTGGTAACTGAAATTTTAAGAAAGTACTCGTAAATATTGGAAATTATGTTTTTGTCCCTATAATGGATTTTTCGAACAATTGGATGTCAAAACATCGCTCGGTTGAGTTGTAATTAAACAATGACTTGTATGAACACTATAGGACCTAGTAATGCATTTAGATAAGATAAAAGAGAAAAAATGGACCGTTTTAGTTGTAATGTTTTCGGGGTTTGCTTCGGTAAACCCTAATATAGCTCGCTTAGTTCGGTCTCTCGGCTAGACCGGGTCAAGGGGATTATAGCTGACGCTCATTAGGAACCAGTTCAGCTGCATATTGGCTTAACTGAACAAAATAAACCTCATATTTCGATACAAGCATGCTACCCTAGACCAACACCATAAAATCTCACGTTTTTTCATCTTGGTATCGAGAACCAAAATACTTATTCCAAAAAGTAGCACAAAAGAACTCCCACGTCACATCTATAGGTTTCATACTCGTGATAGAAGTCGTACACCAGCTATATGTATATCCCTGAAACAGGGATACAATGTAGACCAACTTATGAACATCCATACACTCTATCTGCCCAAGAACCATTTCGGTACTTGCAAACCACTCCTCAACTGCCTCTAGAGCTAAACCCCTAAACTCGATACCTCCCAAACTCTGCAAACGCTCCAACAGAAGTCTTGTATTAACATCTATCGTAGGTGTTGGTACAGGTACTTGTACTTTAGCCATAGCCGCCTGAAATGCTCTAGTCATTGCCTGGATCAACGGTGTCATATCCCCAAAAATTGGTCCTTGAGGTGCTTGAGGTACACCACCCTCAACCCTAGCACCAATAGAAGGAATCGGTGGAGAATGAGGTAACTCATCGTTATGTCTATCCACAACACTACCCATATGAGCTCTCGTCTCTCGTCTCGGTCTTATTTCTCAAAAATATGAGTCTAAAGCATGACAATGCAACAAAACCAAACAATTAGGCCTGCTTGAAGCAAGAATCCAAGACGCTCATGTTTCAAAACAAAAACCATTTTGCACTTGTAGTAATAAGGTAATGTGTCCCCAAGCTTTTACCCCAACATTGCACATTTCACTCATAAACACACAAAATCATACACTATGCATGCTATTCAATATATTCATACAACAATAACACCTCAAACAACCACAACCCACCTCCCAACAATCATAACCTATCTCTGATACCACCAAATATAACCACCTCGACCGGGCCTAGACGCCAGACCAAATCGAGCGAGCTATATTCAGTTTGCCAAGACAAACTAGAATGATTTACTTGGAATACGGTCAATTTTTTTTCATTTTTATCTTGACTAAATGCATAATTAAGTCCTAAGGTGATCCTGCTAGCAGCTGTGAAATTGATAATTAAATCGAGCGTCGAATTGGCATCCACTTGGTTGAGAATGCACTCTAGGAACAAATTGTAATTTTAAAAAACTAGGACTTACTTAACTCCAAAGTTACCAAACCTTAATTAATCAAATTACATGCATTCTAGTTAAATTTCAACTTAAAATAATCATCCAAACTCATTTAATTTCATGATCAAGAAATTGGAACTAAACTGCAAAGATTCAAACTTTAGAAAGCATGTTACCAAAAATAACAGATAGCGTACCAATACACCCTTTGCCCGTATCGATACGGGTATAATTTATGAAGGGTATCGGTATGGTCCTCAAGCATACCGATACGATTGCCCGTGTACCGACACCTAGTGTAATTTTCTACTATGCATACCGATACAGCTACAAGGCGTACCGATATGCCTATGCAATTTTGCACGAATTTGAGCCGAGATAGACCCTGTGTGCCAATCTCTAAGGACCCGTACCGGTACGGACTTGCCTATAATGACCTCTTGGTCGAACATATGACACTTTGGCACAATCGGTTTACCGAAGCGAGCTACATTAGGTTTACCGAAGTAAATCGTGAAGATGAAACCTAAAACAAGTCTATTTTTTCCTTTTATCTTGTCTAGATGCACAATTATTATCCTACATGTACATACTGATAACATGTGAAAACTCAACACAATCGGGCATCGAATTGACATCCAATTGAACATAATTGCAATTTACGGACCAAATTAAAATTTCGGAAAACTGCAGAGACTTAGCTCATTTTTATGTTTCCAACCTTTAATTAAGCAGGTTTCTTGCATACATGTCAAAAAGCAACTCAAAAAGGTCATCCATACTCATTCAATTACATCCACAACATTTAGGGACTAAAACGTAAGAAACTAGAACTTCAGAATATTCCAAATAAATAATTCAACTACCACAGTATTGGTACAGGAAAGGAGGTGTATGATACACCTCCATTAATTCATACTACAAAATTCCAGTAGCCAAAACCTGTTCTGATACGCCCTCGAGTATCGAAACGCCCTTCATAAAAATATTATGCCGTATCAAAACAACTCCTCGCGTACCGAAATGCTGGCCAAATTTGTCTAAGCCCGTACCAAAATGCTTACCGCGTACCGGTATGCTAAGCCTGAAATGGCTTACTCGTACCAAAATAGAGACACCCGTACCGATACGCCTGGGCCTGAAATACCTACATTTGCTGGTTAAACATGCTTTCAAACATACCAAACACCATGCTTCTAACATACATCCAACTTATTCAAGGGTCTAGCCACATCAAAACAACCTAGTTTCAACATCATTTCATGGCATCATGATTCAAATGTAAATCTAGAGGCATGCTCCCTAGAAACCAAAGCAGGCAAAACATGAAATCTCAAACCATCACCACAAACAATCCAAAAAGGCCTTTTACAACCCAATAGCAACAAAACAAACTTGCTCAAACAGGGAGTTTAGCAAAACACCTTCCAAAACAACAATGGAACCCTCATTGCCCTTATTACTTATAGTCTAACTCAAAAACATACTTTTGATACCAAGTTTTTTGTGATCCCTTGCCTCCCGCTGCCTTCCGAGCCTCTAATTCTCTGCATTCATGGACAAAGAGAGCGTAAGCACACTAGGCTTAGTGAGGAGTGCTCAAAAACAACACACCATCAAAGCATTAAAACCATTTCTCAACAACACATTGAAATCTCATTTCAATCATCTTTTAAACATCATTTAAAACTTTATCATGCCTTGAAAAACCATGCACTTTACATCTTTAAAACCCAGCATTTTAAACCATGTGCAACATGTATCATTAACCAACAACAAATCCCATTGCTAAACCTCAATTTAAGCCTTCCCATGCATAAAAACCATATGCAAAGCTTAAAGAGTAAACATGTATAAATCACATTATACAACATAAACTTTTCAATGATACATTAACAATTATATTGGCTTACAAGTGATCATAACCAAGTTCCTTTATCAAAAATAGTTCATCGGATACACAGATTCAATAAGTGTCCTCACAAAACTTCAAGCCATCTCAACTGGAATAGTGATAAAATCACAATCGCGGTTCATTACCAACCGAGTACAATTAAAACACTCGGGGACACCAACCACAATCATCGTTTAGACGCTTAATCCACTAACGGGAGTTTACGGTACCATATAACCCATCATCAGTTAGGGTACTTGGTTGGAGTTTTCGGTACACCAAATCAAAACCCCTCAACATCCAAGGTGACTTATTATAGTGCACTATGAATCTTATGGCCGGCCAACTATGTCCGATAACATTTTTAAACCACATCACTTGCCAATATAATTCACCATTTACCTCACTATTTTTACAAGCATTAAACCAAACCATTTTCCAAGAAACAACACATGCTTAAAAACTCAAGTATAAACCATAAACTTACATGGATCACTTACCACGTGCATCCACCATCATTTCATGATAAAAACAATATCTCATATACTTTAAAACATGCTTAAAATAGTAGGTACAATGCAAATCAAAACAAGTGCATAAAACCATTTCATAAAAGCACGACTGAGAGAGAAAACCATATCATACTTACTTCCGAGTTTAAACCAACGTTTCAAGCTCAGTTTAAACTCCCATAAGCACCTTTAAATCATTTCAAAGCTAAAATCCACGTTCTCACTCACCGATACGCGAAATCAAGCGTCTGAAGCCTCCAAAGCTTCATCGGTCACTTCCGGATCAACCTCCCCTGTTTTAAGAACATTACAACATAGGATTAATGCATCTCAATGAATTCAAAATACTGCAACAACAATTCCTTGAAAAACCTTACAATCTTTTCACAATTACCCAACCACAACAACCAAAAACATCATTTAACTCCTTCCAAACACAACCCAACCTCAATCTATCAATCTAGTAATTCAATCAACATCTAATAACATCTAAAAATAGGATTATCTCATCCATAAACTTCCAGCAACTACACAGCCACCACAACTCCACAAAAACACAAATCTAACAACCTAATAATCAAGGTTCAAGGTGTTTATGGATTCCAATGTTAAAATCAAGTTATCAACATTATAAATCATCCAAAATATGTCTACAATCAATCATATACACTAGAAAATAGATCCAATACGAATCTTCCATAATTTTACCAATTAAATCAATTAATCATTGTAAAACATAAAATCAGACTATAAATCATAAATCAATGATCAAATACTTAGGAATATCAATAAAGAACCATCAATAGATGAGAAAAATGAACCTTACCTCTATTGTGTGATTTCTCCCTTAATTGATTGATTAAATCTAGAAAAACACGAGATTTCAATGAGGTTTTGTAAATCAAAGGTAAATAAGTAATTACGAATCAAGAATCCAAGTAAAAAGATCTCTCACCTCTTGATTTTGATGAAAACAAGAGTGTTTGGCAGAAAAAAAGTAGAGAGAAAAGTTTACGTCAAATTTCTTTAAAATCAATAACTAACTTTTATTAATAAAATCCCTTTTAATTACCTTTAAAAACACATGTTAAAAAGTCTTAATTGAAGGATGAGACTACCAGAAAAAACTTGGTAAAATAGCTCCTTAAGGATTCTAAAAATTTGATCCTTTACAATTTAGTCACCTTTAAAAATAGTTTTCAAAAATTACATTTTAGTCACTAACCAAAATGTCACTCTTCCAAATCACATTTTCCAAAATTGACTTCACCAATATTTTCCATATATTTAAATATAATTTTTAACCATTTTCCATATTTTTATCTTACTCAAAAATATTTATTCCAAAACTCGACTCAAATCTCTAACCCGGTCCACCGGACCATCTAACAAGCCCTTAAACTGATAGGCCTAAATTAGGGCATTACAACTCTCCCCCACTTAAGAAATTTTGTCCTCGAAATTTTACCTGGAGGAAACAAATTCGGAAACTGTTCCTGCATGTCCGTCTTGTGCTCCCACGTGGCCTCCCCAACACCGTCGTGCCTCCACAACACCTTAACATGCTCAACCATCTTGCCACACAGAACCTTACTCCTGGTGTCAAGGATCTCTGTCGGTTCCTCAACATAAGATAGATCTGGCCTTAACTCAATATCCTACACCAGCATAACATGTGATGGATCCGAAAGATGCCTCTGCAACATCGAGACATGTAACACATCATGAATCCTCTCCAACTCAAGAGGTAAC
Source organism: Hibiscus mutabilis (assembly GCA_019671005.1). NCBI lineage: Eukaryota > Viridiplantae > Streptophyta > Magnoliopsida > Malvales > Malvaceae > Hibiscus > Hibiscus mutabilis. The sequence goes on along the minus strand of CM033737.1, from coordinate 18,946,498 downwards.
CTCAAACAATAAGCAACAGGACCCACATGCTCAACCACCTTGTATGGTCTAATAAACCTTAGGCTAAGCTTTCCTTTCTGCCTAAAACGCATCACCTTCTTCCAAGGCGACACCTTCAAAAACACTCGATCACCAACAACATACTCTATATCTCTACGCTTCAAATCTGCGTAGGATTTCTGATGATTCGAAGCCGCTCTCAAGCGCTCACATACCAGTTCCACCTTTTCATTGGTGTCTTTCAACACATCAGGCATTGAAACGTGTTCTTCTCCAACTTCAGCCCAACACAACGGTGTACGACACTTCCTACCATACATAGCCTCGTATGGTGCCGTCTGTATACTAGCCTGATAACTGTTATTATAAACAAACTCCAACAAAGGCATGTATCACACATTCTGACTATCCATCCATCTGAGGATGATAAAAAGTACTAAAGTTCAGTTGTGTTCCAAGAGCACGATGCAAACACACCTAAAATCTTGTTGTAAAATGCGGATCTCTATCTGAAACTATGGACTTGGGCACCCTGTGCAAACGCACAATCTCAGATATGTACAGATCGGCCAACCTATCTAAGGTATACATCGTATGCACTAGCACAAAATAGGCATACTTCGTAAACCGATCAATAATCACCCAAATAGAATTCTTTTTTGTTGGTGTCAAAGGCAACCCAAACATAAAATCCATGGTGATTCTTTCCCACTTTTATTTCGGTATCCTCAACGGTTGCAACAAGCCGGAAGGAAACTGATATTCAGCTTTCACACGCTGATATACTATGCATCGAGCAACAAAATCAGCCACATCTTTCTTCAAGCCAACCCAATAGTACTTTTCATTCAAACCTCGATACATCTTAGTACTATCGAGATGCATAGCAAAAGAACTAGCATGCGCTTCGGTCAAAATGATACGCCTCAACTCCTCATCTTCAGGCACCACAGCCCAACCTTTAAAACGCAACACTCCATCATCATTAAAATGGAAATCCGTTGGATTCCCATCCATGATATCCTTCATATGCGGTACCAAACTCTCATCATGCGGTTTCTTCTCTTTGATCAGCTGCGACAAGGACGGTTTTACTTGCAACTCTGCTAACAACCCACCATCACAAGTCACACTCAACCGAGCAAACATAGCCCTCAACTCAACAACAGCTTTTTATACTCGAAGCGTCAGCCACGACGTTAGCTTTACCCGGGTGATACTCGATAGATAGATCATAATCTTTAAGAAACTCTAACCATCTTCGTTGCCTAAGATTCAACTTCTTCTGTGACAACAGATACTTCAAACTCTTATGACCCGTGTAAACCACATATTCCTCTCCATAAAGGTAATGCCTCCATATTTTCAAAGCAAACACAACTGCGGCAAGCTCAAGGTCATGAGTAGGGTAATTACGCTCATGCACCTTTAACTGTCTGGAGGCATAGGCAACTACCAACTCATCACGGCCTCAATCTTGTGCGGATCAACACGAATCCCCTTAGCCGATACCACATGCACAAGGAAAGCAACCCCCTTAAGCCAGAACTCACACTTGCTTAACTTGGCATTAAGCTGATTAGCCAACAATGTATGAAGCACAATCCGCAAATGTCTATCATGATCTTCCTCAGTACGAGAGTACACTAGGATATCATCGATAAACATGACCATAAATTGATCTAAAAACTCATGGAACACCTGATTCATCGTGTCCATGAAAGCAGTCGGTACATTGGTCGACCCAAATGGCATCACCAAAAACTCATAATGCCCGTACCTCGTACGAAAAGCTGTATTGGGCACATCCACATCTTTCACCTTCAATTGATAGTACCCAGACCTCAAATCTATCTTAGAGAACACCGACGCACCCTTGATCTGATCAAATAGGTCATCTATCCACGACAAAGGATACTTGTTCTTTATTTTCAACTTGTTCAGTTGCCAATAATCTATACACATCCGCAACGTACCATCATTCTTCTTCACAAACAACACTGGTGCACCCCACAATGAAATACTAGGTCTAACAAAACCTCGATCAAGCAACTCTTGCAGTTGCGTTTTCAACTCCTCCAACTCTTTCGGGGCCATGAGATACGGAGCAATTGACACTGGTGTCGTATCCGCATAAACCTCAATGTCGAACTCTACCTCTCGATCTTGTGGCAACCCCGGCAACTCTTCTAGAAAAACACTCGAAAACTCGCATACCGTACGAATGTCCTGAACACGTACTTCCTTTGACCCCAGATTCATAATATAGGCTAAGAATGCCTTGCAACCAGAATCCATCAAACGACTCGTTTCCAGCACCGAAACAGCATTAGACAATAATTTATCATTCTCTCCCATGATTACCACCTCTTAATCATCAGCAAGTTTCAAGGTAACTCGCTTGGATTCAAAATCAACCACAGCTCTATGTTCTGATAACCAATCCATACCCAGGATTACATCAAAAATCGTGAAACGACAACTCCATTATATCAACCGCTACTAGGGCTGTTCATAACTGGATATCGGATTCGATCCTGTTTTTTTTTTATATTTGATTTTTTGAATAGGCGATATAGTGATCCGTATCTGATCCGAAAAAAATAGATATAACAAACAACAAAAGGCTAAATATAACAAGATTCACATCTATGAAATATATTTTAATTTAACCATTTTTTCAAATTTGAAGTTCGTATTTATGAAAACTTCAGAATTTCGAATATAACAAACAACAAATTGCTAAATATAACAAGATTCACATCTATGAAAATTTTGATTTTTTTAATTTTCAGATATAACAAGCAACAAATTGTTAAAATTAACAAAATTAATATTCTTTAAAATTTTGTTTTTTATATTTTTAGATTTTTGGATAATCCGAAACTTGAAATATTGCGATCCGTATCCGATCCAAAAAATTTAAAATCAGATCGGATATCCAATCTAGAAATAAAAATCAGATCGGGTATCCAAATTTTCAGATCGGATCAACGGATAATCAGATTGAATCGGTCGGATCAGAAATTTTTGAACATCCCTAACCGCAACCACACAACCTTAAACCATCAAAGGACATTTATTCAAACATCCTTCTCACAACAACTGTCTCACCGAACGAACTAGCTATTTGTATTTCCACATCTAACACCTCTGAGTCGGTCGTTCAAACCACAATGTCCATAAACATTAAAAATAGCAGGCACAAGAGTCTATACTCCACAAATCAAACTCAGATAATCCCGCCTCATGTGATTATACGATCCACATACCAAACATATATTAAATATTGCTTTAGTCTGGAAACTCTGACCCTACGGTCCTCGCCCAGCACCACCTCCACCACCCCACCTCAACTCAGGGCAGTATCTTTTATCACAGTTCTTCTTAAACTAATCACCACCAGGACTAGAATCCGCAACTCTCTTGCCAGAGCCAGAACCTCCCACACGAAACCAATAAACCCAGGTTCTGCTCAAAATACTTCACCCGTGTAACGAACACGTCGAAAATGGTGTAGCCAAAAGCCAACATGTAAATCCTAACATCCTGTACCAATCTGTAACAGAATCGGTCACAACAATGCCTCTCATCTGGTACCAGTTTAGGAGTATACTGGCTCAACCGAACAAATTGTACCTCAAACTCAGCCACAAACATACTGCCCTAAACCAAAGCCATGAATTCTCATTTTTTCCATCCAAGTATCTAACCCCCAAATACTTCTTCTTAAAGACAGCTTGGAAAAACTCCCAATCCACGTCATTGGGTTCCATGCCTACAGATACAGTTGTCCACCAACTATAAGCATCACCTTGTAATAGGGATACAACACATCCCAACTTACGGGCATCACTACACTTCATTTCATCCAAAATCCAAATAGTACTGGCCATTCACACCTCGAATGTCTCGGGAGACAACCTATAGTACTCAACTCCTCCTAAACTACGGAGACGTTCCAACGGTAACCCTGTTTGCCCAACAGCTGCCGCAGACACATGCTCTCCAGCAATAACAACTTAAAATGCTCCAGACATCACCTATATCAAATGCGCCATATCACCCAACATTGGCCCAACTAGCACATATGGTATTTACTCCAGGGTGGCTAGCCCCTAAGAGATATAACATTCTCCTCAATCCCTTGCCCAAAGGCAACAACAATCATACCAGATCGCAACTCTCTCCTCAGTCCCATCGTGCTAAAAATATATCTAAGGCACGATAATCATTCAAAAACAAAAATAGTTAGGCCATCTTCAAGCAAGGATCCAAGACTTCATTTTCAAAACCAAGACATTTCAGACTATAATAATAAGGCAATGGGTTTCCCAAGTTTTCCCTGACATAGCAATAAGCAACCACCGTGACTATTACAATCATCGTACATATCATAATCGCAAACATCGGATCACACTTCACTACAGCAATACAACAACCATACTAACTCCCAATTATCGCAAATCTAGCTCTGATACCACTGAATGTAACCCCTCGACCCGGCCTAGTCGCAAGACTGAACCGAGCGAGCTACATTAGGTTTACCAAAGTAAACCGTGAAGATGAAACCTAAAACACATCCATTTTTCCTTTTATCTTTTCTAGATGCACAATTATTATCCTACATGTACATACTGATCATAGGTGAAAACTTAAAACAATCGGGCATCAAATTGACATCCAATTAAACACAATTGCAATTTAGGGACCAAATTGCAATTTCAGAAAAACTAAAGAGACTTATCTCACTTTTATGTTACCAACCTTTAATTAAGCAGGTTTCGTGCATACATGTCAAAAATCAGCTTAAAAAGGTCATCCATACTCATTCAATTGCATCCACAACATTTAGGGACTAAAACGTAAGAAACCAGAACTTCATAATATTCCAAGTAACTAATTTAACTGCCATCGTATCGGTACATGCAATAGGGTGTATCGATACGCCTTCATTAATTCACACTCCAAAATTCTAGTAGCCAAAACATGTTCTGATATACCCCTGCGTATCAAAACGCCCTTCATAAAAACACTATGCTCTATCGAAACAACTCCTCGCATACCGAAATGCTGGCCAAATTTGCCTAAGCCCGCAACAAAATGCTTGCCCGTGTACTGTTATGCTAAGCTTGGAATGGCTTACTCGTACCGAAATAGGGACACCCGTACCAATATGCCTGGGCTTGAAATGCCTAAATTTGCTGGTTAAACATGCTTCCAAACATACCAAACACCCTAACATGCTTCTAACATACATCTAACATATTCAAGGGTCCAACCACATCAAAACAACCTAGTTTCAACATCAGTTCATGGCATCATGATTCAAATGTAAATCTAAAGGCATGCTCCCTAGAAACCAACGCAAGCAAAACATGAAATCTCAAACCATCACCACAAACAATCCAAAAAGACCTTTTACAACCCAAGAACAGCAAAAAAACTTGCTCAAACAGAGAGTTTAGCAAAACACCTCCCAAAACAACAACAGAACCCCCATTCCCCTTAATACTTATAATCTAACTCAAAAACATACTTTGATACCAAGTCTTTTGTGATCCCTTGCTTCCCGCTACCTTCAAAGCCTTTAATTCTCTACATTGTTGGACAAAGAGAGAGTAAGCACACTAGGCTTAGTGAGGAGTGCTAAAAAACAACACACCATCAATGCATTAAAACCATTTCTCAACACATTGAAATCTAATTTCAATTATGTTTTAAACATCATTTAAAACTTTATCATGCCTTGAAAAACCATGCACTTTACATCTTTAAAACCCAGCATATTAAACCATATGCAACATGATCATTAACCAACAGCAAATCCCATTGCGAAACCTCAATTTAAGCCTTCCCATACATAACAACCATATGCAAAGCTTAAAGAGTAAACATGTATAAATCACATTATACAACATAAACCTTTCAATGATACATTAACAATTATATTGGTTTACAAGTGATCATAACCAAGTTCCTTTATCAAATATAGTTCATTGGATACATGGATTCAACAAGTGTCCTCACAACACTTCAAGCCATCTCAACCGGAATAGCGATACAATCAAAATCATGGTACATTACCGAGTACAATTGCAACTCACAGGGACACCAACCCCAATCATTGGTTAGACACTTAATCCACTAACAGGAGTTTACGGTACCATATAACCCCTCAACCATTAGGGTACTTGGATAGAGTTTTCGGTACACCAAATCAAAACCCCTCAACATCCAAGGCGACTTATTATAATGCACTATCAATCCTATGGCCGGCCAACTATATCCGATAACATTTTTAAACCACATCTCTTGCAAATATATTTCACCATTTACCTTACTATTTTTACAAGCATTAAACCAAACCATTTTCCAAGCAATAATGCATGCTTAAAAACTCAAGTATAAACCATATACTTACATGGATAACTTACCACGTGCATCCCCCATTATTTCATGATCAAATCAGTATCTCATATACTTTAAAACATGCTTAAATAATAGGTACAATGCAAATCAAAACTAGTGCATAAAACCATTTCACAAAAGCACGACCGAGAGAGAAAACCACATCATACTTACTTCTGAGTTTAAACTAGCGTTTCAAGCTCAGTTTAAACTCCCATAAACCACCTTTAAATCATTTCAAAGATGAAATCCACGTTCTCACTCACAGATACATGAAAGCTCAATTTGCCGACGCGAAATCAAGCGTCCGAAGCCTCCAATCTTTACCGAATCAACCTCCCCTATTTTAACCACATTACAATAGAGGATTAATGCATCTCAATGCATTCAAAACACTACAACAACAATTCCTTGCAAAGCCTCACAATCCTTTCAAATTACCCAACCAGAACAACCGAAAACATCATTTAACTCCTTCCAGACACAACCCAGCCATAATCTATCAATCTAGCACTTTAATCAACATCTAATAACATCTAAAAACAAGATTATCTCATCCATAAACTTCCATCAACTACACAGCCACCACAACTCCACAAAAACAAATCTAACAACCTAATAATCAAGGATTCAAGGAGTTTTGGGATTCCAATGTTAAAAAAAACTTATCAACATTATAAATCATCCAAAATATGTCTAAAATCAATCCTCTACACTGGAAAACAGATCCAATATGAACCTTCCATAATTATACCAATTAAACCCAATTAAATCAATTAATCATTATAAAAACATAAAATCAGATTATAAATCAAGGATCAAATACTTGGGAATATCAATAAAGAACCATCAATAGAGGAAAAGAACAAACCTTACCTCTATTGTGTGATTTCTCCCTCAATTGATTTATTAACGGTAGAAAAAACCCAAGATTTCAATGAGGTTTTGTAAATCAAAGGTAAAGGAGCAATCACAAATCAAGAATCCAAGTAAAAAGATCTCTCACCTCTTGATTTTGATGAAAACAAGAGTTTGGCAGAAAAGAAGTGGGGAGAAAAGTTTACGTCAAATTTCTTTAAAACCAATAACTAACTTTTATTAATAAAATCCCTTTTAATTACCTTCTAAAACACATGTCAAAAAGTCTTAATTGAAGGGAGAAAACACAAAAAAAAAAACTTGGTAAAATAGCTCCTTAAGGATTCTAAGAATTTGATCCTTTACAATTTAGTCACCTTTAAAAAGCCCTTAAACTGCTAGGCCCAAAACCGTGGTGTTACATAGTGTTTCAAGTGTTTGGGTCGCAGACACATTGCTAATCAGTGTCCAAACCGAAACACCATGTTGCTCATAGACAATAGGGAGGTTGAATTCGAGCATGAAGAGGAGGAGGAAAACGAGGATTGAAATGATGAAGCCACATAGTTCGTAGTATAGGGAGAGGTTCTAGTAGTGAAGAGAAGCTTAAGTGCGAGCGTCATGGAGAACGAGCTGTAACGTAAAAATATCTTACACACCCGCTGTCATGTGAATAGGAATGTATGTTTTATGATAATTGATGGAGGTAGTTGTACTAAAGTTGCTAGCTCTATGATGGTTGACAGACTTGGGTTAGCCACAACCAGGCATCCACAACCGAGCAAGTTACAATGGCTTAATGAGGGAAGAGAACTCAGAGTCACCAAGCAGGTTCTCATACCGTTTGCCATTGGCAAGTACGCGGATGATGTAATACCCTGAATTTGGGCCTAGATGTTAGATAGATCAATTAGACGGTTCGAGAGAATCGGATAATGCAATTCGAGCTAGTTTTGGGAATTAAATTTTAATAAATTATTTTTGGCTAAAATAAAATGTGGAAAATGCTAGAAAAATACTTAATTAATATTCTAAGGGTTTTGGTAAATTCAATTTGAAGGAATTAAATCGGATTTTGGGACATTTTTGTCTGGTGACTAAAATGTAAAGTTTTCAAAACTATTTTTGGTGACTAAATCGTAAAAGGGTCAAAACTTAGAATCTTTAAGGAGCTAATTAACCCAACTTTTTCATCATATTTTCCCTTAATTTAGGCTATTTTTAAAATTTTTTATATGGTTTTAATATTAAAATAAAATAGAATTGATAAAAAGGATTTTAATTAACCAAATTCATTTTCTTACGTAACTACTATTGCTCTCAACTTTTCTCTCAACTTTCTCATCAACCAAACTATCAATTTCATTCCAAAATCTATAGGAATCAATCTCTTTTGATTTCTTTTTGCTTTCCTATTTGATTCCTTTGATTTCTACATCAAAATTGTTAGGATGATCAATCGACGACAAATGGCCAAGAGGGGGTGAATTGGCAATTAAAAAATTAAAGGGAAGCAAATGGAAAGTGAAAATTGAGGACACGAGAATTTATAGTGGTTCAAGCTTTTAACAAGCTCTACATCCACTACCTTAGCTCCCCACTAAGGATTTCAAACAATTCACTAATGAATTCTTCCCCTTTTCTAGGCTAAGGAGGCAACCGTTACAATGGATCAAAGCTTTCTACCCAAAGCTTGATCAAGGTTCAGTCTTTTACAAGAAGTGGTTTGGAAACACAAAAATATCCTCTCAAAGGTGAATTTGTTTGCCCAAATACAAGTGCTGACAACCCCAAACTTGAATCTAAAGATTACAATGAAGATACACAAGTTGGGTAAAAAATTGACTCTAAAAGCCCAAAGTGGTTGGATTTTGCTTGAATGCTTGAGTGTTGTTCAATGGATGTTCAATTGTTGTTGTAGAAGGTTTGGAGACTTGTATTTATACCTTCTCATTGATTTATAACCGTTTGGGTGGTTGAGGTTATCAATAGTGCCGTTGGGCAGCATTTTTCCCGCAATAAATGTTGTATGGTGACCTACTGTATCAGTACAGGAAGAGCCGTATCAGTACCTGTCAAAAGAAGAAAGAGTCGTTGTGCAATAGCGTATCGATACGCGTACAGGCGTATCAAAATGGATAAAGAGTAAAAACAGAGGCATATCAATACAGTATAGCTGTATCGGTATGATTTTTGCTCACTGGAATCTGAGGAAAAAGTCAAGTGAAAAATGCATCGGTACACCTAGGGGCGTATCGATACGCGTTAACCAATTTTCAAAGTTTGCTGATTCCCATAACTGACAAGGCAATGGTCATATTTTAAATGCAAAGATTTTGAAGATCTTAATACCCCATTGTATCGGTACGCTTAAGCAATAACTAAAACCCAGGTGAATGTCGTATCGAAACAGACATATTCGTTTCGATACGCATAACCTAAAATACATGCCCAGATGAAGGCCGTATCGAAGCGGGCATAGTCGTATCAAAATGGTTTGTAAAATTAAAATTCCAGTAGTGAAAACCCGTATCGAAACACCTAAGATGTATCGATACGCCTGGGCATATTTGTTGAGTTTGGCTTTGAAATACTTAGAAATATTTTTAGGTTTAAGTCTTGGACTTAGAAAAACTTTTCCTTGTCATTTTGTGAGACTTTTGAATACTTAAAAATTTATTTTCTTTTACAATTTGGTCCTTAAACAATTTGTTATATCAAAATCGAATATAGGTTTTACAATCTCCCATTTTTTGATATAACAAAACCAAAGTAAATTTTTAAGTAATTTTGAAAAGTTTTAAAAGTACTCCCCCTTATTTTAAGACTAAAAGGCTTTAAAATTTTAGATCAATTTCTTCTCCCCCTTTTTGTTAGATCAAAGTCAATAGGATATAAAATTAAAGCAATACATATAAACAGTAAGGCAACTCCAAGCACTTAAAGGAAACAACGTATGCATTAAAATTCAAAGCATGATTCAAAGCAACATAATCAAATCCAACTTAATTCCTAAAAACATAAACCATAGGAAATAACATCAAAGCATAGGAGTTCAAAAACATAACGACATAAGTGCATAAAACTAATCCTAAGATGATATGATATGATATGCAAGTTGCCTAAAAATCATCTTCATCGTGTTCATCTTCATCATTGGCATGGTTTCCAAGAGATTGACACCACTCTCCATGAAAAGTGGTAAGAGAGATATCTATCGAATTTTGGCGATTCTCAATGGCAGTCACTCTTTCTTCCAAAGATGTGAAACGTGTGTTAATTGCGGTAAACCCGAAAGTCATAGTAGTATCTAAAGATTCAATAGAAGTGCCCAATGATATGAATTACTCGTTGAGATATGCCATGAGAGCATCACGAGAAGGTTGGGCTACCAAAGCTTGAGGAACCGAAACCTCTTGAGGTGCCGCCACCAGATCGGGTTGAACACCACGAGGAAGATTGGTATTCCGGACCCATTCTTTATTACAGAATGTGAACTTTACGCGGTGGAGAGAACGCTCATCAATAGGATCGGTGAGAGGTCCGACAACATCATAAGAGCAATCAATTCCCATCTTGTGAAAGAGAAAACTCAACACGGTGCCATATGTAAAGGATGAAACAAGAGTTGTATGGCGGTGTTGCACAAGGAAGATGATTTTCGCAAACATAATCTTGTGAAAAGTTGTGGCTTATACCATTTGAGTTACAAAAATCCTCAAAACCTAAATTTTGAAATTGGTACCATGGTCACTTATAATATGAGAAATAGATTGACCAACATCATTTTGACTAATTTTTGAAAATGTGATGAATTTTTCTAAAGCCTCATCCTTGGTCCTTAAGAATAGAACCTGAGTGTATCTAGAGTAATCATCTACTAAAACAAATACATATGATTTTCCACTCAATCTCATAGTTCTAATAGTACCAAAAAGATCTATGTAGATCAATTGTAAAACTCTACTAGTTGAAACATCATTAATAGGTTTAAAAGAAACTCTTTTATGTTTGCCTTTTGCACAAGCATCACAAATTTTATCAAGAGAAAACTTAATTTTTGGCAAACCTCTTACTAGATCTATTGAAACCAATTTTTCTAAAACACTCATGCTTGCATGCCCTACTTTTCTATGCCATGGCCATGAGTCATGTTCATCTTTAGCAACAAAACATGCATTTGAAATATGAATGTCAGCTAAATGCACCATGTAAATATTTCCTATGCGATGACCAAAAAACACAATTTTGTTGGTTTCAATGTTTATAATTTTGCAACCATATAAATCAAAAATCACTCTGAAACCTTTATCACAAAGTTGGCTTATGCTTAATAAATTATGTTTAAGACCATTAACATATAAGACATTTTCAATAAGTATGGAAGAGTGATTACCAATGGAACCAATTCCTTCAATTTGGCCTTTGGAGTTGTCACCAAATGTCACTAATCCTCCTCTCTTTAGATTTAGTTCCAAGAATCTACACTTGTCTCCGGTCATATGTCTCGAGCATCCACTATCAAGGAACCACGAATTTGCACTTGAAGCTTTGACCTTGTAGCAATGCTCCCCCTACAAACAAAGATTAGGCCTTGATTTTTGGTACCTATATCATTTTGGGTCTATGAGTATTAGCTCCCAAAATCTTGGTTCCCTTGGGAATCCAAGAAGCAATAGCATGAATATCTTTAGAAGCAATTAGGTCCTTAGGAACCCAAACACTTCTAATCCTTTTACCTCTAAAGGGCCTTTGGAAGCCTCTTTGTTTGTAGCCAAATTTCCTTTTCACATAGTTGGGTTTTAAAGATTGTCCTTTTTCAAAACTAGATTTCTCAACTTTGTTCAATGAAGCTTTGAGATTATTCATCTCATTGTGGTAATGATCATGAAACTCAAAAAGAAGGTTGTTTAAATCAACATTTACCTTTTCAAAATACTTTTGATTTTCTTGTAAATCACAAACCTTCTTTTTCAAGTTCAAAATTGGTTTTAGATAAGGAATCATTTTGGTGTTTCAAATCTAGGATAATTTTCTTGTTTCTCAAAATTTATTCCTTATACTTTTCAACCAATTTGTCATACACCTGTTGGAACTCATCATAAGCTTCTTGAAGCTCATCGAAAGTAAAATCGAAAGTGGATGAGTTAGAGATTACCTTTGGATCTTCTTCAAGAGCCATGAGGCAAAGATTAGCCACTTCTTGCTCCTTTTCATTGGACGATTCCTCATCACTCCAAGTAGCAACATAAGCCTTGATCTTTTTCTTCTTCCCAAAGCTCTTCTTTTTGAGTTGAGGACAATTGATCCTTATACGCCCCGGCTTCTTGCACTCAAAGCATATGAGTTGATCCTTCTCCTCCTCCTTATTCTTGTTCTTGAAGTCTCCTCTTCGGTGGAACTTTCTTCCTCTATTGGACTTCATAAACCTTGTGAACCTTTTGGCTAGCATAGCCATCTCTTCATCTTCCTCCTCACTTGAATCACTCTCCTCAAGAGAAGCTTTAAGAGCAAATCTGAGTTTCTTCTTCTCTACTTCCTTCTTCTCTACCTACTTATCTTCTCTTTTCTTCTCTTCTTCTCTTCATTGCTTCATGATCTCATGATTAAAAGAGAACCCATAAAAGCATCGAGCTTCAAAGTCTTCAAGTCCTTTGTCTCGATGATGGCGGTCCTCTTTTTATCCCATGACTCGAGAAGAGAGTATATGAGCTTTTGAACAAGTTATCTTCGGGGATGATTTCTCTAAAGCTTTTGAGACCGATGACGGAGAAGTGATCGAACATCGTGGTGATGCTCTCATCAGGCTCCATCTTGAAGTTCTTGTAACTTAAGTTGAATAGTCCAATCTTGGCCGCCTTACGTCCTTGGTGTTGGTGCATTCATAAGTGGTCTCAAGCTTGTCCCACACCTCCTTTGCACTTGTACACGAAGACATATTCGAGTACTCATCGGGTCCAAGCGTACAAAAGAGCATGTGCAACTTGTCATTTACTTGTAACTTCTTTATTTCTTCATCGGTCATTTCTTACTTGGCCTTGGGAACTTACCTTTCTCCTTCTTGCTTTATCGGGATAGATGGTCCGTCTTCGATTACATCCCAAAAGACATAATCATTAGATTCGATGAATAACCTCATTCGGTTCGTCCAATATGGATAGTTGTCTCCGTTTAAGAAGGGCGATCTAGTGATAGATTATGACTCATACATGTTGTGGCCGGAGGTAAACGTCATGGCTTGAATGTCGGTTGATTGAATCACCTCTAGGAACATCTCAAGTGGATGTTAATCCCTCAATGACTTAAGTCTCTGATACCAATTGTTAGGATGATCAATTGACAACGAATGACCAAGATGGGGTGAATTAGCAATTAAAAATTTGAAGGAAAGCAAATGAAAAGTGAAAAATTGAAGACATGAGAATTTATAGTGGTTCAAGCTTCTAACAATCTCTAAATCCACTACCTTAGCTCCCTAATAAGGATTTCAAACAATTCACTACTGAATTCTTCCCCCTTTCTAGGCTAAGGAGGCAACCGTTACAATGGATCAAAGCTTTCTACCCAAAGCTTTATCAAGGTTCACTTTTTTACAAGAAGTGGTCTGCAAACACAAAAATATCCTCTCAAAGGTGAATTTATTTGCCCAAATACAAGTGCTCACAACCCCAAACTTGAATCTAAAGATTACAATGAAAATATACAAGTTGGGTAAAAAAATTGACTCTAAAAGCTCAAGGTGGTTGGATTTTGCTTGAATGCTTGAGTGTTGTTCAATGGATGTTCAATTGTTGTTGTAGCAGCTTTGGAGACTTGTATTTATACCCTTTCATTTATTTCTAACCGTTTGGGTGGTTGAGGTCATCGATAAAGCCGTTGGGCACCATTTTTCCCACAATAAATACTGTATGGTGACCTACCGTATCGGTACACGAAGAGCCATATTGGTACCTATCAAAAGAAGAAAGAGCCATTGTGCAATAGCGTATCGATACGCGTACAGGCGTATCGAAACGGATAAAGAGTAAAAATATCGGTACGATTTTTGCTCACTGAATCTGAGGAAAAAAGTCTAGTGAAAAATGCATCGGTACGCCTAGGGGCGTATCGATACGAGTTAACCAATTTTCAAAGTTTGCTGATTCCCATAACTGACAAGGCAATGGTCATATTTTAAATGCAAAGATTTTTAAGATCTTAATACCCCGTATCGATACCATAGAGACCGTATCGGTACGCTTAAGCAATAACTTAAACCCAGATAAATGTCGTATCGAAACAAAGATATCCATATCAATAAGCATAATCTAAAATACAACCCAGATAAAGGCCATATCAAAACGGTTTGCAAAACTAAAATTCCAATAGTGAAAACACGTATCGAAACACCTAAGGTGTATCGATACGCCTGGGCATATTTGTTGAGTTTGGCTTTGAAATACCTAGAAATATTTTTGGGTTTAATTCTTGGACTTAGAAAAACTTTTCCTTGTCATTTTGTGAGACTTTTGAATACTTAAAAATTTACTTTCTTTTACAATTTGGTCCTTAAACAATGTATTATATCAAAATCGAATATAGGTTTTACAAAAATCTACTTGATTTCTTCAAGTGTTCATCCAATCTTTGCCAATTAAGGGAGAAATCAGCAATTAGAGGTTATTTTCATTTCTCTCCTATAATTAAAGGTTCTTTATTGAAATTCCCAAGTTCCTGATCCTTTACAATTGATTTTTGTTATGGAAATATGATTAAATCGTGAATATGGTAATTAAATTGAGTTTTGAAGTGAAAATTTGACGAACATTGTTATGGATCTGTTTTGTATTGAATCTAATTGATTTAGATCTCTTATAAGATGTGTTTTAATGTTGTAAGAAGAGATTAATTAAAGGAATCCTGAAACTATGTGAATTGCTAATTTTCTAGGTTGTAAATAGTTAGATTTTGAAGTGATATTGGTGTTGTAAGGTTGTTGGAGGTATAAGGACATTATAAAGATGTTTTTGGATGTGAATTGATGTTATTGAGATGTTAAAATCAATAGGTTTTGGCTGGGCTTTGTTTAGATGAAGTTTAGTGATGATTTCGGCCGTTTAAGAGAGGCGTTTGATGGTTTTTAGTGAGACGAAGTTGTGTTTGATGGTTGCTGGAAATTAGAGATGCATGGAAGTGCTTTAATCCTCTATTTTTGATTGGGTAAAGTAGGGGATTTGGATCTTTTAGCTTTTAGAGAGGTTGCGGAAGCTTTGGAAGCGTGATTCTCGCAACAGCAAGAGAGTGTTGTGTTGTTGGTGAGTGGAAACGTGTTTTACTACTTTTAAAGGTTTGAAGATGGTTTTTGGGAGTTTAGAATAAGTTTGAAACACTTATCTAAGCTCAGAAGTAAGTATTGGTTGATCTCTCTCGTTTTTGGTTTTGTAAAATACAATCTCATACGCATGTTTATGAGTTTGATTACCTGCTGTTATATGCATGTTTTAGAAATGAAAATATGATGCTAATGATCATATGTGCTGATTATTGAGAATGATAAATGATTTATGAAAGGATTTTGAGAATACTAGAATACATGGTTTAATGTATTGGAAAATGGTTTGAATTGACACATATGTAAAACAGTAAAGTAATGTGGTTTTATTGAATATATTGGCAAGTGGCTGAGATAAAATGTTATCGGATATAGTTGGCTAGTCATAGGGTTTAAAGTGCACTATAATAAGTCACCTCATGTATGTTGAGGGGTTAATTATGTCATTTTCTCCACCATGAGAACCACAGCGATCGAGGGGTTAATTGTGTTGTTTTCTCCCGCTTGTGGATTCATACGTTATAACAGTTGAGGGTTGCTCCGGTTCAATGACGTATGTGAAGTGGTCGAAGGAACCACTTGGGAAATTCGTGTATCCGATGTTTTTGTAAAATAGAATGGAACTTGGTTTTGAGTCACTTGAATGCCAATATATGATATAATGTATCATGAGAAATGGATTATGTTTTGTATAATATGGTTTATACATAAGATGCTCTTTAAGCTTGTTATCTAGACATTTTGGCATATGAAGCTTAAATTGAGGTTTATGATAGAAATCCATGATACATGTGTTGCAAATGATTTAAATGTTCATTTTTAGAAAGAATTTAGAAGCATGAGATGGTTTTGGCATGAGCATGTTATATTGGATTTGAAATAAAATGGTTTTAAATACATTGATGAGTGTTTTTGAGATTCCCTCACTAAGCTTATAGCTTACGCTCTCCTTTCTCATCAATGTAGAGAAATAAGCACTTACGGGCAGCAAGTAAGCAAGAGGAGATCCAAGGGGTGAAGTATTTTCAAGTATGATTTTACAAATACTTAGTAGTAATATGAGGCAATGTGACCAAGTTGTAATTGAGAGGGTTATTTGGTTCTCCCTGGTTTGCACAAGTTGTAATTGATGTTTTGGACTTGTATGGTGCTTTATATCTTACTTTGAGGGTTTGGGATTCGTAATGCATGCTTGGGTAGAGAGCATGCCTATAAGGAATAGGTTTGATTATGCTATGATGTGAATGATCCTCTACAATGCTTATATGATTGTGAAAATGATGTTTAAGGTGTTATATGATAATTAGGAAGTGTTTAAAGTGTGTTAGATTGAGTTAAAGTGTCATATGTTCGACCAATAGGTCATTACAGGCCTGTCCGTACCGGTACAGTTCCTCAAGGATCGACATGTGGAGACCTATCTTGGCTCAATTTGGGCAAAAATGCCTAGGCATACCGATACGCATGGTAACTGTATCGGTATGCATAGTTGAAAATTTAGCCTGGTGTCGGTGCACAGGCACCCGTACCGGTACGCCTTTTGGCTACTAGAATCCCTTATTTTGAATATTGAACACCTATACCAATACGCTTGAGGGCCGCATCAGTACGCCTTTGCAGTTATACCCGTATTGATACGGGGTGTTAGTGTACCAATATGCAGTCAGTTATTTCCGTTAAAATGCCTTTTGAAGTTTGAAACTTTGCAGTTTAGTCCCTGTTTCTTGATCATGCAATTACATGGGTTTGGATGATTATTTTAAGTTGAAATTTAACAGGATTGTATAAAATATGACTAATGAAGGATTGGTAACTTTAATTTTAAAGAATTCATCATAATTATCTGTAATTACAATTTAGTCTCTGAAATACAATCTCGTGCAATTGGATGTCAATTCGATGCTCGATTGAGTTGTAAATTTCACCATTGCCAACATGATTACCTTAGGACTTAATTATACATTTAGATAAGATAAAATGAAAAAATATACCATTTTCTTAGTACCTTTATTCAGGTTTGTCTCGGTAAACCCAATGTAGCTCGCTCAATATGGTTTGATGACTAGACCAGGTCAAGGGGGTTACATTTATTGGTAATAGAGTGAGGTTATGATTGTTGGGAGGTGGGTTATGGTTGTTTGATGTTTTGTTGATGTATGATTCTGTTGTTTGGTATGCACAGTGTTTGATTTTGTAAGATTACGTTTGAAATTAGATATAACAGAGGTATAAGATTGGGGATATATTGCCTTATTACTAGTAGTGTTAAATGATTTTGTTTTTAAACATGAGAGACTTGGATTCTTGCTTCAAGCTGGCCTAATTACTTTTTTATTGCATCATCATGTTTTAGACTCATATTCTTGCGAAATAAGACCGAGACGAGAGATGATAGCTTATGTGGGGAGTGTTGTGGATGGACAAATTGATGAGTTGCCTCCTCCTCCACCGATTCCTCATGTTGGTGCTAGAGTTAAGGGTGGTGTGCCTAGGCACCGTAAGGACCTATTTTTGGTGATATGACACCGTTGATCCAGGCAATGATTGAAGCATTTTAGGCAGCCATAACTGGAGTGCAAGTACCTGTACCAATGCCTATAGCAGCTGTTAATACCAAGCTTCTGTTAGAGCGTTTATGTAGCTTATGAGGTATCGAGTTTAAGGGTTTGGCTCTAGAAGCAGCTAAAGAGTGGTTTGCTAGAACGAAAATGATTCTTGGGTACATAGAGCGTACGGATGTTTACAAGTTGGGTTGTATAGTGTCTTTGCTTCAAGGTGATGCTTATAGTTGGTGGACAACTTCTATTGCGGGTATGGCACCTGTTGATGTGACATGGGAGTTCTTTTGTACTGTATTCCAAAACAAGTATCTGGGTTCTCAATATCAGGATGAAAAGAAAAGGGAGTTCATGGCATTAAAATAGGGTAACATGTTTGTGGCTGAGTATGAGATTCAGTTTGTTCGGTTGAGCCAGTATGCACCTAAGCTGGTTCCTAACGAGCGACAGCGATGAAATCATTTTCGTTATGGGTTAGTTAAGGAGGTGAAGACTTACATGTTGGCTACTGATTATATGGAGTTTGATGTCCTGGTTTCCTGAGCTAAGGACATAGAACAAAATCCGGGGTTGTCTTCTCGAACGGGGAATTCTTCTATGGGGAAAAGAAATGTTGAGTTAGATGTTGGCAGAGATCGATACAAAAAGTATAGATATATAAGGTATCATCTGGATCAGAGGTATAGAGGGAGTAGTTCTGGGCGTAGACAGCATGGTCAAAGAACCTTTGTTCGAGCACCTGAGTGTGGGAGATGTGGTAGGCCACATTCGGGAGAGTGTTAAGGCACCTTTGGTACATGTAGTAACTATGGATCACGAGATCACATTAGGCGTGATTGGTCGCAGTTGTCTAGGGAATGACAGGCTCCTACACTGGCTATTGTACCTTAGAGAGGTCGTGGGCACGGTCAAGTTCATTTTTAGCGTAGAGAGGATGGTCAGAGGATAGTTGCTCATACTTTGGCAGTTTAACCTAAGAGTGGTGGACCGAAAAGGGTTTTCGCGCATCGTGTGGGAATGAATGATACAAATGTGATTGTAGGTACATTTACTTTGCAGTCCATACCATTATTTTCTTTGATAGATTCTAGTTCTACACATTCATACATCTTGCGTGAACATGCATGTTTTCTTGACATACCTATAGAGGTGTTAGATGTTGGTATACGGTTAACTAGTTCTTTTGGTAAGACAGTAGTTGCTAGAAGGTTGTATAGAAGATGTCCTTTGATGGTTCAAGGTCATGTGTTTGAGGCTAGTTTGATGGAGTTGACATTTTATGGTTTTGATGTAATCTTGGAAGAGGATTGGTTATCTGAACACAGGGTTGTAGTTGATTTTGAGACCAAGTGAGTTTCGCTGAAACTTGCTGAAGATTATGAAGTGGTGGTTGTGGGTGAGAAAGTTAAATTCTTGTCCAACGTTGTTTCAGCTTTGGAAGCACGGAAGTTGTTGGAATCTAGGGTTCAAGAATACCTAGCTTATATTATGAACCCAATTGTGAAGGAGGAACGTGTTCAGGATATCTACATCGTTTGTGATTTTCCAAGGGTGATTTTGGAGGAGTTGTCAGGGTTTCTACCGGATAGGTAGGTAAAATTTTGCATCGAGACGTATGCGGATACAGCTATAGTGTTAATTACACTGTATCGTATGGCACTGAAGGAATTGAAGGAGTTGAAGATGCGGCTTCAAGAGTTGTTGGATCGTGGTTTCATTCGGCCTAGTGTGTCACCGTGGGTAGTATCGGTGTTGTTTGTGAAAAAAAAGATGGCATGATGAGAATGTGCATTGATTATTGGCAACTAAACAAGTTGACGATTAAGAACAAGTATCCTTTACCAAGGATTGATTATTTGTTCAATCAGTTTCGAGGTACTGTAGTGTTTTCCAATATTGATCTAAGTTTTGGATATTATCAGTTAAAGGTAAAAGATAAAGACGTGCAAGAAAATAGCTTTTCGCACGCGTTACGAGCATTATGAGTTCTTAGTGATTCTGTTTGGGTTAACAACTACTCCAGTAGCTTTTATGGAAATGATGAACCGCGTATTCCATGAATTCTTGGATCAATTTGTGGTAGTGTTCATTGATGACATTCTTGTGTACTCTCGTCTCGAGAAAGATCATGATCAACATTTACAAATTATGTTGTAGATTCTATTGGATAATAAGCTTTATGCTAAGCTGAGCAAGTGCGAGTTTTGGATTAGACAAGTGGTTTTTCATGGTCATGTTACTTTGACCAAAGGTATCGGTGTGGATTCATAAAAGATTGAAGCTGTTGTGAATTGGAAGCAACCTAAGTCGGTGTTAGAGGTTCGTAGTTTCTTAGGGTTAGCAGGGTATTATCAATGCTTCGTGGATGGTTTTTTGAGGATTACTGCTCCTTTGATGATGTAGTTGCAAAAGGATGTAAGTTTTGAGTGGACTGAAGGTAGACAACAAGCTTTCGATAAGTTGAAGGAAGCTTTGACGCAAGCTCCAATCTTGATTCAACCTAATTCGGGGAAAGAATTTGTAGTTTATAGCAATGCATCCTACGTTAATTTGGGATGTATGTTGATGCAAGAAGGAAGGACTGTAGCTTATGCATCTAGGCAGTTGAAGGTGCACGAGTGCAACTATCCTACGCACGATATTGAGCTTACTGTGGTGGTGTTTATTTTGAAGATTTGGCGGCATTATCTTTATGGGGAGAAGTGTATTGTGTACACAGACCACAAGAGTTTGAAATATTTGATGTCGCAAAAGGAGTTGAATCTTAAGCAACTGATATGGTTGGAGTTGCTCAAGGATTAAGATTTAACGATAGAGTATCATCCGGGTAAGGCTAATGTAGTAGCTGATGCCTTAAGTAGGAAGGTGGCAGTAGAGTTAAGAACTATGTTTTCTCGATTGAGGTTGACGCAAGATGGAGGCTTGTTGGCTGAGTTGCAAGTGAAGCCATCGTTGTTGCAGTTGATCAAAGAGAAGCAACCGTATAATGATTCGTTGGTACCGCATGTCAAGGATATAATGGGTGGCAATCAGACGGATTTTTATTTTAGTGGTGAAGGTGTTTTGTGTTTCAAGAGTCTAGTGGTTGTAACGAAAGATGGGGAGCTAAGGCACACTATCTTGATTAAGGCATATTTGAGTCCCTTTGCTATGCATCCGGGAAGTACAAAGATGTATCAGGATTTGAAGAATGGGTATTTCTGGGTTGGTTTGAAAAAGGTGAGCAACAGTTTCCATCTGGGTTGTTGCAACCATTGAAGATTCCAGAATGGAAGTGGGAGAGAATTACCATGGATTTTTTGTCCGATTTGCCTTTGACACCATCAAAAAAGAATTATGTGTGGGTGATTGTGGATAGATTTACGAAGTGTACACATTTTTTGGCTGTGCATACGATGTATACTTTGGATAAGTTGGCAGAGTTGTATATTGCGGAGATTGTGAGGTTGCATGGGGTGCCAAAGTCTATAGTATCGGATAGAGATCCGCGCTTTACAACAAGGTTTTGGGAGTGTTTGCATAAGGCTTTGGGTACGCGGTTGAACTTTAGTACTTTGTATCATCCTCAAACGGATGGTCAGTCTGAACACGTTATCCAAGTGTTGGAGGATATGTTGCGGTGTTGCATCATTGATTTCCTTTGATCATGGGAGAAGCATTTGCCTTTGGTAGAGTTAGCTTCATATGAAGCTTTGTATGGTAAAGGTGTCGCACACCACATTGTTGGGCGGAGGTAGGAGATAAGTATATTTTTTGCCTAATGTGTTGAAGGATACCAATGAGAATGTGAAGCTTATTAGTGATCGGTTGAAGGCAGCTTCGGATCGGCAAAAGTCATATGCTGACTTGAAGCATAGGGAGATTGATTTCGCTATTGGTGATCGAGTGTTTCTTAAGGTTTTGCCTTGGAAGAAGGTGATGAGGTTTGGATGGAAGAGCAAGTTGTGTCCAAGGTTCATCGGGCCTTATGAAATGTTGGAGCGTGTTGGTCCAGTTGCTTATAAGTTGAGGTTACCTGCGGAGTTGGAGAAGCTACATGATGTTTTCCATGTATCAATGCTTCAGAGGTATAGATCGGATCCTTCGCATGTGATTCATGTTGAGGATATTGAATTGAATTCTGGATTTGCCTTGGAAGAAGGTGATGAGGTTTGGATGGAAGAGCAAGTTGTGTCCAAGTTTCATCGGGCCTTATGAAATGTTGGAACGTGTTGGTCCAGTTGCTTATAAGTTGAGGTTACCTGCGGAGTTGGAGAAGCTACATGATGTTTTCCATGTATCAATGCTTCAAAGGTATAGATCGGATCCTTCGCATGTGATTCCTGTTGAGGATATTGAATTGAATCTGGATTTGACCTACAATGAGGAACCAGTGAGAATTCTGGATTCAAGCAGCAAGGTTCTTCATGGAAAGACTATAGAGTTGGTAAAAGTGTTGTGGCGACATCGTGGTGTCGAGGAAGCCACATGGGAAAGCAAGGGATTAATGCATTTACATGCATCTTTAAACACAGCAACACATCTTCTCAACTTCACCTCACTAAAAACCATCAAACACTTCTTTAACACAATTGTAATCATCTCCAAACTCAACCTAAACAAAGCTCAGCCAAAACCTAACTATTTTAACATCTTAACATCATCAATTAACATCCGAAAACAACAATATATCAACCTTTTAACACCAAGATCATCTCAAAATCTAACTATTTACAGCCTAGAAAATTAGCAATTCACTTTGTTTTGGGATTCTTTTTATTAATCTGCAAGAG
This sequence comes from Hibiscus mutabilis, assembly GCA_019671005.1. Classification (NCBI taxonomy): domain Eukaryota; kingdom Viridiplantae; phylum Streptophyta; class Magnoliopsida; order Malvales; family Malvaceae; genus Hibiscus; species Hibiscus mutabilis. The sequence continues at coordinate 18,923,588 of CM033737.1, read as the reverse complement.
GATGACAACCTTAGCAACATTAAATTTTTCATTCCACCGTTCCAAGGAAAAACTGATATCGAGGCTTATCTTGTGTAGGAAAAGAAAGTTGAGCACATCTTTAAATGCCATAATTTTTCTGAACTGAAGAATGTAAAACTCGCCACCATTGAGTTCATAGATTATGCACTAATTTGGTGGGATCAAATGACTTCTAACAAGCGAAGGTGTAACACCGCCTTCCCATATTCGCTACCAAACACGAGTCCGTGAAGTTACAAAGAAAAGTTAAAACAATTTCCATTATCGAAACTTAAATTGGCAGCCTGCACTGTTCTTGAACAAAACATTTTATAAATTTTATAGACATCAAAATTTTATTCCGTAAATTTTTAATTAAACTAGATTCAATAAGGTTTTAACCATTTAAATTAATAACTTAAATTCATTATACGAAAATTCTAAAAAATTCATAAACTCATGACACAATGTAGTATTTTAAGAAATCTGCTGCCCTTTTTTAACCTTTCATCGATTAAAAATTCATGTCTTTTAGTATAGACCTCAAAAACAGTTACTGTTTGTTTTAAAAGGAACTAGACTCAATTTATAGTTCATGCATATAAGATTCACCTTCTAATTCAATTTATGGCAATTTTTCAAATTTGCTACCTAAAACAGATTTTCTGGGTTGTCTCAACATATTCCAATTATAAGTCCACTAACTACTCATAAATCATTCCAACATACATAGTAAATATGCTAAATCATACTTTAGTTATGAACATTACAAACCATAAGGTAATTAAAGTTTGAGTTATGCAAAGCTAGTAGGTTTATCTTTATACATGCCACTAAACAAAACAACATATAGGATGTCAAAACATTACTAAGATAACCTGCAGTATGCCCTCGCTCTCGAGGTGATGCAAAACGCCGCTGCTTACGAGCTGAAATGATCAACCTACGTATGCACAGGAAAAACACATGTTAAGTACAAACTTAGTGAGGCGTTGAAAGATAAGTGTAAAATTAAATAATAATCAATCTTTAAGAATAACATAGTATAACAATTTCCATTTGAAACTATATTAATTCAATATTACTTTAAGGCAAAGATGAAATATTTACAAATATATTGGTAAAAGTTCTTTTATAACAATACCCCAAGAAATATGTATAGAGAGAAACTAAATATACGAGATTGTGTACTCCTAGAGTACTAGCCATTTTCCCTAAGGAGAAAGGCAAACATTACATTAATATGAGCTCGTTGTGCTCCCTGAGCACTAGTCACCGAAGTGACGGTAGTCCCAAAGTAATAGATCCGAAGATCAATGCATTCCCTGAATGCTAGCCACCATGTGGCAAGTGTAGCTAAAATGCAGTCACAGACTGGTAGTCTCTTATGGCATGCCACTATACTGTAACTCTCATGGTAATAATCTTGGGCAATAAAACAATACCATTACCTTTGTAATATATCATTTTATAGATGGTAAAAATCTCATCATCGATAAATCAAAATAATAGAGAAGTTTTTACTCTATTATACCATAATTCATTCTGTAACAATCATCAATATATGATAATAAATTATCGTAAAAAAGTATAATAAGGCAGTTCATACCCTATCATGTACAAAACCATCTATTTTTGCTTGTGAAAATATTATATTTCATATAAAAATCAACATTACCAATTTGGTAAAATCATATAGGTTGACTTATCGTAAGTCTTCTTAAATACTTTTAAACATATAAATGCACTCACCTTGTTGCCCGTACTAAATTTCATGAATTAACAGTGTCTCAACCTGCAATACCCCGAATTTTGCTAAGTTGTTTAAGAGTCATTTAATACTAAGATAAGGGCTTAAAAGCTAACTTAGTGACTAAAATGACAAAATGTAAAAGTTAGGATTTCTTTAATTATGGATTCTAGGAAAGGAATTTCTAAGAATTTAGAGTGTCGTGTGATAGAGAGTAAGCAAAATAGGGTACTTGCGAAGTTTGGTTAAAATCCGATAGGAAAAGTATTAAGCATCTGATGGAATATTTTTACCATTAAATGTTTTTATTCCACATATAAGTAGTACAAGTTACAGGAAGTTGATCTGTATAATTAGATTTTTGGTATAGGATAGAAATCTATTTTTGATCGAACAATTAGGGGATAAGCAGATACTTGATTCGAATAAAAATGCAGTATAAGATATCGAATTTCGATTGAATTGCAAAGTTAAGCGTGCTCAGGGCATGGGATGGGTGACCTACGGGGAAAGTCCAATGTCAGTACTTTAGATTGATAAAAAGGGATCAGTCCAAGTTAATATTATTCATACGGATAGCCGATTAAGAAATATAAAGAGAAATTGTATCCGATAAAGATTTCGGGTAATTATCGGTATATTTTGACCGAGTCAAAATTTTAAGTTTGACTTCATAAATATGGAATATTTTATTTGATAATATTATTTATTTTTCAGATATGGAAATAAAGCATTTTTAGAATTTATTTGATAGCCAGTGAAGGGGAAATCGCAGTAGAAGTAGTAAGTGAATATCGGAAAATCGGATCGAATCAAAATTTCAAAGGTTGTTCCATAAGTCACGGAAAATTCATAAAATATTATTTTATGAATAAATTATTAATTGGTTGATTGTGATCTAAATAGAATAGCTGGAGTTTTACAAAATGGCAAAATTAGTGATTTAAGTGACTAGTTTTGGTAATTTGGTCATAATGGCAATTTTGAAATATTTTGAAAGTACCATGGGTAATATGGTAATTTCCCATGTGGAAGCATTACTCTAGTTTGGTTAGAGTTGAATGAAATTTGGTTGGAATTGAACTAGAATGGGAACTTCTAAATTCTTATTCAGTTGGAGGTTACTTTTGGAATAAGGACTAAATTGAATAAAAAATTCAATTTATCAATTACATGTGGCATAAATTAATAAAAGATGAACATAATGTTCATCTTCTACCCCCTCCATTTCGAAAATACCATAGAGAGAAGGAAAAATATACTAAATTTTTCCTAGGCATTTTGAAGGCTCTCGAACAAGATTTAAGGTATGTTTTTGGTAGAAAGTTGATCTATTTTCAATTCTCTTTCATTTGATAGTAATTTTATCAAGAGTTATGAAGATTTGATTATGTTCTTGAAGAAAGAGAAAATAGGGTTTCATGTTCCATGTTTAGATTGAAGCTTGATCTATGCAAATCTAGTGTTGTAGAGATGAAATCAAGCTTAGATTGTGATTAATTTCATGCTTAAGGATTAAAACCCCTCACCCTAGAATTTGGGATTTTATTTAGGGTTTTGAAATTGATGATGAAAATGAAAGACTGATTATATTAGAAGCTTGATTTGATGTTAGAATGAAAAATCCTCAACTAGTCCTTTAAGTGACCATTTCGGCATACATGGGGAAATTTGGAGAAATATATTGAAAATTATCCTAGTGATGGATTTGAAGAGATTATGAACTTAGAAGCTTGATTATGGCGTTTGGACTAAAATAAAGTCATCGAAAAATATAGATACCCATTCTGGCCTGTAGAGAAATTATGGGAAAAATATTTTGAAATTATTATGATTATGAGATTTTATGATTCGAATATGTTGCATGAAGTTAGAAATGAAATTAGAATCCAAGGGATTAAATTGACAATAAAGGAAATGACAAGGGACTATTTTGACAGCCCTGGTTAGTTCAAGGACCAATTCAGCTTTGGTCTAAAAGTAAGGGAAATGCGAGAAAAATTATAGAAATGTTGGATTAATTATTTGACACAAGTTTGCAAGTTTATGTGTAAAATTAGTGACTAAAATGTTACTTTGGTAAAAGTTAGTGGATGAAGGGTATTGAATAAAAGTTAAAATGATGGAATTATTGAATAATTGTGATTCGAGCTTGAATAAATTGTAAAATGTGCAAAATGGTCACTAGGGACCATAATGAACAATTCGGCATTATTAAAGGAAAAATGAAAATTTTTGGAAATATTTTATATTTGGACAATTATACTAGTATAGTATAGTTAAGCAATGTTAGATTAAAAATCTAACATGAATATTGTTATGTATGTTCAAATGGTACTGTATAGCTATTGACGAGGCTAAGGGTACCATATCAAAAGAAAGCAATGAAAAAGTATCGAAATAGCTTAGTGAGGCTAATATCTTGCATGGCCCAGGTGATCGCATTTTTACTTATTTATTATATATGTCATATGAGTGAGTGCATTATATGTATATATGACATGTTAAATAGGACGACTTGTTATGAGTCAGCCTTGGTATAAATAAAAATGTATGATGGCTTATTTATGCAAATAGCATGAAATATTAAATGTCATATCGATACAATGATTGTAGCATAATGATTACTCAAGGTAAATCGAATTTTAGATATTTGGGTATGAACTGCCCATTATCGAATTATGGATGATAGTATTGATGAATTGGTTATTGAATGTGAAAATATTATATTGTTATGCCCAAGTACTACTGTGAGAGTCTTTGGTATAACTGGATGCCCATAGAGTCATAACAGCTGCATTCCAGCACTACGGTGCATTCTAGACACTTCGGTGTTGACATTAGACGTTACGGCGTTGCAGACACTACGGTGTTGTTTAGACACTACGGTGTCGACTAGCACAAAAAGGTGTGATAATGAGGATCAAAGGGCATCCTCGAGTTCGTACTCACCATTAGATGCTACGGCGTTGCAGACACTACGGTGTCGTTATGATGACTCGTATACCATAGGTTCACATGAAATTGTACTTTGGGCTATAATTTATGAAATGCTTTTATGCAAGTGGTTAGGCCACTGAATACCCTAGTATTACAACATGAGAATCTTTGGTATAGTAGGATATCCATAGAGTCTTAACAGCTGCGTCCTAGCACTACGGTGCGTTTTAGTCACTTTGGTGATGTTTAGACACATCGGTGTCGACTTAGACGCTACGGCGTTGTTTAGACACTTTGGTGTTGTTAGCACAAATTGTGCGATTATGAGGAGCAAAGAGCGTCCTAGAGTACGTACTCATCTCAGTCACTTTGGCGATGCAGATGTTACGGCGTCTTAGACACTACGGTCCCGTGATGACTCGCGTACCATAGCATCACATGATTTTGTACTTTGGGTTATAATACTTGAAATGCATTTATGCAGGTAGTTAAGCTAAAAATCTTAATGTACAAAAGACTGGTAAGACAGATCGAATCCTATGATTTGAATATTATATTGGTTTAATGAACTATACATGTAAGGTAGTTCTATTTATGATAAAATGTTATCAACTGCAATTGGAAATCACTTGCCATTTTGCAGGGCTGTCATTGTTTTACATTGTTATGACTATGCCTCACTAAGTTATACTTAGCGTGTGTTTCGTATCACACATAGGTACTTCGGACCAGATAGCAGAAGAGGAACTGCACATCGTTGGATCAAGTTAGCATACATTATCAGTAAGTAACACCACATCCTAGTCTAGTGGGGCATGTATAGATATTAAATAAGTAGCTATTTTGTATGTCTAAATTTTCGTACTCTATTTATAAATTAATGTGGATGTATGATCTAGAAACATGACTTAGTTTGAGGAATTAAGAATATTAGAAAAGGTGCTTCAAACGATTTTAAACTTAGTTGGTTGTTTATCGCGTAGCGATTTTAAAATCAAGAAAGAGTCTAGGCAGCACACATAGTTTTCACCCTGAATTATATTTTAATTTTAATAACTGCTTAAAGTATTTTATAAACCAATTCAGGGTTAAAACTAGGTGACTCTAGACAGATTTGTAATTTAGTGAAAACCGAAAAAGGGTTGTTTAATCAAATTAGTTTTACAATAAAAAAATTACAAGTCTGAAAATCAGTGTAAATTAGTTAGCAACATCTTTAATGTGTATTCGAATATCAAATATACGTTGAGGGTGTTACAAAACCAAACCTCGATCCTTGACTTCTCTTTTTTGCTCAAATTAATCCTGACCTTTCTTGAACTCTACATTTACATCGATCATACGATAAAAAGAATCAAATGTATACATTAGTATACATTGATCAATTCGGCAATTACTATAGGAAATTCATAAAAATTCTTCAAATGCCAATTTGAAACAACAATACATCAAGATTTCATTTAAACCTTCACTTTTTCACAATTTCCATATAAGTCCTCTATATTAGTCGATTTGTAATATAGTTCTTAATGAATATTTTCATCCTCCAAATAACATAATTAAGCATCAATAATATCATAGTACTCACATCCATCACTAAAATAATTTTTACAATATTTCCCCTAATTTTCTTCAAGTAACCGAATGGTCCCTAAGCAATATTCCATGGAATTTTCACCACTTTAAGCATGAAAACAACACCATAACCTCATTTCCAACTTGAATGAACCTTAAAACATGAAATTCCAACATTTCCTTCATCCATCCTAAACATCAATATCAACTTAGAAACACGAAAACCATGCAAAACTTATATCAAATGAAAGGGAATTCCATGAAGAATAATTTCTTATTTCATGTCTCGACCCTAAAATCAATCAAATAAGGTTTAAAAATCAAAAGAAAAAGTTTCTTACCTTGCTTAGGTAACTCACGGCAATGGGAGAAAAGATGACCAAAATTCTACACTTTTCTATTTCTTTAATTTATGCCAAATGGCATTATTTAACCTTATTTAATAAAAATAATCTCCTTAATAGTCAAATGACTATTTTACCCCTTGATTATAACCAATTTCATGTTGACACATGTGCTTCTTACTTTTCCATAAGTATAGATTTTTATAAAATGCATGCAAAATGACCATTTTGACTTTAATGAATCAACATATCTTCAAAAATGTCATTCAAGCACTACACAAGGTACTGCATTCAATCGAATCTAATTCAATAAAAATGATTCAGAACCACAATGTCATGTTCCTCGTGTCTTCCTAAAACTTCCATAAAATTTCCACAATATTCTAAATTAAATTGATTATCCAAATTAAATATCAAAACTTATCCTTTTTATAGCTTTTCACACAAATCTCGTACCAAAAATTCGATTCCCACCAAAATTCTTATGCCGGGATAATCTTTTCATTTTTAGAGTATAAAATATTACATGGTAAAATTTCCATATTGGTCTCTAAACTTTTCTCAACTTTTCACTATAGTCACCAAACTTTAAAAATTTACATTTTAGTCACTAAACTAAAACCACCAACTTTTAATTATTTACGTTTTGGTCACTAACTAAATATTAAGGTATTACATTTTTCTCCCCCTTAACAAAAATCTTCCTCGAATTTTTAATGCGCACCTGATTCAAAAATATGTGGATATTGCTTTTCATTGCTTCCTTTGTTTCCCGGGTGGCTTCCCCCACTTTATGATTTCGCCAAAGAACTTTCACCAACGGGATGGTCTTGTTTCTCAATTCTTTAACTCCATGAGCAAGAATCTTCACTGGCTCCTCCTCATAAGTTGAATCTGGCTGAATTTCAATCTCTGCCAATGATATCACGTGAGAAGGATTTGATCGATATCTTTTGAGCATCAAAACAAGGAACACGTTGTGAATCTTGCTTAATTACGGAGGCAATACTAATTGATAAGCCACTAGACCAATTTTTTTAAAATTTCATAAGGGCCAATAAATATCGGACTCAACTTCCCTTTACGTCCAAAGTGTAACACCATTTTCCAAGGTAAAACTTTCAATAATACTTTTTGGTGGAAATATCAGGTGCATTCTTATCATCCTTGATGAGAATATGATAAACCTTTGCTGGAGTCTTGAACTCTTTGGTGGAAACAGCTTCAAATGTTCCCGGATGAGTGGTCTTAGCAGATCTTGGATTACCCTGATATTTCCCTCTTTGGCTCTAAACCGCAGATTTCTATGATTGTTCAAATCTGTCACCAGACTTTGGACAATCTCGTATAAAATGATTAGTGGCACCAAAACCAAAACAAGCTCCTGTTAGGGCTCGACAATTTCCCAAATGATACTTGCCACAATGTTCACATATAGCTGTGCTTTGGAATTTCCTTGATCCCCCTGTTCTTGCAGCTGAAGCTTGTGAATCTCTAAACTTTCCAGACCCAAATTTTTGTCTAAAGGATGTAATGGACCCTCCCCGGTTATCCTGACAAGATCTCTTGCCTCGTTTAGCATTTGGCGAACCAAATGATCCTCTGTAGTTCCTTTTCTGAGACTGGACATTCTGAGTCGCTATCTTTTCTGTCCGAATTCTTTCTATTTCTTTAGCTTGATTAATTCCCTCTTGAAATTCGGTGATATTCATAACAATTAATATCTCCTTGTATTCAGTATTCAAACCTTCAATGAAACAAATGTTGCGATCCTTTTTAGTAGGACTCAACTCTGAGGCAAAACGGCTCAATTTTTTGAATTCATGTTCATACACCGTCCTGTCGCCTTGCTTGAGATTTAGAAATTCATTTCTCAGTTCTCGGACAAATATGTCACCGATATACTTTTTATGAAACTCGCTGAGGAAGAAATCCCAATTAATCTCTTCACGGGGGCAAGTAGTAATATTTGACCACCAAATACGAGCTTGCCCTTTCAACAAAGACACGGCTCCTTCCAACTTCCTCTGATCATCACAGTGTAGTCCCTCAAGTATAATCTTTAAATCATTTAACCAATACTCTACGGCAATAGAATATCCTTCAGTGAAACTCGGTGCTTGTAACTCCTTTAACTCCTTAGAAATAAGAGTTCATGGAGGTCAATTAACAATTATCTTCAGAGCTCATAAGAAGTTTCCCTGATCCTGTATCGGTATTCCAGGCTAAACCGAAACATTCTCTCCAGATTGTACTAAAGGCCGGACAAAACTAGCTTCTTGACCAACCTCGAGGTCATTTTGACCCTTTATATGAGTCGCCTGATGCGAACCTTCTACCTCAGACATTTGTACTCACAATAACATTTCACATTAGTAAGTAGGCGCATCAAACATACAAATGTTACCATTAGTAATATATGACATCCTAGTGGCATGTATACATTTGCTGACTCGTAAATGACTTGTTTAGCTCCAGAACTGGCTAAACATGTAGCTCTGATATCAATAACTGTAACACCCTCTTCCTGTGTACGCTACCAAACACGAGTCGATGATGTTACAAAACAAAGTTAAAACAATTTCCATTATCAAAACTTAAATTGGTAGCTTGCACTGTTCTTGAACAAATTTTTTTTTAAAATTTGTATAGACATCAAAAATTCATTTCGTAAATTTTTAATTAAACTAGATTCAATAAGCTTTTTAACCATATAAATTAATACCTAAAATTCTTTATACAAAAATTCATAAACTCACGACACAGTGTAGTATTTTAAGAAATCTGTTGCCCTGTTTTTCTGACCTTTCATCGATTAAAAATTCATATCTTTTAGTATAGACCTCGAAAATAGTTACCATTCATTTTAAAAGGAACTAGACTCAATTTATAGTTCATACATATAAGATTCACCTTCTAATTCAATTTATGGAATTTATGGCAATTTTTCAAATTTGCTGCCTAAAACAGATTTTCTGGGCTGTTTCAACCTATTCCAATTATAAGTCCACTAACTACTCATAAATCATTCCAACATGCATAGTAAATATGCTAAATCATACTTTAGTTATAACATTACAAACTATAAGGTAATTAAAGTTTGAGTTATGCAAAGCTAGTAGGTTTATCTTTATACATGCCACTGAACAAAACAACATATAGGATGTCAAAATATTACTAAGATAACCTGTAGTATGTTCTTGCTCTCGAGGTGATGCAAAACGCCGCTGCTTACTAGCTGGAATGATCATCCTATGTGTTCATAGGCGAAACACTTATTAAGTACGAACTTAGTGAGGAATTGAAAGATATGCGTAAAATTAAATAATAATCAATCTTTAAGAATAACATAGTATAACAATTTTCGTTTGAAACTATATTAATACAATATTACTTTAAGGAAAGATGAAATATTTACGAATATATTGGTTAAAGTTCTTTTATAACAATAGCCCAGGAAATGCATATAGAGAGAAATTAAGTATACGAGATCGTGTACTCCTAGAATACTAGCCATTTCCCCTAAAGAGAAAGGCAAACATTACATTAATATGAGCTCGTTGTGCTCCTTGAGCACTAGTCACCGAATTGACTGTAGTCCCAGACTACTAGATTCGAGGATCAATGCATTCCTAGAATGCTAGCCACCATGTGGAAAGTGTAGCTACAATGCAGTCCCAGACTGCTAGTCTCTTATGGCATGCCACTATACTGTAACTCTCTTGGTAATCTTGGGCAATAAAACAATACCATTACCTTTGCAATATATCATTTTATAGATTGTAAAAATCTCATCATCGATAAATCAAAATAATAGAGAAGTTCTTACTCCACTATACCATAATTCATTATGTAACAATCATCAATATATGATAATAAAACTATCATAAACAAAACATAATAAGGCAGTTCTACCCCCATCATGTACAAAACCATCTCTTTTTGCCTATGAAAATATTATATTTCATATAAAAATCAACATTACCAATTTGGTAAAATCATATAGGTCGACTTATCCTAAGTCCTCCGAAATACTTTTAAAACATATAAATGCACTCACTTTGTTGCCCGTACTAAATTTCACAAATTAACAGTGTCTCAACCAAACCTCGATCCTTGACTTCTCTTTTTTGCTCTAATTAATCCCAACCTTTCTCGAACTCTACATTTACACCGGTCATACGATAAAAAATCAAATGTATACATTATTATACATTGATCAATTCGGCAATTACTATAGGAAATTCATAAAAATTCTTCAAATGCCAATTCGAAATAACAATACATCAAGATTTCATTTAAACCTTCACTTTTTCACAATTTCCATTTAAGTCCCCTATATTAGCCGATTTGTAATATATTTCTTAATGAATATTTTTCATCCTCCAAATGACATAATTAAGCATCAATAATATCATACTACTCATATCCATCACTAAAATATTTTTTACGATATTTCCCCCTAATTTTCTTCAAGTAGCCGAATGGTCCCTAAGCTATATTCCATAGAATTTTCAACACTTTAAGCATGAAAACAACACCATAACCTCATTTCCAACTTGAATGAACCTTAAAACATGAAATTCCAACATGTCCTTCATCCATCCTAAACATCAATATCAACTTAGAAACATGGAAACCATGTAAAACTTTTATTAAATGAAAGAGAATCCCATGGAGAATAATTTCCTATTTCTTGTCTCAACCCTAAAATCAAAAAGTTTCTTACCTTTCTTAGGTAACTCACAGCAATGGGAGAAAACATGAGCAAAATTCTACACTTTTCTATTTCTTTAATTTATGCCAAATGGCATTATTTAACCTTATTTAGTAAAAATAATCTCCTTAATAGTCAAATGACTATTTCACCCCTTGATTATAACCAATGTCATATTGACACATGTGCTTCTTACTTTCCATAAGTATAGTTTTTTTTATAAAATGCATGCAAAATGACCATTTGCCCTTAATGAATCAATATATCTTCAAAAATGTCATTTAAGCACTACACAAAGTACTACATTCAATCGAATCTAATTCAATCAAATATGATTCAGAACCACAATGCCATGTTCATCGGGTCTTCCTAAAACATCCATAAAATTTCCATATTATTCTGAATTCAAAGGATTATCAAAATTTAATACCGAAACTTCTCTTTTTTATAGCTTTTCACACAAATCCCTTACCAAAAATTTGATTCCCAACAAAATTCTTATACCGGGATAATCTTTTCATTTTTAGAGTATAAAATATTATACGGGAAAATTTCCATATTGGTCCCTAAACTTTTCTCAAGTTTTCACTTTAGTCACCAAACTTAAAAAATTTACGTTTTAGTTGTGAACTAAAACCACCAACTTTTAATTCTTTATGTTTTGGTCACTAACTAAATATTGAGGTATTACAGAAGGAATGGTGAAAAACCCGTTTCTACATGGCATGAAGTGAAAACCATCATGCACAAGAGGTTTATCTCAAACCATTACCACCGTGAGTTATTCAACAAGCTTCAAACCCTTAAGCAAGGAAATCTAAGTGCTGAAGACTACTATAAAGAAATAGACGCGGAAATGATTTGTGAGAACATAGATAAAGACTGAGAGGCCAGGATGGGAAGATTTTTTGTCAGAATTGATCCTAAAATTGCCAAGGTAGTGGAGCTACAATATTACATTGAGATAGATGATATGGTGTATATGGAAATGAAGATAGAAAATAAACTCAGGAGAAAAGGACCAACTCGTCCTTATGCAAACACCAGACCCAGATGGGGACAACCCATCGTTCACGAGAAGAGATCGCTAGTTGAGATAGGTGAACCATCCCGAACCAACAAGCCCGTTGTGAATGCTAGCAAAGGTTAGGGTACAAACACAACAGTCCATTCGTGAGATACTCCTGTCCATTTGCGAGACGTATAGTGTTTCAAGTGTTTGGGCCGTAGACACATTTCTAATCAGTGTCTAAACCGAAACACCATGTTACTCATAGACAATGGGGAGGTTGAATTCGAGCATCAAGAGGAGGAGGAAAGCGAGGATCCGAATGATGAAGCCACAGAGTTCGTAGTACAGGGTGAGGTTCTAGTAGTGAAGAGAAGCTTAAATGTGAGCGTCATGGAGAACGAGCCACAATGCAAAAATATCTTCCACACCCACTATCATGCGAAAGGGAAGGTATGTTTTATGATAATTGATAGAGGTAGTTGTACTAACATTGCTAGCTCTATGATGGTTGACAGAGTTGGGTTAGCCACAGCCAGGCATCCGCAACCGAGCAAGTTACAATGGCTTAATGATGGAGGAGAACTCAGAGTCACCAAGCAGGTTCTCATACCGTTTTCCATTGGCAAGTACGCAGACGATGTAATACCTTGAATTTGGGCCTAGATGTTAGATAGATCAATTTTACGGTTCGGGAGAACCAGATTAGGTAATTCGAGCTAGTTTCGAAAATTGAATCTTAATTAATTGTTTTTGGCTAAAATAAAATATATAAAAATGCAAAAAAATAATTAATTAATATTTTAAGGGTTTTGTTAAATTCTATTTGAAGGAATTAAATCAGATTTTGGGACATTTTTGTCTGGTGACTAAAATGTAAAGTTTTCAAAATTGTTTTGGTGACTAAATCATAAAAGGGTTAGAAACTTTAAGGAGCTAATTAACAAAACTTTTTCTTAAGATTTTCCCCTTAATTTATGCTATTTTTAAAAGGTTTTTAAATGGTTTGAATATTAAATTAAAATAGAATTGATAAAAAGATTTTAATCAACCAAATTCATTTTTTACGTAACTACTTTAGCTCTCAACTTTTCTCTCAACTTTCTCAGCAGCCAAACTATCAATTTCATTCCAAAATCCATATAAATCAATCTTTTTTATTTCTTTTTGATTTCCTATTTGATTCCTTTAATTTCTACATCAAAATCTACTTGATTTCTTGAAGTTTTCATCCAATATTTGCCAATTAAGGGAGAAATCAACAATTAGAGGTGATTGTCGTTTTGCTCCTCTAATTAAAGGTTCTTTATTGAAATTGCCAAGTTTTTGATCCTTTACAACTGATTTTTTATGGAATTATGATCAAATCATGAATATGGTAATTAAATTAAGTTTTGATGTGAAAATTTGATGAACGTTGTTATGGATCTGATGATCCTTTACAACTGATTTTTTAATGTGTTTTAATGTTGTAAGAAGAGATTAATTAATGGAATCCCGAAACTATATGAATTGCTAATTTTCTAGGTTGTAAATAGTTAGATTTTGAAGTGATCTCGGCGTTGTAAAGTTGCTGGAGGTATAAGGACATTATAAAGATGTTTTTGGATGTTAATTGATGTTGTTAAAGTCAAAAGGTTTTGGCTGGGCTTTGTTTAGATGAAGTTTGGTGATGATTTCGATTATTTTAGAGAGGCGATTGATGTTTTTTAGAGAGACGAAGTTGTGTTTGCTGGTTGCTGGAAATTAGAGATGCATGGAAGTGCTTTAATCCTCTGTTTTTGATTAGGTAAAGCAGGGGACTTGGATCCTTTAGCTTTTGGAGAGGTTGCAGAAGCTTCGAAAGTATGATTCTCGTAACGGCAAGAGGGCGTTGTGTTGTTGGTATGTGGAAACGTGTTTTACTATTTTTAAAAGGTTTGAAGATGGTTTTTGAGAGTTTATAATAAGTTTGAAACACTTATCTAAGCTCGGAAGTAAATATTTGTTGATCTCTCTCTCGTTTTCGGTTTTACAAAATATAATCGTATACACATGTTTATAATTTTGATTACCTATTGTTAAATGCATGTTTTAGAAATGAAAATATGTTGCTAATGATCATATGTGATGATTATTGAGAATGATAAATGATTTATGAAAGGATTTTGAGAATACTAGAATACATGGTTTAATATATTGGAAAATGGTTTGAATTGGTGCATATGTAAAACAGTAAGGTAATGTGGTTTTATTGAATATATTAGCAAGTGGCTGAGATAAAATGTTATTGGATATAGTTGGCTAGCCATAGGGTTTAAAGTGCACTATAATAAGTCGCCTCATATGTGTCGAGGGGTTAATTGTGTCGTTTTCTCCACCATGAGAACCGCAGCAGTCGAGGGGTTAATTGTGTCATTTTCTCCCGCTTGTGGATTTATACGTTATAACTGTTGATGGATGGTTTTAGGACGTATGTGAAGTGGTCGAAGGAACCACTTGGGAAATTCGTGTATCCGATGTGTTTTTGTAAAATAGAATGAAACTTGGTTTGAGTCACTTGAAAGCTAATATATGATATAATGTATCATGAGAAATGGATTATGTTTTGTATAATGTGGTTTATACATGATATGCTCTTTAAGCTTGTTATTTAGACATTTTGGCATATAAAGCTTAAATTGAGGTTTATGATAGAAATCCATGATACATGTGTTGCAAATGATTTAAACGTACATATTTAGAAAGAATTTAAAAGCATGAGATGGTTTTGGCATGAGCGTGTTATACTTAATTTGAAATAAAATGGTTTTAAATGCATTGATGACTGTTTTTGAGATTCCCTCGCTAAGCTTATAGCTTACGCTCTCTTTTCTAATCAATGCAAAGAAATAAGCACTTACGGACAGCAAGTAAGCAAGAAGAGATCCAAGGGGCAAAGTATTTTCAAGTATGGTTTTACAAATACGTAGTAGTAATAAGAGGCAATGTGACGAAGTTGTAATTGGGAGGGTTATTTGGTTACTCCCTGGTTTGCACAAGTTGTAATTGATGTTTTGGACTTGTATGGTGCTTTATATCTTGCTTTGAGGGGTTGGGATTCGTAATGCATGCTTGGGTAGAGATCATGCCTATAGGGAATTGGTTTGATTATGCTATGATGTGAATTATCCTCTACCATGCTTATATGATTGTGAAAATGATGTTTGAGGTGTTACATAATGATTAGGAAGTGCTTAAAGTGTGTTAGATTGAGCCAAAGTGTCATATGTTCGACTAAGAGGTCATTACAGGTCTGTCCGTACCGATAAGGGTCCTCAAGGATCGGTACGCGGGGACCTGTCTTAGTTCAATCTGGGGAAAAATGCCTAGGCGTACCAATATGCCTGGTAACCATATCGGTACTCATACTTGAAACTTTGGCATGTGTCAGTGCACGGGCACCAATATCGGTACGCTTTTTGGCTACTAGAATCCTCTATTTCGAATATTAAACACCAAGAGTATCGGTACGCCTTTTCAGTTATACCCGTATTGATACGGTTGTTAGCTTACCAATACACAGTCAGTTATTTCTGTTAAAATGCCTTCTAAAGTTTGAATCTTTGCAGTTTAGTCCTTGTTTCTTTATCATTCAATTAAATGGGTTTGGATGATTATTTTAAGTTGAAATTTAACCGAATTGTATTAAATATGATTAATTAAGGATTGGTAACTTTAATTTTAAATAAGTCCTCATAATCATATATAATTACAATTTGGTCCCTAAAATATAATCTCGTGTAATTGAATGTCAATTCGACGCCCGATTGAGTTGTAAATTTCACCGTTGCCAGCATGATCACCTTTGGAATTAATTATGCATTTAGATAAGATAAAATGAAAAAATGGACCATTTTCTAAGTAATTCATGAAAAAATGGACCATTTTCTAAGTAATTCATCTGGGTATGTCTCGGCAAACCCAATATAGCTCGCTCGATTCGGTCTGGCAACTAGATCGGGTCAAGTGGTTACAGACGAGGTACTGTGCGATGTGTTACCCATGCATACAAGCCACCTTTTTCTAGGAAGACCGTGGTAGTTTGACAAGCGTGTGAACCATGATGGATATACCAATCGGTATACGTTCACACATGAAGGCAAGAAGATCACTTTGGCACCACTATCACCGCAAAAAGTGTATAATGATCAAATTCGTATGAAAAAAAGTCTTGAAAAAGCCAAAGAAAAAGAAAAAAATAAAAAAAGAAAGAAAGCTTGGAGAAAAAAAAAGAGAGGTGAAAAAAGAAAGAAAAGGAAAAAGGCAATGAGATTGAAGAAATAAAAGAAACAACAAAATTAAGTGTGTTAGCAAAAGAAAGAGAAATGAGAAAATGTTTAATGTCCGCACAAACTCTACTTGTACTTATGTACAAGGAGAATTTCCTTAACGCTAACAATTTTGAAAACATATTGTCTCTTTCAATTGTTTCTTTATTGTAGGAATACAAGGATGTACTTACAGATGGCATTCTGAGTGGTTGCCACTCATTAGAGGGATTAAGCACGAGAATGATTTCGTACCAGTGGCATCCAATCCAAATTGACCCACCTACCGTAGCAACCCAAAGGAAACCAATGAGTTGCAAAGGCAAGTAGCCCAACTCATGGGAAAGGCTACATTCGCGAATTTCTTAGTCTATGCGCGATTCTAGTTTTGGAGGTTCTAAAGAAGGATGAAACGTGGTGCATGTGTGTGGACCCGAGTGATTAATCAAATCACCATCAAGTATCATCATCCTATACCGAGGCTAGATGATATGTTGGACTAATTGAGTCAGTCCAGTATCTTTTCAAAGAACGACCTGAAGAGTGGGTACCATCAGGTCAAGATACGCGAAGGTGACAAATGGAAGACAACATTCAAAACCAAGCAAGGTTTGTACGAATGGTTAGTCAAGCCATTTGATTTAACCAATGCTTCCATTATATTTATGAGGTTAATGAATCATGTTCTGAGATGTTATCTTGGTAAGTTTTGTGTTGTTTATTTCGATGACATCTTAATTTACAGCCGAACTCTTGAAGAACATGAACAACACTTAAGGTATGTTTTTGATACCTTAAGAAAAGAACAATTATATGTTAATCTTAACAAATGTGTATTTTGTACTAACAAAATTAATTTCTTAGGGTTTGTTGTGAGTTTAGAAAGATTGGAAGTAGACCAAGAGAAGGCTGCTATTAAAGAATGGTCGTAACCTATAAGCATTAGCCAAGTGCGAAGCTTCTATAGACTCGCCAGTTTTTATCGTCAATTCATTCCAAATTTCAGCATAATTACTATGCCATTAATCAGCATCGTCCAAAAGAATTTATCATTCTTTTTGGGGAGGGAAGAAACAAGAGTGTTCCAAAAATTAAAAGAGTGTTTAACCAAAGCACCTTTATTGTCTTTGCCTGATTTTGATAAAGTGTTTAAAATTGAATGTAATGCATCAGGTTTAGGAATTGGAGCTTTTCTAACCCATAAAGGTAGATCGGTGGCTTATTTCAGTGAGAAGCTTCATGGAGCTACTCTCAATTACCCAACGTACGATAAGGAGATGTACGCACTGATACGTGCGTTAGAGACTTGGCAACATTATTTATTGCCAAAAGAATTTGTCATCCATACCAACCATGAAGCATTGAAGCACGTCAAGAGTTAGCACAAGTTGAACAAGAGGCATGCCAAGTGAGTGGAATTCCTCGAGTCGTTCCCTTATGTTATCAAGTATAAAAAGGGGAAGGAAAATACAGTCGCCAATGCGTTATCATGAAGGTATACCCTTTTAAATACCCTTGATTCTAAGTTATTGGGATTTGTTTTTATCAAAGATCTTTATGAAACTGATATTGATTTTGGTGAGATTTATAAAGCTTGTGAAAAGAAAGCACATGAGAAATTCTACAGGTACAAGAGATATTTATTTTGGGAAGGATGGCTTCGCATCCCACGAGTATCCGTTCGCAAGGTACTTGTAAAAGAATCCCATAGTAGCAGACTGATGGGGCACTTTGATGTTAGTAAGACACTTAACATTCTCCGTGAACACCTATACTGGCCGAAGATGAAGAAGGATGTTGAAAGGTTCTATGAACGTTGCATAACGTGTAGAAGAGCTAAGTCCAAGATACAACCTCATGGGTTATATATGCCTATGCCCATTCCAATCGAACCATTGGTCAACATCTCAATGGATTTTTATATTAGGACTACCGCGAACTAAGACAAACAAAGATTATATTTTTGTTGTTGTTGATAGATTCTCTAAGGTGACACATTTTATACCCTGCTACAAGACTGACAATGCTTCCAATATTGTTTATTTATTTTTTCAAGGAGATTGTACACTTACATAGACTTCTGCAAACAATAGTGTCAGGTCGAGATGTTAAGTTCCTCAATCATTTCTAGCATACGCTATGGAGTAAGATAGACACCAAACTATTGTTTTCCACAACCTTTCATCCGCAAACTGATGGACAAACCGAGGTGGTAAATCGAGTGTTATCTACCCTACTCTAAGTGACCCTTCGCAAGAATCTGAAGGTATAGGAAGAATGCTTACCCCATGTAGGAAAAATTATTAGATGGGCCTGGCTCACCACATCATCCATGGTCCCATCCAATAATAATTTTCCATCTCATCTTTTTTTAAGGTGAATCTTCACCTCTTTCCCACATGTTATTAAATGAATAAATCTTATTTGATGTGACCATGGATGACGTGGTGAGCCAGGACCATGTAATAATTTCTCCCTCATGTGGAGTTCGCATACAATCGCATGATCCATATTGTCACCAAGCATACGCCATTTGAGATAGTATACGGATTTAACCCTTTGGCCCCTTTAGACTTACTTCATTTGCCTATTGATCATATTGTAAACAAAGATAGGGAAAATAAAGTAGAATTTGTGAAAAAGCTTCATCAGCAAATTCGCTAGAGCACTCAAAGGTGAACCGAGCATTATGAGCAACACGCCAATAAAGGGCATAAGAAGGTCACTTTTGAACACAAAGATTGAGTTTGGGTTCATTTAAGAAAAAAGAGATTTCTCGCTCAAAGGAAACCCAGGCTACTCCCGCTAGAAGATGGCCTTTTTCAGGTTCTTAAGAAAATCAACGACAATGCCTACAAGATAGATCTTACAGGTGAGTACAATGTTAGTGCTACCTTTATTATCACTGACTTATCTCATTTGATGTAGGATACACTTTGAGGAAAATTTGCCTAAAAGAATAGGGGATGATGAGATCATGTCTGCAATAGCAAGTGAAGCAAACCTGTTCACGAACGCGAACAAACCGCAGGAGTTACCAAGCAGACCTACCACTCGCGTAACGGCTAAGAAATTGCAGGAAGCCATTACGCGCAACTACTATCAAGCCTGGGAGGCAATCACCTTGCCTAATGAACGAAGCGAACGGCTCACGGATGAGCAGCCATGCAACGTGTTGCGTGTACATTTCTAGATCACCTTTTTCTCTTTACATTTGTATACATTAGCATGCATTCGAATCTGCATTGTGTCCGCATTACTTGCCTATTCGCATCCGCATCAAACCTTTTTGTCCTTACATTCGCATGCATTCACATCCCCATTACTTGCTTGTTCACGTCCGCATCAAATCACTCGCATCTTTTGATTAAAAGCTTGCAACTTGCATAATGTTAGGTTTTTTCATGTCAAACTGTCAGGTTTGATTCTAATCACATCATGGGCTACAAAAATACAGATTTAATCACATCATAGGCGGTAAGGCACATATCTTAAGGGATTTTAATCATTGTATTTCTTATCCTTTCATTTTGTAAAGCCTATAAATAAAGGGTGATTTTCTCATTATAAACGTAATTTTGAAATATGAAAACTTGTGAGATTTATTCTCTTTAGTTCTTGCGAGAAATTTATTGATTTCCTTGAAGTTTTCTTGTGAAACCATTCTATCCCATTTTATTATATAATAGGTTTCTAGTTGTTATATAACTAGTGGGTCTTGATCCATCTTTGATTCCATCTCATTATATCATAGGTTCCTAGTTGTTTATAACTAACGGGCCTCGATCCATCATTGTTACTTAGGTTATTGTTCAGTATAGAAATCGGGTCGGCACTCTTTATAGTGTTGGTTCATCTCTCGAACTTAACCAATTTATCCAATTCCATTTCACCTTTCCACCAAAACTTTCCTTCAAATCATCATTAATTCCTACACACCTTTTGCCATCACCATTTTCAAACTGTTCGCAACAGGAACAATAACGTCCGCAATACAAATTACTTAACTTACTTGATTTATGATTGGGCAACAAACACTATTTGGCCATTACATAATCAGATTCATATTAAAAGATCTTCTTAGGACTCGATAGATCCTGGTGGTACTCCCTTCAACCATGCCCGAGCTCTATCTTTCAAGGAATAAAGGAAAAGTTTTAGCCGTTGTATGTCATCGTGCACTCCATGTTGCTTGAAGCATTCACATACTTCCAAGAAGGCTCAGATATGCTCTCTGGCATCCTTCCTTGGTGATCCACTAAATTGTCCGATAGAGTTTAGCATGATGAACATGACAGCTTAGCTCAAATTGAGCCGACTGGATTTCTGGTAAAACGATCCTTGGAGTCAAGACATCTAGGATGGGTGCAAAGTTGTCAAAAATGGGCCTCCTTCAAACTGTCCTATGTTCATTCCCACGTGCTCCAGCATCTAGATCATTAAGGTTGTTGTTGAGGTTGTTACCCTGGTTTCGTTCATGATCCCCCATTGCTCTTTGTTCTCGTCGTCTAGCACGAAAAAGTCTCTCAATCTCATGTTCAAATTGAAATAGGGGTTTGTCTCGATGTGTGCTTCTGGTCATGCACTGGTAATACACCTAAAAAGAAAATAGAAACAAAAACAAGGATTAAAAATAAGTAAAGAAAATAAAGTGAATTACTAAGTATAATCACCAATTGTCAATCCCTATCAACGACGCCAAAAACTTTATGCGTAAAATATAGTATGCAAAATTAGAGCAAGGATACCCGTCACACAAGTAATAAAGTGATAAGTATCGGGTGTTGAACCCACATGGATTGGAGTGATAAACTCAGAGTAATCACACGAGAGGAACAATGATAAGATATGGTGATAAAAACTAAAAACTAATGCGGTAGTGAAGAAAAGTAAAGTGAAGTAATTATCGAAGAACAAATGGATGTTGTAGAAAAGATTTCTAATGAGGATAGATGCTGGGTTTATTGCTAAGTACGATGCTAATTATCAATCGAATGCTATAGCGGTGAGACAATACTTATCTACTCGATAGGGTTTTTTTACAAACTCCTAAACTATGTCTAGCAAGAAGTTGATAAAAGAATGCTACAACGATACATGTTTGTGTTAACCCTAACAATCTTATTATCTGTTTAATTTCCCCTTAGTAGTCACTGAAACCCTAATCTTATGTCTAAGTAGGATTAGAACTCAAGTTGATAGCTTAAGCTCCACTGTTCACATGGTCTAACTTAACTCTCTTGATGTTAAGTCACAATTCACTAATCAAAGGCCTTTATCGATAGCTCTTACACGATTAAGCATTAAGATCAATGAACGGAATAGATAAGAACGGATGCTATAGCATTGAATAATAATTAAACAAAGTAACTTAAAAAATAAACTCAACAAAAAGTATTTAGCTCATGTCTGAGTAAATAAAATCCATCAAAATAAAGTAATAAGTCATGGAAGTCAATAAAGTAACAGAGAAAAAGAATCAAAGTGTCCTAATATTTCTTCTTTGCACCCTTGAATCGATGCTACAACGCTCCAAACTCCTCAAGCCTCTCTCAATAGCTCTTCGTCACTTGGAGACTCCTTTTGACCTTCTACGATGGTGGTTCTCCGATGCTGAAGACAAAGGGTTGTTTCTTTGAATAAAGCTTGTGTAATTTGATGCCCATGATGTCTTTAAAGGCGGCTCTCCTAGGGTTTTATTGCCCTTGTATGGCAAGTAATCCTTTAATGAGGATCTTTCTTTCTGCATCATTAATAGCCATAAAGGAGAGGGGTCCACGCATTAATTAGCCATCAAAAGGTCAAAAATTCATCTCCAGCTTCACAGTAATGTTGTAGCGTCACGTCCATCACGAGAGAATGATGCTCTACTACTCCAGCGCTCCACTACTTCCTTCCACTCCATGCTTTCTTGCACAAAAACCACTAAAACACAATACCTTCCCCATTAATAGCATCAATATATATAATCCATTAAGCTCGAGCATAAACTCCATAAATATATGCTAAATGATCCTAAATGCAACTATATGGGCTCGAATACATACAATATTTCAAGTAAAAGGGCCTAAAATATAGGATTTCTACATAGTTATCATGACCCAACTCAAAACCTATATTAGATGTAAAGGAGGACAAAAGGAGTGGGCGAAGCCCTGGATTTGGTTGAAATTCAACCATTGTAGTAGATCTGTAATTTTGAATATGGAGATTGGATCCAAAGCTCCTTGCTAATTCTGGGCTTCCAATTCCGAATGAAATGTGCAAATGGGTTCTGACTTGTGGACTTAAAATCTGTACTCTTAAATTCATCATGGACTCTGTTGATAGATAGACTAACTAATGGGAATCTATCCAATGATTAAAGGAAAATCTATTTCAAAGCCATCAATTGACGAAGTGAAACAATTTCCTAGATAGGCCCAATAAGAACACACTCATTTCTCCAAATCAACCATGCCATGTGATGAACAAATCTCTCAAAGTTATGAAAAAGTTTTTAATTATGCCCTCAAAAATTTTGAAAATTTCATTTAAGCCTTTAATTTTTTTAAGAATTTAAGTTGACCCTTAAACTCTTACCCCAAATTTTGTCACTGCTTAATTTCCTATACAGCATACAAACAAAACCATGGATATTGTCACGATGATATTATTCGTTACATAAATTTGATGTTTTGAACTTCAAATTGTGATAAATTGTTCCATTGACTAGATTGTATCATGCTTTGAAAACTAAAAAATAATAAGGTAAATTATATCACATGTCACTAAATTATAGGTTTACTAGCAAACAAGTAACTCTTCTCCTAAAAGTAACAATTTAGTCAATTAAAATTTTGTGACAAGTAAGTTACTTTTCTTTAGAACTAAGAATTTAGTCACTCAATTAAAAATAGTCACTCTGTGATTAAAATTAAAACATGGCCCGGTATAATAGCAATTTCAGTCTTTAAAACTCATACATTCTATCAATTGGATCCTAAGTCAAAATAATTCAATAAACGTAACCATTCATAAGTAAAAATTTAGACATTGCACCCTCCTGACACATCCTCTGACCACTTGTGACTTGTCACATTCCATGCTACTGTCTCTCAGCTCGATAATCGGAAGATGTGATAACCCGACAGACACAATCACTTCACTACTAGGCAACTAACAGACTAATGGAACATACCCATAATGACCTTAATGTCGCCTGCTAGTAGAGATGATCACTTCACTAGTTTTGGCCTTTTTTGTATTAGTGTCGCACCCTTAAAATTTTCAAATTATCATACAATTTTGGCATTTTGTATTTTTTTTTTGATGATCTAATTTTACAATCCTGATTTTGTTTAATTTTACACCCTAAATTTCTAATATAACTCCTTAAATGTTGACACTCTAACATTGAATCCTATTTTCGTCTTTGATCTTTAAAATATTTATATAGTTATTAATTTTTTAACTTAAATTTGAATTTAATTAATAAATAACCACATATTTTTAACCATTAACTATTTTTCTTTTTAAATCACTTTTAAAAGTTTTATTTAATTTTTACCTCTATATATGTAGTGGCTAGGGAGGTGTAAATTGGAATAGACAAAAAAGTAAAAAGGAGGTAGAGAGTGGGGAGGACCCTTGATGCCCTCAAAGAGGTGAGACAATGCATGATTCCCAAGTCATGATGGTTGTCTTGTAAAGGGAAATCCTCATACATCAACCCAATCTCAACCCTAATTGTGCCTTATGTTTTCCTTTTTCTTTTGCTGCCTTTGGGACTGTCTCTTCTTTTTTGTGTAGTCATAAGAATGCCAATTATTCACCAAAAAGTTGGGGACTTACCCCACAACCCATCACTCCCTCGCACATGCACATGCACATGCACATGCACATGCACATGCACATGCCTTTGTGCCTTTGCTTCTAGGACTGTGGACGGTGGAGTCATGTCCTTAGAAATTTTCAAACCCAATAATAATAATAATAATAATAATAATAACAATAATAATAATATCTTATGCGCTGGCGGTGAAAATTTTCACAAGCGCCTTTAGTTTAAGGTTTAGGGATTTAATTTATTGTTTAGAGTTTAGGGGTTTAAGTGTAAGGGTTTACAGTTTAGGGTTTTTAGTTAGAATTTAGGGTTCATGGTTAGAATTTATATTTTAGGGTAATATGGTTGGGATTTAAATTTTAACATATAAATCCTAAATTTTAACCTTAAACCCTAAATTCTAACCACATCTCTTAAATTCAAAATTTCTACACTTAAACCCTTAAACATCTTATTTTCTACGGCTTGTGCATGAAATAATAATAATAATAATAATAATAATAATAATAATA
The DNA here is from genome assembly GCA_019671005.1 of Hibiscus mutabilis. Classification (NCBI taxonomy): domain Eukaryota; kingdom Viridiplantae; phylum Streptophyta; class Magnoliopsida; order Malvales; family Malvaceae; genus Hibiscus; species Hibiscus mutabilis. The sequence goes on along the minus strand of CM033737.1, from coordinate 18,898,627 downwards.
ATAATAATAAAGGTATGGAAGAAAGGGAAATCTGTGAGTCTTGGATATGATTTTGATGTTTTTTCTTTAAGGAACAAAGGTATAGATTCAGAAAGAATAATGAGTTCCAAATGTAGATATATAAATTTTAATTTATTAAATATGATTTTTAAAAATATATATTTAGTTATTTTTTCTTTACAAGTATAAGGATTTCCTATATATTTTGTTTTAATAAAGTTATGTACAATCATGGATTCTTTCAAACTTTTCATATTCTTAATTATTATGGTTTCATATTCTTTACAAGTATAAGATTCCCTATATATTTTGTTTTAATCAAGTATTTAATATAATTGTATTTTTAAGATTTCAAATCCAAACTGAAACAACTCATGCCATATAATTCAAATATTTTCATAAAATTTAAGACAACAGACCCAAGGTGACATTGTGATATCAGCAATATATGTTATTGAATCCAAAACACATAGCTATCATTATTATCAAGAGACAGGTGCCTTACTAGGTATAACTCTAGGCCATTACTCAAATGCGCTCATGGACCAGCCTTTTATGTTTCTATTTTACTTAAGGCGGTTTAATGGATGATTATCTTGTATACTAGTAGTGAAAAAAAATCTACAATAGGGTATTTAGAGGTGCAAAATTTTAGTTTAGGGTTTAGAGATTAGGGGTTTAGGTTGTAGTATGAGTGCAATATTATAATTTAGGGCTTAGGTTAGAGTTTTAAGATTTTTGGATCATAGATTTAGATTTTAGCTTAAAATAGACATGCTTGTATAAAAAAATTTACATTGACAGTGTATCGAATTTTCACTCCGATTTAATTACAATTCAAAAAAAAATTATATTCAATACACTGGCGGTGAAAACTAAAAGTTTCTACAAGGGAATTAGGTTAGGGTTTTAGTTTAGGGGTTTATGTTTAGAGGTTTTGAATTAAGGCACAATGAATATAATTTAGGGTTTAGGGTTTAGGTTTGAGGGTAATTTGGTGAGGGATTTAGGTTTTAACTTATAAACCCTAAATTCTAAATACTATCCCCTAAACCTAAACCCCTAAACCCTACACTCTAAATTAAATCTCTAAACCTTAAACTAAGGTGATTGAAAAGTTTCTACCGTCAGTGTATAGAATAATTACCCTTCAAAAAATTCAATTCCTTGAAAGTTAATAATTTTAGTAATTTACAACACATTGAGTGGTCCTAATGAAAAAAGAGCTAAGAATAAATAACATATTCTACCATGTAATCAAACTAGAATATTTAAAAAATAATTTAATAATTTAATATTTTAAGTATATTTTATAATTTAGAATTAAAATTATTTATTATAGTTTTTTAAATGAAAATTTGTAAAAATTGTTAAGTAGACAAGGACCTATTACTTATTGGAGAATATTTTCAACACTTTTTATTTTATTTTTGTTTATCTTACATTTATAAAAATAAATAAATTATATTCGATATTTAATTTTAAGACAAAAATATCAAATATATTTACAATTTAAATTCAAGCTTAATTTTCAATTTAAACATCTTAATCTTCGGTCGTTTAGTTTTAGTAGATTATTTGTTTTTGTTCTTTGAGTGATTTAATGTATTTCTAGAGATGAATCTCAGCTTCGGATAATATCCTAATTGCTCATGAGTTGTTTCACTATCTTAAGAGTCCCACAGGATCTAACAAGGGCGCTGCTTTGAAGTTGGATATGGAAAAAGCATATGACCATGTGGAATGGGATTTTCTGCTCAAGGTTTTGTTAAAGACTGGCATCGATATTTCTGTGGCTACACTAATTATGAATTGTATTTCTTATTGTGTTATAATTAACGGTGAACTTTAGGAAGTGTTCAAACCAGAGAGAGGCTTACGGCAGGGGATCCGTTATCCCCGTATTTGTTCCTTTTTGTCACACAGGCACTATCCGAGAATTTGTTTAAGGAGCAACAGGCGAAATGTTTACAAGGAATTCGGGCTAGCCGGTATGGTCCTCGCATTAATCATCTTTTTTGTGCTGATGATAGTTTAGTTTTTATCAAAAATTCAGAAGATGAAGCACGGAGGCTCAAACATTTACTACAAATGTACGAAGAAGCTTCAAGACAAAAGATTAATCTGGATAAATCTAGCATATATTTGAGCCCCTCCACGAGTTCTGACCACAAAAGACAGCTCCAAGCTATTCTAGGCATTCGAGAAGTGCATGATCCTGGTATATATTTAGGTGTTCCTTTAATTGTATCCTGGTATATATTTAGGTGTTCCTTTAATTGTGGGACAAAACAAGAATTTGGCGTTTAGCTTGTTACGGGATAAATTTATGAAACGCATTCTGGGATGGACAAAAAATTTGTTATCTTATGGAGGTCGTGAGGTTTTCTTAAAAGCCGTAGCCCAAGCCATACTGACCTACGTTATGTCTTGCTATGCATTGCCGAATGGTCTAATTGGGGATATGGTTTCTGCTATGAGATCCTATTGGTGGACTGGAACTTCTAATGACCGCGGATGGCCTCTTATCACGTGGTCAAAAATTTGTCAGCTGAAATCACAAGGAGGGCTTGGCTTTCGTGCTTTGAAATTATTTAATACAGCACTTCTCGGGAAGCAAGTTTGGCAATTTATACATAACCAACATTCTCTCGTGTTTAAGGTGCTCTCGGCAAGGTATTTTCTGTGTGGCAACATCCTTCAAGCACGCCTAAGAGATGGGCCTTCATTTGCATGGCGTGGAATCTTTCATGCTATGGAAGAAATATCCCCGGGCCTATATAGGAGAGTGGGCAATAATAATTCTATTCGTATGTATAGGGATGCCTGGGGAGGTACCGAACGTATTGTTTTTGATACAAAATATTTTGATAGGGCAGTTAGTCCTATCCGGTACGGTAATTTTATGCTACCAAATGAACTATGTTGGAATAAAGCTTTGGTGAGGCAAGTGTTTACACCTGATGATGCATAGAAAATTCTCATGTGCCCCATTGCTCCAACGAAAGATGAGCCTATTCTTTGGTCTTGTCATTCGTCTGGATGCTACACCACCAAATCTGCATATTTATGGTTGCTAAAGACTGTGTCAAGTCCTTCTCCTACCGAGGGTATTTGGAAAACTCTTTCAAATCTTCAGACCCTGCCCCGGATTCGTATTTTTGCTTGGGGCTCTTGTCATGAGGCTTTGCCAACCGGGAACAGGTTAGCTAGCGCAGGGATCCAGAATAGCTTATGTAACCTGTGTGAACAGGATGAGGAGACAACGGTACATGCTTTAAGTGATTGTAGATTTTCCAAGGAAGTGTTAGAATTAGGTAGTGTTCCTATGTGCACAAGAAATGGTGCCCAGGCTATTGTTAAAGAATGGTTCTCGGCTGCAGCGCAAACTTTAGATGCTGGTCGCTTCGCTTCTTTGATTGTGTTATTGTGGAATGTTTGGAACCGTAGGAATTCAAAGGTCCACGATAATGTTTTGCAGCCAGCGCGATCTGTTGTGGATAATGCTTCATTGTTACAATCTAACTTTTGTTTGGCACAAGCACAAGTACATCGACCTGTGGCGTTTCGGCAGCAACCTCGATGGAGTAAACCAAGGCAAGGTTTCATAAAAATTAATGTCGACAGAGCTTTCATAGTAGCTACAGGAAAGGCTTTTATAGGTTGGGTGGCTCGGGACCATGAAGGATTCGTTCTTGCTGGTTTTGTACTCACTCTGACAGGGTCTCACACAGCCGAGCTGCAGCTTTTAAAGAGGGAATTCGACTGGCAGTTAGTCATGGCTGGGTTGATGCAACCATTGAGGGGGATGCTCTTAGCATGGTTAATCGTCTGGCAAATCTGTGCATTGATTTATCAACTATAGGCGTTCACTTGAAGCGGCTCGTCAATGGCTTAGAAATTATAGCTCAATTCAGATACATTATGTTAATAGGATTGCGGATGTTATCGCACATTCGTTGGCACATTGGGCTTTAGATAGTAATTGTTCGATTTTTTTTTTTTTTTTTTTGATATGGATCACCTTTAGTGTATCCTATCCCATGTTATGTCCGATGCGATTAATGATTAATACAATCATTTTATATTAAAAAAATCTCAGCTTCGTCAACGATTTCAATTTATTTGACGTAACAAAAAGTAATTAATAGTTTAAATAGTTTTTAGTATTATATAATACGATTATTATCTTTTTATTATAATAATTAATTATTTTAGTTGTTTTGCAAATTTATCATAAAATATAAAACCTAAAGTTATTTTTTGCTAATCAAATTACAATTCCTATAAAAATTAAATAAATTTGAATAAATTAACATTTTATATTTTGGGTTTAAATTTGATACACAGGCTGTGTAAAATAAATTTTACACAAGCATGCTTATTTATACTAGAAATCAAAATTAAACCTTAACACTAAAAAACTAAATCCTAAACTCTAAACCCTAAACACTAATCTTAAATTCTAAACCCTACAACTCAAACCCCTAAACTCTAAACTCCTAACCCTAAAACTAAAAGGCTTATGTAAACTAAAGTTTACACAGCCCGTGTATTGAAGTTTTTCTCTTATATTTTATATCATTATAAATATATTTTTCATGACAAATATGCCTTATGCAAAATAAAACAAAGAATAAAGAGAGATTCACTAATTGGCCTAGTGATCATGCGTGCTCATTCACTTTACCTCTCGTGTGGGTGAATCTCGACGTTTGCCTTAGATTATTACTATAACACTACTTAATAAAAAACAAAGAGTAAAGAAAGCCCTCATGAAAAAGTAAAAAAAAAAATATTAGTTGAATATTTATGAAAAAATTAATTGGTCATTTTTCTTATTTGCAGTTAATGGTTAAATCGGACGATGACGATTTTTATTAACAAATATGATTAATTGATTATTTTTTCATAACGACTCAATTGATATTTGTTGTTTAATGGTTTAATCCATTTTTTGGTTTTTTAAAAATGATTTTTTGTCAAAAAATATTATTTTTTCAATATACTGGTGTGATAACATAATAATATTTATTCATAATTTTTCTTAACTATTTGACAGCGGACGATGCAAATCACTCGTTGGGTTAAAAAATATTGTATTTTTAGTTTCAACGTTTGTATCATTGATGTATAATTGGACGAAAAACTACAGTTTTTAAATTTTACATACATATATTGTCGTTTGGGTTTGTGAAATAGAGATTAATTTATTTTTATTTTAGAAAATTAAAATGAAAATATGTGAAATGGGAAAAACAAGAAAAATTTGTTTTCAATAAAAATGTTTTGTAAAATTCAAAAGTTGAAAACAAATTATTCTTAAATTAATGGATTGACCAGAGTTTAAATCATATAAACACAAAAAATATTATTTTTAACTGTTTTTAAATATTAAATCTTTGACCCTAATTTGAATCTATATAAATATATAAGATTTTTGTTTTATTTATTGTATTTCTATTTTAAAAAGTAGATAACCAAACACGGTTCTATATTTTTATTATTGAAAACAAATACTATTTTTTATTGACCAAACATATTTTTCATATTCTAAAAATATAAAATGAGAATAAAATAATAAAACAAAAATATTTTCGAAAACTAAACGAAGTTATGTCTAAAAAGAATATGAAATTTTTAATAAAAATGTACATGAACTTTTTAACATATTCAAATCAATATAAAAAGTTACATTATTGGTGGTGCAGTTTAGGCAATTACTACATGCATCCATTAAATTTATTGTTTTTCAAAATAAATTAATATCCTATGTAATTATATAGTACTATCTATTATCTACTTTTAACATTTAAAAAATGCATACACATATTGCAGATTACATTGTTCGAACATGAATCTTCTAAGAAAAACAATGTCATCTTTTATCAATGAGAGTACTCAATAGATTCTAAATCTTAAAATTATTTTATTCAAAATTTTGATAAAATAATAATATTGTTGATATGACTTGTACTACTTCATCTGTCCCATTAAAATCATTCCTTTACGCCTTGTTGGTACAACAGATGTAAAAGAGGCGTGTTGTATTAAATAACACTTGTGTATTAAAAAGATGGATGAAAGATGGTTGTTATTTTATTAAGGTGTTTGGTTGTTAAATTTGTGATAAAGTTAAAAGATAAGTGTCATGTATAAATGTAACTTTTTACCCTTTAAATTCTAGCTTTATATTTTCCCATTGTTTTGACATTGATTATTATATTATTTTTAGGGTTTATGATTTAGAGTATCTTTTAGGGTTTGGAGTTCAAGTTTTAGGGTTTTAGGTTTTGGGTTGATAACTTAGGGTTTTAAGATTAAGGTTTTATGTTCATGATTTAGGGTTTAGTGTTTGGAGTTTAGGGTTTAGTGTTTGAGGTTTAGAGTTAAAGCTTTAGGATTTTTAGGGTTTTGGTTCATGATTTAGGGTTTAAGGTTTAGAGTTTAGGGTTTAAAGTTTAGAGTTTGGGTTCATGATATAGGATTTAAGGTTTAGTGTTTAAGGTTTAGAGTTCAAGGTTTAGGGTTTAAGGTTTAGAATTTGGGTTTAGGGTTTAGGGTTTTAGTTTATGGTTTGAAGTTGTGGTTTATAGTTTAGGGTTCATGATTTTAGGGTTTATGGTTTAGAGTTTGCGGTTTAAGGTTTAAAGTTTAATGTTCTTAGTTTAGGGTTTAAGGTTTAGAGTTTGATGTTTATGGGTTTAGTATTTAAGGTTTAGGGTGTAGGGTTTAGAGTTCATAATTTAGGCTTATGGTTTAGGGTTTATGGTTTGGAGTTTAGTGCTTTTAGTTTAGGGTTTAAGGTTTAGCATTTGAGCTTTACAATTTTAGTATTTATGGTTTAGAGTTTAGGGTTTATAGTTTGAGGTTCATGGTTTAAGGTTTAGGGTTTGGGATTTAGAGTTTAGGGTTAGGGTTAGGGTTTGTGTTTATGGTTTAAGGTTTATGGATTTGAGTTTAGTAGTTATGGTTTAGGGTTTGTGGTTTAGGGCTTAGGGTTCAAGGTTCAAGGTTTTATGGTGTAAATATGTGAAAAATAGTATGAGGGTATAATTGACAAACTTGCGTAAAACTTGTGCATTAAATAAACACTAACTACACCCCGTGATAAATATCATTCAACCTGCGTATAAAATAATAAGCCATATTAAATTTCACATCTACCAAACGCACGTATAAAAGTAAGTTTCGTAATAAAAACGTATTAAATAATACATCACGATGGTTACAACCCAACCAAAAAGGCGTTAGTGTTTTAAAATTGTTAAACTTAAATTGGTTAATACCCTAATTTTTATTAGTGACCAAAACGTAAATAATTAAAAGTTGGTGGTTTTAGTTCAGTGACTAAAACATAAACTTTTAAAGTTTGGTGACTAAAATGAAAATATAAGAAAAGTTCATTGATAAATATGGTAATTTTTCCATATATTATTTTATATTCCATAATGAATAGTTTATATCGGTATAAGAATTTGGGTAGGTATCAGATTTTTGGTACAAGATTTATGTGAAATGCTATAAAAGGGATAAGTTTATGTATTTAATTCGGATGCTTGTTTGAGTTTAGAATATTATGGAAGTCTTAGGAAGACTCGAAGAATATGATATTCTGGTTTTTGAATTATTTTTATTTGATTTAAATTCGATTATATGCAGTATTTGGTGTAGTAGATGAAAATGACATTTTTAAAGATAAGTTGATTCATTAATGGCAAAATGGTCATTTTGCCTATACTTTTTAAATATCTTAAGTTATGGAAGAGTAAGGAGCATAGGTGTCAACATGTTATTAGTTATAATCAAGGGGTAAAATAGTCATTTGACTATTAAGGAGATCTTTTTTATTAAATATGGTTAAATAAAGCCATTTGGCATGAAAATAAAGAAAAAAAGTTTGGAAAATATTCTCATCTTTCTCTCCCTTGCCATGAGCTTCCAAGGATAGAATCTGAAAAAGTCCGGGATTGAATTACGGAAAAAGAAAAGTCAAAGATTGAGGATTGAATTGCATTATGTTAACTCGGGTATTTAGTACAGGCAACAAGGTGAGTGCATTTATATGTTTTGAAATGTATTTGGAAGACTTGCGAAAAGTCAACCTATATAATTTTGTCGAATTGATAATATTGATTTTCATATGAAATATGATATTTTCACAGGTATAAAGTAAATGTTTGGTACAAGGTGGGGTATAAATTGCCCTAATGTGTTTTGTTTATGAAAATTTTATTATTATATATCAATGATATGTTATAGAACGATTTATGGTATAATTGAGTATGAACTACTCCATTATTTTGATTTATCGATGGTGAGTTATTTATCATCTACAGAATGATATATTGCAAAGGTAATGATATTATTTTACTGCCCAATATTACCATTGAGAGTTATAGTATAGTGACATGCCCTAGAGTCTAGCAGTTGTGCCCGACACTTTATGTGTCTAGTGATTAGCGGTCTTTATGGCCTAGTGATTATCGGTCTTTATGGCCTAGTAGTCTGGGACTACACGACTCTCATACTTAATTTCTCTCACATGTATATCTTGGGCTAGTGAAAAGGACTTTTATAAAAATGATTTTTTAATATTATTCAATCTTGCTATAAAGCAATATCGATTTGAAACGAATTTGAATAAAATTATCTATAATATGTTTGTAAAGTTAATTATTTATTGATTTTATGATTACATTATAATGTCGAACTAAGTACATACTTAGCGTGTGTTTTGCTTGTGCACACGTAGGATTATACAGTTCAATTCGTAAGCAGTGGCGGTTTGCATCACATCGTGGACGAGGACGTGTTACATGTTATCATAGTAATATTTTGACATCCTAAATGTCGTTTTTGATTAGTGGCATGTACAATGTTAAATATACTCATTTTTCATAAATCACTTTTTAATTATGTTAAGGCTAGTAATATCTATAAATGAAGCATGGTTTAGTATATTTACTATGTTATTTGGAATGATTTATGAGTAGTTAGTGGGCTTATAGTTGAAATAGATAAAAAAAAATAGTCTATAAAATCTACATTAGACAATAAGTTTGAAAAATTGCCACAAATTCCACAAATCGAATTAGAAGGTGAATCTTATATGCATGAACTGGAAATTGAGTCTAGTTTTTTTTAAAACAAACGGTAACCGATTTTGATATGTATTTTTAAAGTTATGAATTTTTAAGTATCGATAGGTCAGAAAACAGGGCAGCAATTTATTAGAAAAACTGCACTATGCTGTGAATAATTTAAAAGTCAACAAAGAATAATTTAAAAGGGACAAAGGGAGTAATTTTACCTTTTTAAAATTATATCTATAATTAACAAATATAATAAAATTTGTGAGACAAAGATAATTACTATGGGTGGGTCTATGATACATAAGTTTAATTTAAAATTAAAAATGAAAAGTTTTTAAATTTGTTTAAACAACCTAAAATTTTATATTTTTATAATATTTTAAGTTGGTGTTTTTCGACAAATTTTGAATTTTGTTTTATTTTTTTAGATCAATGATTTTTTGATAAATTTCAAAAATTGTCAAACAAACGAAAAAAACAAATAAAATTATTTTTAAAATATATAACATTTTATATTATATGAATAAATTTAAAAATTTATTATTTTTTAATTAGGCTATTGTATCGCAAATTAACCCGATAATTATCACTCGTGTGGAAAGAAAATGTAGGGTTATATAGTTGGCAGATGTACCGTATCATGTCCCATAACACTTTTCAGCATTCAGTCCTCTCTTGTCTGTCAGATAGACAGAGGGAGAGCGTTGATGCAATTCATTAAATCAACACTGCCCATTTCTCGTGAATAAAAAAATGCTTAGGTGACAAATTATTATTTTGTTTTTCAGACCCTCCAATACATTTCACTCCCCTGTTCCCTAACACACTGCTCTCTCTCTCTCTCTCTCTCTCTCTCTCTCTGCTTTTGCCTTTACCCTATTTTGCTTTGATTTGTTTCTGCACAAATGTACTGATCATCTTCTTATAACCCTTTCTTTACCTAAAGCTACGGGGTTGCTTGCTTCTCCTTCACTACTACTTGTCTGACAATATCTCTTCTGGGATTTCTTGGAAATGTTCATCCTTATTGGGGGTTTTTAATCTCTGGGAAAATTTCCATTTCCTATGAACTATGATGCTTTGATCAACCAGGAAGTTGCTGCTTTTATCCTCTGCCTCACTGCTTTTTCCTCCAAAAAAAGAAAGAAAGAGCAGAGTAATCATTGAAAAGTAAAGTGGGTTCAATCTGGAAGGAAGCATACTGATGTTGTTTTGAGTTTTGGTGTTGAATAAAGAGGGCCTCTGTAATAAAAGATGGCATTTTTGTACTTGTCATTTTTGCTGGTTGGGATTCTATCAAAATCATTTCATCTGGATGCTCAGCTTCACCTCAATGACCAAGCTACATTGTTAGCCATTAGAGAGGAGCTCGGTGGTGTATCGGGTTGGGGTGAAAAGGGCACAGATTACTGCAACTGGGAAGGCATTCATTGTGGCTTGAACCATTCATTTGTTGAAAGGCTTGATCTTTCTAGGCGCATGCTTAGAGGTAACGTCTCTCTAATCTCTAATCTTAAAGCTTTAAAACATCTTGACCTTTCTTATAATAACTTCAATGGACCAGTCCCCTCAGCTTTTGGGAGTTTTTTTGAGCTTGAATATCTGGATTTGTCATTGAATAAGTTTGAAGGTTCCATTCCACTGGGTTAGCTGGCCTTAGAAACCTTAGATCTTTGAACTTGTCAAACAACTTACTTGTAGGAGATATTCCTCAAGAACTTAAGGTGCTAGAAAAGTTGGAGGATATTCAGATTTCTAGCAATAGATTGAGTGGTTCTATTCCACATTGGGTGGGTCATTTGACCAATTTGAGAGTTTTTACAGCCTATGAGAACCAATTAGATTGTGAAATTCCTGATAATCTAGGCTTGCTGTCTGAACTCAAATTACTGAACCTTCACTCGAACCAGTTTGATGGCCCGATACCGAAGAGCATTTTTGCCATGGGGAAGCTGGAAATTTTGGTTCTCACCCAGAATGGACTCACTGGTGATCTTCCTGATGCAATTGGTAACTGCAGAGGCCTTTCTAGCGTTCGGATTGGGAATAACAAACTTGTTGGTTTCATTCCCAGGACAATTGGAAATGTTAGTAGCCTCACCTACTTTGAAGCAAATAATAACAATCTCTCTGGTGAAATTGTCTCGGAGTTTGCTCGGTGTACTAACCTTACACTCCTGAATTTTGCCTATAATGGGTTTACTGGAGTAATCCCTCCGGGGTTCGGACAACTTACAAATCTTCAAGAGTTGATTCTTTCTGGGAACAGTCTTTTTGGAGATATTCCAAGGTCAATTCTTGGGTGCAAGAATCTTAACAAGCTTGATTTAAGCAACAACAGATTTAATGGTACTATACCCAATGAAATTTGCAATATGACAAGATTGCAGTACTTGCTCTTGGGACAGAATTCGATCAAAGGGGAAATACCACATGAGATTGGAAATTGTGTGAAACTGCTTGAATTGCAGCTTGGCAGCAACTATTTAACCGGAAGTATCCCTCCTGAGATCGGCCATATTCGCAACTTGCAGATAGCTTTAAATTTGAGCTTCAATCATCTCCATGGTCAACTGCCTTCGGAATTAGGGAAACTAGACAAGTTGGTTTCTCTCGATGTCTCCAGTAACCAGCTTAGTGGTGATATTCCACCAGAATTTAAGGGTATGCTGAGCTTGATAGAGGTCAATTTCTCAAATAATATGCTTGCTGGCCCGATACCGACATTTGTACCATTCCAGAAGAGTACAAATTCTAGTTTTCAAGGAAACAAAGGGCTCTGTGGGGAGCCATTGAGTTTCTTATGTGCAGACTCTATTGGCTCTGAACAGGCAAACTACCACCATAGGGTGTCTTACAGGATTATACTGGCAGTTATCGGTTCTGGTCTTGTGGTGTTCATATCGGTCACAATAGTGGTTTTGCTCTTTATGATGAGGGAGCGACAAGAAAAGGCATCAAAAAGTGTAGACGATACAGACCAAGCGGCCAATAGCCGACCAACAATAATGGCAGGGAATGTGTTTGTCGAGAATCTCAGGCAGGTGGTAGATCTTGATGCTGTAATCAAAGCCACTTTAAAGGAATCAAATAAAATCAACAATGGGACTTTCAGCACCATTTACAAGGCAGTCATGCCTTCGGGATTGGTTTTGTCGGTGAAAAGACTGAAATCAATGGACAGAACCATTATTCATCATCAAAACATGATGATTAGGGAGCTCGAAAGACTAAGCAAGCTCTATCACGATAATCTGGTACGACTGTTTGGTTTTGTCATCTATGAAGATGTTGTGCTTCTTCTGCATCAATATCTACCCAATGGCACACTAGCTCAACTTCTTCACGAGTCTTCAAAGCTGTCAGAGTATCAGCCTGACTGGCCCAGAAGACTATCGATTGCTATTGGACTAGCAGAAGGATTGGCTTTCCTTCATCATGTGGCAGTTATCCACCTTGATATCTCTTCGGGTAATGTACTTTTAGATGCGGACTACAAGCCATTGCTCGGGGAGATAGAAATATCAAAGCTCTTAGATCCATCCAAAGGTACTGCAAGTATCAGTGCTGTTGCTGGCTCCTTTGGCTATATACCCCCAGGTGATTATCATAACTCATTTAAACTGTTTCCGTTCTCCCGTGTCACACTATTTTGCATGAACTTTTAATTTTCGTCATACAGAATACGCGTACACAATGCAAGTCACTGCACCAGGAAATGTATATAGCTATGGGGTTTTGTTGCTCGAGATACTCACCAGCCGATTACCTATTGACGAGGATTTCGGTGAAGGAGTGGACTTGGTGAAATGGGTTCAGGGTGCTCCGGCGAGAGGGGAAACCCCTGAGCAGATACTCGATGCAAAGCTAAGCACTGTATCCTTCGGTTGGAGGAGAGAAATGCTTGCTGCTTTGAAGGTGGCTTTACTCTGCACCGACAGCACACCCGCAAAACGACCGAAGATGAAGAAGGTAGCGGAAATGCTTAAAGAAATATGGCAAAACTGATTAACAAGCCAAAATCTTTGCTCTATGAAAGCATTTAGCAAGGTTCTCTGTTTGGGAAATCCGTATGGAGGATTCTTATGTTCGATACTATTTTGAGGAATTGCCTTGAAACTGCTAGTCGGCAAGTATTCTTGGATGTTTGGCTTAATTTGGAATGTTTCGAGTAAAAACACTTTGTACTATCGACGAGAATCAAAATGATTTCCTAGTAATATTGCACAAAATGCTCTACAATTGTAATATCAAAGTTTTTTTTTCCAAATGTGTTATAAATGATTTTAAGTCATCTGATAATAACTGAATTATTTATTCAAAAATAATAATAGCAGAATTCTGCGTATAATTTCATAATCATTGTAATTGGCAAATAACAGAATATTAAACAAATCATTAACTACTTAAGACTTAGTTAAGCTTCTTCTTCTTCAATAATGAGGACTTGTCGATGGCGGGATTCCATCTGCGTGAGGCGCGTGATATCCTGGTCTGGGGTGACCTGCGGTGAGGCAACCTAATTTAAGGTTAAAAACATCATAATTTTTTACAAGAGCAAATTATGGCAAATAAAGAAAAAAGTAGTTACAAATAAAGTATTAGGAAAATACATAATTTCTTACATAAAACATAAAACGTAAAAAAAAATGTTACACAAAACCAAAAATAAAAATTATGTTATATAGAAAGAGACAAGATACCCAATTCTTACAAAAAAATAAGCTCAACTTATGGTAAATTATTGAAAATGTATATTTTTGTTACATAAATGGGAAAACAAGATAACAAAAATTTTTTTTACAAAAAAAATAAAACTTTTTTAGTTACACAAAAAGGGTTAAATTATTATAAAATTTATACATAATTTGTTACGTAATTTTGTTACATGAAATGTAAGGAAAAGTGTAACTACACAATTTATTACTTGAGATCACCCAATCCAAAACTAGCTCAACTTGTGGTAAGCATTTGTGTAGCCACACAAAGGATTACAAGATAACATTTTTTCTTACAAAAATAATGAGAATTTGGGTAGCTACATAAATTATTACATGATATACATAATTTGTTACAGGAAATATAAAGAAAAGTGTAACTGAACAATTTATTATTCGAGATCACTCAATCCAAAACTAGCTCAACTTATGGTAAGCATTTGTGTAACCACACAAAGTGCTACAAGATAACCTTTTTTTCTTACAAAAATAATGAGAATTTGAGTAGTTACATAAATTATTACAGAATATACATAACTTGTTACAAGAAATGTAAGGAAACGAGTGACTACACAATTTCTTACCCGAGATCACCCAATCCAAAACGAGCTCAACTTATGGTAAGCATTTGTGTAGCAACACAAAGGGTTACAAGATAACCTTTTTTCTTACAAAAATAATGAGAATTTAAGTAGCTACATAAAATATTATAGGATATACATAATTTGTTACAAGAAATGTAAGGAAAAGTGTAACTACACAATTTATTACCCGAGATCACCAATCCAAAATGAGCTCAACTTATGGTAAGCATTTGTGTAACCACAAAAAGGGCTACAAGATAACTTTTTTTTCTTACAAAAATAATGAAAATTTAAATAGCTACATAAAATATTACAAGATATACATAATTTGTTACAAGAAATGTAAGGAAATGTGTGACTACACAATTTCTTACCGGAGATCACCAAATCCAAAACTACCTCAACATATGGTAAGCATTTGTATAGCCACACAAAGGGCTAGAAGATAACCTTTTTTTCTTACAACAATAATGAGAATTTGAGTAGCTACATAAATTATTACAGAAAATACATAATTTGTTACAATAAATGTAAGGAAAAGTGTAACTACACAATTTTTACCCGAGATCACCCAATCCAAAATGAGCTCAACTTATGGTAAGCATTTGTGTAGCCACACAAAGGGTTACAAGATAACCTTTTTTTCTTACAAAAATAATGAGAATTTGAGTAGCTACATAAATTATTACAGAATATACATAATTTGTTACAGGAAATGTAAGGAAAAGTGTAACTACACAATTTATTACCCGAGATCACCCAATCCAAAACTAGCTCAACTTATGGTAAGCATTTGTGTAGATACATAATTTGTTACAAGAAAAAACTACACAATTTATTTTTCTTACAAAAAATAAAGAGTAAGCAATTTGCCTAACTATTTTTTATAAAAAATATTATAGGATATACATAATTTGTTACAGGAAATGTAAAGAAAAGTATAGCTACACAATTTCTTACTCGAGATCACCCAATCCAAAACTAGCTCAACTTATGGTAAGCATTTGTGTAGCTGCACAAAGGGTTACAAAATAAACTTTTTCCTTACAACAATAATGAGAATTTGAGTAGCTACATATATTATTACAAAAAGTACATAATTTGTTACAATAAATGTAAGGCAAAGTGTAACTACACAATTTCTTACCTGAGATCACCCAATCTAAAACGAGTTCAGCTTATGGTAAGCATTTGTTTAGCTATAAAAAAGGGCTACAAGATAACATTTTTTCTTACAGAAATAATGAGAATTTAAGTAGCTACATAAATTATTACAAGACATACATAATTTGTTACATGATATATAAGATAAAGTGTAGCTACATAATTTCTTACCTGAGATCGCCCAATCCAAAACGAGCTCAACTTATGGTAAGCATTTGTGTAGCTACAGAAATGGTTACAAGATAACCTTTTTTCTTACAAAAATAATGAGAATTTAAGTAGCTACATAAAATTATTACAAGATATACATAATTTGTTACAGGAAATGTAAGGAAAAGTGTAACAACACAATTTCTTACCCGAGATCACCCAATCCAAAAATACCTCAACTTATAGTAAGCATTTGTGTAGCCATATAAAGGGTGTTTAGCCACACAAAGAGCTAGAAGATAACCTTTTTTCTTACAATAATAATGAGAATTTGAGTAGCTACATAAATTATTACAGAAAGTACATAATTTGTTACAATAAATGTAAGGAAAAGTGTAACTACACAATTTCTTACCCGAGATCACCCAATCCAAAACGAGCTCAACTTATGGTAAGCATTTGTGTAGCCACACAAAGGGTTACAAGATAATTTTTTTTTCTTACAAAAATAATGAGAATTTGAGTAGCTACATAAATTATTACAGAATATACATAATTTGTTACAAGAAATGTAAGGAAAAGTGTAACTACACAATTTATTACCCGAGATCACCCAATCCAAAACTAGCTCAACTTATGGTAAGCATTTGTGTAGCCACACAAAGGGTTACAAGATAACCTTTTTTCTTACAAAAATAATGCGAATTTGCATAGCTATAGAAAATATTATAGGATATACATAATTTGTTACTGGAAATGTAAAAAAAAGTGTAACTACACAATTTCTTACCCGAGATCACCCAATCCAAATCTAGCTCAAGTTATGGTAAGTATTTGTGTAGCCGCACAAGGGGTTAAAAGATAACCCTTTTTCTTACAAAAATAATGAGAATTTGAGTAGCTACATAAATTATTACAAGATATACATAATTTATTACAAAAAAATGTAAGGAAACGTGTAACTACACATTTTCTTACTCGTGATCGTCCAATCCAAAACGAGCTCAACTTATGATAAGCATTTGTGTAGCCACACAAAGGGTTACAAGATAATATTTTTTTTTCTTACAAAAAGAATGGGAATTTAAGTAGCTACATAAATTGTTACAGGATATGCATAATTTGTTACAGGAAATGTAAGGAGAAATGTAACTACACAATTTCTTACCCGAGATCATCCAATCCAAAACGAGCTCAACTTATGGTAAGCATTTGTGTAGCCACAAAAAGGCTACAAGATAACTTTTTTTTTCTTACAAAAATAATGAGAATTTAAGTAGATACATAAAATATTACAAGATATACATAATTTTTTACAAGAAATGTAAGGAAATGTGTGACTATACAATTTCTTATCGGAGATCACCTAATCCAAAACTACCTCAATCTATGGTAAGCATTTGTGTAGCCACACAATGAGCTAGAATATAACAAATTTTTCTTACAACAATAATTAGAATTTAAGTAGTTATATAAATTATTACAAAAAAATATATAATTTGTTTCAATAAATGTAAGGAAAAGTGTAACTACACAATTTCTTACCCGATATCACCCAATCCAAAATGAGCTCAACTTATGGTAAGCATCTGTGTATCCACACAATGGGTTACAAGATAACATTTTTTCTTACAAAAATAATGAAAATTTGAGTAGCTACATAAATTATTACAGAATATACATAATTTGTTACAGAAAAATGTAAGGAAAAGTGTAACTACACAATTTATTATCTGAGATCACCCAATCCAAAACTATATCAACTTATGGTGAGCATTTGTGTAGCCACACAAAGTATTATAAGATAACATTTTTTTCTTACAAAAATAATGAGAATTTAAGTAGCTACATAAATAATTACAAGATATACATAACTTGTTACAGGATATGTAAGGTAAAATGTAACAACACGATTTCTTACCTGAGATCACCCAATCCAAAACGAGCTCGATTTATGGTAAGCATTTGTGTAGCCACATGAAGGACTACAAGATAACCTTTTTTTCTTAAAAAAATACTGAGAACTTAAGTAGCTACATAAATTATTACAAGATATACAAAATTTGTTACAGGAAATGTAAGAAAATGTGTGACTATACAATTTCTTACTGGAGATCACCAATCCAAAACTACCTCAACCTATG
Organism: Hibiscus mutabilis; assembly: GCA_019671005.1. Taxonomy (NCBI): domain Eukaryota; kingdom Viridiplantae; phylum Streptophyta; class Magnoliopsida; order Malvales; family Malvaceae; genus Hibiscus; species Hibiscus mutabilis. The sequence continues at coordinate 18,880,772 of CM033737.1, read as the reverse complement.
GTAAGCATTTGTGTAGTCACACAAAGGTCTATAAGATAACCTTTTTTCTTACAGCAATAATGAGAATTTGAGTAGCTACATTGATACATGTATGGGGGGCTAAAATGATGCATTGTAGCCAAAGAGTTGAAGCTGTTTTATAAGTCTGGAATTTCAGCCGACTTGCATTGAATTTTCGGATGGGATCTGGGCACTTCTGAGTCTACATGTCTTCTTCAAACATATTCATATATCTCTTAGCTTTCCAACGCATCAATTCGACGTCAAGAGCTCAAGTTATGTCCGTTTTAGTGAAGACTATTTTATTTTAAAAATCTCTATACGGATTTATTACGGGAAATATTATTTATTACGAATTTTCAATAATTTTATTGATTATTTGTACTTAAATTTAATCTAGGATTTTTTATGAAGATATTTAGATTATTTAGGATTATATTTGTTATTTATTTATTAGTTTTTTAGGTTAAATAAAATATGTTTATTTATTTTATTATTATGTTTATTTTTCCTAATTTAAGTTGAACTCTTCATTTGTAACCTATTTAAAGGCATATTTGCTTCATTAATAAGAACAACATCATGAAGTTTTGAGTTGCAAAAAACCTTTGGCCATGAGCCATTTTATTTTCAAGGTAGATGGATTTGCCTTGTTATTTTTCGTATTAAAAGTCTTCTTCAACATAAGTTCGTCAAGTTCTTGTAATGGAGATCATCTTCACACACTTGCTTGCCTAGGTAATTGCATCTAGGAGGGTGGGTTAGAGCCGCTTGAGGTTGTTTGCTTAGATAATCGCGTCTAAGAGGGTGCCGAGGACAAAATATCCTACAACATCTATCTCGTCATCATCCATTCATCGGAGAGATTCGTGCCGTTTGTAGGTGTTTGCCTATTCAATTGCGATTAGGAGGGTGCCAAGGACAAATCTATCCAACATCGCCATCGTCAAATTCATCCTATCTTGTTTTTACATCAAGATCATGCTTTATTATCGGTTTGCTGAACGTGGAGTTTGGGGTTTTCTCGAATCATATTAGTGAGTTTGCTAGATTAATTGTGATCGAGAGGGTTCCTAGATTTTGAGGTAATTCTTGAATCCGGGCTTCCATATCAATTGGTAATCGAGCCTTGGTTTAGGTTTTCAAAACAATTATCTTTAATTTGTTGTTTTAGTAGTTGAGAAAAAAAGAAAAAATATATAATTCTCTATATAGATCCTAGTTTTAATATTTCATTCATGGAGACATCTCAAGAGACTTGAAGGATGTGATCAACAAATCTTAAGATTTAATCCGAATCGTTTTAAATCTAGGAGAATGATACATGTAATGGGGGCTAAAATGATGCATTGTAGCTAAAGAGTTGAAGCTGTTTTATAAGTCTGGAATTTCTGACGACTTGCATCGAATTTTTGGATGGGATCTGACACTTCTGAGTCCACATGTCTTCTTCAAACATATTCGTATGTCTCTTAGCTTTCCAACTCATCAATTCGACGTCGGGAGCTCAAGTTATGTACATTTTAGTGAAAACTATGCGAGTAGAAATCTCTAAACAGATTTATTACGAGAAATATTATTTATTACGAATTTTCAATAATTTTATTGATTATTTGTACTTAAATTTAATATAGGATTCTTTATGAAGATATTTAGATGATTTAGGATTAGATTTGTTATTTATTTATTAGTTTTTTAGGTTAGATAAAATATATTTATTTATTTTATTATTATGTTTACTTTTCCTAATTTAAGTTGAACTCTTCATTTGTAACCTATTTAAAGGCATATTTGCTTCATTAATAAGAACAACATCATGAAGTTTTGAGTTGCAAAAAACCTTTGGCCATGGGCCATTTTATTTTCAAGGTAGATGGATTTGCCTTGTTATTTTTCGCATTAGAAGTCTTCTTCAACATAAGTTCGTCAAGTTCTTGTAATGGAGATCATCTTCACACTCTTGCTTGCCTAGGTAATTGCATCTCTAGGAGGAGGGTGGGTTTAATTGAGGTTGTTTTTTTAGATAATCGCGTCTAAGAGGGTGCCGAGGATAAAATATCCTACAACATCTATCTCGTCATCATCCATTCATCGGAGAGATTCGTGCCGTTTTTATGGTGTTTGCCTATTTACTTTTGCGATTAGAAGGGTGCCAAGGACAAATCTATCCAACACCGCCACCGTCAAATTCATCCTATCTCGTTTTTTCATCAAGATCATGCTTTATTATCGGTTTGCTGAACGTGGAGTTTGGGGTTTTCTCGGATCATATTAGTGAGTTTGCTAGATTAATTGTGATCTAGATGATTCCTAAATTTTGAGGTAATTCTTGGATCCTGGCTTCCGTATCATACATAAATTTTTACAGAAAGTACATAATTTGTTACAATAAATGTAAGGAAAGTGTAGCTACCCAATTTCTTATGCGAGATCACCCAATCCAAAATGGGCTCAACTTATGGTAAGCATTTGTGTAGCCACACAAAGGGTTGGAAGATAACCTTTTTCTTACAAAATAATGAGAGTTTGAGTAGTTACATAAATTATTACAGAATATACATAATTTGTTACAAGAAATGTAAGGAAAAATGTAACTATACAATTTATTACCCGAGATCACTCAATCCAAAACTAGCTCAACTTATGGTAATCGGTTAACCACTTCAGTATTTTACCAATTTTTATTTTTATTTTTTAAAATCTACATAAATTCTTATCAAGTTTATAAGAATTTTTGTAGTTTCACAAATTCTTACCAAGTTTATAAGAATTTCTCTAGTTATACAAATTCTTACCTAGTCCTACACAAATTCTTACAAAATAGTAAAAATTTATGTAGCGTCTCATTTTAGCCTCACCATAGCCTGCCTTATTTTAGAATTCCCCCAGTCTGGCATGACCACATCAGTGTAGTATTGACCATGCGAACCGCTAATGGGCCAACACATGCGCTAGCCAATTGGGCGTTCATTTCTGCTTCATGTTATTATTTTCATTTGGAATATCTTGATTGTATTTCCAACATAACTACATGATGCCATTCATAAGTATCCAACTTTCAAAAAAAAAAAAATACCGTTGTATCATTTTACATTTATATAAAATATATCTAGGGATGGTGCCATTCTCAAAATGTTTTTGGTATAATAACATTTTAAGTATTTTTTAAGTTTAAATATTAGTTAATAAGGCTTTTCCCTCTCAGCTTTTAGATTTAAAAGACTATATACTCTTGTCCCTCTTAATGTTTGACCCTAACTTCGTCCTTGAACATATCCACTAACATTAGAATGAAATTAAAATAATTTATATATACACATTTTAATAATTTGAACCAAATATATTAAAAACTAATTACTATGTTTATTAGTATTTTATATCAATATACGTTTATTTTAGAGCATTTTCTGATGAACCGAACATTGGATTCACATTTATGAGACAAAAAATGAATGAATTGAAAATTTTGGGGTCTAACCGCCATCGATGATGATGGTAAGCGGTGACCAACATCGGGGTAATTTGTCTGGATTCTGGGGTTGGCAAAGTTTTTAGGTTTTTTAAAGAAGGTGAAAAATGAATGAAATAAAAATGTAGGGCTAAATTGATATTTTGCATAAAGTTCAAAAGTCAAATTAAGAAACTAACCCTTTTGACTAACGTGTCACGTCATCAAAGTAACGGAAATTAACAACTTTGTGGCTAAATTTTAACAAATTGATAACGTAAGTGATCAGAACATAACCTTAAATTTCTGTGATCAAAATAAGACAATCATAACCAAAATGACCTCTGAGGTAGTTTACTCATAAATACAAGTTAACATACTAATTACACTTTATTACAATAATTTCTCGATATCCAAACACAAATTATTTCTATTGTTTAAAAGTTTAAAATCTCGTCCAATATCTCATTTTTGATTTTGTTACTTATTGACTCAAATTATATTTAGTAATTATGTTGGATTTTATTATAATTTTAGTGAAGATTACTTGCTAATTAAGTTTATTAAGTATGAATTTTTATGAAATAAGGATTCTTGATGACCAAATTTATTTTCTCTCTCTATATATGGTAAGTCTTAATCTTTAAAATTACGAGAGAGAATTACTTTGAAAAGATGTAATCTTTTTTGAATTTGAGAGCGATGTTTGTTGGGATAAGTCTAGTTGAAGATGGTGTGGGTTGTTAGCCAAATTGGAGGTTGAATCTAACTTAATTTCAGAAATCAAGAGAGGGCAGATGTAGGACAAGGATTTGGTAGTCAAGATGGGCTTGGTCAAGTGATGTGATCTTAGCTGGCACCAAAACTTTTCAAGCCATACTCACATTAGTGGAGAAGCTTACGGGTTTTTTTTTTGCCCGAGCAGGAGCCAGGAATTATAAGAATTTAGTCACAAGTTTACTATTTCTAACTTTTGACATGAATCTTGATCTATAGCCATCTTTTGTGCCAACAAAACTTGTTGTATGAGTGTTTGCATTTGAATGTAGTGTTAATTAAATTAGTAGCATGATTACATGTTAATTGTTGCATTTTGTTAAATAATTATTTATTGTATTTAGTTGCATTATTACAAAATTATTTGTTGCATCCATGTTACATTCTTACTACTTTATTATGTTTTTATTGTGTGAGTCATTGCATATTTATTATATACTCATGTATGATTATATGCCGTTTTTTGTTATCTCATACACATTAAAGTTATCTTATTTTTTTACATATTGGAGAACTCAAGGGACTTAAGAAGCTTCCAAATTAATCAAACCAATTCAAATTCATCTTACACATCCATTCATATTCCAACCAAATTCAAGAGCCTTAAATCATCATTAGAGGATAAACTCAATTCAAATTTATCTTACACATCCATTTATCTTCCAACCGAATTCAAAAGCCTTAAACCATCAGTAATTGATGAATTAAATCCCTTTAATTTTTCCATGAATTCATCTTTTTAGCTTCATTTTATAAAGCCTACAAATAAGGTACATTTGTAAGCATTTGAGACAACTTTAATCTTGGAACATAATTCATATTTTGTAAGAGTTTTAATCTTTTTTTCTTCTTTGAACTAAAAAACTTATCAAGGCTTAAACCTTGTGGCGCCAATCCTATCTTTCTGAACTTATCATTTTAACAAGTGTGGTGTTCATCATATATCGTAGGTTTCTAACTCTTTATAGTTAGAGGGTCTCAGTTCTATCTTCTTGTTTTCTGTTTAAATAACAATATAAGAAACGAATATCACAACTTTATAAGTGTTGTGTTGAGATATTTGATTTGGATATAACTTAAATGAAAAATACTTTTGGACTTAAACAAATTTACAAAAATAATTCAAAGTCTAAATAACTTGAAAAATATGTTCTTAAAGTTTTTCAAATGTTTTAAGTGTTTTTGACTTAAACAAATGCTTTCGAAATACCCTAAGATTCAAAAACAACCTTCGAGTACCATTACGGTACTCCTCGCACCGATCCTCAATAGCTCATCCTGGTACGGTCGTAAACGTACCGATACGCAGTATTTTCCCCAATTTCCAGTAAGTCATTCTTCGTATCGATACGACCAAGCCTGTATCGATACACAAGGGCCCTTACCGATGCCCATATATCGCGTACCGATATGCCCTACTTTAAACGTGTCTAACGACAGTTTCTTCTTTAGGTAGGTACCAATACTGAGACACATGTACCAAATACCCACTAAACTAGGAGTAAATTTAATGCTGGAAATAAAGTTCCCAATAACTCTTAACAACCCGTAATGGCTAGAAACGACCACAAACTCCTTAGAGGGTTTAAAAGACACCTTCAAGCAGCCATGGAACAACAAGAAACATATTGCCAACATTCTTTGTATAGAGAATTTTTTTGTCTAAATTGTTATATTCTTATAGAAAAACACTTGTGAGCTAAATTGTCAATATTGCTCAAGTGCTTAGGTTTTTGGGTGAGAGCTTAAGTGCGCAAACAATTTGCCTAGAGAGGTATTCCTTTTTTTGCTAATTTGTATTTTCTCTTTGGGAGAGAGTGTCTCAAAGCTTTGGGGTATAAGCTTTGAGGATCTTGTAAAGGTTACTCTTGATCTTTGAAAAAGAAAGACAAATTTAGTGGATTTATGGAAATTCCTTAGTGCGAAAGATAAGGTAGCGGACATAGACTTAGTTGAGAAGTCGAACCACTATAAATCTTTGTGCAAATTTTCAATTTCCTATTGCTTTCACGAATTTCATTGCAAATCCAATTCACCCCCTCTTGGAAATTCAGTTGACGTTTTTGATCCCAACAATTGGTATTAGAGCGAGTCTTAAATCAACAGTCTAGCAACCTTTGAGGAGATCCTAGAGGTTCTCGATCAATCAATCTATCAACGGACTCAAATGGCGCAATTCATCACCAAGCCTCTTTACTTCAGCGGGATCGACTACTCCTATTGGAAGAATAGGATGATGCTATTCACTCAATCCAATGACTTTCATCTTTGTGGTATAAGCTTTGAGGGTCTTGTAAAGGTTACTCTTGATCCTTGAAAAAGAAAGACAAATTTAGTGGATTTATGGAAAATCCTTAGTGCGAAAGCTACGGTAGTTGATGTAAACTTAGTTAAGAAGTCGAATCACTATAAATCCTTGTGCAAATTTTCATTTTCCTATTGCTTCCACCAATTTCATTACAAAGCCAATTTACCCCCTCTTGGCTATTCGCCTGACATTTTTCGAGCCTAACATGATGGTTCTTTCTTAAGTTTACTTATCCAGATTTCAAGCCAATCTTTCTGTATCTCTTTTCTATTATCATCATTTTAACGTCTTTTATATTTTCATCATCATCACCTTATCATTGAATCAACTTCTGCAACATACAATTTTATCTTTTATTCTATTCAAACACCATCTTTTAGAACTATTTTAGTTCCTTAAAAATATACTTATTTCATCCACGATTGGGCAAACAACTTATCTCGTAAACATCCGCAACCAAGATCGTATCATCAAGTAAGGAGTGATATCAGGATTCGAGCTTATAGATGGAGATGGTTTGTATTTCAAGGGTTGTTGGTGTGTCCATGAGATTAACGAGTTGAAATAGAAGATTCTTAGATATAAAATGGTCCTTTCGATGTGCATCACAAGAGGGTAAGATGTACCAAGATTTGTGCCAGTTTTATTTGAGGATTGGGATGAAGAAAAATGTGGTCGAATATGTTTCCATGTGTTTGGCTTGCCAACAGGTCAAAGTTGAGCATTATTTTCTTTATGGATTGCTTCAGCCGATTCAGATTCCTCAGTGAAAATGAGATCATGTGACTGGATTTTGTCACAAAATTGTCGAGGATGCAGTGCCGTCATGATGCAATTTTGATGGTGGTCGACTGTTTGACAAAGACAACACATTTCTTTTATTTGCGGATGGATTTCACTTTAGAGAGATTAGTATGTTTGTACATCGGTGAGATTGTGCGACTCCTCCTACATCTAACATTTTAGATCGAGATCCAAGATTCACCTCGAGGTTTTGGAAAACTATTTAGAGAGCTTTGGGTTTTGACTATACTTTAGTGCTATTTTTTACCCTCAAACTAATGATTAGTTTAAGCAAATTATCCAAATTTCTAAGGACATGCTTCGTTGTTGTAATATCCCAATTTTTGGCCAGTGACCAAAATGTAAATTTTGAAAGTTTTATGGCTAAAGTATAAACTTTTGAAAAGTTCAGGGATCAAAGTATAATTTTCAAAAGTTATGTATTTTAACCCCGTAAATGAATAGTTTACCCCCAATAATGACGTTTCCATGTTACCTTGAATTTTGTACAGAGTTTGTATAAATGGCTCTAAAGCGATAAGTTCGGAAAAATATTCGGATAATCGGATCAAGCTAAAATTTCTGAGATAGTTCTATGGACCTTAGAAGAGTCATAAAATATCATTTTATGATTATTTGGATGTTAAAAAGATCAAGAAAAATTTAAATCGATCGAAATGACATGGAATGGCAATTTTGTGAGTAAGTTGATTAGAAAGGGCGTTTTGGTCATTTTGCCCAAAAAGGACATGGAGGGAATTTTGAGATTTCTTTTATGGATGAATAGTGGCTGATTAGAATCCAACTAATTCTAGTTGGAATGTTACAAAATGGCAAATTAGAAATATAAATCTAGTTGGAAGGTATTTTTGGAAAGTGGAATTTATTGAATTAAAAATTCATTTTTAATGATACAAGTGTCTTAAATATATAAAATATGAAGAAATTATCAGAAAAATACTCTCCAAAATGTTGGTGAAGAGAAAAATTTTACAAGCTTGATTTAAGCCCCGAATCTCGATTTTCAGAAGTTAAGTCTGAATCAAAGAAGGTTCGAGGTGCTATGAAAGAAAGGATCGAACTAAAACTTAGTTAGGCATTGTGTTAAGTGGCCAAGGTGAGTGCATTTTTACCTATTATATATATATGATATGAGGAGGACTTGCGATAAGTCGACCTTGATATTAATGAAAATGTATGTTGATCAGAGTTATGCAAATGGCATGAAATATTAAATGGCATTTGTGATACATTGATATGGCATAATGATTTATGTAAGATAAATTGGATTTTAGATATTGGGTATGAACTGCCTAATATCGACTTATATGATTTATATTGATGCTTTGAACATGGAATGTTGATTATAATGTTGATTTTGCCCAAGTACTATTGTGAAGTCATTGGTATAATTGGATAGCCATAGAGTCCTAACAGTTGCTCATAGCACTATGGCGCGAGATAGACTCTTCGGGGTCGAGTTAGACTCTATGGAGTCGGTTCAAACACTATGGTGTTCCATAGCACAAAATGTGCGAGTATGAGGAGCAAAGGGCGTCTTCGAGTACGTACTCATCATTAGACGCTACGACGTTGTAGACACTACGGTGTCAGTTATGATGACTCGTGTACCAAAGTATCATATTATATTGTACTTCGGGCTATAATACATGAAATGCATTTATGCATGCAGTTAAGTTAAAAAGCTTAACGTATATTTGATTAATAAAATAAAGGTTTGATGATATGATATAAACTGCAATTGGGACTCACTTGCCATTTTACAGGAACCGTATTGCACTGTTACATGACATAGGAATAACTTTGATAAGTCAGTTTTATACAATTCTATATTTTTATATAATATACATAATAATTTGTTTATTTATGTTATTTCTATACATTGAAATGCTTTACTTTAATTTATAGTTGCCTCACTAAGTGAATACTTAGCGTGTGCTATTTCACACATAGGTTATTGGGAACTTACCAGAATAAGAGTCAAGCATGTTGATCAAGCTGCAATCTGACAAACATCAGTACCACATTATAATTCATGATATTCTCTAGTGGGCATGTATCAATTTATTCGTTAGTTGTTTTAAAGTTATAAGTTTGATTAATAGTCGGATAAATATAAATTATTCGTATGGTTAAATAATTAGTGGTAATGATATTTAATCGCATAAAATTTTATTTATCGTTTATCGCATAACGATTTTAAATTTAAGAAAGTCCTAGGCAGTGTATCTAGTTTTCACCATGAGTTACATACTTGTTTTAATAACTAACATGTTTTATAAACCAATTCAGGGTCAAAACTAGCAATATTCAAATAGGCTACGAATACTTCAAAAAGTCGAGAAATGGTTATTTTATAAACTAGTTTGTTCGGATGACCAATCAATTGAGATGGGGGCCAAGAGGGGGGTGAATTGGCAATTTTAAAATTTGGAAGCAAATTGAAAGATTTAGACAATGAGACACAAGGATATATAGTGGTTCAACCTTCTAACAAGGTCTACGTCCACTACCTTAGCTTCCTACTAAGGATTTTCAAACAATTCACTATAGAATTCTTCCCATTTTCTAGGCTTAGGAGGCATCTGTTACAAGTTCTAAGCTTTCTACCCAAAGCTTTGAACAATTCACTCTTAATACAAAGAAAAAGTGTGGCAAATGAAATATCCTCACAAGATACAATTTTTGCCCAAATATAAACTCTCACAATCCCAAACTTGAATCAGAGATATACAAAGAAAATTGCACAAGTTGGGTGTATAAGATTTGACTCTAAAGCACAAAGGGTTAGATTTTAGCTTGGATGCTTGAGTGTTGATCAAAGTAGGTTCATTTGTTGTTGCAACAGCATTGGAGACTTGTATTTATACCCCCTTATTGAATTCTAACCGTTTGGGTGGTTGAGGTCATCAATAGAGCCGTTGGGAGCCATTTTCCCGCAATAAATGCTGTTCTGTAGCTGCCCGTATCGGTACACGAAGGCCCGTATCGATACCTGTTACAAGAAGAATATAGCCGTTATGCAGTAGCGTGTCAATATGCGGGAGGACATATCGAAACAGTCATAATGTAAAATTGGAAGCGTATTGAAATGGAATAGCCGTATCGATATGAGTTTTGCTCACTGGAATCTGAGATGAAAAATGGTATCGGTACGCCTAGGGGCGTATCAGTATGGGTAACTGAAAATTAAAAGTTTAGGATTCCAATAACTGACAAGGCAATGGTCAAAAAATTTAATGCGAAGATCTTGAAGATCTCGACACACCGTATCGATACGGTGGTGACCGTATCGGTATGCTTAAGCAAGTTCTTAAACCTAGATGAATGCCGTATCGATACGTAAAGCTTAAAATATTTGCCCAAATGAAGGCCGTATCGAAACGGTCAAGACCGTATCAAAACGCAACGCCTAATTTTCAAAGTCATATGAATGCCGTATTGAAACTGGCGAAGCCGTATCGGTACGCTTTGCAAAACCAAATTCCAGTAATGCATTTCCGTATCGAAACACCAAGGGGTGTATCGATACGCCTGGGCGAAAATGCATAGTTTGGCTTGAAAACACTTAGAAAAATTTTTGGTTTAAGTTTTGGACTTAAAGAAAATTTTCCTTGTCAATTTGTGAGACTTTTGAATACTTAAAAATTTATTTTCTTTTACAATTTATTCCTTAAACAATTTGTTATATCAAAATCAAACATAGGTTTTACAATCTCCCCCTTTTTGATATAACAAAACCAAAGTGAAAATTTTTAAGTATCTTTAGAAAGCTTTGAAAATTACTCCCCCTTAATTTAAGACTAAAAAATTTTTCTTTGAAAAAGTTTGAAAAATTTTGGCTCTTTAAATCTTCTCCCCCTTTTTGTTAGATCAAAATCAATGCAATAGGGTATAATCATCAAATCAACATACTAACTCCAAGCAATTAAAATAAGCAACATAATCATTCAAATTTAAACCATAATCCAAGATAATAAAATCCAATCCAACTCAAAGCCTAAGAACATAAACCAAATAACAAAGCAATAATAAAGCATAAGAGTTCATAAAGACATAAAACAAAGGTGCATAACTCAAATCCTAATATGATATGCTATGATATGCAATGATGCCTAAGAATCATTGCCATCGTCTTCATCATCTTCATCCTCATCTTCATCGTTAACTTGAGGATCACGAGATAAACGCCATTTTCCATGGAAAGCGGTTAGGGAGATGTCTATTGAGTTTTGGCGATTCTCAATAGTCGTCACCCTTTCCTCCAACGATGTAAAGCGCTGTCAATCGCGGCAAACCCGAAATTCATTGTAGTGTGCAAAGATGAGAATTGCTCGTTGAGATAGGCCATAAGAGCATCATGATTAGGTTGGCCCATCAGAGCGTATGGAGGTTGTGGAGCTGAAACATCTTGAGGAGCCTCCTCTTGTTCGGGTTGAACACCTTTGGGAAGATTGATATTCTGAACCCATTCTCCACCATAGTATGTGAACTTGGCGCGGCAAAGGGAGCGCTCATCAATAGGATCGGTGAGTGGTTTAGGAAGATCATGAGTGCAATCGATCCCAAGTTTGTGGAAGAGGAAACTCAATGTCGTTCCATAGGTAAAGGAAGATACAAGAGATGTGTGGTGATGTTGAGCGTTGCATAAGTCCAAGATATTTGAATTTAAATCTTTCCGATGATGGAAAAAGAATTGAAACCATACGTTCATGACGTATTTTATAACTTTGATAAAGTTTAAAATGATCCATAGCATTGGAATGTTTAGGTTCATTAAAACAATTTTGGTAAATATAGGTAAGATTTGGTCTATTACCATCATATTCGGGACTTTGAGTGGGGAATGTGAGCTCGATGCCATATCCTTTCTAGATCTTTTCTTAGGACCCAAAATCTAAAAAACAATACCAAACCAAAATCGATGTATGCATAAATCAACACATTTGATCCAAAAATTAATCCAATAATCAAGGTATTGTTAAAATTCTATATAATATAGTTTAAAAACATATACAAATATAAAAATAATTTTTGTGTAAAGAAAATTTCAAAAATAATGTTAAAAATTATACGATATAATTTTATATTCGAAGTTCGAAATTTTTTTTTAAGATTTTAAAAAGTTTTTTCAAAAACATTGAAAGCTATACTATGTATATTCTAAATCTATGATTGTAATACAAAATCAGTGAGTAAATATGTACAAAAATTAAAAGAAAAAAAGTTAGGGTTTATACATTAAATTTGGGATTAAGGATGAATGGAGAGATGTTGATGCACAAACTTGATGATTTTTACTTGGGTTGGATTGAAAAACCAAAAGCCCTCAAAGATTTTGAAGATTTGTGTGAAAAATTGTGAGGGATTGAGAGGTTTTTATAGGGAAATTCAGACTAGGGATTTGAAAAAAAGTAGGAGAGTTTTAATTAAAGTTGGATCCTCTTTTAATGCCTTAAAAATTGCTTGACATTTTTGCGTGTCGAACGCCAAAAGTGTACCAAATGCCTATCTTGAAATAGTTTTATGTGTATGATAAATGAATGCATGAATGCATACCAAAATGCCATTCAAGAATCGTAATGATAGCAACAAGCATATAGATGCTAGAGTACAAATGACATTTTTTGGCTGCAGGTTGATCAAAAATTTGAACTTAATCGAATCAAAATGCATGTGTATGATAAATGAACAACATGAATGAGCATAAATAGATGCATACTCCCCCTAGCAACAAGCATAGATGCTTATAGGAGCAAAAGTAATCAAGCAATTAAATCATTCAAATTCAAGCAAAATTTAGAGACTTAAGAGACCAAAAACATTCTTTATCTAATGGTTTGGTGAAAATGTCCGCTAATTGGTTTGAGGTGTCTACATATTCTAGAACTACATCATTTTTCAAGACATGATCTCTAATGAAATGATGCCTTATTTCTATGTGCTTGGTTCTAGAATGTTGGATGGGATTTTTAGTGAGACAAATGGCACTAGTATTGTCACACCTAATGGGGATGGTACCTACATCAATTCCATAATCTAAGAGTTGTTGCTTTATCCAAAGGACTTGAGCACAACAACTTCCTACCAAAATGTACTTCGCCTCGGTGGTAGATAATGCTACACTATTTTGCTTCTTGGAAAACCATGATATGAGCATACTACCTAGGAATTGACATGTACCAGAGGTGCTCTTTCTATCTATTTTACAACCCCCATAATCTACATCCGAGAAAGCATGTAAACTAAAGGAAGAGTCTCTAGGATACCAAAGACCTAAACAAGGTGTGTCTCTAAGGTATCTAAAGAATCGCTTAACGGCTATAAGGTGTGATTCTCTAGGACTAGCTTGAAATCTAGCACACAAGCAAACACTAAACATTATATCCGGTTTACTTACGGTAAGATAAAGCAAAGATCCTATCATTGATCTATAAAGCTTTAAATCCACACACTTACCTCCTTTATCTTTGTCAAGCTTTGTAGAAGAACTCATTGGTGTGTCTTGAGGTTTCACATTCTCCAAGCCAAACTTCTTGAGCTTGTCCTTGATGTACTTAGCTTGATTGATGAAGATGCCATCCTTCCTTTGTTTATTTTAGAGCCCAAAAAGAAAGAGAGCTCCCCCATCATGCTCATCTCAAACTCACCTTGCATCATCTTAGCAAACTCTTGACAAAGAAATTCATTAGTAGAACCAAAAATTATATCATCAACATAAATTTGAACTACTAATATGTCTTTGTCATTTCTTTTTATGAAGAGTGTAGTATCCACCTTTCCTTTGTCAAAACAATTTTCAATTAGAAAATTTGATAAACGTTCATACCAAGCTCTAGGAGCTTGTTTCAAACCATACAAAGCTTTTGAAAGTTTAAAAACATGGTTTGGGTAATTTGGATCTTCAAAATTGGGTGGTTATTCTACATACACTTCTTCATTTATAAAACCATTTAGAAATGCACTTTTAACATCCATTTGAAAGAGCTTGAATTCATGATAACGTGCAAATTCTAATAACATCCTAATGGTTTCCATTCTAGCTACGGGTGTATATGTTTCTTCAAAATCGATTCCCTCTTCTTGAGTGTAACCTTGAGCAACAAGCCTAGCCTTCTTTCTCACTATGTTGCCACTCTCATCTAGTTAGTTTCTAAAAACCCATTTAGTTCCTATAGTAGATTTATTACTAGGCCTATCAACTAATGTTCATACTTTACTTCTCTCAAAATGATTTAACTCTTCTTGCATATCCAATATCCAAAAATCATCATTTAATGCTTCTTTGATATTTTTAGGCTCAATGCATGGGATAAATGCAACATAATTACAAACATTTCTAGGAGAAGATCTAGTGGTTACCCCTTTGGATGGATCACCCAAAATCTCACCACCTTTGACATAGTTGAACTCTCTTGGGTAGCTCACTTCCTTTTCCTCAAGGTTAATGTCCTTCAAGGCTTCTAGAGGTGGATCTTGTGCTTCTTCTTCTTTGGTTGGAACTTCATCAGCTTTGATGTTTGTCCTCCATCAATGGCATAAAAAATTCCTACATCATCATCATCACAAGAATCCTTCCTCGAAAGGAGGTTATCAAAAACCACATGAATTGACTCTTCAACAACTAAAGTTCTTTTTATTAAATACACGATAGGCTTTAGAGTTTGAAGAATACCCTAAGAAAATAGCTTCATCACTTTTAGCATCAAATTTGCCTAAATTATCTTTTTCATTATTCAAAACAAAACAATTACAGCCAAATGGATGAAAATAGCTAATGTTAGGCTTTTTGGATTTTAAAATCTCATAAGGAGTTTTCTTTAAAATAGGCCTAATCATTACTCTATTTATAATGTAGCAAGCAGTATTAGTAGCTTCCGCCCAAAAATATTTTGTCAAATTGTTTTCACAAAGCATGGTTCTAGCCATTTCTTCTAAAGTTCGATTTTCCTTTCAACAACCCCATTTTGTTGAGGTGTTTTAGGAGCTGAAAATTAAGGCTTATACCACTTGAGTTATAAAAATCCTCAAATCCTAGATTTTGAAATTCGGTACCATGGTCACTTTGAATATGAGAAATAGTTTGACCAAGATCATTTTGAGTAATTTTTAAAAATGTGATGAATTTTTCTAAAGCCTCGTCTTTGGTACTTAAAAATAGAACCCAAGTGTATCTAGAGTAATCATCAACTAAAACAAATGCATTTGATTTTCCACCCAAGCTAGTTGTTCTAATAGGGCCAAAGAGATCCATATGGATCAATTGTAAAACTCTACTAGTTGAAACATCATTAATAGGTTTAAAAGAAACTCTTTTATGTTTTCCTTTTGCATAAGCATCACAAATTTTATCATTTGAAAACTTTATTTTAGGCAAACCTCTTACAAGATCATTTGAAATCAATTTTTCCAAAACACTCATGCTTGCATGCCCTAATTTTCTATGCCACAACCATGAATCATGTTCATCATTAGCAACAAAACATGCATTAGAAATATGAATGTCATCTAAATGCACCATATATATGTTTCCTATGTGATGACCAAAAAGCACAATTTTGTGGGTTTTGACATTTATAATTTTGCAACCATATATATCAAAAATCACTACAAAACCTTTATCACAAAGTTGTCTTATGCTTAATAAGTTATGTTTAAGACCATTGACATATAAAACATTTTCAATAAGTTTGGAAGAGTGATTACCAATGGAACCCATTCCTTCAATTTGACCTTTGGAGTTGTCACCAAATGTCACTAATCCTCATCTCTTTAGCTTTAGTTCCAAGAATCTATATTGTTTCGGTCATTGTCTTGAGCATCCACTATCAAGGAACCACGTATTTGCACTTGAAGCTTTGGCCTTGTAGCAATGCTCCCCCTACAAACATGGAATTAATTTTTGATTTTTGGTACCCAAATATTTTTGGGTTCATGAGCATTAGTTCTCAAAATCTTGGTTCCCTTAGGATTCCAAGAGGCAATTACATTAAGATCATTAGAAGCAACAACATCTTTAGGAATCCATATACTTTTAACTCTCTTACAATAATAGGGCCTTGGGAACCCTCCATGTTTGTACCCATTAAAATTCCTTTTTACATAGTTGAGTTTTGAAGATTGTCCTTTTTCAAAATTTGGTTTCCCAATTTTGTTCAAGGAAGCTTTGAGATCATTTACCTCCTTGTGGTAATGATCATTCAACTGGAAAAAAGGTTGTTTAAATCAACATTTTCCTTTTCAAAATATTTTTGATTATCATGTAAATCACAAACCTTATTTTCAAGTTCCGAATTTGTTTTAGATAATGGAATCATTTTGGTTTTTCAAATCTTGAATAATTTTCTTGTTTTTCAAAATTGATTCCTTATACTTTTCAACCAATTTGTCATAAGCCTCTTGCAACTCATTATAATCATCAAATAATTCATCATAAGTAGGATCATTAAATGAGTTGGAGGTTACCTTAGGATCCTCCTCAAAGGCCATGAGATAAATATTAGCAACTTTTTGCTCCTCATCACTTGATTATTCTTCATCGCTCCAAGTGGATACATGGGCCTTGTGTTTCTTCTTCTTCTAGAAGTCTTTCTTCTTGAGTTGAGGACAATCAATCTTTATGTGTCCCAACTTCTTGCATTCATAACACACAATAAGATCCTTCTCTTCTTCCTTGCTCTTACTTTTGAAATATTTTATTTGATTGAACTTTCTTTCTCGGTTGGATCTCATAAGTAGAGTGAATCATTTGGCTACTATAGCAAATTCCTTATCTTTCTCCTCACTTGAATCACTATTCTCAAGAGAAGCTTTGAGAGCAATTCAAGTTTCTTCTTCTCTACTTCTTTCTTCTCTACCTTTTTTTTTCTTCTTTCTTTCTTGCTTCATGATCTCATGAGTTAGAAGAGAACCCACAAGAGCATCGAGCTTTAAGGTCTTCAAGTCCTTTGCCTCGATGATGGTGGTCCTCTTCCCATCCCATGATTTGGGAAGAGAATATAATAGCTTTGAACAAGCTTGTCTTCGGGGATTACTTCTCTAAAGCTCTTGAGATCATTTACAATGATGGAGAAATGATCGAACATCTTGGTGATGCTCTCATCGGGCTCCATCTTGAAATTTTTGTAGCTTAGATTGAGGAGTCCAATCTTGGTCTCCTTAACATCTTTGGTGCCTTCGTAGGTGGTCTCTAGCTTGTCCCACACCTCATTTGCACTTGTACATGAGGATATCTTCGCGTATTCGTCGGGTTTTAAGTACACAAAAGAGCATGTGCAAGGCCTTATCATTTATTTGCAACTTCTTTTTTTCTTCATTGGACATTTCATGCTTGGCCTTGGGAACTTGTCTTTCTCCTTCTTGCTTCATCAAAATAGATGGTATGTCTTTGATTACATCTCAAAGGAGATAATCGTTGGATTTGATGAACAACCTCATTTGGTTCTTCTAATATGGATAGTTGTCTCCATTGAAGAAGGGCGGTCTAGTGATGGATTGAGACTCATACATGTTGTTGTTGGAAGTAGACGCCATGGCTTGTGTGTTGGTTGATTGAATCACCTTCTAGGATCACCTCAATGGTGGTTAGATCTTGGTTGAGTGTGGCTCTGATACCAATTGTTAGGATGATCAATCAATTGAGATGGTGGCCAAGAAGGGTGAATTGGCAATTTTAAAGTTTGGAAGCAAATGAAAAGATTTAGACAATGAGACACAAGGATTTATAGTGGTTCAACCTTCTAACAAGGTCTACGTCCACTACCTTATCTTCCTACTAAGGATTTTCAAACAATTCACTATAGAATTCTTCCCCTTTTCTAGGCTTAGGAGGCAACCATTGCAAGTTCTAAGCTTTCTACCCAAAGCTTTGAACAATTCGCTCTTAATACAAAGAAAAAGTGTGGAAAATGAAATATCCTCACAAGATACAATTTTTGCCCAAATATAAATTCTCACAATCCCAAACTTGAATCAAAGATATACAAAGAAAATTGCAAAAGTTGGGTGTACAAGATTTGACTCTAAAGCACAAAGGGTTGGATTTTAGCTTGGATGCTTGAGTGTTGATCAAAATATGTTCATTAGTTGTTTCAGCAACAATGGAGTCTTGTATTTATACCCCCTTATTGAATTCTAACCGTTTGGGTGGTTGAGGTCATCAATAGAGCCATTGGGAGCCATTTTTCCCGTAATAAATGATATTCTGTAGCTGCCCGTATCGGTACACAAAGTCCCATATTGATACCTATTATCAAGAAGAATATAGCCGTTGTGCAGTAGCATATCGATACACAAGAGGGTGTATCGAAACAATCATAGTGTAAAATTAGGGGCGCATCAAAACGAAATAGCCATATCGATACAAGTTTTGCTATATGGAATCTAAGATGAAAAAATGGAATCAATATGCTTAGGGGCATATCGGTACGGGTAACTGAAAATTAAAAGTTTAGGATTCCAATAACTGACAAGGCAACGGTCAAAAAAATTAATGCAAAGATCTTGAAGACACCGTATTGATAAGGTGGTGACCGTATCGGTACGCTTAAGCAAGTTCTTAAACCCAGATGAATTTTGTATTGAAACGAGGGAACTCGGAGCCATATGTAAAGCTTAAAACGTTTGCTCAAATGAAGGCCATGTCGAAAAATGGTCAAGACCATATCAAAACACAAGGCCTAATTTTCAAAGTCATATGAATGTCGTATCAAAACGGGCTAAGCCGTATCGGTACGCTTTGCAAAACCAAATTCCAGTAATGAATTTTCGTATCGAAAGGGGTGTATCAATACGCTTGGGCAAAAATGAATAGTTTGGCTTGAAAACACTTAGAAAAAATTTGGGTTTAAGTTTTGGACTTAAAGAAAATTTTCCTTGTCAATTTGTGAGACTAGAGAATTTCCCACTGGATGGACGAAACCACCAAGTGATCATAAGGTGTAGAATACGGTCGTAGGCATCAAGAACTGTCACAGATCCACTAAGAACATGTCCCATCGAGTCTTCATCATCAATCCCCACATCCTCAAGGCCCAAGAAATTTGCTAAAATAGCTGAATCTATTTGAAATTTCTTACCCATTAAGTAAGAATCAATAGCAACAACATGAGTTTTACCCTCATTAAAAATACACCGCGCATTTGAATAAAAAATCAAAACAAGATTTCGATATAAAATATCGGGTAAGCTTAAAAATTGCATAAATTTCCATTGTTGCATAAGTCCAAGATATTTGAATTTAAATCGTTTCGATGATAGAAAAGGAATTGAAACCATACATTCACGACGTATTTTATAACTTTGATAAAGTTTAAAATGATCGATAGCATCAAAATGTCTAGGTTCATTAAAAGAATTTTGGTAAATATAGGTAAGATTTGGTCTATTACCATCATATTCGGGACTTTGAGTGAGGGAATGTGAGCTCGATTCCATATCCTTTCTAGATCTTTTCTTAGGACCCATAATCTGAAAAACAATACCAAACCAAAAATGATGTATGCATAAAGCAACACATTCGATCCAAATATCAATCCAATAATCAAGATTTTGCTAAAATTCTGTATAATATAGTTTAAAAACATATACAAGTATAAAAATAATTTTTGGGTAAAGAAAATTTGAAAAAATAGTGTTAAAAATTATATGGTATAATTTTATATACGAACAAAAAAATTTTAGATTTTAAAAAGTTTTTACAAAAACATTGAAAACTATATTATGTATATTCTAAATCTATGATTATAATACAAAATTAGTGAGTAAATATGTACGAAAATTAAAAGAAAAAAAGTTAGGGTTTATACCTTGAATTTGGGATTAAGGATGAATGAAGAGATGCTGATGCACAAACTTGATGATTTTTGCTTGGGTTTGATTGAAAAACCAAAAGCCTTCAAAGATTTTGAAGATTTGTGTGAAAAATTGTGAGGGATTGGGAGGTTTTTCTAGGGAAATTTGGACTAGGGTTTTGAAAGAAAAGTAGAAGAGTTTTAATTAAAGTTGGATCCTCTTTTAATGCCTTAAAAATTGCCCAACGGCTGCGCGTACCGATACGCCACAGAGTATACCGAAATGCCTATACTGAAATAGTTGTATACCGTTTCGATACGCGACCCATACCAGTACAGCTTGAACTGTACCAAAATGCCATTCAAGAATCCGTAATGATATGCGAAACACCGTATCGATACGCCTGTGCCAGAAATAACATTTTTTGCTGCACATTGCTAAAAAATTTGAACTTAATCGAATCAAAATGTATGTGTATGATAAATGAACAACATGAATGAGCATAAATAGATGCATACTCCCCCTAGCAACAAGAATAGATACTTATAAGAACAAAAGCAATGTAATCATTCAAATTCAAGCAAAGTTTTGAGACCAAAGAAGGCTCTAAGGCTCAAGAAAGGCTAGTTAAACCTACCTATCTCCTAAGAGACCAAAAACGTTCTTTATCTAATGGTTTGTTGAAAATATTCTCTAATTGGTTTGAGGTGTCTACATATTCTAGAACTACATCATTTTTCAAGACACAATCTCTAATGAAATGATGCCTTATTTCTATGTGCTTGGTTTTAGAATGTTGGATGGGATTTTTAGTGAGGCAAATGAAACTAGTATTGTCACACCTAATGGGGATGGTACCTACATCAATTCCATAATCTAAGAGTTGTTGCTTTATCCAAAGTACTTGAGCACAACAACTTCCTACCGAAATGTACTCCCCCTCGGTGGTAGATAATGATACACTATTTTGCTTTTTGGAAAACCATGATAAAAGCATACTATCTAGGAATTGACATGTACTAGAGGTGCTCTTTCTATCTATTTTACAACCCCCATAATCCGCATCCGAGAAAGTATGTAAACTAAAGGAAGAGTCTTTAGGATACCAAAGACCTAAACAAGGTGTGTCTCTAAGGTATCTAAAGATTCACTTAACGGATATAAGGTGTGATTCTCTAGGACTAGCTTGAAATCTAGCACACAAGCAAACACAAAACATTATATCCGGTCTACTTGCGGTAAGATAAAGCAAAGATCCTAACATTGATCTATAAAGCTTTAAATCCACACACTTACCTCCTTCATCTTTGTCAAGTTTTGTAGAAGAACTCATTGGTGTGGCTTGAGGTTTCACATTCTCCAAGCCAAACTTCTTACGCATGTCCTTGATGTACTTAGCTTGATTGATGAAAATGCAATCCTTCCTTTGTTTAATTTGAAGCCCCAAGAAAAATGAGAGCTCCCCCATCGTGCTCATCTCAAACTCACCTTGCATCATCTTACCAAACTCTTGACAAAGAAATTCATTAGTAGAACCGAAAATTATATCATCAACATAAATTTGAACTACTAATATATCTTTTTCATTTCTTTTTATGAAGAGTGTAGTATCCACCTTTCCTTTATCAAAACCTTTTTCAATTAGAAAATTTGATAATCGTTCATACCAAGCTCTAGGAGCTTGTTTCAAACCATACAAAGCTTTTGAAAGTTTAAAAAAATGGTTTGGGTAACTTGGATCTTCAAAACTGGGTGGTTGTTTTACATACATTTCTTCATTTATAAAACTATTTAAAAATGCACTTTTAACATCCATTTGAAAAAGCTTGAATTCACGATAACATGCAAATGCTAACAACATCCTAATGGCTTCCATTCTAGCTAAGGGTACATATGTTTCTTCAAAATTGATTCCCTCTTCTTGAGTGTAACCTTGAGCAACAAGCCTAGCCTTGTTTCTCACTATGTTACCACTCCCATCTAGTTTGTTTCTAAAAAACCATTTAGTTCCTATAGTAGTTTTATTACTAGGCCTATCAACTAATGTCCATACTTTACTTCTCTTAAATTGATTTAACTCTTCTTGTATAGCCAATATCCAAAAAATCATCATTTAATGCTTCTTTGATATTTTTAGGCTCAATGCATAAGATAAATGCAACATAATTACAAATATTTCTAAGAGAAGATCTAGTGGTTACCCCTTTGGATGGATCACCCAAAATCTCACCACATTTGACATAGTTGATCTCTCTTGGGTAGCTCACTTCCTTTTCCTCAAGGTTCATGTCCTTCAAGGCTTCTAGAGGTGGATCTTGTGCTTCTTCTTCTTTGGTTGGAACTTCATCCACCTTTGATGTTTGTTCTCCATCAATGGCATCAAAAATTCCTACATCATCATCATTACAAGAATCCTTCCTCAGAAGGAGGTTATCATCGAAAACCACATGTATAGACTCTTCAACAACTAAAGTTATTTTATTAAATACACGATCGGCTTTAGAATTTGAAGAATACCCTAAGAAAATGGCTACATCACTTTTAGAATCAAATTTGCCTAAATTATCCTTTCCATTGTTTAAAACAAAACATTTACAACCAAATGGATGAAAATAGCTAATGTTAGTCTTTTTGGATTTTAAAATCTCATAAGGAGTTTTCTTTAAAATAGGCCTAATCATTACTCTATTTATAATGTAGCAAGCCTTATTAGTGGCTTCCGCCCAAAAATATTTTGGCAAATTATTTTCACAAAGCATGGTTCTAGCTATTTCTTCTAAAGTATGCTTTTTCCTTTCAACAACCCCATTTTGTTGAGGTGTTCTAGGAGCTGAAAAATTATGGCTTATACCACTTGAGTTACAAAAATCCTCAAAACCTAGATTTTAAAATTCGGTACCATGGTCACTTCGAACATGAGAAATAGTTTGACCAAGATCATTTTGAGTAATTTTTGAAAATGTGATGAATTTTTCTAAAGCCTCATCTTTGGTACTTAAAAATAGAACCCAAGTATATCTAGAGTAATCATCAACTAAAACAAAAGCATATGATTTTCCACCCAAGTTAGTTGTTCTAATAGGACCAAAAAGATCCACGTGGACCAATTGTAAAACTCTACTAGTTGAAACATCTTTAATAGGTTGAAAAGGAACTCTTTTTTGTTTTCCTTTTATAAAAGCATCACAAATTTTATCATTTGAAAACTTTATTTTAGGCAAACCTCTTACAAGATCGTTTGAAATCAATTTTTCCAAAACACTCATTCTTGCATGCCCTAATTTTCTATGCCACAACCATGAATCATGTTCATCATTAGCAACAAAACATGCATTAGAAATATGAATGTTATCTAAATGCACCATATATATGTTTCCTATGCGATGACCAAAAAGCACAATTTTGTGGGTTTTGACATTTATAATTTTGCAACCATATATATAAAAAATAACTACAAAACCTTTATCAAAAAGTTGGCTTATGCTTAATAAGTTATGTTTAAGACCATTGACATATAAAACATTTTCAATAAGTATGGAAAAGTGATTACCAATGGAACCCATTCCTTCAATTTGACCTTTAGAGTTGTCACCAAATGTCACTAATCCTCATCTCTTTAGCTATAGTTCCAAGAATCTACTCTTGTCTCCGGTCATGTGTCTTGAGCATCCACTATCAAGGAACCACGTATTTGCACTTAAAGCTTTGGCCTTGTAGCAATGCTCCCCCTATAAACATGGAATTAATTTTTGATTTTTGGTACCCAAATATTTTTGGGTCCATGAGCATTAGTTCTCAAAATCTTGGTTCCCTTAGGAATCCAAGAGGCAATTACATTAAGATCATTAGAAGCAACAACATCTTTGGGAATATACTTCTAACTCTCTTACCATAATAGGGCCTTGGGAACCCTCCATGTTTGTACCCATTAAAGTTCCTTTTTACATAGATGGGTTTTGAAGATTGTCCCTTTTCAAAACTTGGTTTCCCAACTTTTTTCAAGGAAGCTTTGAGATCATTTACCTCATTGTGGTAATGATCATTCAACTCGAAAAGAAGGTTGTTTAAATCAACATTTTTCTTTAAAATATTTTTGATTATCTTGTAAATCACAAACCTTCTTTTCAAGTTCCGAATTGGTTTTAGATAAGGAATCGTTTAGGTTTTCCAAATCTAGAATAATTTTCTTGTTTTTCAAAATTGATTCCTTATACTTTTCAACTAATTCGTCATAAGCCTCTTGCAACTCATTATAATCATCAAATAATTCATCATAAGTAGGATCATTAAATGAGTTGGAGGTTACCTTAGGATCCTTCTCAAAGGCCATGAGATAAAGATTAACAACTTCTTGCTCCTCATCGCTTGACAATTCTTCATCACACCAAGTGGTTACATGGGCCTTGTGTTTCTTCTTCTTCTCGAAGCCTTTCTTCTTGAGTTGAGGACAATCAATCTTGATGTGTCCCGGCTTCTTGCATTCATAACATACAATAGGATTCTTCTCTTCTTCCTTGCTCTTGCTCTTGAAATCCTTTCTTTTTATTGATCTTTCTTCTCTGGTTGGATCTCATAAGCCGAATGAATTGTTTGGCTAGCATAGTCAATTCCTTATCTTCTTCCTCACTCGAATCACTCTCCTCAAGAGAAGCTTTGAGAGAAATTCTGAGTTTCTTCTTCTCTACTTCTTTTTTCTCAACCTTCTTTTCTTCTCTTCTTCTCTTTCTTGCTTCATGATCTCATGAGTTAGAAGAGAACACACAAGAGCATCGAGCTTTAAGGTCTTCAAGTCTTTTGCCTCGATGATGGCAGTCCTCTTCCCATTCCATGACTCGGAAAGATAATATAATAGCTTCCGAACAAGATTTTCTTTGAGGATTACTTCTTCGAAGCCCTTGAGACCATTTACGATGACAGAAAAATGATCGAACACCTTGGTGACGCTCTAATCGGGCTCCACTTAAAATTTTTGTAGCTTAGATTGAGGAGTCCAATCTTTGTCTCCTTAATATCATTGGTACCTTTGTAGGTGGTCTATAGCTTGTCCCACACCTCCTTTGCACTTGTACATGAAGACATCTTCGCGTATTCGGTGCACAAAAGAGCATGTGCAAGGCCTTATCATTTATTTGCAACTTTTTCTTTCTTCATCGGCCATTTCATGCTTGGCCTTGGGAACTTGTCTTTTTCCTTCTTGCTTCATCGGAATAGATGGCTTGTCTTCAATTACATCTCAAAGGAGATAATTGTTGGATTTGATGAACAACCTTATTCGGTTCTTCCAATATGGATAGTTGTCTCCATTGAAGAAGGGTGGTCTAGTGATGGATTGAGACTCATACATGTTGTTGCCGAAAGTAGACGCCATGTCTTGTGTGTCGGTTGATTGAATCACCTTCTAGGATCACCTCAACGGTGGTTAGATCTTCGGTTGAGTGTGTCTTTGATACCAATTGTTAGGATGATCAATCAATTGAGATGGTGGCCAAGAGTGGGGGTGAATTGGCAATTTTAATATTTGGAAGCAAATTAAAAGATTTAGACAATGAGACACAAAGATTTATAGTAGTTCAACCTTCTAACAAGGTCTACGTCCATTACCTTAGCTTCCTACTAAGGATTTTCAAACAATTAACTATAGAATTATTCCCCTTTTCTAGGCTTAGGAGGCAACAGCTATAAGTTCTAAGCTTTCTACCCAAAACTTTGAACAATTCACTCTTAATACAAAGAAAAAGCGTGGCACATGAAATATCCTCACAAGATACAATTTTTGCCCAAATATAAACTCTCACAATCCCAAACTTGAATCAAGATATACAAAGAAAATTGCACAAGTTGGGTGTACAAGATTTGACTCTAAAGCATAAAGGGTTGGATTTTAGCTTGGATGCTTGAGTGTTGATCAAAGTAGGTTCATTTGTTGTTGCAACAACATTGGAGACTTGTATTTATACCCCCTTATTGAATTCTAACCATTTGGGTGGTTGAGGTCATCAATAGAGCCGTTGGGAGCCATTTTCCCGCAATAAATGCTATTTTGTAGCTGCCCGTATCGGTACACGAAGGCCCGTATCGATACCTGTTACAAGAAGAATATAGCCATTGTGCAGTAGCATATCGATACGCGGGAGGGCGTATCGAAACGGTCATAGTGTAAAATGGAGGGCGTATCGAAAAGGAAAAGTCGTATCGATACGAGTTTTGCTCACTGGAATTTGAGATGAAAAGTGGTATCAGTACGCCTAGGGGCGTATCGGTACGAGTAACTAAAAATTAAAAGTTTAGGACTTCAATAACTAACAAGGCAACGGTCAAAAAATTTAATGCGAAGATCTTGAAGATCTCAACACACCGTATCGATACGGTGGTGACCGTATCGGTATGCTTAAGCAAGTTCATAAACCTAGATGAATGCCGTATCGAAATGAGGGAACCCGTATCGATACGTAAAGCTTAAAACGTTTGCCCAGATGAAGGCCGTATCTAAACGGTCAAGATCATATCAAAATAAAAGGCCTAATTTTCAAAGTCATATGAATGCCATATCGAAATGGGCTAAGTCGTATCGGTACGCTTTGCAAGACCAAATTCAGTAACGAATTTTCGTATCGAAATACCAAGGGGTGTATCGATACGCCTGGGTGAAAATGCATAGTTTGGCTTGAAAACACTTAGAAAAATTTTTGGTTTAAGTTTTGGACTTAAAGAAAAATTTCCTTGTCAACTTGTGAGACTTTTGAATACTTAAAAATTTATTTTATTTTACAATTTAGTCCTTAAACAATTTGTTAAATCAAAATCAAACATAGGTTTTACATAGTTTTATGTTGATGTTTTAAAAAAATTACAAGTCTAGAACTTTGTTAAATAATATTGTGACATCCTTAATGTGTATTCGTACTACGAGTATACATTAAGGGTATTACATTTAGTGGTATCAGAGCTACAGGTTTAGTCGGTTCGGGATGATAAACCGAGTTTGTTATAAGTTTGTCAGTAAATACATGCCCCTAGAATGTCATATTACTGATGTGTTGATTGTATTACCTGAAGATGCTCCTCATTAGCATAATATAGAATAAGATTATAGTAAGGAAAGTAAGACGCTACTGGATTTCGTCAATCGACGAATCTCAGAGGTCAAGAAAGGACTCATTTCGAGTAAAATGAAGTGAAATAAGTATTGTAATCAACTTCAGTTTGAGTTCAGTTACCTGCATTGTAAGGAGCTGATGTAGTAATTATAAGACGTTAGTCCTAAACATCTATATATGCACTTATGTTTATAACAACATAGGTTACAAGGAAATTTAGATAGTAAGGGCTCACATTTCAAGATAAAAAGACAGTCGTAAGACTGTAAGCTTGTGATTAAATGATATTAAGATATTTAGATATGAAGAAGCAATAAGAAGAAGTATCTTTACTTGGGAAATATATATGCTTGAGGGTCGAATATGGCACTCCATAAGACAAAATTGATTAAGTTATGAGAAAGAAAGCTAGAAAACTTAGTAGTAGAAAATTATTAGACGGGAATTATGCTTAACCCGGTAAAGAAAGAATGTTTGATGAAAAGCAAATTTTCTCTGAAT
Source organism: Hibiscus mutabilis (assembly GCA_019671005.1). NCBI lineage: Eukaryota > Viridiplantae > Streptophyta > Magnoliopsida > Malvales > Malvaceae > Hibiscus > Hibiscus mutabilis. Next base: position 18,853,045 of record CM033737.1, on the reverse strand, counting down.
GGATAGCAAAGTTAGTTAATAGAGACCAAGAATTAAGAAATCTAAAGATTTCATTAATAGTGGTTTTCTCAAGGAAATATAAGATAAAATAAGTTTTTAGAAGGATCAAGGCAAAATTGAAGAAGTAGTAACAAGGTTAAACATTAACCACTTTCCTCTCAATATGATGTTAAAGTGCTGGTGAAGTTGGAAATTCCTAGTTAAATTGAGGTTTATTATTTTGAACCCTGGATATGATTTTAGAGAAAATTCAATCTCAAGTTCCTTAGACTTTTATTACTAGAGAGTTGGGAAGTCTTGAAGTGTTGGACTTTAGGTAGGATATTGAAGGAAAACCAATGTTGATATACTATTGGTTTAAAAAATATAAAGATGATGATAGAAGGGCTTTGTTGTGATGATCGGGAAAAAGCTCCATATGATGGTAACTTATCTATTGGGACATAGCGTAAGGGGGCATGAATTGGTTATATTCCTACCATGCCATTGTGGATTGTCGCTTAAAGCGATTAATATTGAGTAACTCGGAATGCACAGAGATAATAGTAGTTGGTGAAAGGGTAAATCCCTTATCCAATGTAATTTCAGCTGTTTCTGCCAAGAAACTATTACTACAAGGCTGTCAAGCTTTCTTAGCAAATGTAGTGGATACTCGAGTTTCTGATGTTAAATTGGATGATATTCTGACTGTTTGAGAGTATCTAGATATATTCCCAAATGAGTTACTGGGATTTTCTCCAGATCGAGAGGTAGAACTCAAAATAGAAGTGTTACCAGGTATTGCGCCTATATCGATGTCCCCATATAGAATGGCTCTAACCTAGTTTCGGGAGTTAAAGGTACAATTGTAAGAATTGTTAGATTGAGGTTTTATAAGGCCAAGAATATTACCCTGGGGTACACTAGTGTTAGTTGTGAAATAAAAAGATGGATCCATGTGATTATGCATAGATTACCGTCGGTTAAATAAGGTGACAGTAAAGAATAAGTATCCTCTTCCGAAGATTGATGATCTTTCTGATCAGTTAAAAGGCGCATCTGTATTTTTTAAGATTGATCTCCGATCGGGGTATCATCAATTAAAGATCAAGAAAGAAGATATTTCAAAGACAACTTTTCGAATCTCAGTTTTCAGGTAATCTTTCGAACTACAAAGTTGTTATACTCTTCGAGCTCTATCTTTTGATGTAAATAATTCATGAAATGCTTTTATGCAGGTGGATAGGCCAGTAAGTCTATCGTATTTACTAATGATAAAGTAACAATGATATTATGACTTGGATATATACATACAATTATGATTTATTGAAATAAGTTAGTTTCTCATTTACTATGATAAATGACGAAATGTTATAAACTGCACGGGGAATCGCTTGCCATTTTGTAGGAACTGTATTGCACTTCCATATGATATACTGTAATGCATTATTGCATGTTTTTAATTAAATAAGTATAATTGCCTCACTAAGTTCGTACTTAGCGTGTGTTTGATTTTGAACACGTATGTGGTTCAAGATATTGGAGTAAGAAAGGCGTTGCATCAAGTTCAGAGAATTTCATCAAGCTACCATAGTAATGACATCCTACTTGACGTTTTTGATTAATTTTAGTGGCATGTATAAATGAAATGAAATTGTCTATTTTGGTTCAGAGTCTATTATTTATTGAATAGTCATTTTGTTATTTTTGAAAAGTAAAACAAGCTCCGATTTTGTGTTTTAATTTATTACAAAATTTTTTTTACCAATTTTTAAGAGTGAATTGTTTTATAAAGTGTCATGTGACATCTCTGACTCGTATTCAATGATGGATACGGGAAAGGGGTGTTACAATTGTTGTATCAACTTCGAGGGCAATTGAGAGGAGAATCTGTCATTGGTTGAGTTCGTTTATAATAATAGTTATTCGTCGAGCATTCAAATGACCTTTTTGAGACACTTTATTATAGTAAGTATAGAACAACCTTGTGTTGGATGAAGCTTAGTAAGAACAAATTTTGTTGGCCTAAAATCTACTAGGCAGATTAAGAATAAGGTTAGAATAATTCAAGATAGCCCAAGAGTAATGTTTGACTTACAAAAATCCTACACTAACTTGAAACACAAGAAAATCAACTTTTCTCTTCATGTCTAAATGAATAACTCAAGATATAAAATAGTTTCCTCAACTCATTTTTATTCTTAATTAGGATAGAAAGTATCTAATTACGTTGGGTAACCAAAATAAGGGTTGGGTTTTAATCAATTTAATTTAATTCAATAACATAGAAATATAGCTAGTAATTGGATTAAATTAGTTCTCTAATCGCTTGAAAAGATTAGTAATTGGGTTTTAATCATTTTTTGCCACTTTCTCTACAATAAAATGCCTATGTTCTGAGGTTAGTAAATGAATTCTGATGAACCTTCATTTTTTTGCTTTGATACCCTGTCCATTCTCAGATATTCATTAGGCACCTAACGACCTACATGCTTATGTATCTATGTTTTCAGTTACGGTTTGCTGCATTAAACCATAGAATTAGTGTTATCAAGAATTGGACCATTTGAGTTTGTGGCATTCAACACAATGAAAACCTGAAACATAGGTATTTTATTGTAGAGAAAGTGGAAACACAATAGTGTAACTCCCTAAATCATGATGCTAACAACCTGAAATTACTTAGACTTGAATTTCTATGTGCACCAACCCTCCCACACCCCCTAACTTTGAGGGTGATTGCTGCTGTTGGAGACCGGTTTTCACTGAGAGAAGTCAGCTCAGAGGAAACCTCCTCATCAAAGAGCTCTGAGTTCTCATTGGATGTAGTTTGTACTTCGAAGTGCTCCACAACACCACTATTGTTGAGCATGTCAAGTAGGCATGTAGGTGAGAATGAAATGTTTGCAGTGATCTCATGCAAAGTAGAACAAAGATGTGTTGAAGAAGCCGCCATTGCCACATTAACAAAGCAACCAAAACCAAGGAAAGAAAAACTAACCTTGATTGGACAGAAATGGAATAGTTCATACTTGTGAACCTTGAGAGTTACTAGTACCGAAGCACCTTTAGGTAATCTTAATAACTCTCCTAAAATTCAAAGGGCATTTTTTTACATTTTGATGTATGAATAGTTCGAGTAGAAACATTATATATACGTCCATGCTAAATTTTGAAGGCCTGGACCAAATTTGTGCTCATCATCTTACAAAAGTACAAGGACCACCAGGGAGTACATACATAAATGTACTTTAGAGGAATTGACGGTAGGTGTAGTGGAGAGAAAAAAAACCTCATCTATGAGCATAAACAATGGTATCCCCATTCCAGTCTGCACCAACACCCTGAGTGATCAACTCAACATCATCGACACAAACTAAACCGATAAGGGCACTAGGCAATGCATCATGAAAGTGGGTTTTCTTCATGATCTTGCACCAACCAGCACTGTAACACCCTCACCCGGATGTCACATTTAGGCCTCAAGCCCAAAACCTCGTACCATAAAATTTTGACCTAGTTTAGCCAAATCCACAATAAATTTCCAAAACCCATTTTATTTTAATCCAATAAAGTACAAAATAATATTTGAAACATATACAATGGAGCTCATTTTAAAATTAAATTATAAAATTTTTGACTCTATCATTTTAGAAATACAAATACAAGTTACAATGTACAATAGGTTCCTACGAATTCATAGCCTAAAGACCTAAGTACTGTACTCTTGAGAGATGAGGCACTGTAATCCTTCATTGATGGCGCTCCTCCAAGCAACGTGTCAAACCTACTAATCTGTAAACAGAAACAATGATTCTAAACGCTGATCTAATAAAGCTCAGTGGATACACCACCATTCAACCATGCTTCACGCAAATCATAAATAAAGAGATGAAGCATGAAATGATATCATGACAAGATAACGATGGCGCTACCACTAGTCGCGTAAACACATGTAATCAACATAAGCAAACAACATACATGGCACACAAGGCCCAAACAAGCCCGAGATCTTAACAGATCATCTAGGCAAAAGTACATATCAACCACAATAACAATAACTCTAGAGTGAGGTCGGGTCATATAGCATTGAAACATACACTCCGGGTGAGATCGGGTCACAAAGCATTGGAACATACACACTGGGTGAGGCTAGGTCATATAGCATCGGAACATATACCCTCGCTCAGAATTTCCCCTCGAGCATCGACACTCTGGGTGAGGCCGGGTCACAAAGCATCAAAACATACACCCTGGGTAAGGCCGGGTCACATAGCATTGAACATACACCCTCACTCAAAATTTCCCATCGAGCATATTCGAATGAGGCCCGAGTCACATAACATTAGTAACCTCCATTCGATATCTCAACCATTGTGTTGCAACATATTATTGGGCACCTGGATCCATCAACCATGTGCTCACAAGGCACGTGATAACATTACAAGACCAAATACATCTGTGGTTTTTACCACTACATGGTTCACCCAAGTCTCAATCCCATTTTATTCTCATTTTATTCATATATGAGGTCAGAATTCCAGTTTCTCAGTTTTATAACTCATTTTATACCTTTAGAGACCCATTAGGCCCTTTATCTTGTATCATAGAACCCCGAACTCAAGGTCAAATTTCTTGGGCAGATTTCCTAGTGCATACCAATAGGCCTACATGGGTATCGGTACACCCTATTGGGTACCGGTACTCCCATATCGAGTACCGATAATCGGCTACACAGTTTGATGGTCTTAAGGCTAAAGCCATACCGATAAGCTCGCAATGCGTACCGAAACCAGTACCAGTACGTATACCTTGCGTATCGAAACCACACTCGTACATAAATGCGCCTTGGCGTACCGATACGCTATTTCACTACTGGAATTGACAATGGAACAGTGGTATTGGTACGTCCCTAACCCATACCGATACCCATTTGTAATACGCATGGAAGAATCAACTTCCAAGAGAGCGTACCAATACTAGACTAGGCTGTATCAATACACGTGCCTAGAACTCTATTTCTGGATTTTGGATTTCTCTGGTTTAACCACTTAACCTCAACCATTGAGCCCCAATTTACTCATACATATTACAAGGAGTTAATTAGGCTTGTTACTACCAGTTTTAGGCCTCAACAACGCCAAATTCTTAAGTTGCCATTAAAGATCAACCAAGGTTCATCCAAGCCATAAACACCATAAACACCATAAACATGTAACAAGGCCTAATTTTATGATTTCTGGGAAACTATAGGAGTTAGTAGTGTACTAACCTTGGATTAAAGCTGACGAAATAGCCTTCCAAGACCCATTCCCATTCTTCCTCTTCAAACCCCAACTAAACCTCGTTCACATTCATTCTAAGCAAAGCTTACCTCAAAATAAAGATCCTTTGATGCTGAACAATCTTTCCTCCTTACCTAAAACAAGATTCATACTCTAGAACTCAAAGATTTAGTTTTCAATGGTGGTTCTTTTAAAGACAAAGATGAAGAAGTGAGGAGTGGGAAGATAGAGGACAAGGTGACCTCACAAGTCCCCTTTCTCTGCAGCCCTCATAAAGAAATGTCCCCTAAACCATCCTCTAATTATGCTTTTGCCAAACTACCCTCCTCACACTCCTATTAACTCAAGCCCAAACCAATGACTAAAGCCCAAAATCCATAAACAAGCCCAATAAGGATCCCAAGGGCCCAACATCTCAGCCCAAGCATGAAACTCACATCTCGGGTTAACCCGACCTTCAAATTCTAAAATTTGGTTCGTTACAACTCTCCCTCATTAAAGAAAATTTTGTACTCAAAATTTAAACAAGAAAAGGAGATACACTGATGAAGGTTCGACGATCCTCCAGTTTCACACATGCCCCGCGGCTCTTAGGTTCCTCTATGACACCTTCCTAGCCAAAACTCTTAACATAAATTCTCAATTCTCTAAAAGACTCCTCAAGAAAACATTCCCAACATCTAGAACAACACTCATATTGAACCTAGAAGCAGATCAACCAAGGATAACCTCAATAGCCTTGTCAAACATCGGCACATTGAACTCATTTCGGATGAGTCACAACTCGTTGAACAAACCTCTCTACCATCACTAACGCTTCCAAAACTCTTAAACTCAACCTTTATCTGCGTCCATAACGCGACACTTCTTCAAGGTATACTGCTATGGAACTTCACCTACTAACAACACCATGATCCACGTCTTCAAGAACAAGAGAAACTCCAACAACCGAGCTCTACCTTCAATTTATCAAAATTTAACAACTTTTCTTTCTTAACTTGGCCAACTTAAGATGGAAATTAGCACCGCACTTACTTGAACTCTCTGTAACACACCAGAAGTAAATCCGTGAACACACAACTCTACTAACTAAGCCATCTCAGTCAACAAAAGAAAACTATTGCCACTTATAAACTCCCGTCAGGGTCTAAAACTCATCCAACTATCCTCAAAGGCCCGAACAAACTCTTCCAACCCAACCACCTAATTTCCAACTAACAAGTATGCTGAACTCTGGCAAGCCCTTAAGTGTTTTAAAAAAGGTTCTTCCAACAAATCTATTGCAACATGAGTATCTAATTCTATAATACCGTAGCCAAAAACCCACCTTTCCACTAAGCTACTAAGAAAATTTTCAAACTGTTGTACCATGCATGTAGACAACCCATCTCAAAGTTTGATAGAGCAAACACTCAAATCATTAAACTCGAGATTATACCAACGCACCCGTGAGTCTAAACCATCTCACGATTTGTCCTTAAGGTCCAAACATCACCTCAAACACAATCTTTATCACAACCTCTCTTTAATCTTCAACTTACGATGCTCGATCTCTGAACGATCATAAGGCAACCTCAAAATTCTTTGACCATTTAAAAGATCATCAATCCCCAAGGAATGGGTAATGGTCCTCCATTTCTACACGTCGACTCACCATATCCAACGCCACTACTCTTGCTATACCAACCCGGGTACGTCCCAAGATAAACCACTTGGCGACGAAACCCGTATTCACTTATTTTTGCAAATGAGTCCTCACTTTAAAAGTTTAGTTTGTATCATACCACATGGTGAGAGATACAAACACCAAACTCGACGTTACCTTTATTGCGGGTTCTAATCCATGATCAAGAGGTAAGCCCGCTCATTCCTTTAAGAGCACTCCATCATGCTTCTAACCGTCTACAACTCTTAAGCTTGGACTCTCAACCCTCGTATCCAACATGGGCTAAGAACGTTTTGTAACCCACAAGACCTCTTAAACAACCATCACAAGAAAACAACCTTCGTGCTAAAGTGGCAATGGTTTATTGCGCTCATTTCTAACAACCTGGTTCACCTTGAACCCAAAACTTTGAGGCTTTCAATCAGAAACCAAGGCATACCTCAAACTCATACGCTCAACCTCATCCAAGGGTAACATCTACCAACTATAGATAGAGTAAATCTAACAAGTCTATGAGGACTATTACTCTCACTCCCCACTTACTACCCATGGTAAGAACATTACTTACAAGAACTTACAAAACTGATAAATCAATCAATCCAACATCAACCTCTAGATCTTACCACAACACTTATCCCACAAGAGCCAAAACCATTACATGAATGAGAGATCAAATTTCCATTAATGTAACAATTGAAACCAAAACAAGCACATGTATTTGACATATCATCGGTGGCAAAGTTATCCTCTCTAGCCTGAACGACAGACTACCTAGCAATAGCTCGATCGTCGACTCTGACGATAGATCTCACATGAACTCTACCCTGATACCCCAACGATGTTCTAGCACTAACTCTTGTAGAATCCTGACCATGCCAGGAAGAAGTAACCTCTAAGACTAAACTGGTGCACCAACATCCATAACTGGGCAGTATTTCACAATAAGACCTGATGCCCGACACCTATAACAATTCCAAGAAGTAAGAAGCATACCCTAAGGTAATGTCAACCACAATACTCATGAACCGGTGGAAGAGATGCTCCATCCAAACCATCAATGCTCCCCGCTAGAGTAGAAATCGAGAATCCCCAAGATCTTCAACCAACCCTCAATAGCCGATCTAAAACAACTCTCTTTGATTTCCCTCAAAGCACAAAATCCCTTAATAGATCCTGAGAAGAACTCATGATGTCTTGGATCCTCACAACACAACCTCAAAGGTTCTCAACTGACTCAGTGTTGGGCCCTGAAGTTGCTCGAGTACCCTTGTACTGTTGGCTAACTCTGAAAATATCCAAATAGACCTGCTGTCATGTATATCTGTAGATCAACCTTTAGTCTAAGCCTAAACCTCTTACACCTTAACTCGTCGATGGCAACAGCTATAAGGCATAACGACTCTATTTTAGAAAATCTTGTTTATACTCACAAACACCACCTTGTCACCTAAACTAGGTGCAAGAGCTAATTCCTCACTTCACCCAAGCAAACCTTATCGATGTACCTCTTTTGAACTCATCCAAGAAGATATACCATGTCGAAAATGTAGACTGAGATTCCAATTCAATGGTCTCCCACTACTCGTACACCTTACTTTTATTAAGGGAGGCAGTGTAATCAAGATTACCATCAAAACTACTTTACATCTACCTCAGAATCCTCTAAGGGTCTTTAACCACTGATCCGCTCAATCATGTCACCTCTTTTTAGACCATTCAACATCTTTTGGTCTGTAACAACGATGCTCCCCCCATTTTAGAAGAATAGATATCTTCATGACTTTCCTGGTCGTGTCTCGTGCCACCTGGCCAAACTAGCCTGAAATGTATTAAGAGGGTGGTGGTTCATCATTTCTCACTACCAAGGGTTTTGTTCCCTCAGAACCTCAAAGCTCCCAACACGACACTTGCATCCTAAGTTAATTCGAGTCTGAACAAACAACCAATGGCCAAGACCATATCAATTCCTTAAAAGGACAACTCAACCAAATCTATCAAACACACATCCTCAAGCCTTACTGAAGTATTGCCTTGCACAATACCCACGATGTACTTTTAGCCACTACTATAACTGATTTGAAACAAGCATACTTTTCTCGAGATCTCGGAGCATTCAGCTTACTAAGGGTGTACTTGGGATATCATAACCATCAAGTACCTCTCAACATCAACCAAAAATGCATATCTGCCAGATGCACTACATCCTCATCACATGGTACCCTACCATTAAGGATCTCTTACTACAAACAAAAAGACCCTTGATTAATACTCTATCACGGTAAATCGAAAGCAAGTTCTCTTTAATCCATACCATAAGGGTCATCTACTAGCACGTGGAGTCTTGCCACTGGAGGTTTTTGCTATGAACTCAAGATTTCAAAGTAGCTTATGGAACAAAACCACAATTATCTCTCGAGCAAAAAATAGAGGACACACTCTCAACTCTCACCTCCTTTCATGATCCAAGCTTAACATCTAGGACAACCTCGATCTCATAATTATCCTCTAAGAATTCAGCCATCAACACGGCCCTTACAACTACAATTGAAACTATCTCAATGTCATACATAGGGCACACCATCCAGATTCTAGTCTTGAATGAGTATAACTTAGACATAAGGGCTCGTATTAGCTAGACACCTATACATGACTCCTAACCACCTTGGGGCTTTCCTAGAATCGGCTAAACCTAGGCTCTGATACCACTAAATGTAACACCCTTGACCTAGATGTCATATTTGTGCCTCAAGCCTGAAACCCAACCACAAAATTTTGACATAGTTTAGCCCAATCCACAATAAATTTCCAAAACCATTTTATTTCAATCCAATAAAGTATAAATAATATTTGAAACATATACAATAGAGCTCCTTTTAAAATTACATTATAAAAAATTTGACTATTATTTTAGAAATACAATACAAGTTACAATGTATAATAGATTCCTACGAATACATAGCCCAAAGACCTAAGTACTACACTCTAGAGAGACGGGCACTAAAATCCTTCACTGATGGTGCTTCTCCAAGTAATGTGTCAAACCTACTAACCTGCGAACAGAAACAATGATTCTGAATGCTGAGCTAACAAAGCTCAATTGATACACAACCATTCAACCATGCTTCATGCAAATCATAAATAAAACGATGAAATATGAAATGATATCATGGTAAGTAACGATGGCGCTCCCACTAGTTGCCTAAACACATGTAATCAACATAGCCAAACATCATACATGGCACACAAGGCCCAAACAAGCCCGAGATCTCAACAGATCATCTAGGCAAAAGCACATATCAACAACAACAACTTTGAAGTGAGGTTGGGTCACGTAGCATCGAAACATACACTCTGAGTGAGATTGGGTCACAAAGCATCAGAACATACACCTTGGGTGAGGTCGGGTCACATAGTATCAGAACATACACCCTCGCTCAAAATTTCCCCTCGAGTATTGATACTCTAGGTGAGGTCGGGTCACAAAACACCGAAACATACACCCTGGGTAAGGCCTGATCACATAGCATCGGAACATACACCCTCCCTCAAAATTTCCCATCGAGCATCTTTAAATGAAACCCAGGTCATATAGCATAGGTAACCTTCATTCGGCATCTCAACCATTGTGTTGCAACACATTCTTGGGCATCCAGATCTCATCAACCATGTGCTCACAAGGCACGTGACAACATTACAAGACCAAATACGTATGTGGCTTTTACCACTATAGGGTTCACCCAAGTCTTAATCCTATTTTATTTTTATTTTATTCATATACGGGGTTAGAATTTCAATTTCTCAGTTTTACAACTCATTTTATACCTTTAGAGACTTATTAGGCCCTTTATCTCGAATCATAAAACCTCAAACTCAATGTCAAATTTCTTAGGTAGATTACCCACCACGTACCGATATGCCTACATGGGTATCGGTACACCTTCTTGGGTACCGATACTCCCCCATCGAGTATCGATACTTGGCTATGCAGTCTGATAATCTTAAGCCTAAAGTCGTACTAATACGCCCACAACACGTGCTGAAACCCAGTACCAATACGCAAACCTTCCGTACCAAAACCACTCTCGTACCAAAATGCCCCTTGGCGTATCGATACGCTATTTCGCTACTAAAATTAACAATGGAACAATGCTATCGATAAGCCCCTAACTTGTACTGATACACCCTTTGTAATACGCTTAGAAGAATCAACTTCCAAGAGAGCGTATTAATACTGGACTAGTCAGTACCGATATGTGTGCCCAGAACTCCTTAACCTCAACCATTGAGTCCCAATTTACTCCTACATATTATGAGGAATTAATTAGGCATGTTACTACCAGTTTTATTCCTCAACAATGTCAAATTCTTAAGTTACCATTATAGATCAACCAAGGTTCATCCAAACTATACACAAACATGCAACAAGGCCTAATTTTATGATTTCCAGGAAACTATAAGAGTTAGTAGTGTGCTAACCTTGGATTAAAGCTGATGAAGAAACCTTCAAAGACCTATTCTCATTCTTCCTCTTCAAAACCCAACTAAACCTCTTCCACCATCATTCTAAGCAAAGCTTACCTCAAAATAAAGATCATTTGATGCTGAACAATCGTTTCTCCTTACCCAAAACAAGATTCATACTCTAGAACTCAAAGATTTAGTTTTAAAGGTGGTTCTTTTGAAGCCAAAGATGAAGATATAAGGAGTGGGAAGATATGGGACAAGGTGACCTCACAAGTCCCTTTTCTCTGTATCCCTCCTAAAGAAATGTCCCTCAAACCATCCTCTAATTATGCTTTTACAAACTACCCTCCTCACACTCCTATTAACTCAAACCCAAACCAATGACTCAAGCTCAAAATCTATAAAACAAGCCTAATAAGGCTCCTAAGGGCCCAGCATCTCAGCCCAAGCACGAACATACTCGGGTTAACCTGACCTTTGAATTCTAAAATTCGAGTCATTACAAGCACCTTGGCAGTTGAAAACACCCACCATGCCTAACATTTTTTCATATTCCATAAACACCCAAAATTCCAAAATTATGTGCAACAAGCACGTATTGGTAATGCTAGAAGATCAGACCAAAAACACGAGATGTGCAACAAGCAATGAGAAAGAATGAAAAATACCTAATTTCATCTCTGGATAGAATAACAAACAAACAGTCACGAGTAGGCCTGCTAGGAAGTTGGGCACGAAGAACTAACCCATCAGGAAGGAGCAATTTCTTTAAGAGCTTAAAGTTTTGGCTGCCATGCTTATCACTGCATAAAACAACACAAGTAGAAAATGCATGCTAGAAAATTTTTACAATCAACATTACGATTAGCATAAACTAATATTATAAAATCAACTTTACCATAGGAATACCTAACTTATATTGCACATCCACCAACTGCACGTGTAGTATTATGGTATTCTGTAACTGGGTGTAAACTCTGTAAACCATTAATTTCATCATTAGTGCTATGGGTAAACCTCTTTGTGGGCCTTTATTTAGTGAATATAAATAGTAATTTATTCTGTTATTATAAATAGGGTCATAATCTATACGAAAAAACTTTTTGCTTGCGTGGAACATATCCCAGTCAAGTTTTATAAACTCTCTAAGGAAAATAGTGTTGTAAGCCACTAAGGAAATGTGGATAGTGTATAAAGTAGGGTCCCAAGGATAAAAGTTATCTGAAGCTCTAATAATAGTACTCTGTTTGGTGCTTTAGATTCCATCATTGTTGTGGCACATGCATGCTATGCATCCATTATCATGAAAGTTTCGGCAATCGAGGCTTCAAAGGCTTCGACATAACTGTGGGTAAGAGACACTCTACCACCATGTCTAGTGCCAAGGGTTTCAATAATATTTGTATATCAACCTTCACTCCACCAACTCCACATGATGCAAGATAGGCATGAAGCTCATTATCGAAATTGAAAACCTTCTTTGGATGCACCAAACCAAGGCCATGAACTACTAATCTATCCATAACTATGTTTGGTTGGTTGCCCATCATCCCAGGGGATTGAAACCGATATGCCAATATTTTATCATTGATAGCTCTTTAAAGAGCATGTATTTCCCTAGATTTTTAGATTTAATTATCCCCACATCAGTGTTTATTGCATCCATTTCTACATTTCCAAGTCTATTTCCTACATTTTATCTAACTTAGACTTAGTTGCTATTATTTCATTATTTCTGCCTATTTTGCCTTGTTATCGATGCATTTCTAATGTCCATGTAGAAAAAGTTTCACCACTATAGCCAGTTCGACACTGCATCTGCCAGCTGTCTAGTTTGCTAAAAGATAAGAACGACCTTACCACCTGTATTATTTGTTATAAAAGATTTGGTACAACTCTAGGTCACAAAAAAGAACTGAAGGACAAGTGTCATTTCTTGGGCAGCCTATAAAAGGACAAATTCGGGAAGAGAGAGAAAATCACGTAATTTCTATTTTCATATCATCTTCAACTTTTGAGCTTTCTCTATCACTCCATCGTGGCTTAAGCTCATTTCTAGAAATCCAAGGTGAAATAAGGAAAAATTATCTGAGGAGAAGAGGAATCAAGTGCTGGATCAAGGAAAATACTTTGTTATCTTCTTAAACACTTCTTTATTTAGATGTTTGTTGGAGATTACTTTTGTATTTTGTGCTTTATTAATGATGGTTTAAACTTTTGAGCTTTATGAACTTGTTGAAACCTTATCTTCAATTTAGTATACATTTCTATTAGTTTTTTTCTTAATCTTTAATTGTTGGATCTGATTACCATTTTGCATGAGAGTGTTAAACCAGCCACTGATATCGACGGATACAGTGACAAGTCAGGTTAACGAGTATTACAACAAAAATTGAACGAATATAATGAGAGTTGATTCACTCATTAAAAGGGTTATAGTTATGACTTATGACGAGAGTTATAGCCGTTCTATATCCTTACGTCAATAGTTGAAGAGTAAATGGAAGTTAGTACTCGAGCTCGCCTTCTAATTGCCATTTATGCCATCATACTCCCTCGATGTGTATTTGATCTTTCTGCCAAAATGAACCAAGGAGATCCATGCCTTATCTGAATATTTCTCTACTCTTTATATATTCTGTTATTGATACAACAATTAATCCTTTATTTGTTATTTTATTTCTTTATTGCAACCACCATTACACTCACAATATCTACTTTTACAGAATTTCTTGTGGCTACATAATATTTAAGCTGAATACATCATCCTTGTGGGATCAATATTCAAACAGGATTCTCCTGTTTCTATTCTTGCATTGACAGTGTTTGATTGCACTTATAGTGTGACGTTTTCACACATGTCATGTTTTGGTGCCGTTTCTAGGGATGACGTTATTTGGTTTTTATGTTTCTTCTTTCAATTCCGTTTTCTTTATTTAAGCTTGTAGTTGTTTCTAATAGCTTTCTTTTTGTTCTATCCTTTCCTTTTTACTAAGTTTTGTTGGTGTTGTATGACCAGACGTGCTGCCACACCACTCTTTGTACTAGATCCAAAACTTGAAAGAACTTTCGGATGAAGAATTCACTAAAATAGTGGAATGACAAGACATCCAAACAACAACGAGGGTGTCCCTCATGAATAATTCTAATGGACAGTATTCGAGGTTACCACACGGAGATGCTCGAGAGCATCTTCAATCTTTCTTTTTAATTTATGCTTCATTTAACTAGGAAGGCGTTCCTAATTATGCCTTACGAATGCAATTGTTTCCATATTCTTTGCAAGGCAGAGCTCACACATGGTTTCAAGGACTCACTGCCGACTCTATTACATCATGGAATAATCTTGCAATGTAATTTGTTTTGCTTTAATCCACCGACAATTAACTTGTGCTTGAGGAATGATATTATAGCCTATTATCAGTTGGACGATGAGACGCTCCACACTACTTGGGAAAGATATAAGTCTTTGTTGCAATGATGTCCCAACCACGACATTCAACAAGAAACTCAGATTGAAATTTTTTTCCAATGGATTGAATGCAACCACAAGGCATCTTATCGATAGGTCTTTTAATGGTCCATTACTTAATTGCACTTACAACACCGTTGTTGGTGTGTTGGACCAATTTTCTTTGAACGATTCTCAATATCCTATCTCAAGGGTTGTATCATGCAAAACTGCACCATGAGTGTTCGGGCTTGATGACCTATCTTCTCTAAAAGCCCAAATTTCTTCGTTGGAGAACAAAATCAAGAATATGGAGGGAACAAGTGAAGTTTCTCCTATCCAGCTAGCTCAACAAGCCACCACTCTTGTATTTTCTTGTGAGATTTGTGGTGAGAACCATAGCTATGAGGATTGCCCACAACATGCAGAAAATACTAGTTATGTCAGCAACATGCGAGGCAATAACATGGGTACATCTTACAACATAGCTAATCGACAGTCTTGGGGTAACTCTAATTCTATATTGCATTCAGGAACATTTCACTCTGGGGATAATTCCTTTCAAGGGAATTATAGTGTGCGCTAAGGGAACTTCAGTTACCTGCATCAAAAGTTTACACCACAAGCTCCATTGCAGCTACAACAGAATAAGATGCAACCACAACATCTTGCTTCACAATTGCAGCAATCACAGTATGGTGCGCAATCATAGTATGGAGCACTATCTCAGACACAGTCTCAGATGAGTCATTATGCTCTATCAACTATCTCAAACAAGGGTAAAGAGCATTGCAAGGCTATTTGTCTTTGTACTGGCAAATAGACTACTGATTCGATGCAACCAACTCCTATATCTACTCAAGAACAAGGCGAGTCCTCTGTACCTGATCATACAGTAGCATACGGAGTTAATGATGGCAAGACTGGTAATGTTCCTCTAGCAATTACTCTGTTTCTGCCTATTTTACAACAAAGTTGTCACCATAATTCCCAATGTCGGTGGAACCAGTAGATAATCCTTGTCTACCTTTTCCTCAGAGATTTAAAAACATTGAGTCTGATACTCAATTTCAATTCTTTTATCATACTTTGCAACAACTTACAGCGTAATCTCTTTGATTGATGCTCTTAAACACAAATTCTGAATTATGCCAAGTTCATGAAAGACATCTTGTCCAAGAAGAAGAAGCTCAGTGCAATAGAAACCATTGCTCTCACTGAGGAGTGCAATGCGTTAATATCTACCCCTCTACCTAGAAAGATGAAAGATCTAGACAGCTTCATCATTCCGTGTTCTATTGGTAATCACTACTTTAGCACATCTCTTTGTTATTTAGGGGCTAGCATAAATTTAATGCCATTGTCTACTTTCTAAAAGTTAGGCATTGGAGAAATGAAACCCAATGCAGTCACATTACAATTGGCAGATAGGTCTTTGACTCATCCAAATGATTAAATCAGGGACGTGCTTGTTCAAGTGGACAAGTTTTTTTCCAGCAGACTTTATTATACTTGACTGTGAGGCTGACAAGGATGTCCCTATCATCTTTGGTCGTCCATTCTTAGCTACTAAGAAAGCCATTTTCGATGTATCAAAAAGAAAACTTACAATACAGGTCGACAATGACCATGTCACTTTTGAGATGTTTAATGCAAATATAGGAAGAAAGAATAAGGAATGCATCATATTGATATTCTTGACCATATCATTCAAGAAAACTTGAGTCATTGTAGTATACTCATTGCTAAGGATACTGCTCTAATAATGGTTGAAGAAGATCTCCTGAATTGTAACCATATTGTTGAAGTATGCACTACAGTAATTCACCACAAATGGCAAGTTGAATCTTTGGATCTTGCTCACCGGACAATTCCTATTTTTAAATCATCTATTGAGAAGCTCCTACTCTAGAACTCAAGTCATTGCCAGCTAATCTCAAATATGTATTCCTTGGAGATGCAGAAACACTCCCAGTCATTATCTATGCAACTCTGGACGCAATATAAGAAGCAAAGTTGATAAGTATTCTTAAGTAGTACAAACATGCTATTTCTTGGACAATTACAGATATTAAGGGCATTAGTCCATTTTTATGCATGCACAAGATCAAGCTGGATGATGAAAACAAGCAGTCTATTAAACCACAACGTATATTGAATGAAAAGATGAAGGAAGTAGTCAAGAAGGAAATCCTTAAGTGGTTGGACGCATGAATTATCTATGCAATTTCTGATAGTGCATGAGTTAGTCCAGTCCACTATGTTCCTAAGAAAAGTGGCATCACTGTAGTTCATAACGATAGTGATGAATTGATTCCACTGGCATTCCTACAGGTTGGCGTATTTGTATAGACTATATGCGCCTCAATGCAGCCGCAAGGAAGGATCATTTCCCTTTTAATTTCATTGACCAAATGTTAGATCGACTTGCGAGCAAAGAGTATTACTGCATTCTAGATGGATATTTTGGCTACAATCAAATTGCTATTGCAATTGAGGACCAAGAGAAGACTACTTTTACATGCCTATTCGATATATTTACTTTTCATCGTATGCCTTTTGGTCTTTGTAATGCACTAGCCATATTTCAAAGGTGCATGATGGCAATATTGTCTGATATGATTGACAATTCCTTTGAAATCTTTATGGATGATTTTTCAGTGTATGGGAATAACTTTAACCATTGCATCGACAATCTGGAGAAAGCATTGCAGTGATGTGATGACACTAATCTAGTTCTAAATTGGGAAAAATGTCATTTCATGGTAACTGAGGGGATTGTGTTGGGCCATAGAATATCGAAAGCTGAAATTGAGGTTGATAGAGACAAAATGGATGTGATTGAGAAATTTCCGCCACCAACAAATGTGAAGGGAATTCGAAGTATTTTTAGACATGCTGAATTCTATAAAAGATTCATTAGGGATTTCTCAAAGATCACCAAACCTCTATGCCTATTATTAGAGCAAAATAGAAAATTTGTTTTCGATGATGCATGTATGGATGTATTCAATAAAATTAAAACACGACTTGTGAACGCACCAATTGTTGTTGCGCCCAACTGGGAGCAACCGTTTGAACTAATGTGCGAAGCTAGTGATTTCGCTGTGGGAGCAGCCTTAGGGCAACACAGAGACAAGGTATTTCATGCAATCTACTATGCTAGTAAGACTCTAACTGAAGCTCGAATCAATTACACTACTACTGGAAAAGAGTTATTAGCAATAATTTTTTCTTTTGATAAGTTTCATTCCTATCTCGTGGGTGCAAAAATTATCGTTTATACTGATCATTCTACTTTGAGATATCTTTTTGCGAAGAAACATGCAAAATCAAGACTAATCCGTTGGATTTTATTGTTGCAAGAGTTTGATATTGAAATTAAAGACCATAAAGGGTCAGAAAATCAAGTTGTCGATCACCTTTCGAGGTTGGAAGTAGGCATCAAAGATGGAAATAAGTTATAAATTGTCGATGCATTTCTTGATAAAAAGCTTTTTGTTGTGGATGCAACACCGTGGTACGCTGATTTTATGAATTACTTGGTTTGTGGAAAAACTCCTTTGGGTGTAACTGGGCATAAGAATACGAGATTTATTAGAGATGCAAAGAAATATCATTGGAATAAACCTTATTTATTCAAGGTTTATAATGACAATATAATTCGTTGTTGCGTCCCTGAGGAAGAGATGACATCTATTCTACAGCATTGTCACAATGCTCCTTATGGAGGGTATTTTGGTGGAATGAGAACGGCTGCAAAAATCCTCCAATTTGGATTCTACTGGCCATCATTATTCAAAGATGCTCATGAGTTTGCTCAATGCCGTGATAGATGTCAACGTACAGGGTCCATATCTAGGAGAAATAAGATGCCACAATAGCCAATAATGGAAATTGAGCAATTCGATGTTTGGGGATTGGATTTAATGGGTTCTTTCCCTAATTATTTTGGAAATCTATACATTTTGATTGTGGTTGACTATGTTTCAAAGTGGATGAAGCCATTGCAGTGCCCAAAGATGACACAAAAATGGTTTGAAGTTTTTTCACAAGTATATACTCACTCGCTTTGGAACACCAAGATCATTGATCAGCGATTAAAGAAAGCATTTCCACTGCAGCCAGATGGCTATTGCATTGAAACGCTATGGAGTAAATCATAGACTGGCCACAACGTATTATCCCCAGTCCAATGGACAAGCTGAGATTTCTAATTGGGCAATTAAAAACATCTTAGAAATAGTGGTAAACACCACTAGAAAAGATTGGTCCTTTCGCTTAGATGATGCATTATGGGTTATACGTACTGCATACAAAACTCTATTGGGAATGTCACCGTATCAACTTGTTTTTGGAAAATCTTTTCATTTGTATGTAAAGCTTGAACACAAGGCCTTGCAGGCTCTAAAGCAAGTTAATCTTGATTATGAGGTAGTGGGAAAGAAGCGATTGCTGGACATTACTAAATTAGAAGAAATTCGCAACAATGTATATGAAAATGCCTCTATTTACAAGGACAAGAGCAAGCGTTGGCATGATAAGATTATTTTGCAGTGACAATTTAAAGTTGGACAGTTGGTTTTGCTATTCATTTCTAGACTAAAATTGCACCCAGAAAAACTGCGATCACGATGGTTTGGAACTTTTGAAGTTGTGGAAGTATTTCCACATGGTGCAGTCACAATCAAAGATATAAAATGGGGAATTCTGTTCAAAGTCAATGGCCAAAGGCACAAACTCTACTTTGGTGACTTTGATTCTAGGAATATTGAGATCATTAAATTGGTCAATTTTTTTTGAAATTCTCTTTAAATGCTTTATTAGATTTAGATTTTTTTCCTTTTTTTCTTTATTTTTTGTAGAATAATTTTCCTCGATTTTTTATGAAATCTTCTTCTCTAACAACTTGTACGGCAAAAGGCTTCACAAGATATGCATGATTTTGGGGGACAATTCAGGTAATTCAATTACATCGATTAATCCTTAAAATCTTATCCTTTCATCATGCGTCCAGGAAATGCAATGAACATGATTATTGTGCCAAGATCAAGCCATTAATTCTCATCTTATCAGACAATACAAATCATGCTTGTTCATTTCCCCTTTTTCTTTATTAAGAAGCTATGAACTTCCTTGACCACTCATATTGTTTTCTGATTTCTTTGATTTTTGAAGCTTCAAAGTTTATATTTTTCTCTACAAGAATCTTCCCTTTTCATCTTCTTTCTGATTATATCATGGCCAAGACCATAGTAGCTCAAAAAATCTTGTTAAACCCCATGTGAAAGATGCTCAAAGCTCAAAATCAAACCTTCCACCCGAGGAACCTGTTGCTCAGGAAGAAAGTGCTGAGTATGAGGTTTTTTAAATAGAGATTATGGGTGAGCATTTTAAGGAGCATATCCAAAAAGAGGCCTCCACCCAGAATAGGGGATTGAGCTTTCTTCTGTGGGAGAGCTTGGAAAATGCATCCACAAAACTATAGCACTTCACAAATGGAGTAGCTTTTGCACACATCTTGGTAACTACAATGCTACTTTGGTAAGAGAGTTTTATGCAAATCTTTACGAGCCTTCATTAAAACTAGTTTTTGTGAGGGAAAATTCTATTCCTTAGAGTGATGCTACAATTAACAAGTTATTTAAGACTTCTGTGAGTGTGGATGAGTATGAATTGTTTGTGGCTGAGCTTAATGATGATAAACTAGATATGTTAGTTAAAGATTTATGTATTGCGGTCGGGGACCAATGTTGGGAATTTCACCATGTATAGGAAGTTTCTGACTTTATCTGCAAAGACCTGGTTTTAGTTCATTAACTCCAGGTTGCTGCCTTCAACCCATAGTATGACCGTCTCACTTGATAGAATGTGCCTAATACATTCTATCATAAAGGAAAGAAAGAATGATGTAGGTGCAATCATCCATAAGGAGATTAAGGGTTTTGCTAAAATAAAGAATGAGATATTAGAATTTCCTTCATTGATCATGTAGCTTTGTGAATTGAAGGGTGTAAAACCTCTAAACAATAAGAAAATGACAGCAAACAAAGGGCCAATCAACAAGGTGGCCATCGAGGACAAACTCGATGTACTAGAGAATGTCCCCACAAGTGATAAAGTCTGGAAGAAGGTTTTGTCTATAGAGGACAAAACCGATGTTGTAACGAGTACACTGGGAAGAGTTGCAGCTATAGTGCAAAAAATGGATTTGGTACATAATTTAATCTATGCCTATGTAAAGACGTGGCATAAGTTTGCTCTTGCTGCCATGAGCAAATTCACTCTAGTTGCCTTAATAGAATTCCTAGTATTTCCTCTTATCATTCGTAGCCATGATTTCTTTGCCGATACAGCCACAAAAGAAGTATTAGCCAAGTCAGTAAATTCTCTTGATAATGCCAGAGAAGCTGGTGATACACCAAGAGAGGAAGCATCGAGCAAAATCATTAAATATTGTTTTTTTGACTTGAATATCCCTACAGATGTCAATGCATCACCCACTGTTGCTAAAGAAGATAAAGTCATGGTTGAGGATATTGATGAAAATGAGAAAGATAGTTCTTATGCTGAGAAGACTACTGCTGAGAAGGTTTTTGTTGAAGGAAGTTTGATTGCATCCAAAATTGTGGATGCAACCCTAGAAGGATCAGAGATTAAGCCAGTTGCTGTGAGACCGACGAAAGTTCTGTATACGGTCGATGAACAAGAGGTCAATCCTCTTACGATGGTGTTATACAAAGCACCAGCATTGTTCATTCCTACTGTGAACATGGCCAATGATGCATATAAAGAAAAAGAGCTTGAGAAAGAAGAAGAAGCTAAAAAAGATGAAGAAGATGCCCCTCTTCCAAAGAGAGAGAAGAAGAGAAAGTGCTCGAAATCAAAAGAGAAAAGAAAGAAGAAGCACAAAAAAAGAAGATGAGCAAAAAGAAAAAGAGACGCTCCTCCTTCTCCTCCTCCTCCTCCTCCCAAGAGCCTGAGAACCAAGTTGGTTTGTTTTTAGTTTTTGTTCCATATAGTGTAATTTCATTGTACTTTTCTGTATTGTCATGACATTTGCATTGTCATTGTAATAACATTTAGTTGTAATATCATTGCATTCATCATTGTAGCAATATTCTGTCATTGCATTCTGTCATTTCATTTTATTTTCTTTTGCATTGGGATAATGCAATCTTTAAGTTTAGGGGTATAAACCTAGGATACGAAATGCACACCCATTTCAAAAAAAATTCCTAAGAAAATGCAACACTCTATTTGTGTTGAAAACTCTATTACTTGCATTCGATGTGTAAATCTTGAATTGTTCTAATAATTGATAAATTGGTAGGATATACATGATGGATGATTGTATTTTTAACTCTGCATTGATATATCTGTTTGTTTGATTAGAGATTATCTAGCATCATTCCTTTGTTTTTTGATGACTTCTACTTGTTTCAACATGTCTTATATATATATTAGTATATCTTATTAAGTGTAAATTAATGGCATTCCAATGTGAGTGCAATAAAATAAAAGTAGCTTTAAGGGGAACACTCCTCTGCATACGTTAAAAAATGAATCTGGCCAAAGGCTATCGCTGCATGAGTGTGTGTCGCTGCAACGAAGTATTTCCTACGGGTTTGTTGCACAACATCTTACTTCTCAAGGTCTAGGGTGCATTCATTGTTCGATATCCCTCGCTAAATAATAAAAAAGAAGAAAAACATAAAAAATATGTATTTGATATTTATAGCTTGTGATATGTGGTACTAAATAAATGCTGATAGGTGGAAAGAATCTGAGGTGATTGGAATGATGTTAGGTATTCTTGAATTGCTTTCTTATCTATTGATGTGGAGTTGTATATGCAATTTTCTATCTTGTTGATGCAATTGATCCATTGGTTGGTTGGAATGATTCAAGTATCTAGAAAGCTTCTAAACTGTTGTTGGACCTTGCTGCTTTAATTTTACTTAAGGAAAAGTAAAAGCTCAAGTTTGGGGGAGTGATAGATCATTAAAGAGCATGTATTTTCCCTAGATTTTTGGATTTAATTGTCCCCACATCAGTGTTTATTGTATCAATTTCTGTATTTTTATGTCTATTTCCTGCATTTTATCTAACTTAGACTCTGTTGCTCTTATTTCATATATTTCTGCCTATTTGCCTTGTTGTCACTGCATTTCTAATGTCCTTATAGAGGAAGTTTCATCACTGCAGCCAGCTCGACACTACATCTGCCAGCTCTCCAGTCTTCTAAAAGATAAGGACAACCTTGTCAGTTGTATTATTTGTTATAACAGATTTGGTACGGCTCTGGCTCACGCAAAATACCTGAAAGATAGGTGTCCTTTCTTGGGCAGCCTATAAAAGGACGAATTTGGAAGAGCGAGAAGGTTACACGATTTCTATTTTCATATCATCTTCAACCTTCGAGCTTTCTCTATCCTCCCATGGTAGCTTAAGATCTTTTCTGGAGATCCGAGGTGAAGTAAGGCAGAATTATTTGAGGAGAAGAGGAATCAAGTGCTGGATAGAGGAAAATACTTTGTTATCTTCTTAAACTCTTCTTTATTTAGATGTTTGTTGGAGAATACTTTTGTATTTTGTGTTTTATTAACGATGGTTTGAACTTTCGAGCTTTATGAACTTGTTGAAACCTTCTCTTCAGTTTAATATATATTTCTATTAGCTTTTTCTTAAGCTTTAATTGTTATATCTAATTACCGTTTTGCATGAGAGTGTTAAAATAGCCACTAACATCGACAAATGCTGTGACAAGTCAAGTTAACGAGTATTATAATGAAAATTGAACGAATACAATGAGAGTTGATCCGCTCATTCAAGGGGTTATAGTTTCGACTTCTGACTATAGTTATAGCCGATCTATATATGTAGCCCCCTTGACCCGGTCTAGTCGCAAGACCGAACCGAGTG
The DNA here is from genome assembly GCA_019671005.1 of Hibiscus mutabilis. NCBI lineage: Eukaryota > Viridiplantae > Streptophyta > Magnoliopsida > Malvales > Malvaceae > Hibiscus > Hibiscus mutabilis. The sequence goes on along the minus strand of CM033737.1, from coordinate 18,829,275 downwards.
AGCTACATTAGGGTTTGCCGACACAAACCCGAAAGATTTACTTAGAAAATGGTTTATTTTTTTCTTTTATCTTATCTAAATGCATATTTAAGTCCTAAGGTGATCATTCTAATTATTGCGAAAATTACAACTCAATCGGGCGTCGAATTGACATCCAATCTCACGAATTCGCATTATAGGGACTAAAACATAATTTCTGATAATTAAAAGGGGTTCCTTGAAATTAAAATTACCAACCGTTAATTATTTATATTTCATACAATCAGGTTAAAATTCAACTTAAAATAACCATCCAAACTCATTTAATTTCATGATAAAAAAATAGGGACTAAATTGCAAAGAATCAAACTTCAAAAAGCATTTTAACTGAAATACCTAACTGAGTATCGGTACACTGCATTCTCGTATCGATATGGGTTCAAATTTCAAAGGCGTACCAATATGGTCTTCAAGCGTATCGGTACGAGTATGCAATGTTCAAAATTGGGAATTCTAGTAGCCAAAAGGCATACCGGTACGGTTGCCCGTGTACCGAAACCAAACCAAATTTTCAACATCGCGTACCGATACGGTCCCTAGGCATATCAGTACGCCAAGAAATTTTTTCCTAGATTGAGCCAAGATAGGTCCCCGCATACTGATCCCTAAGGACCCGTACCGGTACAGACATACTAGTAATGACCTCTTGGTCCAGCATATGACACTTTGGCTCAATTTAACACACTCCACTCAATCTCTAATCATCATAAAACCTCACAAACATCAATTCCTCAGACATAGAAGCACGGTTGAAGATCATACACAACATATCAAATCTAAACATAAATCCTATAGGCATGATTCCTACCCAAGCATGCATAATGTTTCCTAACCCCTCAAAACCAAACATTAAGCATCATACAAGTCCAAAACATCAAACCAAACTTGTATAAACAGGGAGTACCCAAGATAAACATCTCAATTACAACTTGGTCACATTGCCTCTTATTACTACTATGTATTTATAAAACCATACTTGAAAATACTTTAATCCTTGGACCTTCCCTTGCTTGCTCACTGTCTGAAAGAGTATTTCTTTGCATTGATGAGAAAGGAGAGCGTAAGCTATAAGCTTAGCAAGGAAATCTTAAAAACACTCATCAATGCATTTAAAACCATTTTAGTTCAAATCTAGTGTATGAGTCTCATGTCAAAATCATCTCATGCTTCTATAATCTCTTCAAATATGCACATTTAACTCATTTGCAACACATGTATCATGGACTTCTACCTCAAACCTCAATTTAAGCTTCATATGATAAAATCTCTAAATAACAAGCTTAAAGAGCATATCATGTATAAACCACATTATTCAAAACATAATCTATTTCTCAAGATACATTATCTCATATATTGACATTCAAGTGGCTCAAAACAAGTTTCTTTCCAACTAATAAAACACATCGGATACACAAATTTCCCAAGTGGTTCCTTCGACCACTTAACATACATCTAACCTGAGCAAATGACACATTTAACCTCTCAACGGTTACGCTGTATAATATCTACAATGGGAGCAAACAACACATTTAACCCCTCAACCATTTTGATACCCAATCCTCTAGCGGGAGAATATGACACAAGAAATTCACCGGTACCGGTAGAGAACTGAAACTCCTTTAAAAAGGGTTCGAGAGAGAAATTAAAAGAAAAATACTGAGCAAAAGCGCAATCCAACGAAGGGAATGCCTCTTCTTAGAGAGGAGATGCGGTGCCGGTAATAATAACACATTTACGACCTTAATTGTTCAGAACAAGTATAATGCGGCCAACTATGACGCCCAAGGCGGGTTTATATACAATTCTACCAAGTTAAAAATCGAGCAACTTATATTTGCTAGACCTTTCTGGTCCCGCCGCATCGGCTCATTTCTTTTAAAATTTCTTTAGTTATTTATTTGTATTTGTTGGAGAAAAAGGGGTGATGCATATCTATTTACGATTTATGTTAGGGGTGCGGGGCTGCCTCTCCCAACAATATTATCTCTAAAATTTGAACATATGTCCCCTTCTTTAAAGTACAATCTATCTTATCAATGCACCCAACACTTGTTAGTACTGTAATTAATATTATTACCCCATATTTTCATTTTTCAAACATAAAAGTATCTAAAATTCATCATTTAGAGATTAAATGCGAAACTAATAAATTTATATATAAACTATTTATCATTTTATTTATATATAAATTAATTATCATTTTACTTATCAATGTTTGTTGATTAAGTTTTGAAAAATGTATTTTCATAAAAAATTGTTTTTTTCTCAAGACGATTGGGATAAAATCCACTAGGTTCTTTATTAAAGTAGAGTATCGAGGTAATCGGGTGAGTGAATTT